>OX123195.2:53951703-55151703 GCA_944739405.2 Euclidia mi
CCTCCCAATCCACGCGCAGGTTTTTATGCCGCGAGACCAACGAGGTAGTAATTATCTTAATATATAAAATCCTTGCGTTACTGACTGACTGACAGACACGCTACAGCCAAAACTATTGGGCGCAGGAAGCTGAAATTTGGCACGTATGTTCCTTGGGGACCGTAGGTGTGCACTAAGAAGGGATTTTCCGAAATTCCCACGGGATCGGCCTAAAGGGGTAAATTAAAAAAAAAATGCAGGCGCAGCTGCTGGCGTCCTCTAGTTACTAATATAAAAATTATTTCTATTCGTAATATTAAGATATATATATATATATATATATATATATATATATATATATATATATATATATATATATATATATATAAGTTTACCCTTTCACTTACAATAGGTATCATGTTTTCTAGGTTACACGAATGTAAAAGTAGCAAACTTAGCGTAAAATTCAAAACAATTTCATAACCTCGGTGGTATCACAAAAATCCATTATACAATAAAATATTTCACAACACATTACCCCAAAATACAGGGCAAACTTTATCGCGGAAAACAGTAAGCAATGAGATTAGAAATTAATAAGTCGTCCCCAAACGCACTTAAACGAAAAGTTCTGAACAAAAAAATATTCAAACTGAATTTCTGAAGCGGACGAGATCTTCATCCCGTGAAATGTACAGCCAAATGAAAAGTAGGCAAGTTTGTCCTGTCTTCTTTTCATTCGGCTTTTACCTATTTTTAAACCGGGGAATTAAACAATGGGTTCCGTACGTTTTAGGGTGACCGCAGACGTACGTTTTATATCCGGCACGGTTTAACTGCCTTTTAGATGGTGCAATTACTTGTGTTCAAGCTGTGTCAAACTTTGGTCGGAATATGAGTAACTGTTGCTGAGGAGTAAATATTTCGATGTTTTATGTTCATTCAAGAGAGTGTTGGGGGGTAAAAGAAGATGTAGTGACAAGCATCGAAAAAGGCAGCACATGGAGAGGATGGATGACGATAGACTGACAAAGAAGATATATAAGGCAAGTGTGAATGGGACAGGACAAAGGGGAAGAACTAGGCGGACGTTCTCTGACCAGATTGGAGACATCCTGAAATAAGGACAGGTCAGAAGTACCCTTAACAGAAGAGTATGCATGAGAAACTTGATGTGAGTGAATGAAGCAAGAGAGGTATGTTAGAATCGTTGCAATTTTTTTTTTGTCTCCTTGTTCTTACAATCTGTCTTCTGTAGGTAAGACATTCAGTAATTGTTTTGTCATTTTACTAATTACGACTTGTATGGTATGTGTCCTGTGACACATCCAAAATCAATTAACCATACGGAGTTGTTATATCTGTATAATTTCCTGTGGTATTCTGAACTTAAGTCTGTGGACTTCATTCCTCTCATCCATAAGATGAACTGCCAAGATATTTGGGTGGTGGGCTATTCTTTTCTTGTATGACCTAATGTAATTTTCAATTTCTTCCTTTATGGTAGCGATTTTTAAGTCATGATGTAAGGCTTCATTTGGAATATACCATGGAGCAGTGGTTAAAATTCGCAAAAGCTTATTCTGAAACCTTTGAATTATTTCAATATTAGAGTTTGATGCGGTTCCCCATAGTTGGATACCATAGGTCCAAATAGGCTTAATAATGGTTTTGTATAACAAGATTTTGTTTTCGAGGTTGAGCTGTGATTTCTTGCCAATGATCCAATATAAGTCCCTAAGTTTCAATCCCAGTTTTTTGCGTTTGGTAAAAATGTGTTTCTTCCAGGTGAGGCGCCTGTCAAGATGTAGGCCAAGATACTTGACATGTTCAGCTTGAGGAAGTTGGATGTTATTCAATGTAACTGGCGAACATGTATCGCTTCTTTTAGTAAATGTTACATTTATTGATTTGGACTCATTTGCCTTTATTCTCCACATTTTCAACCAGTCCGATATGTCATTCAAGCAGCATTGCAGCATAGTAGATGCTACTTCAGGACGTGTGTGCGATACTAATATGGCTGTGTCGTCTGCAAAGGTTCCAGTAGTGGCTGTATTTGACGTAGGGAGATCGGCAGTGTGGAGCAAGTAAAGAATAGGACCAAGTACACTTCCTTGTGGGACTCCAGCAGCAACTGGACGGAGTTTAGTTGTTGCGTCACCTGATGTTACAAAGAAGTATCTATCTTTTAAGTAGGACTTTAGTATTAAGAAGAGGTCACTTGGGAAGTTGATTTTAAGTTTGTACGAGAGGCCATTGTGCCAAACTCTATCAAATGCTTGAGAAATGTCAATAAAAGCTGCCGCACAATATTCTTTATCTTCAAATGTTTTATGAATTTAACTACCAAGCCTGCGTACCTGGTCAATTGTTCCATGTTTCTGTCTAAACCCGAATTGATGTTCGGGTATTAGGCGTTTTGCTTTAATGACAGGCATTATCCACTGAAGAAGAAGTGTTTCGAATACCTTAGCAGCAATTGGCAAAAGGCTTATTGGTCTGTACGATTTTGGGTCTTGGAGTTGTTTATCAGGTTTGGGAACCATTAAAATTTGTGCTGTTTTCTTCTGTGGAGGCACGAAGTGTAGTCTTGTCATAGCGTTGTATATAGCTAATAAGAAGTCAGAACCGAATGGTGGTAACTGACGCAAGATTGTGCCTGTAATTAAGTCATATTCCGGGCATTTTTTGGGTTTCATGTTTCTTACGACTCTTAAAAGTTCCTGTTTTTTGAACTTTTTAATGTTCCTGCCAGTTGTTGGATCGCAAGTTTCTAGCACTTCAACAATTTAATTTTATGGTCCTGGGGTCCTTCGTAAGGATGTGGCTGGAAAACAGTTACAATATGTTCAGCAAAAGTAGTACATTTTTCGAGATCGCTACGATCCCAAGATCCGTTTGCCTGTCGAAGCGGTGGAGATATCTTTTTCGGCTGCTTCAATTTTTTGGTAGCTTTCCAGAGAGAATAGTCAGAAGCAGCTGTGGCATCCAAGTTACTCAGAAAGGCCTGGACACTATCGTTTCTTTCCTTGTCCAATATTTTTTTGAGTTCCTTAACGGCTCGGTTGAATTTAGTTTTATCGTTTGGAGATCTGAATTGTTGCCACTTCTTTCTGAGTTTTCTTTTCTCATACACTTTTTTCTGGACCTGCCAAGAAATTGAGTTTTCCTATTTCTTTGAAATTTAAAAGAAGTAGATTGCCATGCTGCATTCTGGACAGAGTTAGAAAGTGTTCTACTGCAGCTATTATGTCTGTGTGAATTTGTATTATTTATATTTTCCATGTTGTTCACACGAGTAGGGTCGAAGTATACAGGTCGCATAAAGGGTAACGCCCATTCCCATAAGAAGGCACATATACAACGGTGATTGCCCGGTAAACCGAGGTTTGCGCTAGGAACTGATTTCCCATCAGCCATTCATCCTATTGGCACGGTCACACTTTAGGATTGGGAATTTTTGAAGAGGTTTTTTCCTCGCGACCCGGGCGATTAAGCCAAGGTCATCGTTTCCGCTAAACATGACAGCAGAATTACGATTGCTGATAGACATTTCCTTCTATCGCCATTGTTATGAGTTCTTAGCTCGTATTAGTCAGGTTACTTGACCGCCGCCTGAGACTCGGCGTTGTTACTCGTTTAGCACCACCCAGGGGACACGTGTAGGGTGGGCCTAGGAAAGGTGGTAATTCCTAAGGACGCGAGTAACCTCGTCCCCCACAGTGAATGAAGCAAGGGAGGTATGTTAGAATCGTTGCAACTGGCGTTCCGTAGCCTCTGCCTACCCCTCCGGGAACCAGGCGTGAGTCTATGTATGTATGTTATGTTCTTTGATACAAATATTCATTAAAATATATAACTACTTATATTCATTGAAACATGTTACTATTTATATTTCTTTTAATCATCGGCTATAAGTTATTACTGTCACCTAGTTTAATTTAAAAGCAAAATATTGATTCTATCGATTATTTTTGTCTGACTATTGAGCAGCAGCAAATTATGAATCAAACCACCATTCTACACTTATCAAATAGCTTACCTTCAATCTAAATAAAAATAATCAATATAACAAACGCACATGACTAAACTAATAATGTGTAACCGCCATTATAAGTTATTTTCAATGGTCACTATTTTAACACACTTTTATTAGTTTGACATATAACTATATAATAGAATATTAGAAGACAAATTTCGTCCATTTTAAGTGCTTGTAGCATTAAAAAACCATGGCCATTATATATTAGATTTTATTTAACTGTTTCTTGCCATTTGTTTCCGTGGGAATTTCTTTTTAGTGCCAAGGAGCGTATGTACAGACGAACAACTTCCCGGTCCATCACCTTAAGAGCGAGAATCGCTCAGCAAGAAATTGTCGTTTCCAGCGCTATTTTACACGCTAATTGACACTCGTATTATCGTATATAATACCATTTTCTAGTGTGCCTCGACTCTAAGAGCTAGCCAAGGGATTTTTTCCCAAACTGTACCAGCGCCTTCTTGTTTGATTGTACATGCCAATACTGAGTATTTTCTAACGAAAAAACCCAATAACACTATGCCCGACCCGGGAATCGAGCCCGAGACCTCCCAATCCACGCGCAGGTTTTTATGCCGCGAGACCAACGAGGTAGTAATTATCTTAATATATAAAATCCTTGCGTTACTGACTGACTGACAGACACGCTACAGCCAAAACTATTGGGCGCAGGAAGCTGAAATTTGGCACGTATGTTCCTTGGGGACCGTAGGTGTGCACTAAGAAGGGATTTCCCGAAATTCCCACGGGATCGGCCTAAACGGGTAAATTAAAAAAAAAATGCAGGCGCAGCTGCTGGCGTCCTCTAGTTACTAATATAAAAATTATATCTATTCGTAATATTAAGATATATATATATATATATATATATATATATATATATATATATATATATATATATATATATATATACATATCTCTTGGGAATAGTTCCACTGACTTGAGTAATATCTTTTACAAATATTAAAATTTAGAACTAAATTAGAACATTTAGTAGAAATAATAAGCGCTGGAAGAAATTGAAATATTTGGTCTAAACGATGTAATATCGCTTTCCCTTTGGTTTGCATAGGACTGATGACAGTGGTGAGTGGAAAAGCTATTATTCGAGACAACTCTGGGACAATAATAATGACAGAATTCTGGGGTACGCTTTCTAGTCTAACCGGATTTGTCTGAATATTAGCTTTTCCACGGAGCGACTGCCTGTCTGACCGCCGCAACCCGAAGGGATAGCGATATTCTATGGTTTAGACTAGTGTCAGTTTATTTAGAAGGTACAGACGTCCTGTAACGATTGTCAAAGATCTTTATGACATCCGGGACCGATGGCTTTACGTGCTCTCCGAGGCACGGGACAAGCGATAATTAACAATTCAATACGCACATACCTCCCAAAAGTAATTGGTGCGCGCCGTGGATTCAAACCCGATACCCTTTGCATGACAGTCTGTTGGTATATCCACTCGGCTATCGCTAATGACAGAAATATGACTATTTATGGACGGAGAACCAGTAATGTTACTTGTTGGAAATGAAAAAAATTGTAATGGTTATGTACTAGTACTAGTAAATAAAAAGAATGGTTTTCGCGTATGATTAAGTAAGACATTGTATCTATATCCAGTCTTGGTTGAAAAGCTTAATCCAACTATCCCTTGTACGAAATAAAACGACGTTAATCCCTGATATTGTCTCAGTTTAAGAATCTGTAGGTCATTTCAGCGGCCTTCGGAACGGCCACCTCGCCGCTTGACACTGTGCCGAGTGTTTTGGGTTCGATCCCCACACGAGACAACACTTTGTGTGATTCATAAATTGTTGTTTCGAGTATGGGTGTTAATTGTTTCCGTTAGTTGTATGTTTATAAAGTCCCCCGCGATACAGGATTTAATTCTAGTGCGACAGCTGTCTTTAAAAAAATATATGTATGTAGACGGTGTATGTCACGTAATTAAAAAAAAGATGACTGTTTGAGTCATTTCGAGACCATGGCTGATGTAACCCATACCGAAACGTCGAGGGAAATAAGGTATTTTACCTATATTTTCAAACGAGATGAACCCGCGGTTACACCCGCGTTATTTAGGGCTACCGCTCCGCTCCCGTGGCTTATAGCGTCATGTTATATAGCTTTTAGTCTTCCTCGGTAAATCGGCTATCTAACACTGAAAGATTTGTTAAAATTGTACCGGTAGTTTCTGAGATTAGCCCGTTCAACCAAACAAACTCTTCAGCTTTATATATTAGTATAAGCTAATGACGCGACATAGACTCGTTACATAAATATTACTATGTATACAGGTCGCGAAAGTTTAAAAGTATTCCAAAACCATAGTTAGTCACACACTTACTCGAAAAAATAGCTCATTCCATTTATCTGTATTAAAATAACTGAAATGGTTTAGTCAACAAAACGTTACAGACGTTTGTCTATTATAACGTTCTGCTCTTTTAGATAGTCAACTTTTGCTACATTCTATAGGCTTAGCACGTATTTGCATGTAAAAAAGAATCTTTAACATGATCGGAATATGAAGGAGCTCGTCTATATTTTGGTATTTGCTAGACAAATACTCTTAACTGCCTAAGTCCGTGAATAGAGTATGCGTCTGCTGATTGGGAGGTCCCGGGTTCGATTCCCGGGTCGGGCAAAAATGTTACTAAGTTTATCTGAATTCTCAGTCGCAGCACGTAGTCTGACAATGTGCCCGATAACGGCAATAGGCTCGCGCCCTTTTGCGTGGGATCTAAAATTCATAGGACAAAATGTGTGTGTAATATTACACATCTGTCTAGCCCTTCAGCGATGCAGGCGTGAAGTTACAAAAAAAGAAAGTAGTCTTAAATCGTATACCCTCAAAGCGAATGGATTGTTTATTCTAGGGAAATAATGCTATAATCATGACGTTCCACAGCCGAGAAATAAATTGAAAAAGATAATTACTATTCTTCCTGTTTTAAACTATCTAGTAACATGGCGATATTCATGAAGAAACACAGGAAATCGATTTAAAACATTACTGAGGCTTACGGGATAAAAGTCCCTAAGGCATAGCAAGCTTCATTTTGTTTATGTTGATTTGATTGCACGGCTGGAGACGTTGATTGCCGTGGGTGGAGCGATGATGCAGATGGCCTTTTCAGCTTTAGACGCACGTTTATTATTTTTAAACGAAACTTGGACATACATACATTCATAGACTCTGTTTCCCGGAGGGGTAGGCAGAGACTACAGGACGCCATTTGCAACGATCCTGACATATCACTCTTGCTTCATTCACACTCATTTAATCAAACTTGGACACTTCGTTCAAACAACAATTCATGATAATAATGCCGTCCATTAGAAACACTGGACTCCCAGACTTATAACGGCCATCGGATTGCAAATATTTTAGCGCACAAGGAAGACTTTTTTGACTTTTCTTACAAAACATAGCGTAGAGGAAAACCACGAGAAAACTCTGAAACTACTTCGACATCTACATTCAACAAGTTTGTTATGCTTTTTCATGATTGTAGATAGGTTTGCCTGCAATATAGGATTTAATTAATTTCATTGCGATAATTAGCACATTATATGTACACATGCATAGTCATATATGTATGTCATGGTTTTGTACTCAAACCACGGTGGATGTAGACTAAAACAGTATTTTTTATTAACCCTCGAACAAGGATAGCAAGAATGTAATTCAGAATGACGAAGTAATGTTTTGAATTCTTTTGATATGTAGCATCCTTATAATTATCACTAGAAGATGCCCGCGGTTACAACCGCGTTATTTAAGGCTCCTGCTCCACTCCCATCGCTCATAGCGTGATGTTATATAGCCGATGGCCTTCCTCAATAAATGGGCTATCTATCACTGAAAGAATTTTTCAAAGCAGACAGTAGTTCTAAACAAACAAACTCTTCAGCTTTATATATTAGTATAAGATAAGATTATGAAATATGTCGATATATCGATAGCTTCGTTGATTCTGCAGGATTCCTTGAGTCGGGGAGGACGCATTAAAGCGTGCTAGCGTAATGACTTCAATGTTACGAGATCGAAATACAAATATTTACGCAGAACTGAAACTAACGGCTTCGCGAGAATTTTTTATTTTTTATTTCATCTCGTTGATGTAGAATATATTAAACCCGCTTGAGAATTTAAGAAACGGTTTATGTAGGACAGGAAAATGGTATCGCTTTTGAAAACATTCTTCTTTATCTGTGACGAATGCTGTTTGGCTGAAAATAAATAAATGTACAATGTAAATATATTTTTAGTTGCTCAGTAGCAAACCGTAGTAGTGGGTGTCAATTCTTTGTGATAATAATATATTTACTTTTGAGTTGAGCATATTGTTTAAATTTCCGGAAGAAATTTGGCCTATGCACTGTCAACTTCGCGGTGCTGCAAAAAAAGAAAAATGATTTATTTTGTACACAAAAGGAGCACACGAATCTACTACAGTATAGTATGCGCTACACCACCAGAATGCGGTCCGCATAAGCGGACTAGGGACTACGGCTACATACACCCCGCACGAGAACAATTTGTCTACATCTACGGCACGTTATTGGCCAGATGACGAATGACCCCATTGCCTCGCCGTCCGCAGATACCCAACTGTGAGCTGTAGCTCACAGTAGGGTCATCATGCTCTCTCCAACAACAGGTCCAGTGGCTGTGGAGGCCCTTTACTCAACCAGCGTAACAGACAGACGGCAGTGACGGCGGGCAGATCCAGTTAATGACTTGTAAATCGCCCACGGTCTTGTTTCATGTAGGGTCAAATTCAAAATGCGACGGATAAATTGTTTTACTATGTCTGGCCACTAAAAGACAAAATTATTCAAATCACTAAACACAGCGTTTTGAATAGAATGTGTTTGCTTTTACTCAAAGCAGCTATTCCTTTAAAAAGTAAGACTTATATTTACGGAAGATGAATGAGTTAAAAGTACCGTAGATATTAAGATAATCACAAACGAATAAACCACTGGAGCAACTTCAGTACAGTTTTAAACTCGTTATCGCTTAGAACAATCTCAAAAGAATAAGAGTAAAAATGTACATTTAAATATGGTCCATTAAACCACAAAGTGAAATTAAGACAAATGCGCCCTTGCGGGCAGCTAGCTTTATTTAAGGAAAATAATTCGGTAGCCAAAATTGAGGTAAGTATAGAATTAATAATACCTGAACGGATGGCTTTGTGGTTAAGTTGGCACTGTATCGAGTGTTGCGTTTTCGATCCCCACACCGGAGAGCACTTAGTGGGATCTTATTTTTGACTTCACAGTGGAAACCTTAATTAGGCCGCCCTCACATTGGGCGTCAGCGTCAACGCAGCGGCACATCTGCGTCGACGCCGGGTCTATGTCGCGTCAGCCCAGCGTTCTTCAAAAGGCGAAAACAATCTCAAAGAACGCTCGGCTGACGCGACGTAGTTGTGGCGGCTAATGTGAAGGCGGCCTTAAGGAGTCTTTCACCTCCTTAAGAATATAGAAGGGGTAGCTTTCCACTACAGGCGTTTGGGGCTTATCCAATGAAACCGCTGCGATGTCCGTCGACATCCCGTTATCGCGAGGCCCCGCGACTCGCGGCTCGAAGCTGTGATTAACAGATTTTTGTGAATCTAGGTACTCTTTGTTACCGTTGATCGAATGTTTGTAACAACCTCCGCGATACAGGACTTATTCCTATTGCGAAATTTGTATAGTAATAAAAAATGTTTGAGGTTTTGCCTCTTCTGAATCGCTACTATTCTTTGTCTCAAACCTTTTTCCTTCGCTAAAATTAGCTTACTTGTAAGGGCTCATTTGTCTTCACTACACATTATGTATAGAGGTTGAGAAAATATTAGATTGGTTTCTTTTATAATCTAATTGGCATTGAAATTAAGCGACAGTTTACGGATTTTATCACGATATATTGGTTTAACTGAGATTACATTTAAATAGAATTATCTAGCTATTTTATTATTACCTAAAGTTTTGGATGCTTTACAGGAAACATGGTTACGAAAGTATTTGACCTAAACAATTAATGGCACTCCTCCATTGTAATGAAAATCAATGTTGACTAGACAAAGTATATCTATAAATTAAAGAATAATTAACGGAAGAAGAAATAAAAAAGGCTTTATAACTCAATCACTTACTTTAATTCCACAATGTAGACTTAGATAGTGTATAAAATCAAAAAACGGATCACTGTGGACCGTGCACGGCAAACTTAAAAAGGAGGAAGGGAATCTTGTTAAAAGCAATTACTTAATTATTATATCTTCTAAGCTAAAAAAAGCCAACTTATTCTCTCAAGCATTCCGTTATCAACACATAGGAAAAATAAAACAGATGTTTGTAACAAAAAGGTTTTGGTTCAATAAATAGTTATTAAATTATTATTAGTATCAAAATCAACAAAGAAAATATTGCAAAAAGAACATCTCTATAGCGAAGCGTTTCGCTAAGTCAAAAAATATTGGATGGCGCAGAAAAATTGGGTCAAAGTTAACGTAAATCCACGGTCATCAACTACCGAGCACTGCGTGAGCAGCGGGTAGCTAACGTTCAAGAGACAAATGTCTCACGCTACACCCGCAGTAGTAACCCATGAATGTTTTATTATTGCAGACCCCTCTACCAAAGATCAATGGGAGAATCAGATGCGTCATTTAATGGATGGCCGGGATAAATTATGCCTTCAATCGTCTAAATACGAGAAAAAGAGTTCTTGTAATTGAAAATCATGTTGAAATAGCAGGCATTTGAAGCATTCATACCGTCTGCCTCATTGGTCTCGCGGCATACATGAGCGCGTGAGATTGGGAGGTCTCGGGTTCGATTCCCGGGTCGGGCAAAGCGTTATTGAGTTTTTCCGTTAGGAAATTCTCAGTAGCAGCACGGAGTCTGGCAATGTGCCCGGTACGGCAATAGGCTCGCTCCCTATTACGTGGGTCCTAAAAATTCATGACGAAATGTGGGTGTAATATTTGCGCCTCTGCCTACCCCTTCGGGGATACAGGCGTGAGTCTATAAAAATAAAAACATACCGGGACTTGATTTGCCGCTGCCAATAGGTAGGCAAAGTAAAATAACGTTGGCTGGCCTGGCTGGATGACCGCTTGTTGTGGCATTTAAAACATGGCGCTACAGTGATTCAGAGAGTATTTATAAAGTCGTCGCTACTCTTTAAATCATAATCAATCGTCCAATACGGCTGAAACACACAAAGTTTGTCGAAAGGTCTATTTGAAGAGAGGTCATAAGTCTTACTCCGCTACAACATATTTACACTCCTAATTAAGCTTAGAGTGATTTCTTTTATTCTCAAATGTCCATGCTCTAACAATACAAGTAACATTTGAGAATGATCCCAAAATTCTAATTAACAAACTCAAAAACATCAAGTTTTCGGCGAACAGAATATCGTGGGTTTGAAGTGCAATTGCTATACATTTTTACGCTTCACAAACTTTGGTCCTTCACAGACAATAGACCCCTTTTGTACGGCACAAGCGTATAGACCGTCTAAAAAAATTCGGGATATACGTTGTGGGTCATCTCAGAAATAATAACAAACACGACTGAAATGTTTGAATACTGGGAGCTCATTTTCCAAAAATATCACTTCAAACAAAGCTAATGAAGATATAAACTGCTCATCAGATCTTGAAATTTTTTTATGGAACGAGAAGTACCAGAATTGAAAATAATAATAGAACTTTTTACTTGGTGAACAGTTAAAAGTTCTGAGGTACAAACATAATAAGTAGTATGAAGAAAATACAGTCCAATTGAGAACAGGAGGTTCTCAATTTGACTGTATTTTCTCTCTCTTTCTCTCTCCCTTTTGTAGTCGGTTTAACATAAAGTTCAAATATTGTAATTTAATAACATACTTATATGTAAGTTATCCAATTGCTAGTACCCGATTTTCTAGAGAATGGAGGCCTAGGCCTCTAGTCTCTATTTGAAAGAATAAACCATAGACCACCACGTTGGTCAAGCATGGATATTGCACATGTACTCGAGAGAGACAGATTGGATCTCAGATATTTCAAGAACACTGTGCAGAAATCTATAAGTGACAATCCAAAACTTCTGAAATTCAGTGGTAGGTACCTTGCGGATTATAACGCGAGTTTCTCTGCATAGCAGTCTGCTAGCCCCTTCACTAGGCTATGTCTTTTCCATTTCAAATCGTCCGAAAACCTAAATAATATCTGAATAAAGAAATTTCAATTCAATACCTATTATTGATATACATTGAATGTCCCTCCGGGAAACAGGCTATGTATGTATGTATTGAATTCAAACGTTTCAGCGTCAAAAACAAACTATATTTCAGGCTTCAGTGATTTTTTTATAGTATAAAGGGATCTGCGTGTTCACGGCAGTTATTCAAAGAGATTGACTAAATGCTCGTTTGTTTTAACTTGCATTTTTTATTAACAAAAGCACTTTGCGAGTAAGTTTCGATATTGTATATACGAAAAGGTACCTATAAATTTAAAGTAAAATTAATATTTTGATACCGCACACACCACACTTTTTTTTTAGTAAAGTTATATGTCATATAACACATACAAAATCGTTCCAGTTTTGAATTTATCTGGCATATAATCCAGAGGATTAAAAATTGGGCCTAAATGGTTTCTAAAAACAAAATTAATTTGCAAATTATTTATTAAATTGCAGGAAGGCCTTATTGTCTAAATGTCACATGAATTTAAAATTAGCCGAGAGAAAAATAAGCACACATCTGTCTCCATCTTTTCCTTTGCGTAAGAGTTTATATGATTGCTAGTTTTTCCCTGTATTTTAGCGTAAAATTATTTATTTTTTAATTATAATAAATAATGGTTAGTAAGACAAATGATTAGTGTAGTGTTAACTAATCTGTAAGCCAAATTTTTGCCATGCCACGTTTGGTAAGTAGCTTCGACTTACACACAAAAATGATACCGATCCAAAGGTTGTTCTTATAAAACATTGATATATCACAAAAAAACTTCGCGGACAGTCAAACAGCAAAAAAGGTGTCTCATTGTGTGACGTAGGAACCTGTACATTTCAAAGTGACCTAACTGGCACAAATAGTACTTCAAGACATACTTCCAAAATTATCCCGAGTCCGAGAGGCCACGTCTGGTTATGAATACAAATCATGAAAGTTTCTACTGTAAAACACAGCACACATGCCACAGCTTAGAATGATTGATTGCTATTACCCCGAAAGGTAGTATATTTTAAGCTGGGTTGTGACGACATACGCCGGACGTCCTCACAGAGGTACAATAGAAACCAAAAGTCGTTAGTGTTTCCTACGTTTTCAAGCGCAGAAGTTAAAGTTTGGTTCAAGAGGATTCACTTGAAACAAACTTAGTTACAATTGTGAATTATTCTCTGTTTTCCGGAGATATTCTTAACGTCTTTAGTTTTGTTTAATATTTCGAAAACTGCACTCTTATTTAGAGGATTTCTCTGTTTGCTTGTAGGTTAAGTTATTTGAGTTTAAGTTTATTATTTAGGTAGATTAAAGAAGAGTGAATTAAGTAGAAGGACTTAATTGTTTAGTTATATTTTTTTTATAGACACACGCCTGTATCCCCGAATATTTACGAAGGGGTAGGCAGAGGTCTGCCTACCCCTTCGGGGATACAGGCGTCAGACTATAAATAAAATAAATAAAAATAAATATTTATATAACGGGTTTATATCAAGTGTTTATTTGAAAATAAAGGTAAAATGCCTTATGCTCTCGACGTTTCAGCATGGGCTACAGTAGCCATGGTCACGAGATCACTGATGTCCTGCAGCGCCCTCTCCGAGAACTACGGTTTTCAGCACCTACCCTCATTTGATCTTCACGATTATTTTTATCAACGAAATTGTAGGAACTTCGTCGTTTCTTTCTTTCTTTCAAATAATCACATTTTTAAGCCATAATTGATATTTTGCGCGTATAATTTTCGAAATACCTACTTATCCATGGATGGACATCCATAAAACAGTTTGGCATGGTAATTGCATCGATTTTGTAGCTAATTACAAAAGTTCCTTAGTGACTTTGAGCCTCAATATCCTCTCCTGTATAACTTTTGTCCCAATAACCGATCCCTACGCGGGGACACCACGGCCAGAATTTAGTTTATCCATAAAATAATAATAACTAGAGGTCGCCCAATGGTCGAAATTCGACCATAATTTATTAAAATGTTAAATAACTACTTTATTAACATTGTAGGTATTATCAAGACAACAATTACAGACTTCCCCGCATACTACAAATAAAGGAAAACGCTTATGAAATTACTGGAATGGCAATTAAATAGTTTTCTTCGTAGTAATAAAACTAATAGATGTTAACTTAGACTTTGGTATAATATGTGGTTTCAGTTTTCGTTAAGGGTCTTTTTACAGCCTGTATATATATATATATATATTTGTAAATACATACCGGCAACATCTAGAATAGGGTTTTGACATGTACAAGTGTTGTAAACAACCAAAATGCACAAATAAATATGTCTTTATGTCTTTCAAACATATTATACATAGAAAGACCCAGACCACCCATGTTCATGCACACAAATGTTTGACTTGAGCGGGAATCGAACCCGCGACCTTTGGTGTAGCAGTCGTTTACACTCTCGCTGCGCCAACCGGTCGTCCACGTGTCTTTTTACGTCAAATGCTTGCTGCGGACTGGGGAAGAGGGCGAAGGATGTGGACAAATTCATAATAGCCAGCTACTTAGAGCGGTAGCGCGCAAAATTCAAATTTAAGTGTACAACAATAATTGACATGCCGCTGTGGGTCTGACATGCCGCACTTAAACGGTATCTACATTTGTTGATGACGGGATTCCAAGATGCAATAAGCTTGATGAGCAGGTTCCAAAATGATGTTAGTTTTCTATTTTAGTTAGTAGTAGTAGTACTTTCGTGTATCTTTGGTGACCCAAGATACACGAAGCTCAATATCAGCTTTATATAATTGGCAACTTCCGCAGTACGTATTCAAGCTGAACAATCTGCCTTAATTACTATCAAATGATCGCATGCACATGAATACCTAACCCATGTGCCATCAATGCCATCAATGCCCACAAATATATACGTATCCCGCCAGTTACCAATATAATTGTGTATGACGCAGACTGTAACTAAACTGTCTATCATCACTTCAGTGAATCTCGATTTAAATTAGATTATAGTCAGTCGATAGTACACGTTCGGATGACATGGGTCCAACCTATCATTATTCAGAAAACCAATATTATGGACTAAGCACGTAATCGTCAAAGAAAAATCCAGAAAGTTTCCTCTCAAGAGCGTTGTCCTTGATAATCCAACCCTGTTAAGGAGACGCCAAAAACAAAGAAACCCAACCACCCTTACCTCACTCTTACGTTTAATCAACCTTTAAACCAGCTGATGTTCTACAAACCCAGATCATCTGTCACTTCCAGCGGAAAATACACAAATTAAAAGATCCTCAAAAATGTAAATCCAAGGGTTGGATAAAATTCTGCCGGCAAACGATAAAAACCTACGGTGACGGATATATTTTTAAAGGTATCTATTTCATTTGTGTTTTCACGGACGCTTTTAAAATATCGTTCGCGGAAAAAAAAGAGTCTTTGTATATATTTTTGGTGTACAAACAAACCCTAATCGAGGTGCTGACCCCTCGTGAATTAGTAATGATATGTCCAAAACACAAAGAACGTTGGATTAATATTATACAAAATGTCAGAGTGTTTCCTTAGCCAACCTTGTTTATGGTCAGTTTCGAGCCGCCAAGCCGCTTGATGTGTGATAACGTTCGGGAGATTTAAGGAATCACTCCTTTTAACCGACCGCTTCGTAATGAGATATTGTAGTGACCTTTCGTAAATGAATTAAGTATGTTAGGGCTGTGGAACACATTTGGTTTTTAACGTCCATTTTCAATCAGTCAAATTGTTTAAAAATGGTGTTCAGTCAAATTTTAAGTAAATTTTATCTTAGCCTGCACATGTGGCGTTGTGGTAAAAGCGATTGTGATACATTTTCAGAACAATCTAATGTAAAAATTTACGGAATATTGGGTTTCAAGCTATGTTCAAGGTTGGTATACCTACTTATTGCGTGAAAAATTACGTCTCTTCGTTCCTACCTTTTACATAGATTATTTGCGAAGCTCATTTCTTAGAAGCTCAATAACCCTATTGATCTACTCGTTCACGTGAGGTATGCAAAGAATTTTGTGAATATTAGCATACTCCAAATACGAAAGAATGAGTTGTAAAAGCTATATAATAATACTAAGTATGCTCGGCGATTTTAGCCGCTGATACTTCTCAAAATCAGTAATTTTTTATCAGACTGTCAGCATTTATGTAACCACCTTAAAGATTCTTTAAAATTTAACCACATGATTAAATTTTAAAGAACTTTTGCTAATCAATAAAAGTGCGCGCTACTGTCGTAAAAAAATCTGCGAAATGTTGAAGTATAACATACATATTGGTCTACTGAAATGTGTCGTTTGAAGGGTATTTCAATGTATCATTATTGTATTTTACGAAGATTTATTCTTACACAAGTAAAATTCTCATACTACAGCCGGTTATATGTAAAGGTATACATAACTTTCTTTGGTTTAGGTGAATTTAAAATATTGAAATCAAACTACGAAAAATTTCAATGTTAATCGTTTTATTAAGGTAGAGATGAGATGTTTAGGAATAAAATGGTGAATGTAGCTCAAAGAATTGGTATAGACTCTTATTTATACAAACTCTACCATAATCATGCGATGGATAAGTATCCATCGCATGATTATGGTAGAGTGGCCATATGGTAGAGAGGCGGTGGGCCAGTTTATATGCAGGGTTGATATTCTTATAAGTATATGAATATCAGCCCTGCATATAAACTGGCCCACCGCTGGGCCATACCACCACCACGCTGGCCAACTGGATGGTACTGGATAGTAGACTTTACATGGTATTGTAAAGTCTACCATCTATGAGGCACATTATGAAGAACCCTCAGACTTGCAGGTTTCAAAAATTTATCAAGCCAGATATCCTTGGAATGTCAGCGGTGTACGACGTAGGTTTGACCCAGAGATCGTCTGCGTAGCAGCTCTGTTTGATAGTGTCTCCACTGGACTATCACTGCTTTAAGTTTACTATCATTCAAAAAATAATATAATGATATAAAAAATGGTACGTAATCAAAAATATTTTATTGCTGTCACAACCAAACATAAGTGATTATATACAGTAAGGTACATACAAAAATACAAAATATAAAGAACATAAAAAAACGATACATTACAACTTACTAAGGTTAGGTCGTGGCAGTAATAGGTAGGTATAATATATTTATTATTTTATTTATAGTCTCACGCCTGTATCCCCGAAGGGGTAGGCAGAGGTGTAAATATTACACCCACATTTCGCCATGAATTTTTAGGTCCCACGTAATAGGGGGCGAGCCTATTGCCGTTACCGGGCACATCACCAGACTTCAGGCTGCTACTGAGTATTTGGAAAAACCCAGTAACACTTTTGCCCGACCCGGGAATCGAACCCGGGTCCTCCGATCAGCAGTGGCATACGCTATCCACTGGACCACGGAGGCAGTCGTAGTCGTATTTGTGAGACAGATTATAGTAGTAGTACAGTAGGTATAATCTGTTTCACAAATAAAAAAACAGGTCAATACATCGTAATCGGTGAAAGAAATGTTGTTCTCAGTGCTGACTTGCATATTCGTCACACGTTTTGGACATAATCACCGTACGCTGTTTGAGTGCACCAGGGTACAGTTTCTAACGAAAATATCCATAGATTAATGTATCTCTTGAAAGCTATCACAGCATTCCATCATTAATCCTAGATCTCTTTGAGAAGGTCTAAAAACAGACTAATTTAAGGCTATATGTGTAAGAATATCAGCAACAAAAAATACTGGCCTGCATTACTAAAGTCTAGAAACTACTATAGGTATGTTGAACAGCATTTAGTCGATTTATAGACGAGGATAAAGAATGTTGCGACTAGAAATTGAATGTAGTTTCGCACAGCAGAGACTAATGTGTTCATTGCCCTAATTCGAACAATTTGCAAATTCGAAGCCATGCGCCTTTTAGCTTGGCAAAAGTCAACCCATAAATAGCCAGATAGATTGAGCTGTGCTACTGAGCACACCAATTGCACTAAGAGCTCTACTTACACTGGCAATTCTGCGCTTAAACTTTGGCAACAGCTTGCGTATTTAATTTATGATTCTCACATCCAAAGCGAAATACCTGAAGCTAGTCTAGTTGTTTGAAATTTAGTTTATTCTAGCCGAAATCCGGAAGTCTAATAAGTTTAGCTCAGATTAGTTCTGAATATTTAGTTGAAGATTTTGATATAAGCAGACGTGTATGTTTATGATGTATCATAATAATAATAATTATTATTATGATACATCATAATAATTATTATTATTATGATGTATCATATTAATATGTATATTCCAGGGCGACAGCCTGAGTCCTCTGTGAATTTGCCTTGCCCTGAACCCCCTAAGTACCTTATTAGAGGCTTCAGAGCTAGGCTATCAGTTGAGGAGAGGAGGTCATGTTACATCTCACCTCCTTTTTATGGATGACCTGAAATTATTTGCCCCCAACAAATTCCAACTGACTGCATTACTTAAGGTAACCGAAACCTTTAGTAATTCAATCAGGATGGAATTTGGTGTGGATAAATGTGCGGTCATGCGTGTGAAGAGAGGCAGGATTATGGAATCTGCAGGGATACAACTCTCAGATTCCATACAACTTAGATCCCTCTCCCCAACTGAGACCTACAAATACCTGGGTATGTCGCAGTCTTAGAATATTTCTGAGACTGACATGAAACAGACGTTGCAAGCTCGGTTCTTTGGCCGCCTGAGAAAAGTACTTAACAGTCTTTTATCAGGCGGCAACTAGGTGCGGGCCTGCAACGGTTGGGCCATGCCAGTCCTAATGTATTCCTTCGGCATACTCAGGTGGACCCAGACTGAACTAGATGCCCTGGATAGAAAAGTCCGTTCAATGCTGACTGCATCTCGTATGCATCATCCACGCTCATCAATAATGAGGCTGAACATCCCGCGGAAATGTGGGGGTCGAGGCTTTTTATGTGCTAAGACCCTCCACAACCGCGAGGTGTGCAACCTCAGAGATTATTTTCTGCAGATGAGTGTGGATGTGCATCGCGATGTAGTTGGAATTGATAGCGGGCTTACCCCGCTCGCTCTGGCTAAAGAGAACTGACACAAACCTGCAGTACTTAGTACTGAAGACCGACGAGAAGTATGGAGAGCCAAGGAGCTGCATGGACGATTCTACCGGGCCTTACATGGGCCCGATGTAAATTTTAAAGCTTCTATTTCCTGGCTGCGATTTGGTGATCTCTTTGGAGAAACCGAAGGTTTTATCTTTGCAATTATGGACGAAGTTGTCATGACAAACAACTACCGGAAGTATATTCTGAGGGATGGGACGGTTGACATATGTCGGGCGTGTCACCAACCCGGTGAATCGCTCAGGCATATAGTGTCCGGTTGTTCGAGTCTTGCTAACGGTCAGTATTTGCACAGACACAACCAAGTGGCCAGGATAATCCATCAGCAACTAGCCCTTAAATATAATCTCGTTAGTTCAGAGGTACCGTACTACAGATATGTGCCCGACCCAGTTCTCGAGAATGGTCGTGCATTGTTGTGCTGGGATCGGTTTATCATTACAGACAGGACTATTGTAGCCAATAAGCCTGATATTGTAGTGATAGACCGAGCAGAGCGACTCGCAATGATAATCGATATCACCATACCGCACGACGGCAATCTCGTGAAGGCAGAAAAAGAGAAGGAGATTAAATATTTGGACCTAGCTCACGAGATTGTTGACATGTGGGATGTGGATTCGGCGATCATTGTGCCGATAGTCGTGTCGGTAAATGGGCTAATCGCCAAGAGCCTCGATCAACATCTAAATAGGCTCGCACTAGGCAGCTGGATCAAGTCCTTGAAACAGAAGGCAGTTCTTCTCGACACGGCACGCATCGTGAGGAAGTTTCTGTCTCTGAGGCCCTAACCACCGGTGGCTTGGTCCCTGTACCCGACACCGGTGGGTTTCCGTGGTCCCTTTTATATTTTTAAACATTTTTTTAATTGTAGTTAATTAATATAAAATTAACTACGAGAAATGTGATGAATAAAGTGAATAATAATTATTATTATTTTATAGTCTCACGCCTGTATCCCCGAAGGGGTAGGCAGAGGTGTAATATTACACCCACATTTCGCCATGAATTTTTAGGTCCCACGTTTGTAGCCTATTGCCGTTACCGGGCACATCACCAGACTCCGTGCTGCTACTGAGAATTCGAAAAAACCCAATTAAAAAAATACTAATTATCAGCCGAGTTGTCCTTGTGAGGTTTTGCACAACTGTTTTGCGGAAATGTTGTTAGTAGTTTTTTTAACTAACCGCAAGATTTTATGCTTATGTAACGAATATATATAATAAAGAAAGTAAGTATTATAAAATAGGGTGAAATACCATCTAATTACCTCAATGTACACACACTACATAGGTTACACTTGCCATAGCCACAGGCTGACAAGGACCCTACGGGCCTACTACGGGGCCTATCATCATGTCAGCCTAGAGACGTCCACTGCTGGACGTTGTCCTCCCCCAAGGTTAACCGCATCCAACCGCCGGGGGCCTATACAAATATTAAATTATTCTACCTTCATATTATTACTTAAAAAACATAGAGCAATAAAAGATATGTCTGTTACGAAACTGTCGTAGATGTGCGTATATTATGAAGCTACTATAATATTATCATCCAATTATATATTATTACATTTTTATTTATTTATTTTATTTTTATTTATTAGCTTTATACACTTAACGTATATAGGTGGACTTAATGCCTTAGGCATTTTCTGCCAGTCTACCACTCTAAAGTGGTGCAGAGATTAATAGTAGGTGTATTCTAAAAGGTTGTTTGACTATATATATATTTATTTATTTAATAGACATTATGGACACATATTACATACAATTAAATCACAGTAATGATGCATATATACATATATATACCTACATACACATACATATTATATGTACATATATAAATAAATATATACCCAAGTAATAAATATATACCAATACATAAAATATATAATTATAAATATTACGATAGTTCTGCTAACTTAGCCAATAATAGCTGCTTTACCCTTCTCTTAAAACAATACTTATTAGTGGCCGTCCTGATTTCGAGAGGAAGGTCATTTCAGAGAAGAATAGCTTGGGTAGGAAAAGAAGAGTGGATGAAAGAAGATCTATGAGAAGGACAAAGAAGGAGGAGGTTATTAGATGAGCGAAGGTCACGATTGTGGTTGCTGCTTAAGTACTGGAAGTAAGAACTTAAATATTCAGGAGTATTGGGAGACATGAGGATAGAATAGAGAGTAGTAAGAGCACGCATACTGCGTCTTTGACGAATAGGAAGCCACTTCAACTGGGAACGATAAGTAGACACGTGGTCATACTTGCGAAGATTGAAAATAAATCGAATGCAGTTATTGAGAAGACGGTCAAGTTTGTTAAGAAGATCTGCATTCAGGTCATAGTAACATACATCACCATAGTCGATCAGGGGAAATACCAAAGTTTGCACAAGCATTGTCTTAGTTTTGGGTGGAAGGAAGTTTCTTAATCGATTGATAGCACGTAGAGTACCAGTAACCTTTTTGCTGGTTTCAGTGACTTGGTTTCGCCAGCTTAACGTGCAGTCTAAATGTAAGCCAAGGTTTTTGACAACTGGGCACATTTCTATTATGTTGCTGTCATAGACTAATGATGGTAAAGTTGAGAGGTCTAGTCTTTTAATAGCCCATTGACTACCAATTATGATTGCTTGGCATTTGCTGGGGTTTACGGACAAACCAAACTTGTGTGACCAGTTCTTTATGGCGCTTAGATCCCTGTTAACCTCGTGAATTGCTGTTGAGACATCCTCAACAGATGCCTGAGAGTATATCTGCAAGTCATCGGCGTACAGATGATAAGCGCATTGAAGATTGTGAGTTAGGAGATTAATAAACATAGAAAATAATAAAGGAGAAAGAATACCGCCTTGAGGAACACCAGAGCCATTGTCACGCCACTTCGATGCTAATTCGTCGAGGCGGGCAGACTGCTGGCGTCCTCGAAGATAACTAGAGAACCAATCCAGAGCTTCGGATGAGATCATAAGGTGGGTAAGGAGGGATAGCAGGACATCGTGACTGACGGTATTAAAGGCATTCGAAAAATCAACCAAAGCCAACACAGTGACTTTGGTGTTCTCCATGCCTTCCCTAATATCGCCAGTCACTTTGAGGAGGGCGGTTGTAGTACTGTGTCCAGGCCTGAACCCAGATTGGTAGGGGCTTAATAAGTTATTTGTGTAGACAAATCTAGACAATTGCCTCTGGACACAGGACTCTAGGACTTTGGACAAGAAAGGAAGAATAGAGATGGGACGAAAGTGATTCGGGTGAGAAGGGTTATGGATTTTGGGCAAAGGAATAACATAAGCTTTACGCCACAGGGCTGGAAAGGTGCCAGAAGTAAGAGAAAAGTTAATGATATGCGAGATGGCTAGAAGGAGTTGGTCTAGGATAGTAGTGATCATGCGACGACTAATGTTGTCGCATCCCACTGCATTAGACTTTATAGAGAGGAGTATCTTCTTGATCTCATCCGGGGCTAGTGGAGAAAAATGAAAAGAATCTATTTTGGGTCGTGTTAAACAAGCTAAGTAGTTTACTGTGAGACACTCAGTCTGGTGATCCAATGTGGTGGTGGTTGTGAAATGAGTATTGATGTCATCCAGACTGAGTGTCCCAAGACAGCTAACACGTCGCTGTTTGCCGATACCTAAAGTTCCAAGTTCTCACATTTTATCCAAGGCAAGAGCAATATCCATCATACCAAGCTAACATAAACGCATACCGATACAAATTGTATTCCGACAAAATTGCAGGCTCAAAGCGGCTCATGAAATTTAGATCATTCGTTACCATGTTCCAGTGGATCTATCCGTCCCTCTCCAGCTGACGTCTATAGCAATGACGGGCGCTGAATAAATATGATGTTTCGCATCATTAGAGCGACATACGATCTAACAGAGAGCAATTCTTTGGAAACTTACATCGCTTAAAGGATCTAGACGAGATAACAATCTAGAATTGCTTTTGAATAAAGAAATACAAGCACTTTTAACGTTAGATTGTAGTGAAAGTTTGAAAGTATCTTGGGGGAGAGCCTGCATGGAATTGTGGTGAAGTAATTTGTAACATTATCATCCCTGTAAATTATTGTAACCGATTACAGTGTTGGAATGCTAGGTAAATATGTGTAAATATTTCCTCTGACTGCAAATCCGAAGTGGAAATGCAAGAATTGCCGTTTTGGATAATTATGTTTATTTTATATTCTGCAGCAGACAAAAATATTCAGATCTATTTATAGTCAGTAAACGACGGAATCAGAGCCAACGTAATTATGTGTATTTTATGCTTCGAACACTCGATTGAGGAAACCCAGTTTATTACGGCTGGCTGTCCAGATTAGCTCGCTACAATTAATTGAGTTATTGGAACGGTCTTTATAATTTTTGTCTTGTACTTAAGCTAAATTAGTTTCATTGAGTTTTGTTACAGGCTTTTGGTATTAATTAAATTTATTGGTATTAGTTAAATGTGGATTTAATGCCAATGGCCTTTTCCGACTGTCAACCGAAGATGACGCAAATATTTCAGTAAGTAGGTACGTGCCAAACTTTTCTTGCAACAAATGCAAAATAAATGAATTCAAATGACAGTATACAATTGTTCACTATATCTTTTTGACGCTGACACAAATACAATCGGCTATACTTAATAAAAAGTGCATAAAAAAACATAACTATGTGTAGAGCAGTAGCTTTTCCGATCATGCAAAATTCGTTTTCTAAGTCTTTGATAAAACCATTTTATTCTTACAACTTAGAACAAATCTAATTCAGAATTTCATGCAGTTTGGGACGCTCTAGTTATTTTGTGTGAAGTTCATATTAGTTTAAATAGATATAACTTTGCTATAATGGATATACGATAAACAGCTGCCAGTAATCTGTTAAGAGCAAATAGTTTTGGTTCGTGCTACTGGGAGGATGATATTCATAGGAAGGTGATGGTGAAGTGACCGTTTCAAACAGATTGCGGCTTGATAATTCACGATAAGTGTTTGATTGACGACACTGAAGACAAATTATTGATTGACGACACATTATTGCTTGACGACAATTTCTGAATGAATGACAATTTTTTTATTGACGACATGTTCATGATTTACAACCAATTCTTGATGGATAACTAGTTCTTGATTAACAACGAAATACTCGATTGACGACAAGTTCGCCATTGACGACAATTTTTTGATTGACAACAAATTTTTGATTGAAAACAAAGTCTTGACAGACGACAAGTTTTAAATTGGAAACAAGTTTTCAATACTGATGTAATTTTTTTTAAACAGATGTATCAGGAAAGTTTGGTGACATTTAGGTGGTCATGGGGGATATTATTATATTAAAATTGGTAATTCGATTTTGACTCTATGTTCATTGAACAGTAGTAAAAACATAAAGAAGAATGATATGAGAATACAAATATTAAAGTATCCCTTGTTTGTAAAATATACATTATTATAGAAAAAAGAAAAGTAAAATAAAATGAAGGCTGCGATAGTCTAGTGGAGATACCAACAGACTGCCATGCAGAGAGTATAGGGTTATTTCACAGCGCGCACCAATGAATTTTCGAAGTTATTTGCGTATTGAATTGTAAATTATCGCTTGTCCCGTACCTCGGGGAGCACGTTAACCGTGTCATGAAGATCTTTGACACTCGTTAAAGGGAGTCAGTACCTATGGGTAAACTGTCGATAGTCTAGACCATGAAATATAGCTTAGCTATCCTTAGGTCCAAAAGGCAGTCTCTCTGTGGAAAACCTAATTTCTGTCTCTTAATTCAGTCAAATCCGGTTAGACTAGAAAGTGGACCCTGGCTTTAGACTGAGATAAGGATAGGAGGAAGTTTTTATTTTATTTATAGACTCACGCCTGTATCCGCGAAGTGGTAGGCAGAGGTGTAATATTACACCCAAATTTCGCCATGAATTTTTACGTCCTATGTAATAGGGGGCGAACCTATTGCCGTTACCGGTAACATCACCAGACTCCGTGCTGCTACTGAGAATTCGAAAAAACCCTGTAACACTGTAACCGTACGAATGTCGATGGAGTAAGCCGAATGGACGGTAGTATTGACACATACCAATCTTCTGTACAATACTCGACAGAGGTAGGGTTACAAAAACATTTAAGTTTAGTATGAGACTCGTTTGGTTTGCTCACATTGTTATATTAGGACTAGAATTGTCTTGTTCTGAACAATTAGTACTTTTGAGATTGCTTTTTCTAAATTCGTATAATAGTTTTTCTATTATACTTGGAATAACTATCTCAGTATTCTAATTTTGGTATACTCATACTTTACCATGACTATGTTTCGACATACCTAAAATTTACCAACTTTCCAAGATTATAATCCAAAATTGCAACATAATTTCGTTAGTTAGGTTAGTCTTCGTCAAAAACGTAAGCATATCATCCAAGTATATCGCCAAAGCAGATTGCATTACTCAAATTTTCTATTGCAGATGCTACAAGTACCTAGTGTGGCTTAACCCCAATCTCCACAAACTATACATGTGCAGTCTAACAGCATTATCACGTTGAATGGCGAAGCTAAATCTTTGTATCAGGAAAGCTTCTATCATACATACAAATTGAAAAAGTTTCAACTGCTTTTTTCAAATGTGTGCAATTGGAAAAGTTACTGCACGTTTTGAAAAACACATCTTTTGACAATACATATCGTAAAAGGCTTTAAAATATTATGTGTAGTGTTTTACATAATTTGTCCTATCCAAGCTATATATAGCATAGATTATTGATGTAAATAGATATTATATGCTTATAATCTCTATTTTGATAATCATCATCAGCCCTTTATACTGTACCACTGCTGGGCACGGGCCTCTTCTCAGTATCAGAAGGGTAAATACATAGTCAACCACACTGGCCAAGTGCGGGTTGGCAGACTTAACATGTCTTTTGAGAGCATTATGGAAAACAATTTAATACGCACTTAACCTGGAAAATGCGCGTTCCGTGGATTCGAACCCGAGTCCTTCTGCGTAGCAGTCTGTCGATCTCTCCACTAGGCTATCGCTGCTTACTCTTAATCTTGATCATACATATCTTAAAAGTGTGTTTATTTTTCCGAACGCGAATTGAATTTATAGAATGTTTTTTTGTAACAGCCTAGTATTATTAGTTTAAAGGCTGTGTAAAAATTTCGTTACTACTCCTAAGAGTCAAAGATCGACGGAAAAAACCGCAGGATATTTTCAGTCTTAATAAAATCCGGTACAATACATTATAATAGTTTCACAAAACACTTTGATATTATGAAAGATCAGAAAAGTTCCAAGATTCCTGTGATGTTGAGTCATTGTTAGTTCGCGAAGACATTTGTCAAGGTTGTTGCGAGTAAGTGCTCGTAACTTCGCGATAGTCGTGATATTTTTTTTGAAATAACGTTTGTCGAACGTTGACAGAAGAAATATCAACTAGCTAGTATTATCTTAACAATATGAGTATACCAGCACTAGAAATAAACTTTGTGTCTCGAGGCACTTAAGAAACGCTCCAGCGTCGAACACAAAGAACACTTAAATCTGTAACAACAATTGGTGTATCACACATGTTATAATATGTTTTCCTGCATGGGGATCAAACCCACTTGTTAAACAGCGAGATTCCAGCTTAAATGACATACGCGTGGCGTTCCTCCAAATAAGGTAAAAAATACGCAACAATTCAATACGCACATAACTTCGAAATGCCAGTGTTGTGCACTGCATCATTTGAACCCCATCGGCTCGGCAGTCTATTGGTAACTCCACTAGGCTATTTCTCTCTAAAAAGCATTGAAAATCACGTCAAGTATAATATTAATATCCAACATTCACACACAATTACTCAAATCTACTAATCATCCAATACATCAATTTAAAGGACACCAATAATTACAAATTTCTACGGCAAGATACCCTTTGGCATATTGCCAAACATTCAAAGTTGCTTCAAAGATCCATAAATTTCAGCCCGTCTGAATTATTAAAGGCTGTAAAACTTTGTTTAAAGGCTCTATTGAAATATTTTTAGGTGCTAGGATTATGAGAGCGCTGCATCTGTTTCGTCTAGATAGTTTTATTAAGTAAGAAAAGTGGAGTGAAGTTATATTAAAAATTTAAGAATATTAAGACCACTTCGTTAGTCTTGGGGATTTAGTGCTTATCGCAGTGCTAATGGAGAGTTACAACTGCATTACATCCATATTATAAAATGAAGTACCCGCCGCGTCCTGTATGTCTGTATAAATGCGATAAATTAAAAAACTGCTGAACGCATTAAAATGCGTTCAGCAGTTCATAGGGTTCCTTAGGAAGGTTTAAGTGATTAACGTGGATGGAGCCGAGGACGAAGTCCAATATAGAGCATAAGTGTGTACAGAAACAATGTTTTATCGCGCTATTCTCTACAAGATGAGCCCGCGGTTACACCTGCGTTATTTAACTCTACTGCTCTGCTCCCGTAGGTCATAGCGTGATGTTATAGCCTATAGCCTTCCTCGATAAATAGGCTATCTAACACTGAAAGATTTTTTCTAATCGGACCAGTAGTTCCTGAGATTAGCACGTTCAACCGAACAAACAAACAAACTCTTCAGCTTTATAATTGTTAGTGTAGGGTAACAACCTACTATATATCAGTTATAACAATAATATACTAGCTGACCCAGCGAACTCCGTATCGCCTTTTTAAGAGTTTTTATTTAATTCCCTTTTTTCCATTATTGAATTAGCGCTTAATCTCTTATCATTCCAGGGTCTATAAATGATGCAAAAACAAACATAGATTTTTACACAATATTGAGTTCCCCATTCCTTAAAATATCGGATACGATAACCCGATCGACTTAAAAAAAATCCCGTCCGCCATCTTTGATTTCCTATCCACCATCTTTGATCACGAAATAGATGTTGTATTTGGATTCACCATCCCTTTAATCATCAGAGACGATACCCATATTGATTTTTTAATTTTTTTACTATCCGCCATCTTTGATTTCCCATCCGCTATCTTGAATCACGAAATAGATGTTGTATTTAGATTCCCCATCACTTTAAACATCGGAGACGATACCAATACTTATTATTTTTTTAAATTTTCCCATCCGCCATCTTTGATTGCCCATCCGCCGTCTTTGATCACGAAATAGATGTTGTATTTCAATTCTCCACCCCTTTAAATATCGAAGGCGATACCCATATTGATATTAAAAAAATTTTCATCCGCCATCTTTGATTTCCTGTCCGCCATCTTGGATCACTAAATAAATTTCATATTAATAATCAGAGTCCCGAAAATCTCGAAAACGATACCCATATAGATTGTATCCTATTCGTTTAGCATTTTTTTGCCTTTGACCCAACCCTCCACCTTCTCGTTTGACCATTTTATTATTTTTGTCTGGCCCCTAAAAGTTGTGGCGTAATTCTATATAACCTATAGCCTTTCAGAATAATTGGGCTATCATAAGCAATAACAATTTTTAAAATCCGACTGCTAGTTCCTGAGGTTAGCCGACATTATGTTTTAGCCTTTTTAACCTTTTGCCCAGTCCCAAAGGGTCGAAGCGTTATGTTATATAGCCTATAGCCTTCCGCAATATATGGGCTATCGTATACAAAAATAATTTTTCAGATCCAACCGGTAGTTCCTGAGATTAGCGCGTTCAAAAAAACAAACAAACAAACTCTTCCGCTTTATTATATTAGTATAGATTAGTATAAGATATAAGATAAGAAAATATACAGAGTCATGATCTTCTACGTGATTGATCTTACTGTTATTCTGAACCATCCAAGGTACTCCTCAAATACACACAAAATATTATTAAAATTAGTCGAGCCTGTATGTATACCACTTAAGCTTTAGTGTTAAGTGGCATACATACAGAATAACTATGAAAATTAATCGACCTTGAGCAAACTAATTAAATAAATTACACAATTGTCACACAATTAACATGTTAAAGTATAATTATTTATTTTCTATAACCAGTATACGCAATCGAAACATCGGTTTGGACTATAAAAATCCTAAAACTTTGAGTATAGGGGAAAAACACTTAATTATAATGAAGCGGTCGAACCCTGAGAAACCAACAGATGTCAATAAATGACAACAATTTATCGGATAAGGTAACTATCTAATATCACAGTTTTGTGATTTAATATAGTTATTAAATAAATTGTTCATATATTATGCAGTTACTTAGATTAACAGGGTCTTCACGTCAGACTGCGTAACGCCGAAAGTCAATTAACTTAATTAAACAGTCGTAATAGATATACGAAGTAAAGCAAACTTTGTAGAGGCCACTACTTGGATAGGTAATCGCATGTTGTGCCATTTATGCTAGAGCGCTACAGTAGTTCGTGTTTCTATCAGATCGATCGTTCGTTGAGTACTTCTTTGTCTTCTGATCTGGACCAAAGGCAGCGCATGCGCTATTTATCATCATCATCATCATCAGCCCTTTATACTGTCCCACTGCTGGGCACGGGCCTCTTCCCATTTTCAGAAGGGTAAGGCCATAGTCCACCACGCTGGCCAAGTGGGGGTTGGCAGACTTCACATGTCTTTCGAGAACATTATGGAGAACTCTCACTCATGCAGGTTTCCTCACGATAATTTCCTTCACCGTTTAGCAAGCAATAGGTAATTAACAATTTAATACGCACATAACTCCGAAAAGTTATCGGTGCTATTTATCATATATAAACCATATTATTATTGCTCCTAATTATCATCAACATTTGTACAGTAGTTTTTACTATCCACACAATCACAAACTATAATAGCATAACATAACGATTTACCAAATTTTACCAGGCTGTTTGCCAACCGGCAGTTGTCCGGTTACAGACCGGCGGTATGTATAGTGAAGAGTGTGTAATGTGTACGCTCTCTTATCATCATTTTATAAATGGAAATTTAAGAATTTTGTACTTGTTGTGATTGTAAAACCATGGTATTACCAATACGCGATGGGCGAAAACAATGCAATAAATACATATATTTATGATTCAATTATTAGGTGTGGTACATGGCTAGTTGAATTGATTGGGTTACTAATATTATCGAAATCGTCAGATAGTCTGCTATCAAATTCATCTTTCTTTTCCTCTTTTTTCCTTTTAACCATTTCTTTCACTATTCTTTATGACCTAACACACTCCTTTCTTTCAAATCCATATGGATTGTAATAATTATTGGGTATGTACGAGAATATCTTCTATATGAGAGTATGGTCAAAACGCTGGTCTTCTATAGATATTTTCGATTCGTTTTTATTAAATTGCAGTAACTTTAGTTGGTTTACAGGTAGTTACTATTGTAACTAAGGGAAGAAACACATAATATTCAGGCAAATTGAAATTGAAATCAAATTCTTTCTTTTGCTCACAAAGGTGCGAAGTGATGTCAGTGTTTACAAATGGTAGTAGTACTATATTTTGTCCCTGCGGCATACAAAAAAAAATTAAAAATTCAGTATTATCAAATTAATTACACAAAGCAATGCAAATTATACAGAATAAAATAACAATTTTCATTACATCATCCTACACAACAAAACAAAATAGTAACATTGAAGCATACACATGTCATGTCCATCTTAATATATATATTTCTTGTGTGCGTGTGTATGTCACTGAACTCCTCCTACACGAGTGGACCGATCTTGATGAATATTTTGGACTTGAGAATGGTTTAGATTCACAATTTAGTCCACTGGAAAACGTTTTTTTACTTAATTTCTAATTTGTAAGTAGTTGAGGATTTTGGAATGTTTCACATTGGAACCGACGGACTGCGCTGCTATCGTAGTGTCAAATCTTATATTAATAATTTCGTCAAGGAGTACATCGAAACCTTACCTGAATAATAAAACATGAAAAAATAAAGATTTCGAGCCGACAACATATATCCGCAAAATTCGGATTGTCGAGTATTTTGTTTTATTCTAATGGTTCTGACAGACAAATCACAGTCGCCATATTGTTCATTCTAGCGAAACGTCACAGACACCGGATAACATTTTGAGTACCTACTACCATAGAGCATAGATATTTATTTATAGAGATGTTTTTCTTATTGCCGCTTTTAAGACAAACTTTTTGCGACCCAAATTGCCGCTTGGCGGCGTAACAGTCGCGTGAGTGTCAGTGCAACAGCTGTCTATTTCTTACGCCAAAGCAATGCAAGACAGATGGCGAAAGACGCTAGCGCCGCCAACGGCGCCAACTACGAACTACACTAATGACAACCGTCAATACGCCAACTTTAATCGGCACATGACATCCTTAAGAAATAAGCTTCTTTAATGTAAATCATCTGTATTCATTGCTACTACCTACTTAGTCTTGGTACTAAGAAGTTTGTAAGTGTAAATACTTTTTGCAGTAATATTTCATTAACAGTTAAAATGACAATTATAATAAATTAGATTTGTGTTACCCGGAACATAGATGATATAGTATAACTAGAGAACCCCGAATTTACGCAGGCGAAGCCGCGGGCAAAAGTAGTACTAGTATTATATAAATTCATAGATCATAATTTCATAGGCATAAACAACGAAACGAATCAAACGTCAAATCTTTTTATAAATCGTTAAAATTGTCGGTTTCTATCTCAATTGCCAATATTGCGTGAATGAAGTGACAGTTCTATTATCATGGCCGTAAGTCATAACCTTAAGAGATAAGGAGCAAATGTCTTCCTTTTCATTTCCGTCCTTAATTTACATATGTACACTAATTTTGATTATATAATAATGCTTAATACTAAATAAGAAACATTGTCATGTTTCCGCTAAACCCATGTGCAGGCTTTTTATGGCTGCGGCTCCCTAAGCCGCCGGCCTGGTCGCACGAATGAGCCGCCCGCATGGCCGCGCGGGCAGGCCGCCGGCCGGCCGCGGGTTGCCACTTGCTACTTGTGTGTGGTCTTTCTATTAGGGTTGTCAACCATACTTTATAATAACGTATCCTACTGTATTTTTGGCAATTATACTTAATACTTTTGTAAATATACAAATAAAGTACATGAAAATACTTTATCTCCAACCCTTACTGTGACGTGTAAAACAAAACACTAATTATGAATACTTATTATCTATATAACGTTACACATAAGTTAAATGGATGATGGAAACTATTTAGGCTCAAAGAGATCTAAAAGAAATTCACCACTTTTTATAGAAAAAAGTAATTGGCAATAGTATAGACTCACGCCTGTATCCCCGAAACGGTAGGCAGAGATGTAATATTACACCTACTTTTCGTCATGAATTTTTAGGTCCCACGTAATAGGGGGCGAGCCTATTGCCGTTACCGGTCACATTACCAGACTCCGTGCTGCTACTGAGAATTGGGCAAATCCCAGTAACACTTTTGCCCAAACCGGGAATCGAACCCAGTCTCTGATCAGCAGTCGTATACGCTATCCACTGGACCACGGAGGCAATTTATACTTAAAATCATATTTCCGTCTCCGTCCCCACTACTTCAGAAGTTCAGAATTAAAGAGTTTAGTAATGAATCCAAAGTGGCGGGAAGAAAGAAATAGAACGTCAATAATTAACGTAATTAAAAACGAATTGTTTATTTTATAATTTTTATTGTCAAACAAGCTATGAAACATTTACTGCACGGTTGGCGTAGTGGTTTAAGCGGCCGCCTCGCCGCTTGACACTGCGCCGAGTGTTGTGGGTTCGATCCCCACACGAGGCAACACTTTGTGTGATTCATAAATTGTTGTTTCGAGTCTGGGTGTTGATTGTGTCCGTTAGTTGTATGTTTGTAAAGTCCCCCGCGACACAGGATTTAGTCCTAGTGCGGGAGTTGTCTTATAAAAAAAAAAAAAAAAATACAACTGAATGATGCCCGGCGGCTTTCTGCGGCCGATGCCGGCGGCACCGACGCCCGCCAAAAGCCGGCGGTATGAGCCGCGCGACAAAAGCCGCCGGCCCATGCCACCGGCACTGTGTGTAGCAGCCATTACGCGAGGTATTTTTTAATTGTATAAAACAACTTAAGCCTAAGTTTCTCGTTTAAAGCTTCTTTGATTTCCGGTCTTTCAAACCTTTCTTGTGGCTTGTATCGTCTTGTGATTTAACCATAAGGATTCGTCTTGATTCGAATAACAATGAAATTTGTCTTTCTTCACACTACTACTAATAATAACTAGCATTACACTTTTTACAGGGTTGCGGTCGGTATTGCCCAAATTATATTGATGTTATATGCGCACGGTAATTTGAGAGCATCAAGTATCAAGTAATCTGGCAATCAGCATTATTAAGGCGCTGTCGTAAGCGACTGTTTTGGTAAATGAGGGGGTGAAGCAGGGGAGGTGAAGAGAGCTTAGCTCCGTCTACTGCGGGGCGCCCCCCTTCATTCTCATCGCGTGCGGCCGTATTCTGGCGACATCCGTATTCCAATATTTCAAAATCGCAAGCAAAACGTTTTAGCATATTGAATTGAGATACTGATATTAAAATTTATATTACATAAATCAATCTGTTTGTATAACATAGGCATAGCGCAATTTTTGTTCTCAGTGCAGCTATGAGCAAAACTGGTTAACATTAGACGTTATAGGGTGTCCGTATGGATTGAGGAGCCACTTCAGATTTTACAACGAAGCTTGGTCCGTTATTTAGTACGAAGATAAATAATTTTGTAGGCCAAATGTTGAAATTTGTACTAAAGTATTTAAAAAGTTATATCAATGTAAAGGTGGCTCTTCGGTACATACGTCTGAACTGAGGAGCCACCCTAGAACTCGACAAGTATTGAATGAATATTTATGAATATTTTGTATCATTTTGTACTAACTGTGAACAGCATCTACAAAAATCTGAGGATTGTATCTTTGATATTCAGGAAGATATTATACTTTAAGTGTGGCTCCTCAATCCATACGCCATGCGAGTGTGAATTCCGTGCAAGTAGTCATTCGAATTATGTTTTCAGTTTATGGTCATTTTGTAGTAGTTGTAATCAAATTTGTATTAACATTATAGATTTGTAAGATCAAGGGAATTTGTAAAAAATACAAATGTATGTGGCTCCTCAATCCTGACGCTGTGCAAATAAATAATTAATTGTATCTACCTGAGATCACAACGGAATCAAACACCCGATACGGCAACATTTTGTACAGATTTGTACAAAATAAATACATATGTACAGCTCAACACTGTAATACATTCGATAGCTGAAAAAAAATCTCTTTTCGATATAACCTAAAAATGTACGATAAAGGTGACCATAACTTATAATTACAATGGAATGGCCTACCTTTTTAATTTTATTTCTGCTACATTATTTTGAAAAAAAAAAATGTCAAGCCACGGCCTTTCCTGGACAGTCTATTAAATAAAAAGTTATTTAATGAACACCTAATATTCTCATTATCATAAATTCAGCCAAAAAATGTCTACAGCTGGACCTGGCTGGCCATATTATATTATGTAGATTGTAATTATAAGTCATGGTCACCCTAATCGTACATTTTAAGGTTCTATCGAAAAGTGATTTGTTTTTCAGCTATCGAATGTATTACAGTGTTGAGCTGTACATATTTATTTTGTACAAATCTGTACAAAATGTTGCCGTATCGGGTGTTTGATTCCGTTGTGATCTCAGATAGGTACAATTAATTATTTATTTGCACAGCGTCAGGATTGAGGAGCCACATACATGTGTATTTTTTACAAATTCCCTTGATCTTACAAATCTATAATGTTAATAAAAATTTGATTACAACTACTACAAAATGACCACAAACTGAAAACATAATTCGAATGACTACTTTCACGGAATTCACACTCGCATGGCGTATGGATTGAGAAGCCACACTTAAAGTATAATATCTTCCTGAATATCAAAGATACAATCCTCAGATTTTTTGTAGATGCTGTTCACGGTTAGTACAAAATGATACAAAATCTTCATAAATATTCATTAAATACTTTTCGAGTTCTAGGGTGGCTCCTCAGTTCAGACGTATGTACTGAGGAGCCACCTTTACATTGATATAACTTTTTAAATACTTAGTACAAATTTCAACATTTGGCCTACAAAATTATTTCTCTTCGTACTAAATAACGGACCAAGCTTCGTTGTAAAATCTGAAGTGGCTCCTCAATCCATACGGACACGTTATAGGTAGGTATTAATAGTTGACGAAAGTAGATAAATACCTACGTGCCGTAAGATGATAAAAATAATTAAGTCAGTTCCATGTATGGAGAGGCCATTATTATGTTTGTTTTGTTTTTGTATAAAAATAGTGAAGCAGTTCATAGAATACCTCCATCTAATTCCATTAGCTGATTTCTTTTATTTATTTATGGATGTTTATAGTTATTATAGGTATAATTATTATGGTAAAGGTTTCGAAATACGTCACCGTTTTAGGGGTTGTGAGTGATTGGAGAGGGAGGAGGGGAGGTCTTGAAACCCCCCCTCATCATTTTCACTTGCCGGAAATACTTGGTTTCCTCTGAAAAAAAAAACTCCTAACATCGTCCTAACCTTCCTAACATTTTTTTTGCTGGCATTTTATTATTTTTTAATACATTTACTTAGATTATTTTAATTATTCTGACAAATGTAATATTACTGTATTTTTTTGTACTATCTTATTGAAGTTTTGACATTTGTTTTATTTACTGACATTTTTTTTTCTTTTCTTCTACAATTAATTTAATTTTGATTATAGCATATATATTATTTTGTATGCCTTTTGGCGGAACATGGGCTGGACTAATTATATGTATAAGATCATTGTACCCCGTGTTCACGAATAATAAATGAATTTGAATTTGAATTCGATGTGTATGGCACTGCCAACTTCCACATTCATCACACTAGTTTAATAAACTAAGGTTGTCGGAGCCCTGCGAAGCGCTCCTATTTTCGGATTAAGGGTCAAAAGAGAACCTAACATAACCTATTTATTTACTTATTACAGTTGCACCTAACCCAAGGCACTCGAAAGCAATGACGCACAAATTTGACATTAGCTGTCAATATGATCATTCCAAGATGGCAGTTTTGGGTTTCGTTTCACGTTTTTCGCATAAAACCTAAAAATGACATTTGTAAAACTGTACTAAAGTATAAAAACTATGTTCCGTTTTGCATAATTGCCGAAGTATTTATGAAATTTTGGAAATTGTTTAAAAATATTTAGACGCAACTCCGGCAGCCAAAATTACTTTTAGGGGATTAAAACGAACTACCTTAAGCCCCCTACACCTCCAATATCCTCAAATTCAGGCGACTCGTTTCGAAACCCAACCCATTATTATTTTTCAAAATAGATGAAACATCAAAAATATATATGGATATACCTTATTCATGAGATAGTGCTATGTCGCTTGGAAAATTATAGAATTAGAATTTGAGTTACTGCTTTTTCGTTAGCTCTCCTCATACATGTTTGTATGCAAAAATAAAAAAAAAATTCTTTCGCTTCAAATATGTGTTGTTTCAAAGAAAATAAATATTAAAAGATATTTATTTATATTCATTTATCATTTATTAACGAAATACAGAGTTTACAGCTCATCAAAAGTTAGCTGTCTGCTACAACCCGGCAGGTTTTCTTTATTCTCATCGAATATTAAAGGCAGTGTGTGAAGTGATAAGGCTTCAATACTTATTATTTGCTGTTTTTCACGAGGCACAGTTTCATTTACTTTCATTTTACGGCTTGGTATTGAGGAAATTTCAAGCACTGATGAAACATTTTCCTCTCCGTGATCTCGCAATGCCATCCCTTGAGCTTGACGAGAATCAACAATTTCAGGCAACTGCCAATTCATATAAAACGCCGCAAGCTTTTCTTCTCCCAGAAAACATCATCTCTTTCTATAATTTCTATTTTTAGTGGTATACTTTCGCCACTCCACACAGCAAATAAACACTTTTGTTTGCGTGTAACGTGGCGTTGCCCCTGAATTTGGTAATGACAATTACAATATTTGTTTAGACTAGTCAGTTCACTTTTTATCATTTTTCCATATTTGTATTTTATTTGCTCTTATACTACCTATTCTCCAGGCCATTCTTATAGACAACTATAGAACATTAAATTTCCACAATCATGTTTGGACCTATTAATCCATCTGGCGTGGCACCAATAATCGGATAATCCACAAGGCTCGATTGTTACATTTTCTTGCTTCGCCAGTTGTTGCAAAGCCAGTTGTTCATTTTAGATTCCATGCGCAACTGATTTTACATTGCAAATATTTTATTTGTAAAAAATATTTTTTACTAAGTTGGCTTTACTGCTGTTATCTCTTCTTTTTACCACTATACTAAAATTTCAATCTGTCAACATATTCGTACGCAATTCGAACCAGTCACTGCTATCCCTCTTGTAATTTTTGCTTATCACTATGGAATTTGAGTCAAATTTGTTAAAAAAATTGTTTGGCATTTCTTGGCTGTAGACAGTAAATGACTGCAGTCAAATGTGTGTAAGACGTTGCAGAACTGTTATCTTTAACTTCACTGTAATTACAATAATGATAATTAGTTACGTACTTTATTATTAAAAAATACTACCTATATCTTGTGTTATAGCAAACAGAGAAGTCACCTTCTTACTTATAAATGATTGATTTTAGAAATTAAAAAGATATTAGATGTACTGAGACATACTTAATAGTTTATGAATAATCAAAGTTTTACCCGATGTACCTACCTAAAAAGGTTTATGTTCACAACACAATAATACAACATTCGTTACCGCTTGTGTGCGGATTGCGGAGCGCCATATTAGCGCTGTTTATTGTTCGCCGTGGCGGCATCTTAGCGCTCCAGGCGCTCTGACAAGCTAATGAATTTGAAATATAGGTACATAAAATGATTCGATTTTATGTTATTACTCTTTCAAAAATTGAAATCTGTGGCAGCTATGTATTGTGAGAATAATTTAAGTATATAATTATATTACAACATAGTTAGTCATAAAAGACTCTTATGAAAATAATTTGTGTAAAAATGTTACATATTTCATAATCACTTGGCCATGGATGAATTTCTATTTTATTACGACGCTTTCTTGTACAAATCCTTCGTAGAACTTCATTTCTCTAATTGTCCATATTTTATTCTTCTAATTATATATTTATAAGCACAGAAACAATAACACATTAAACGCAACAAGAGTATAAACTTAGGTCCTAATTATATGTGCCCATAGTTACATGAAAAGCCTATTTGATTCAAAGTATTCAGTCTATAACATAAAACATGAAATTACGAACTCAAATCGGCGTATTATAATAACAAACAGGTTTACGTAAAATTTCGTGCTGCGGAGACGCAAGCGACATGACCTATCTCTCACAGGGCTCATAGCCGAATGATGAGGTCTGGGCGGGGCGTAAACTAGCAACTGACACTCAGTACACCGCTTATGCTAATAAGGTTTAAATTGCTGAAGCGTTTGATATTGATGGGATCTATCGAACGTCAAAATCATAGACGTTTGGCAGATTTTATTTAATTTTACAAAATATAAACGTATAATATGAAAATAAATAGGGTAATTCTTTAGTTCATTAGATTTCCTACAATATTATCAAATAAAATATGACAGCTTACGATCAAAATATTGCAAACAGTGAGACGAAAGATTATTTTCTGCCTCGATTTTGTGATTTTTTTACCGTGAATCTATTTTACATACATGAAAAATTCTTTCAAAAGTCTTTTGTTCAGACTTTTGACTTTAAGCTCTATCTTTTGCTAGTTTGTAATATGTACCGTTATTACTAGATGCGCGACGAAAAATTAGGTGTTTCACGGCTTCTGAGGTATAACAGCGCCTTAAATTATGTATGCAAACCATCGTCCGAGCGCTTATCCCTTAAACCATCATGGGAGCACCGACTTTTATTAAAGGACATTGAAAGGCCAAACTTTCTGGGATTTCAGCCAAAAAAAATACCGTTGTTTTATTCAAAATCCTCCTCTTTATAAAGTGTACGATATAAATTGACCGTCTTCCTTGTTTAGCATTTATTTTGGGTTTTGAAACATTCACATAAAAAAATAAATAACTCTAAAGGTATGAAGGTACACAGGTATTGTTTGAAAGTTAATTTTCTTTTATGGTCCAACCGTTTTTTGTACGTGAATTAGTTATTGTTATAAAATAAGGTTTTTTTATATCGTTTTCTTTTTGTTATATTGTTTTAAGAGCGATCAGTATTTTTCTTCGCATAGAAGGTGTATTATAAGGCATCATAGAATTTCTCCATGTTCCTGTAAACTTGTAGTGTTCTCAAAAGACTTGCAGCATTGCCATGTTGGATAGTATGCTTGATATACATACATACATCTTGGATAGTCTCTTGTACACTAGCCAGATACATGTTAGGTTACGTGAGGTATCCGATAAAATTTTAGTTGAACGATCTCACACTCAAGCAGAGCTCTGAGGTTTAAACGAACAGCCTTAACGTTCCTACTTTGAATTTCAATCTGCTTGGCGATTGTACAATTGTACTTATAATATTTTCAACTCAAATGTTTTATGCAAAGCCCCTTCAGTAACACATGCGCTTAAACTCTATAAACCAATCCATTTTATAGACTTTTCCTGGACCCAATTCATTGTGTCAATTTTACGACAATCTCACGTTCAAAGCAGCCATCTGCATCATACGATAGTGCTGATTAGAAGGTTATATTATGAATTCTGAATGCTTTATTCGAGATGTTTAATGGCTTATGCCCCTCCCAAATGGCTTTTACGAGCCACTTCATTATTTTTCAATTCGGCTCGCGGAAAAGCGACGAATGGCGGATATCAATGTGAGATCATAAAATTTGATACTCTTTCATCGGTTAGTGTTCCGGTCAATGTTGCTTTTTGGCCTTAGTCGTGGGGAGAATAAAATGATGATGTGTGCGAAGAATGTTGAATGCGTTCAAACGTTTTTAATTCAAGTCGTTTACCAAAAAAAGCAGCCATAAATTGACTGCCTGATCCGCGAGAAATATTTTGGATGTTGAGTTCAGAAGCAAGCATTTAACAGTCTGTGAGTCTTGCCTGGTTTTGATATGTTGATCGATGAATTTGTACATTTTGTGCGAAATAAGCTGACTCATGACTTTCAAGATCGACCTCCGGTTTTGGGTGGGGCAGTCATGTAGTAGTAGCTACATAGCACTGAGGCCATCTAGCGAATGATGGCGAAGGCAGTTAACGCGGTGCATTTAAGGAACACAACAGAACTTACGTTCTGAATCGCGCAAGCAGAGTTTATACATGTGTTTACTATAAATACAACCTCTCGAGCACTACCGTCGGATTGCATCTGCATCATTGCATCTACCATGCATGGTTACCTATCGTAGTCAGAGAGTCTTTTCTCTTGTTGGAGGAACATCACACCTTATTCCTCCACAGTTTCTTTATCTTGCACGCAAACCTACTGCACGCATTTAACGAGGTCTTGCAACATAGCTTGCACCTATGACTATCGGAATAATACACGCAGGCTAGCTGTTATTGCGTAAGCCTAGGGCAGCACAGTTGAAGTCGCAGATATTTACTCAGTAATAAGAGAGTTTAGTGGGGTAAAAGAAGATGACAAGCTTCGAGAAAGGTATGCTAAGGTGGTTTAGGCACGTGGAGAGGATGGATGACTAAGCAGATTTATAAGGCGAGTGTCGTTGTCCTGTCCCATTCACATGGGTTAGGACGAAGGGGAAGACCTAGGTGGTTCTCTGACCAGATTGGAGACATCCTAAAAACAGGACAGGTTAGAAGTACCCTGAACAGAAGAGCATGTATGGGGAATCTGATGGGAGTGAATGAAGCAAGAGAGAAGCGTTCCGTAGTCTCTGCCTACCCCTCCGGGAAACATTCGTGAGTCTATGTATGTATGTATGTAAATATTTACTAAATTATATACTAAAACCATGGATATTTCACGATTTGACACAAGAGACACAAACTTATCGACCTCACGGCAAGAAACTAATTAGCAACATACACGGTGAATTAATTTCAGCTAGCAGTACACAGCGGTGTGGATTTACTGTGTACAACAAGTACACAGAACACAGGTATGGCAAAGCTCAACTCGGCACACCGCAAGTTTCAACTGGTATTCTCTCGTTTTCCATAAATTCATTTGCACTAATATTGTTTGCCATAATCATCCCCGATCATAATATTTACTTGACTACTCTCTACACTATTATCATTTATACTTATAACGTTTGCCTTAACAACTCAACAGTGATAACTTTTATTTGCCTAAAAATGACTTTCTATAACAACATATAGCATAATAATTAGTTTCCATAAGTAACACATCTCATAATCGACTCTTGACATAATCAAAATTTGATATAATTATGAAAATAATACATAATAATAAAAAAATTTAAGGTCGAAATTAATTATAGTTAACACCCCGACTCAGTGCAATCCGACTTGGATAGGTTAGGTTACGGTTCTCTTTTGACCCTTAACCCAAAAATAGGAGCCCTGCAAAGCAGGGCTCCGTCATGGCGTCAACTTAGTCCATATTCTTCACACTAGTTTAATAAACTGAAGTTGTTCAACTTCAGTTTATTCTCTATTTTCTTCTTAGATTATTGAAAACGAAAATTATAGCAAGTACATTTATGGATTTAAGTTATTATGACACTTGATCGATTATGGCCAAAGGAATTAGTGAAAGTCATTTTATGTCATTTCACGATTATGACAACTGAAGCGATATTTCTAATGAAATTATGGCAAATACCAGGATGGCATATGAAATTATGGCAAACATTAGTAAACCGTTTCAACTATATCGCCAAACAACAAACATTTAGTCGCAGTTAGATTGTGTTTGCCAGTCATTTTAGCAACTTTCTGGATTGTTCGGCTAATGAGTTATTAATTAGTGTTGGGTAAATTTTACGTTATGAAGACGGCGGTATTGTGTGTAATGCCTTCTTTACGTACGGTGCTGGGGTTGGAGATTTTTTTCAAAGCTAGAACATTCGTCAATTGTTGAAACCATGCACGGATGTCGTAGTGGTTTAAGCCGTCGCTTTGCCGTTTGACATTGTGTCAAGTGTCATGAGTTCGATTTCTCCAAGAGGCTTCGTGTGATCCAAAATTGATGTTTCAAGCCTAGGTGTTCTTTGAACTTATGACTAAATTATTCGCAAAATTCTCTACAACACAGGATTTATCTTCAATTTCGTAAACTTCGTAAAATATTAAAAAAAATAATGCCAAATTTATATTTTCTTATTGGTAAATGCAAGATCAAATAATAGAGCTGTTGTAACTACTATGTATACTGACTAGGTAGTCAGTATACATAGTATATATATATATATATATATATATATATATATATATATATATATATATATATATATATATATATATATTACACATATATATGTTTTCAGGTGAAAATATACATACATACATAGACTCACGCCTGTTTCCCGGAGGGGTAGGCAGAGACTACGGCACGCCATTTGCAACGATCTTGACATACTTCTCTTGTTTCATTCACTCCCATCAAGTGTCTCATGCATTCTCGTCTGTCGTGTTCTGAAAATATTATGATTCTTAATTATTAAGTATAAGCTCACCTTTACAATTTCTAGGTACGTATAATAAAAAAAACACAACGAAATCGTGTTACCCATTACATCACCAAAACCCCATACATAAATTATCGTGCTGTATAAGGTTACCAAAGAATTGTGGTAATCTTGGTGAATACCAATATCTCAAGTTGCCGGTAATTTAGTTAAAGTACTGAGTCTACAGTTACAGGAAACACATTTACTCATTCATGGATCATTGTGTGAGATAATTACAGCAGACATCCATAATATTAATGGTTTTCTGAATAGGAACATTGAAGTGAAATAGACAGGCATTCAAATTGATATAGCCTTTAAAACATAAAACATTTACAGGCTTATAATCATACAAATGCATTTAAACAGTTACATATTTTTATCACCTACACTATTTTATTCAATAGATAATTACGTACATAGTTTAAATGTTATTACACAATATTATCAAACATAATTTATTCAAAGTTTTTAAACTATTACATAATTGAGATTTTCTTTAAAAATAAACATACACATACATTAATCTATCTTTTAAAGAAAATATACTCAACTAATTACTTTCACATAGCTTTCCTTTGATATTTTCTTAGTTGAGAATATAATAATATAGAAAAGCATATAATTATAATCCATCCATTAAACAACATCATATTTTATTATGAAGTTCTAACATTACATATCATTAAATTAATTGTATGAGACCTATTTTGGAGACTAAACGAGCTGAACATAATGTTTTATTCTGTGTCTGGGGGCTTTTATGTTCTTATTTAAAAATATACATAGAAGTATGTGGATGTCTATCTGTATATATAAAATTATGTTACCCAAATTATTAGACGTGATGAAAATAATACGGATGGAACAATGTTTGCAAGGCTAAGTGGTGACGCTGCAGAAGTGCGAGGCGCTACAGGCCTCAGAATAGGATTTCTACTGCAGGGATTGAGTTCTGTCTTGGTCGGCTTTAAACTAGTAAGTTTTTTTATAAACTCACGCCTGTATCCCCAAAGGGGTATGCAGAGGTGTAATATTACACCCACATTTCGCCATGAATTTTCAGGCCCCACGTAATAGGGGGCTAGCCTATTGCTGTTACTGGGCATATCACCAGACTCCGTGTTGCTACAGAGAATTCAGAAAAAGAACCAAAAACACTTTTGCCCGACCCGGGAATCGAGCCCGTGATCTCCGATCAGCAGTCGTTTACGCTATTAATTGGACCATGGAGGCAGTCGAATCGAGTAAGTAATTTTCCAAAAACACTGATTCTGTTTATGTCTGTAACATTTGTATGAAATAATTTATGCTGTAGGTATGAAGGTTACCTTTTGTGGGATAAATGGGGATGGTCGACCGTTTAAACTTGTGTCTACGGCCATAAATGTCTGGAGGGATATTCATTTGTGACATAATTTAATGAACGAATAGGCAAATAATGTCTGGCAATTTTATTGTAAAATGTACGTAGGGTAAATAAAGTAAAATCGTCAATAACTGAGAGTTCGAAAAAACCCAGTAACACTTTTGCCCGGAGTCCGGTGATGTGCGGAATAGGCTCGCCCCCTATTACGTGGGACCTAAAAATTCATGGCGAAATGTGGGTGTAATACATATTACGTCTCTGCCTACCTCTTCGACGATACAGGTGTGTGATATGTGAGTCTATAAATTAAATATAAAAAATCGTGCGTTACTGGCTGACTGACAGACAACGCACATCCGAAACTACTGAAGCTGAAATTTGGCAAGTATGTTCCTTGGGGTCCGTACGAGTGCACTAAGGAGGGATTTCCCGAAATGCCCTAGGCATCGGGCAGAAACGGTTAAATTAAAAAAAAACGGGCAGGCGTAGCTGGGGGCATCCTCTAGTTGAGTAGAAAGATTTCAGCTATCTATAGATCTCACCGAAAACCAGACAGATAAACTTGAGACCCTTCAATGTCTGTATTTGTATTTGGATTACGCAACACGGTCAATTCCGGTCTTTATAATTTTTTTCTTGTACTTTAGCTAAATTAGTTTCATTGAGTTGTGTTACAGGCTTTTGGTATTAATGAAATTTATTGGTATTAGTTAACTGTGGATTTAATGCCAATGGCCTTTTCCGACTGTCAACCGAAGATGACGCAAATATTTCAGTAAGTAGGTACGTGCCAAACTTTTCTTGCAACAAATGCAAAATAAATGAATTGATATGACAGTATACAATTGCTCACTATATCTTTTTGACGCTGACACAAATACAATCGGCTATACTTAATAAAAAGTGCATAAAGTAACATAACTATGTGTAGAGCAGTAGCTTTTCCGATCATGCAAAATTCGTTTTCTAAGTCTTTGATAAAACCATTCTATTATTACAACTTAGAACAAATCTAATTCAGAATTTCATGCAGTTTGGGACGCTCTAGTTATTTTGTGTAAAGTTCATATTAGTTTAAATAGATATAACTTTGCTATAATGGATATACGATAAACAGCTGCCGGTAATCTGTTAAGAGCAAATAGTTTTGGTTCGTACTACTGGGAGGATGATACTCATAGGAAGGTGATGGTGAAGTGACCGTTTCAAACAGATTGCGGCTTGATAATTCACGATAAGTGCTTGATTGACGACACTGAAGACAAATTATTGATTGGCGACAATTTCTGAATGAATGACAATTTTTTTATTGACGACATGTTCATGATTTACAACCAATTCTTGATGGATAACTAGTTCTTGATTAACAACGAAATACTCGATTGACGACAAGTTCGCCATTGACGACAGTTTTTTGATTGACAACAAATTTTTGATTGAAAACAAAGTCTTGACAGACGACAAGTTTTAAATTGGAGACAAGTTTTCAATACTGATTTAATTTTTTCTAAACAGATGTATCAGGAAGTTATCCGTGTGGTGACGGATTAAGAATACGGATTGTCACCACCCCATATCATCCCGTGGGTGTCGTAAGAGCCGACAGAGGGAGCATATTATGCAGAAAACAGCACTGTAAGAGAAGGAAAACTTGATACAAACCCTATACCAACCCGTTTGGCCAGCGTGGTATAGTAGGCCAATTCCTCCTTTCAAAGGAGAGGCCTGTCCAGCAGTGGACTGTTAAAGGCTGATGGTGATGAACACGATCATGTTCCACGATTTTGCACACAACGCAGGTGGTTAGACATACTACATCGCCGGAATGCTCACAGTTTCACTTTGCTGTACAATATATTGTTTAACGCTTCAACTCACTCCTATCTTAAAGGACGTGGCTACATTATACTCATTACCGATATATAAAGTCATCAGAAATGTTTACAGTAGATATATAGGTGTATTTGGTATATTTGCGACTTCTTAGACAAAGCGTTTTCTGTAATTGCTGTTCACTTGTGGAATTTAGTACCACTAGGTATATTATATAAAACAGGCTCAGGCGGGAACTATATTGAAAGCTCTAGATTGTCATCATCCAGCCTTTTATAATTAATTGCCGGATATAGGCCTTCGCTTATTTGTCTGTTTGTGTTTAGTTGCATTCAAACTCTCGCTTACTAGGCCAACCAGATTGAAAAGAATATGTTTTATGCATCTATTAGTTTAATGTATTATAAGCAAATTTTGCAATTGTAGAACGGAAAACTTCGAATAAGAATTTATTTATATCACACAATATTTATGTAACAGATCGACTTTATAAACGCATTAAAAACACCAACACATACAACTATAACAACACACACATACAACCAGGTTCACGCAATAATATTTTTATTAAAATTCCTAGACGAATGCGAATGCAAATTACACGTCAGGCCAAAATAAAGTGCAGAGCACTTAACAATATAATTTTAAGGATTAAAGGCGACGTTGTCGGCAATATTGGCTTAGGTGCGATAATCCGGGAACAAACAATTTTGGGACCAAATCTTTGACAAGAGACCCAAAAGGCCGTACTTCATTATTTTGTTGAGATTTTGTTGGTTATGATAATCGAATCTTTATGCAAGCGTTTTCTAAGGGCTACGGCTACAACGAAAAGAAAGTGAGACAAGAATCAGAATAATTTACTTACAAGAGTTTTAAAGCTTAAGTACAATATTGAAAAATAGGCCGTGTGGTTGACGGCATAGAATACAAGTGTCACCACCCCCTATCTTCCCGTGGGTGTCGTAAGAGGCGACTAAGGGATAACACGATGCAAATACCATCTTTGCGTAGAGACGGAAAACTCGACATCAAACCCTATACGACTGCCTCGTTGGTCTCGCGGCATAAATGTGCGCGTGGGATTGGGAGGTCCCGGGTTCGATTCCTGGGTCGGGCAGTGTTATTGGGTTTTTCTGTCACGAAATTCTCAGTAGCACAGTAGCAGCACGGAGTCTGGAAATGTGCCCGGTACGGCAATAGGCTCGCCCCTTATTACGTGGGACTAAAGTATATCTGGCGAAAAGTGGGTGTAGAAATACACCTCTGCCTACCCCTTCGGGGATAAAAGGCGTGACGATATGTATGTATGTACAATATTGAAAAGTACATTGAAGTATAATATTTGCAACTGTATGTTATCGTAAGACAGGCCTAATAAATAAAAAATACATAATTATGCAGGCATAGAAAAGTTATAATGAACGCCTTTGCATAGAGTGGCGTCTCCTACAGATACCAACTATGGCTAGAACCATCCAGGTGACACAGTACGTTGTCAACAATTATCATACAACCCTTTGCAATCCGCTGCTGGACATAGGCCTCTCCCAATAAACGCTACAATGGCATTGTTCGTTAATAGGAGGACTTGACCCACTATATCACTCGGGCTAGATGGGTTTGCATAGGTTTTGATGTCGAGTTTACACCCACAAAATGAAATGCGGTGGATACTTTGTATTCCATCATCTAAATTATCTTGCTTAGTTAACATGCATATATAAATTGACTCACGCTTGCTTTCCGAAGGGGTAGGCTACGAACCGCCATTTGCAGCCGCCATTTTACCCTGACATTATTATCTCTCTTGCTTCGAAAAGGAAGCATGAAAAAAATTATGAGAGTGATCTCATAATTTTTTTAATGCATGCTTTTCATTCTAGGGATAGGCAAAACGACATAACGGACAGGTTGGGCGTATCCTTATTTTAGGATGTCTTCAATCTGGTCAGAAAACGTCCGCCTGAGTCTTGACCTTCCTCCTGTCCCATTAACATTTGCCTTATATGTCTTTTTGCTCAAGTCTTTCGTCATCCGTCCTCTTCATATGCACCATCTTAGTAAACCATTTATGTAAAAAACAAAACAAACAGTATTTAGCATGCAAATAAATGCATGTTTTAGCCCGGTCCTTTGTGTGTTCCTAAGTGCGAACAATGTCTGACTTCAAGAATTAGTACTGAGCTAGAACACCCTTTTGACGAAAGCCGTATAGTAAACTATTTTCGTCTCTATAACTTGAAATGGGATTCGAAGTGGACACTTTAAAATCTAATACTACCTTCAAGCGACCCTTCATCTCGTTTATAAAGCTGGGAGTTAATATTTCTTATTTGCTGTCAGTACCTTAGTCTCGAGGATCGTGACTGTCAGTTTATTAATTGCATTTTGTCTTTTATTACGAGCTGTCGCCGCGGTTCTGCACGCTTTCTTCTTTCGTAAATACATTTTTTTCAAATTTAAGGAAATCTAACAGCTAGAAAATCAATTTATATAAAGATAGAAAATGAAGGCCAATCAAAAGTTTTCACTGATAGTATTTAGAGTACATAACACTGAACATGGTCAGATGAAATCAAAGTAGACATTTATAAAACGTGTAACGGAAATAACGCACATCCTCAGACACCCCAATTAGAATACCTTGTTATAATCATAATTCATGCATTGAATTATTTTTTTTATTTGCGTAAATATTGTTTTTTGAAGAAAGTATAAACTTGATGAAAAGTAAAGAGCGTGGTCACTGTAAATCTGCGCACGCACACAAACACATGAAACGGTTGCTATGGTAAACAAACGACAGCAATCTGATACGAACGAAATACGATACGATATAAACAAAATGTTTCAAATTCAGTCTTCATACCACACACTGATAGAGTGGGGCTTATAAAAACGATGTTTGAATAATTTGTCAGCTACTGTTGATATTTCCAAAGATATGACTATTTCTTTCCATATCCCTTTTAGGCTTTGGAGTGGACAGTCGACTTTGTATAAAATTATTTATTGTTTGCAAATAACATGCACGATCTATTGTTTCATAACATCGTAAATGACTATGTGACTATCTTAACTTAATCATACTTAGCGAGCATTATTGATAGATAAAGTAAAAGAATATCAATGAGAGAAAACAGCAAGAACTGCGTGTTTAAAGTTGTGAATTTTAATAGTTACATTAATAGAATAATCAAATAACTTACAGGATAAAATCACATTCTTTTAGTGCACTTAACACTTCACTGTTTCCTCACACATCACATCTTTTCACTGTTTCAAAAGCAGTTAATATCTTAATTAACTCCTCTGCACTTGTTGTTTACTCACAATAAACAAGTGATTTAATATTTCCCTACAGTGAAAAAGTCCGAGAGTGACAAGTTAACATCAAGAAGATGCAGAACGTTCCACACCAGCACCATCATGTTGATATTTACACATTTTGTAAATAAACAAGTGAACTTTTTAAAATATTTTTTCGCAACTCTCGCTGACAGATTCCCGATATCCATCGGGAATCTGTCAGCGAGAGTTGCGAAAAAATATTAATATATAAAATATAAATAATACAAGTATCTAGTCATCCGACTAGATACTTGTCATAACTTGTCTAAGCGCATCGCCAGCGCTTGTCATTGGCCAGCGCGGGCGACACATTACGTTTCGCTCTTGCCTGTCGATTATTACGTAAGCGAAAGATAGATGATAGATATTTTGGTGGTAAATTGTTTGTTATTGTCTTTTGCCGCTATTGTGTTGTATTAATGTGTGCGTTCGAGTGACTCAACGTGGAACCATTAAACAAATGCTTTTTAAAAGAAGGCGTTCTGCTTTGACTTAAGGTTTATATTCGTATATTTCAACTTTTCAAACAAATGAGTGACTATAATTTACGTTATTTTTATTATTTTGGAACAAAAAAAAACAATATTAAAAATGACAGAAATGGATTCAGTAGCCGATTCTGAACAAACTACTTTCAGGAAGTGCGTTTAATATGTTTCATGTTGTATATAGTTTTAAGTATAGCTAGTCTGTGGGAACTTGGTTGAAGAAAACATTGGATGGTTGTGTTTTAGTTTAGTAACACTACTTAGTAAAGAAAATGTCAATATCAACACTCCGGCACACTGCATTATACACACGACTGGCTCTGATTAGGTATGAATTTTGTCTGTAGTTAGAATCTACGGCAGGTACATGTAACAAATTAAATCGTCGAAGATGTGTTGACGGTACATTTAAATTCATTTTGCTAACTAGTTATGATGAGTCAATTGCTCCTCGCATGATGCCAAATAAAAATGACAAATCCGCAATTTTTCTTCTCTCAACGAGTAGAAGAATATGAATTGAAAAACTTACCAAATGTTTATATAAACACGGCTATGGAATCAGTATCCTCTCGGTATTTTCTTTGTATATCTTAATATATAAAATCCTTGCGTTACTGACTGACTGACAGACACGCTACAGCCGAAACTATTGAGCGCAGGAAGCTGAAATTTGGCATGTATGTTCCTTGGGGACCGTAGGGGTGCACTAAGAAGGGATTTTTTGAAATTGCCACGGGATCGGCCAAAATGGGTAAATTTAAAAAAATCTTAATATTTAAAATCCTTGCGTTACTGAATGACTGACAGACACGCTACAGCCAAAACTATTGGGCGCAGGAAGCTGAAATTTGGCATGTATGTTCCTTGGGGACCGTAGGGGTGCACTAAGAAGGGATTTCCCGAAATTCCCACGGGTTCGGCCAAAACGGGTAAATTAAAAAAAAATGCAGGCGTAGCTGCTGGCGTCTTCTAGTAATTTATAAGGGACAGTCAGGTACAGAAGTGCATAAACATTTTTGTAATTCAGGATGGATATATCGTCCCTATTCATCATTTTTCTCAAAATCTTGCGAAATCATAATTTGTTAATTCTTCATTTTATTAAAGATTTTTAATTCATAATACACTGAGAGTTATGTAACGGTCTTTGAAGTTGACTGTACATACCTTCATTAAATTCTTTCTCGTAATTGTACGTAACAAAAGGCGTTCATGAAAAGCAATTAATTTTAAGAGGATATATTTACTTACTGAACAGTTTGAAATGATGAATAGTAAAATTTTACAGTTCAATTTTAGTTGTGTTATTAAAGTAAATTTATTTTGAGTGGACGTATTTACCTACTGAACAGTTTGAAATGATGAATAGTAAAATTGTACAGTTCAATTTTAATTGTGTTATTAAAGTACTAACCAATTTTCTTTTTACATATTCTTTATAGTATACTTGTACAAGTATATGTACGTGTATAAAATAAAGAACATGTAGCGCCAGATAAAAGTACAAATGTACTACCAAATAAGTCAGCGGTGGACCAGTTTGAAAAAAAATCCCTTGGCTCGCCCATAGAGTTGAGGCACACTAGAAACTGCTTTTGTATACGAGTGTCAATGTGTGTTAAGTAACGCTGGAAGCGACCGATATCTTGCTGAGCGATTCTCGCCCTTATGGTGGTCTAGCGGGAAGTTGTTCGACTGTGTCAGTCCCCGTCCCGATCTACCCGTACTACGTACCCGTCTAGATCAAAGCCTCGTGTTGACTCAAGATGTTGTAGTGACGCAAATTATGAAAGGCTTATGTCCAACAGTGGACTGCCAAAGGCTGTATGATAGAAGCAAAAGCAAGCGAAGCTGACTACTGAGTTGTGGAGGAGAAAAGATTACAGAGAAGATTAGAAAGCGACTGCTACGCCGAAGGTCGCGGGTTCGATTCCCGCTCAACTCAAACATTTGTGTGCATGAACATGGATGTTTGTCTAGTTTGGGTATTTCTATGCATATATGAATGTCTTTACAAAAAAAAGTATGTATATGTATGTTTATCCATTATCTAATACCCATAACACAAGCTCTGCTTAGCTTGGGACTAGATCGTGATGTGGTAGAATATTATAATCATTATATGCCTTCATTCTCCAAGTACAGAGATTCCTTCTTCGTGAAGAGATTTTAAATGATCAAAGTGATGCAAGTTTTTCGAGTTTTTACAAAAAGATTTGTCACCTTATGTTTAGCCAGGTAAACAAATTTTAAGTTTAGCTGTTTATTCTTTAGGCCAATAGATTTTGAATTAACTCAGAATAATTATCTATATTCTAATATAATCTGCTAATGTAATGTCATTAACGTCTAATTTGACTTCCATAGTTCGACGTTGACATAGTGTTCAATTTACGATCTAGTCACGATATCATTCTAATATCATTAATTTTTTTTTATAGATTCACATCTATATCCTCGAAGGTGTGAGGTAAGGCAGAGGTGTAATATAACACCCTCATTTTTAGGTCCCACGTAATAGGGGGCGAGCCTATTGCCATTACCGGGCACATCACCAAACTCCGTATCTCTACTGGGAATTCGAAAAAACCCAGTAACACTTTTGCCCGACCTGGGAATTGAACCCAGGACCTCCGATCAGCAGCCGCATACGCTATCTACTGGACCACGGAGGCAGTCAAATATCAGCTAACTTAGTAGAATACCATTTATGACATGACTATGACCCGACATTAGATCGAAACTGCATATTTATCACATATAATTAGGAGAATTGGGCCGCAGTTATTAAAATGCCATTGGGCTATCAGCATAGTGTAGATCAGAATCTAGTAGGTATACATTTAGATAAGAATGACGACCGGTTGGCGCCGCGGGAGTGTAAGCGACTGCTACGCCGAAGGCCGCGGGTTCGATTCCCGCTCAAGTCAAACATTTGTGTGCATGATCATGGATGTTTGTCTTGGACTGGGTGTTTCTATGTATAATATGTAAGTATTTACAAAAAAAATAGTAGATATGTATGTTAATCCATTATCTAGTACCCATAGTACAAGCTTCTGCTTAGTTTGGGACTAGATCGTGTTGTGTGACTGTGAAAAAATTAATAAAAAAAGGTATGGATAAGTAAAAACTTGGTAAAGGGTTTGATGTTTCTTCGCAAATAATTATTTGCTTCGTCTACTTTCATTAGTCTCCTTATACATTATCCACGGTATGAAATGGGATAGTCAACTTTAATCAAAAAGCTTAGATGTCTCTGGTGTATCCAGGTAACCCTAGTTTTATGTAAATTTTAATGTATTCTACTATGTTATATGCACTGTTTGTCTATGCGTCATTAATGTGTTCACTGAGTTACGAGTGCAGGGTTATATTATTAGGTTAATAAATTAAAATGATAGTTCGGTCAACACAAATTCTTATTCCCTTGCCGCACTTGGTACTTACACTAACACGACATAGGGTTGTAGCACACATGTCAACTCGGAAAAGGATCGTCACCGTATCGCCTTTCGCCTCGCCGTCAAACAAGCGTCAACCTGACGTAACCACGTAACGTAAGCGGATCAGAAGCTCCGGCACGTCGACTCGGCTAGAGCTAGGCGACACTGTGCTTACGGCTCGTTGACCGCTGGTTGACGGCTAGGCGGTACCTACTTCAATCATTTTCAATCCGAACTTAGATCGCGGCAGGGGCGTGGACGAATAGACGTAAGCTAGGCTACGGAGAGCCGTACGCTAGGCTAAGGAGAGCCGTAAGCTAGAGTACTGAAAACCGTTAGCGCGGGAACTGCAAGTCGACCACGCACTGCACCGCGGTTCGTGAGCTTGTCCCGAGGCGAGGCGATTACGTTACGTTTCCGATTAGTGTGCGTTGCAGTAGGGAGTTCCATACAAATAATACTGAACGGATCCAGTTGATACGGTGCCGATCCCTTTTCGAGTTGATACGTGTGCTACGACTCATAACCGTAAGAAAAATTAGCGACGACTGTGAACGCAATACAGTAATTTGCTGTTAGCAGAATATAATACAATGTTGCACCAACATTTTACATTACCATGACTATCGTTTTGTCATACCAAAAGGCCATGTATCATGTCATCCTTATTTATAGAAACACAGCTGCGTATAAACCCATTTTGAACATGTAAAACATTGTAATTTTTTTATTAAATTTCAAGAGGACCGTGAAACGAAATTACATGTCAGGACAAAGGAACTGCGTCTCAACATAATTTTACAAAATAAAATGATGTCGGAAATCTTGCGAGAGATTTCATTTGAATCAGCCTTTGATATATATGTATTACGTAGGTACGTAGTACATTTAAATATATTATTATTGCTAATGAATATGTTCATGAAGATTTTATTATTTGTAAGATTTAATCTGAGTAGATTATAGACTCGGAGCAAGTGAACTGGTTGCTAAATTAGTTAAAACTGAGAACAGAACAATATTAAGTCAGTAATTAATTATTCAAGTCAGTAATGCAAGGATTTTATATATACAGGTTTACCGGGTTATACAAATGCTGAACGCAATATAACTAACACGTCGTGGTCGCATACATACAAGCACACAATGATTACCTAAATAAAAATGAAGTCTAGACGCCAGTCCTTCTGCCTTCTGCTTGGTGATTATTAATCCCAGTCCATTCAAGGTTCCGCCTTCCTGCTCAATTCTCTCCATTTTTGCCAATCTTTTACATCCTCCAAAGTCAATCCGTTGGCTCTCACTCACATGTAGCTTACCACGTATTGTGCTAGTATTTAAACAAAAAAATATCACATCATAAGGTAAATTCGATAAAGAGTTATGATGCCACATACAGACACACAGACATTTCAAACTTATAACACCCGCTGCTTTGCATAGGGGGTTAAAATATATATTCTAATCACTAATCATAGTTTTATGCATACGCGGAGACATAGATTCCAAACTAGATCAGAATAGGCTTGTGTCCTAAAAACTGTGTAATTAGCGATTGATTAATTCCTTTATTAGATGTTAAACTGAAATAACTGATTTCACTTAAAGTTTGACCAGTGGAAGATTAATAAAACGTTAGATTTGCAGACATGAAACAATATGTAATCCGGTTAACATGCATTCTGACAAAACTGAAAAAACTATGACATTCTTCATTCAAAATTAAGAATCATAGTATAAAAGCACCACGAAGGTAAAGAAACACTAGAATGCAAAGAGGTTTCATATCGCTACTTCAACACCTTTCCTCGATGTGTAGACCTAGCTGTTCTTGTAGGCTAATAAGCCTCGGCCTAGCCAGTGGCTTTGTGAAGAGATCTGCCAGCTGCTTCTCAGTGCCGATCCTATTCACCTTAGATCAGATCTCCAGCAGTCACCAATTCTCGCACAAAGAAGTGGCGTATTCGAATGTGCTTAGTTCTTCTATGGAACTCAGGATTCTCAGCTAATCTCACAGCAGCTTCGTTATCCACATAGAGAACAGGTGAAGCCTCCATCTTCGTCATGCCTTGCATTAGACGAGCTAGCCAAATGCCTTCTTTCGCTGTCTCACTAGCTGCGACAATCTCGTCTTCTGTAGTGGAAATAGCCACACTGGGTTGTCTCTGGCTCAACCATGACACGCCGCCTCCAGCATAAATGCATACAACTCCAGTAGTTGATCTCCCTGTTGTCAGATCTCCACCGTGATCTGCATCACTGTAACATTCCAGAACACCTCTTCTGTAATCCTTCTTATACAGAATTCCCATATCTGGAGTGTACTGTAGATATCTTAGCATGCGCTTCAACCGAACACAAACCGTGTGAGTCGGGTTTTCCAAGCTTCTCGATACTACACTGACAGGATATGCTATGTCAGGCCTTGTGCACACCATCAGATAAGCAAGAGCACCTACTACTTGTCTATAATTCTTCAGAAAGTAGTCATCAACCTTCTCTGCTTCCTGTGGTACAGGGTCCTTTACCATAGGAGTACTTACTGGTTTACAGTTTTCCATACCGAATTTCTTCAAGATTGTTTTTACATAAGAAGTCTGGTGTATTCTAATATCACCGCCTTCTCTGACTTCATCCTCCATACCCAAGTAATACGATACAGGTTTATAAGTCATCGCAAACTTTTTTTTCAATTCCTTAATGAATTCATCAATCAGTCTTTCATTTGAACCGGTTATAAGACCGTCGTCGACGTACAGAGCAACTAATAACTTCCCATTAGATCTCTCTCTTAAACAGGCAGGAGTCAGCTTCACTGACTTCAAAGCCAATTTCCTTGAAATAGTTTATGATCGTCGTGTTCTAACATCGTGGAGCCTGTTTTAACCCATATAAGCTTTTCTAAAGCGAGCATACTCGTCCGCTACTATCATCATATCCTTCCGGTTTCCGTATGAATATCTCTTCCTCAGTCAACGAACCATATAAAAAGGCTGTACAGATGTCAAACTGACGTAGTGCCATCCCTTCATTACCTGCTAAACTCAGCACCGCTCTAATAGTTGCCATCTTAGCTACGGGGCTAAAGGTCTGATCATAATCTTCCCCTTTCTTCTGTCTAAAACCTTTTACGACAAGACGTGCCTTATATTTATCTATTGAACCATCTGGGTTTTACTTCACATTATAGATCCATTAACAAGGTATTGCTTTCCGATTCCTAGGCAATATCTCAAGAACCCACGTTCCATTTGCTTTTAAGGATCCAATCTCGCAATCCATAGCTTTGCGCCAATGGTCTTTATCTGGGCAATCTATAGCTTCCTTGTGAGTTCCTGGTTCGTAGTAACAATCATCGCTGGTATTGACATGAGAAACGTAATCATTGAATTTCAATGGTCGCTGCAGGAGTGATCGATCTCTGAGCTGCATACCTTGCCTGCCCAATTCAATAGATTCGTCTTCCAACTCCTCTACACGCGCGTCTTCAAATTCTTCTTCATCACCGCTAGTAACAGGACCCTTAATAACTTCCGTGTCCTCCGAGAGTTCAACTTCGTTATTTGTCTCAATAGGTCTTCCTCTGTCTTCTTCACCTGTGACTGGTTTCGGTATCTCATTATCATGTCGTTCCTTCCTTACATATATTGGAACTTCTATATTAGCTGTCTCTGTTACTTGTGAACGTTCAGTATCCTCAGGTTCTTCACTTCCTAAATTAGTCTCCAGGGGTCTCTCATCAAATGTGACATCTTTGGATCTAACTATAGTATCCGACTCTCGGTACCAGAGTCTATAACTGTCATCATTGTCATAGCCAACCAAGTAACACTTCTTTGCTTTCTTCTGCATCTTCTACCCTTTCTGTTTCGGAATATGCGCGTAGCAAGTCGAACCAATGATCCTCAAATGTTTGACTTGCGGCAAAATTATATGTGGGTAGTTGAAATAACAGGTTTTGTTTAAATTTGCTCTAGAGGGAAATTTAAATAAAATAGTTAATTTTAATTAAAAAGTGATTTTAATGTATAATAGTTAAAGCTTTCATTACATACCTGCTGGTATAGCGTTATCTCTTACAACTGACAAATATAAACATAATACACATAATGGACAGTTGCAATGTCTCAAGTATCCTTGACATGCAGTCATATTTTGAGGAGCGTATGGCACTTTTTGAGGCGGAGCTGCAGAAGAAGTCCCCACAAACAACCCGAAGCCTAGCAGACGAGTTTGCTTCATTCAAGACATTTGTTCTGCAAACCTTGAAGTCCTTCTCGCAGCAGCTCGATGCAGTTGGTCGTGAGGTTGACAATATCGAAATGCGTAGCCGCCGTAAGATGTTGCTGCTTCATGGCGTGGAGGAGCATAAAGATGAGGAGACGACTCGGTTAGTGACAGATATAGTTAAGCAGCATCTCAAACATGACACCTTCACAGCTGATGACATCCGGCGTTGTCACAGGATGGGACGCCAAACTTCAAACGACAAAGCCAGGCCCATACTGGTCAAATTCCAAACTGTTGCGGTGCGGGATAGCGTCTGGTATGCAAAGACCAAACTCAAAGGGACGGGCATCACTTTGTCGGAGTTCCTGACACGATCGCGACACGACGCTTTTATGGCGGCTCGGACTAGGTTCGGAGTTTCAAAGTGCTGGACGAAGGAAGGCAACGTTCATATCCTGGGCCCTGACGGTAAGCGGTATCGCATCACTTCCGTCAGTGAATTGAGCAAGATTAAACTCGTAGAGGCGGAGAAACTTGTCACTAAGCCTGCCACGGCTGCCACGAAGACCAAGAGAGCTGCAGCTACGAGGAAATAGGTTTTTCATTTGTTGTCACATATCCGTATGTACTTTCATTTTATGTAAATGCACCTTCTCTTTACTAATTATTAACTTTAAACTTTATTTTCTATATACCGCATATCAACAAACAAAACACTGCTGTCATCTATGTCGCTGCTGTCACTAATGTCATAACTCATATTATTAACGTTTCGTTTCGCACTACATATTATTGAATACTTGGTTTTTGAGACACTCACTTATATCATATTATTATAATATAATTTTTCTATGTACCTAATTCACTGTAGTGAAGGTGCCTTTTCTCTTTTTTTCACATTTGTATACATATTTGTTAGTTTAAAATATCTATTTTTGTTACTCTAACGCGCAACTGGCGGGTGAACAAGATGCAAAGCTTTAAGTGAGAATTATTGATATATCTGGTTTTAGAATATTAATTTATTTCGTTATTATTATATATATATATACTTCTATATATTATTATAAGTATTTATATTATTATATTTATTAAATGTCAGATACAGACTCAGTCAACGATGATGACACCTTTGTTTCTGCAACAAGTTCAGACGACAGCTTTAAAAGTGTTCCTTCTCTGGGAGACATTCTCCAGTCACAATTCTCAGACGTACCCAAGCTCTTTAATGTAGTCCATATAAATGCGCAAAGTATTCCGGCCCATTTTCCTGATATGCTGGCTAACTTAGACTGCCAAAACATACATGCTGTCCTTGTTTCGGAGTCATGGCTAAAACCATGTCTCCCCTCAGCATCTTACTCTCTTCCAGGGTTCAACCTAATTAGGAATGACCGCACTTTCGGCAGTGGAGGCGGTGTTGCCATATACTTGCGTCAACAAATTCCCTATCACATAGTCACTATGTCTCCACAGCCTCCACAGTCGAATGCTGGCGAGCATCTCTTTTTGGAACTTGAACTTCACCATATTAAAGTTCTATTAGGCGTATACTACTCACCTTCTAACCGTGTGAACTATTTTTCTTCATTTGAGCAGATCCTAGAAAACCTCACACCTTTATATAGTCACACTATTATAATGGGTGACTTCAACACATGCCTCCTCAAGCAAGATTCAAGGGCAGCGTCTTTTCGACAAGCTACGGAGTCTTGTAATTTATCAATTTTAACACTGAATGCAACTCACCACTTTCCCAACTGCACTCCTTCTCTTCTTGACCTTATTTTGGTATCTTCTCCTAGTTTCGTTTACAAGCATGGTCAATGTACGGCAGATGCGTTCTCTTATCACGACCTAGTCTTTGTCTCGTATAAGATACGCCCACCCAAAACAAAGCCTAAGGTTGTCTTGCAGCGCAATTTTAGTGGCATGGATCATGACAGACTTCGTGAGGATGCTGTCAATATAGACTGGGAGTCTTTATATACTTCAGAGTGTATTGAATCCAAAGTTCAGATACTAGTATCAAATCTGATTAATTTATATGACGTGCACGCGCCTATTCGCGCCGTTAAAATAAAACACTTACCAGCACCATGGCTAACAGCAGATATAAAAAACATTATGGCAAAGAAATCCGCCGCTAAAGCAAAATTGAAGCATAAACCTAGCGCTTTCAATCAACAAAAATACGTGGCTATCAGGAATCACTGTAACAAGGTGTGTAGGAAAGCGCAACGCCAACATATTCAAACATCAGTTGAAGACGGTAATCCAGCAAAGGTCTGGCAATTTCTTAAATCATTGGGAGTTGGTAAGGCACGGCAACAAACAATTCCAAACAATATTAACCTCGATTCTCTTAATACTCATTTCACTACTTCGTCCAAATTTGATGGAATTACAAAAAGAACCACTTTAGAATATCTTTCATCTTTGCCAACCCCAAATTATTCTCCCTTTATCTTCAATCAATTTTCCGCTTGTGACGTTAAGAAGAGCATACTGGCAGTGACGTCCAATGCAGTCGGCAACGATTGTGTCAGCCGCAAAATGATCCTTCCCATCCTAGATGAAATTCTTCCAGTCCTATGTCACATCCTTAACCATTCCATAGCCCGTGGTGTCTTTCCATCAAGTTGGAAAGATGCACTAATAATTCCTTTACCTAAGAAGTCCAAACCCAGCTCCTTCTCCGATTATCGACCCATTTCCATACTACCTTTCCTATCAAAAGTCCTTGAACGTCTTGTTCACTCTCAACTTAGCTCCTTCCTACATAAACATGCGCTCCTAAATCCCTATCAATCTGGTTTCCGCCCCGGGCACAGTACTGTCACTGCATTGGTTCGTGTAACAGATGACATTAGGCTGGGTATGGATAGTGGCAATCTGACGGTTTTGACCCTACTTGATTTTAGTAATGCGTTTAATACCGTAGATTTTCACATTATACTTGGCATATTACGCTCTCTTAACGTATCTCCAACGGCAATTGACTGGTTTCACAGTTACCTGTTTGGTCGCCGGCAACGTATACGCATCGAAGACACTTATTCCACTTGGTCTAACACAAATGCCGGTGTGCCACAGGGTGGCGTGCTATCTCCTTTACTCTTCGCAATATTTATTAATTCTATCTCAAACCAATTACTTTCATCCTACCACCTTTACGCAGATGATCTGCAAATTTACACGCAGGCTCCGTTAAATAAGCTAGCAGAAGCCTGTACTACCATTAGCTCGGACTTGTCGCGTATCTGTGAGTGGACCACGAAATATGGACTTAAGGTAAATCCTGACAAAACACAATTGATTGTTGTCGGCAGCCCCAAACTCGTCTCGAAAATTTGTTGGTCCGAACTGCCACGCATTAGTTTTAACGGAAAGGATCTTCCGTTCAGCAAAACCGTAAGGAATCTAGGTATTTACTTTGATGATACTATGTCATGGAGATCTCAAATCCTAGAAACGAGTCGCAAACTATTTGCATCAGCAGGATCATTGCGTAGATTACGCAACTTCCTTCCAACTGCCACTAAGATTGCGCTTGCTCAAGCTCTGCTTCTGCCTATAATTGACTACGCGGACGTCAGCTATCTTGACCCCACTGAAGAGCAGCTAGATAAACTTGAGCGTCTCCAAAACTTTTGCATACGATTTATATTTGGATTGCGCAAATATGATCACGTTTCAGATTTTCGCAACAAACTCAAGTGGCTGCCAATTCGTCTTCGCAGGAATACTCACATTCTTACATTGTTATATAATGTACTTTTTAATCCCAATTCTCCCTCTTATCTCAAAGAACGCTTTAAGTTCCTCGATGACACACATGTAAAGTCCTTGAGGTCGTCTGAGGATCTAACGCTGGAGATGACGAAGCATTCCACAAATTACTTCGACAAATCTTTTACTGTTCAGGCTGTGCGACTGTGGAATGCTTTACCAGTGGAGATTCGAAGAGCAAGCACAATAAATATTTTCAAAGACTTGGTAAAGAAGCACTATTTCAAGGATTGACAAATATATCAACTTAATTATCGTCTGAGTTCATCACTAGTATAAACTGTATCTATATTATTTAGTATATTGATATATATTTAATTGTATTTGTATAAATTATGTATGTATTTTATGTATGTAAGTAAAAGGTATATTTATTTACCTATGTATATATGTGTATCTTATTTAGGATAATTTTATTGATAATTATTTCACTTTAAAGCTACACCATGCCCACAATAATGCTTTAATCATTCCTGTCCATCCCAAGGTTGCCTGGCAGAGATCGCCCCTGGCGATAAGGCCGCCGTTTGTACATGCAACTTAGCTTTAAGTCACTATATAAAATGTACTTTACTTTGGTGTGCAATAAAGAATACATCTATCTATCTATCTATCTATCTTCTTCCCAAACCACAACTCGTACGGAGACTTGTGTTCCACAAAAGTTGGTCCTGTTCTATTCAGAATATATGTCGCTGTATTTACCAACTCTGCCCACAGTTTTTGAGGAAGCTTTTCATGAGCATGCATCATTGCTCTGGCCATTTCAACAATCGTACGGTTTTCTCTTTCACTGCATCCACTTTGTTCTGGAGTATAGGGCATAACTAACCGTTGATGTATTCCGTACTTCTGTAATTCTTTTTTGACTTCCGCATAGTCGAATTCCCCTCCATTATCACTTAGAAACTCCTTAATCGTGTGTCCAACTGTCTTTGCTTCAGCTAACATCATTCGCAACTTTGCAGGGACTTCTGACTTCTGTTTCATACAATAGACATATCGATAGCGAGTGTATTCATCTTTAAAGAGTACAAAGTATCTAGACTTAGAGCTTGAAGGTGGGATCGAACCACAGAGAGACGTCCGAATGTATGCGTTCTCCTGGACTACCTGCTTTTTCTCTAACATCAAACTTCTTTCTATGTGTTTTCCCGAAAATGCATCCTTCGCATAACGTCCCTTCATTCTTAGTATTCACATTCAACTCTTGCTCTATTACATCCTTCACATGACGTTTATCCTGGTGACCCATACGTTCGTGGTAAAGCTGCAGCGTATCAACAGTATTTACAACAACTCTTCTATTTGGTTGTATTGCCTTGCAGTTTAACTTGTATAGTCCACCATATCTCCGTCTATCTCCAGTAACGGTTACTGTCTTATTAACTTTTAATGAGCAGGTAATCATACGTGACTGAAACACGCTTTTCGGATTAATGTCCTGCGCTGCTAGTACCGAAAACAGGTTTGTAGTAATCTGAAGAATATACCAAACATTTCTCAAATTTTGGTGGCATGAACACCGATGCTCTTTGTAAAGATGTCAGTGATATTGACTGGACTCCACTTTTCAATGTTGAATCTGTTGATGAAAAGGTCAGCATCTTTACATCTAATATCACAGATCTATATGATAAGCATGCACCAATTCGACCTATAAAAATAAAACACCCTCCCTCACCGTGGCTCACCGATAGCATCAAACAGCTCATACACAAAAAAGCTGCAGCATCAGGCCTGGTGAACAGAATCTTCAAAAATATGTTGCGATCAGGAATCACTGCAATAGGGTGTGTAGGGACGCACAACGCCAACATATCCATGATTCTGTGAAATCAACTCGTTCCTATCTAAAAATAATCTCCTTAATCCTTTCCAATCCAGTTTCCGTTCAGGTCATAGTACCGCTACAACCCTTGTCAATATTACGGATAACATAAGGGCTGTTATGGAAGGCGGACAGCTCACAATCCTAGCTCAGCTAGATTTTAGCAACGCCTTCAATACAGTGGATCATGACGTTCTACTTAGCCGTCTTTGCTCTCTTAACATATCTCCTACTGTGATTGATTGGTTTCGTAGTTACCTGTGTGACTGCCGACAACGTATACGCATTGAAAATTCACTTTCGTCTTGGTGTAACACTACTGTTGGTGTGCCCCAGGGTGGCGTGTTATCGCCTTTACTCTTCGCAATGTTTATAAATTCTATATCTAACAATCTTCGCTCTTCCTATCACCTTTATGCAGATGATCTCCAGATCTATACGCAGTCGCCATTCGCACAGTTATCAGATTCTATAGATACCATCAACAATGATCTTGCACAGATTAGCAACTGGAGTAAATCCTATGGACTGAAAGTGAAACCCTCGAAAACCCAGGTTATTGTTGTTGGTAGTTCGAGAATGATAGCGAAAATCGACTGGTCACAACTTCCTGACATTATTTTTAATGGCACAGTTATTCCTATACCGGATAAAGTAAAGAATCTGGGCCTAACTATCGATTCAACCCTCTCCTGGCGCTCGCAGATCTAAGAAGTGAGTCGTAAGGTGTTTGCATCGGCAGGTTCACTAAGAAGACTTAGGAATTTTCTTGCTACTGCCACCAAAATTGCACTTGCAAACTCTCTTCTATTACCCATTATTGATTACGCAGATGTCAGCTATCCAGATCTTGCCGAAAACCAGCTTGAAAAACTTGAGCGCCTTCAAAATCTCTGTATACGATTCATATTTGGATTACGCAAATACGATCATGTCTCACAATTTCGAACACAACTCAAGTGGTTACCAATACGATGTCGCCGGAATGCTCACATTCTTTCTTTGCTGTACAATATACTGTAACCCTTCAACTCCCTCCTATCTTAAAGGACGATTCAAATTCCTTCATGATACGCACAACCGTTATTTAGGGTCATCAGAAGTGTGTAAATGTATAGTTATTTATGTATGAGTAGGTATATTATTGTACTATTTATTTTATATATGTATATATTTAAAGTAAATCATCAGTCGCTTAGTTTTTTTTATTCGCTCGTTTTATAATTCTTCTTAATTATTTTTTTTTCTTATTATACAATGGAATTTATTTACATACATAAAAAATAAATATGTACAAAAAAGGGGAGGGTAAAATACAAAGTACATATTTACAAGACAGGTTTAGGCGTCGTAGAATTCCTCCGCATCGCTGTCTATTGGTAACGTGCCCAGAAGGCTGGCAGCATTGGCACGCTGGATGGCAATGCTGATACGCTGGCCGAAATACAGCCCACCTTCTGGTCACGTGAAGCGTCGATTAGTCGTTTGGCGATTTCTCTGTACAACGTACGAGCGCTCGGACCCCATGGACCAAGCGTCTCCACCACAAACGGCTCAAATACGTAATTACCTATTAAATTACCGTATTTTCGCCGCTTGAGGGATTCTGCGCTAGCAGCAGCAGTGCCGGCACAGCTGGCTGTACTTGGAAGATGTGATGGCGCTAGGGTATCTACGCACGTTGCGTCCCATACCAAAGGCCTACCCAACTTCCAAGGCAACAATGACATACCGTCGGGCCTCTTCCCATCGTCGCGTACCAAACCATTGGGTTCAAGTACGGCTGGTACTCCAGCGGTGACAAGAGTGCGACGGATGATGTCATTAAGATAGGCGTAACGAGGCATTTGGCCCGCGCTTCTGCCGCAAGGTAGTCCATGGTGTCCAAGGCTATTGACGGCTTCTCCACAATGACAACGATGCGGAAAAAAACACGGAGCACCTAAACGGAGGCTAGTGGCAAGGCGAAATGTCGTGTCGTCCAACATTGTGCCCACTTTGGACGACGGGAGCGCTTGAAGCCAAAGACCAGACTCCCACTCTCCCACAGCCGGCAAGCGAGCACGCTCAGCAACATTTGTAGATGATTAAATAAGATTTTCTCTCACAGTGTTGCAAAGCGGCACGTTCCACTGCCTTTGGGAGAATGGGTTGGTAGGCAAAGCAGAGCTTAGACAAGCCATTTTCCAGGCGTTCACGGCATCGGTTTTACACAGCACTTCCGAATTAACCAGTGTTGGTGCTAATATTTGCCTGGTTAAGTCTTCCGTGCTGTGCACCGAGGACAGGAACGCCGGTAAACTAACATCAGAAATTTTGCGAACGCCGAGCCCACCCAGACGTACAGGAAGAGACGCTTGCAGCCAGGCTCGGTCGTTAAAATCCACATTTAATATTTCTTTAAGTGTATTTTTAATAATTTGGTCCATTTTTTCCAAACATTCCATATTTTTCCAAAGCGGTGAAGATCTCAAGGCATGCGTAAATTTCGGAAAAAATGAAAAAAAACAAAGTAAATCATAATTTACTGGTACACTGACAACTACCATTTCTTTCCTACCAATAATATCCATCCAAAGGTTGCCTGGTAGAAATCGCTGTTAGCTATAAGGCCGCCCATTGTACTATATTTGTAAAATGATCAATTTTTAATTGAGACGGAGGATCTCAGGTAGGATGTCGGGGTTCGAGAGAAACACTGCTAGGCTGAACAGGTTCTTTATTATGTCTCACTACCGCTTACATACAGTATGACCGAACTAGGTAAGCACTGGCCTGAGCTGGCTGGAGTGTAGACTCCTGCTGCTCTCCGACGCTCGCAGGGTAGCTGCTCGAAGGGTCGCCGATGAGCTGGCCAGGGTGCGCTGCGCAGGCAGCTCTGTGGTCGATGTTCAGGCTGAGTGGGTCTCAGGCGGTGCAGCCAATGTGGGTCGAGTGGTCAGGCTCAGGCGTCCGTGGCCCGGCTGTAGGAGCTCGTAGGCAGGAACGGAGGCTTGGGTGGCAGGTGGCTAGTAGCGGCACGGCGCCAGCAGCTCGTGGCTTGTAGCCCGTAGGAAGAACGTCAGGCGCAGTGAGCTCGTAGGGTGAACTGGAAACAGCATAGAGAATACACAACAACCGGTCAAGAACAGGCTGTCCCTAGATCGGCTGTTATGCTTAGGAGACACAGATACTACAGACAGAACATATAGGCACACAGACAACTAGCATATGCTTACCCCCAGCGGGACAGTAGATAGGAAGTAGAATGTAGAATAATCGCGAGGTGTAGCGGCAGCGTTCCGATGTCTAGGGAAAGTGACCATTCTACGACGCGCACCCATCTTATATAGGCATAAATCTATGACTCACAACTGCCTTTGGCTAGTGAATAAGACCATATTTGGTAATATTGCGAACGATGTCTGGCTAAGCTGGCGTTACGCGCCTGCGAGATATTATAACGCAATACGTGTAGTATTACGTTACATAATGTCCAACTTAGTGTACAATAAAGTGTTAAATAATAAAAATAAATAAAACGATACCTCATTCTTGGTTTTCATCAAAATGCTTTATTTACCCACGGCATCAACTAGCTTTCCATTAGCTGTTGTCACTGTACATGGTTCCGTAAAGCGTTCAAATTCCTAAAACAGGTCGCCTCGCATTGTAATATGGTGTGTGGCTCCGTTGTCAACATACCAATTATCACGATCTTGAGCGCAATCTGTTGCATTAACCTTTACTGCCAACATACTTGTTGTACGACGTTTCTCTCGAACCTGTTCTTTCTTAGGACAGTCCTTCTTAAAGTGCCCGACTTCCTTACAAATGTGACACCTGAAAGCCTTTTTGTTCCTCTCTTTACTACCTTCACCTTCTTTCACTTCCTCTCTTCTATCTTGGTACCTTTCGTTACTAACACATTCTCAGACGTAGACTCAGACATGTTCTCCTTAGCTAACAATGCCTTCTCGTGAGTATATAATTGACTAGTAAGATTCTCCACGGTTCCATCCTTCTTAGACATGAGTAACCAGCTTGATTTAAAGTTGAAATAGCTTTCTGGCAGGGTCTCCATAACCTTGCATATCAATAACAATTCTGGTAATTCTTTGCCTTCGTCTTTGATAAGCTCCTGATTTAAACTGTGCCATAAGTTTTTCATCTTTGAAATATGAGCTTTCATATCATTTCCTGAATTAGATTCCCATTTGTATTGAAAGAATTCCATACATTTCCTGCATAATTGGTCTTCACATACACCATCGTACAATCTATGTAGTTCATCCCATACTTCCTTAGGATTCGTGAACCTTATTACTTTGTCGAGAGTTTCGTCTAACAAATTGTTCGTAATCAATAAGAGAGCTGTACTTTCCAACTTGTAGTACTCGGCTAAGTTCGTTCGATATGTAGCCATCGCCGATTAAGAAGCTGTACCTTCCATAGTATCACTCTTTGCAGGCTTTACTGGTTTACTTATCTTTCCCTGAACAATATCCATGAGACCGTCCATGCCACGTAACATCGCCGACATGCGGTACTTACATGATACCCAATTTTCGCCGTCAAGTTTCAAAATTTGAATTTTCGATAGCTCCATTATTTACAACAATAATTTTTCTCATGTAGGGCGCATAACCACTTAAAGTTTGACCAGTGGAAGATTAATAAAACGTTAGTTTTGCAGACATGAAAATATATGTAATCCGGTTACCACGCATTCTGACAAAACTGAAAAAACTATGACATTCTACATTCAAAATTAAGAATCATAGTATAAAAGCACCACGAAGGTAACGAAACATATCAGCCTAGAATACAAAGAGGTTTCATATCGCTACTTCAACAATTTCATCTTCAAAAATCGATCAGCAGCAATACTTATAACGGCTTTTTAAAAACCTTTTTGAATTTGACACGAAAACGCTGTAAACCATCATACGGGTTGAGTGATATCACCAAGTCCAAAACAAAACAAACCGTGAATGAAGTCTGGTCTAATGTACCCACTTTTATTTTGTTATATTCGATTTGACAGGTAGAAAGTTTGACGTTTTAGTTGTATTTACTTCTAAAACGTCTACAACATGGCGGACGTACTGTTTGACGTAATGCTCACTGATTGCTGTTCACTGTCACAAGAATAAATACATTATTTTTGTGACATCACATCTCATAATTATTTGACTGCACGGTTGGCGTAGTGGTTTAAGCAGCCGCCTCGCCGCTTGACACTGCGCGCAGTGTTGTGGGTTCGATCCCCACACGAGACAACACTTTGTGTGATTCATAAATTGTTGTTTCGAGTCTGGGTGTACATTGTGTCCGTTAGTTGTATGTTTTTAAAGTCCCCCGCGACACAGGATTTAGTCCTAATGCGGGAGTTGTCATTTAAAAAAAAAAAAATTTAGTTTTAGATCTTTTTATAATAAATAATAAAATTTATTTACATCTTAAAATCATAATGAATCTATAGATACTACAATCAAACCTATTTATTCTTAGTGGACACAAGTCTATTACATCTCAAAAGACCCAACTTGACCAAGACATCCATTTATTTTTACTAACATTTAAACAGTATACCAAACAGCCAAAGGTAAGAAAATCTGTGTAGTGGATCGTAAAAAAGTTTTAGCTAAATGACATGAAAGAGTGAACTGAAATTGCAAGCACTGGCGACAGCTCATACATAATATAAACCGCGCGAAATAGCTACGTGGAAGTTTCTTGAACTAGTTTCCACCTTTTACCAGTTGGCGAGATACCTACGTTAAAAAGAACGAGCGAGGACTTAACGGAGAAAAGCTAAATATAACTAATATAAAAAAACCAGACTTACTGAACATTCAAAATAGTTTGAAACACTGAAAAATCCTCCAAAGGAAAGGGTCAGAACTGATTAAAATTATTTTAATGACGCTAAACTGAATGGATTTCTTAGTAGGCTTGCCAGGGCTCCATCTTTTATCTGCAAACTCTATCATCAGACCAACCCAGTGCAGTCATATTTTTGTATGTTACATGTGACCGAATCTCTACCAAAACTTGGTGAAAGTCAGTTCCTTAAAATTTCATTACATACTTACAAAACCTACTTTAATGGTAAAATATGGCTGAACCTGTATATATTTGTATTTAAGATCATGTACTGTAGCTATGTTTGCGAAATAAACTATCTTTTTTTTTTTTTTTTTTTTTTTATTGTTTCGGGTTGGAAAATCCTCATGGAGTCCCTCCGCCCTGGGGGATGGGCAAAGGGGACTGTCAGACTCTTACTGACTAAAAACCAACCCGTGTGCCTCATGTACCCGTGTGTCGGAGGGTCGGGTTTCGCCCAAGCATACGTCGCAACCCCCCGACGGGTATCGGCCCGCCAGATGGTCAGGCGGGCCCCGAACAAAACCCCCTTGGCGGCGGATTAAGGTGTTGGGCTCCGCCGCCAAAACACCCAGCGGCCGCAGAGGATAGGGAGGACGGCAACGCAACACCGCATCTCCTCTTCCTCTGCGGCCCCACCGCGACGCATCGAATGGTGCGCCCCCATTTGGTCGCGAGAGATAGGGCGCGCGGCAACGCAACACCGACACGCCTCTCCTCCCGCGACCGCACCCGACTGCGAGGGACAGACAGAACTGGCCCCCGCACCCGCACCGTTGGACGCATCCTGCGCAGGCCCCGTCAAGCCCACGCGGAGCGTCCCCTCCTGGATCTCTCTTAGCTTCACCGCGGGTCACCAATCCACGGTTACTGAGCCCCCCCACCACGACAAGGTGGAGATCCCACGGGGGGGGAAATAAACTATCTTATCTTAACTAAATGTTAGGTAAGATCTGTCTGTTGTCAATTTACGATAAACATGCGATTAATCTTGACAGCTGTAATATCTTTTTCTTTTTTTTTCTTTTTTTTTACACACATCACCATGTAGTCCCATTGTTAACAGAAACTGTATAAACTTTAAAAGACACTGGTGCCCAGGGTGGGTTCGAACCCAAGCTCCTCTACGTAGCAGTCTGTTGATATTTCCAGTTCTATCACTTCTTCTTTCTTTCTTCTTCTTAAGAAGTAAAACATCATATAAAACAGCCGCATACATACACACCCTCTTCACGTCGGGGTATGCAGAGACGATGAACGCAACTTGCTTCTATCCCTATAAACCTCACGCGCATATTGTCATATAACTTACAAAGTCAATTTGCTTTGACTCCGTTAATAAATGCAATAAAAGCATGTAAAGCATGTAAAAGTCTTTGTTATGTCTGTTTATGCTCCAGACATGTCCAAACCGTCAAATGTAAGACAGGAATTCTGGGATAATGTAAGAGATGTGCTTGCTAAGTGTGAGACATAATGAAAGGATAATTATGTTAGGCGACTTTAATGGTTGGGTAGGTGTGTATCGTGATGGCTATGAAAGGGTTCTAGGGCGATTTGGTGACGAGAGGGTGAATGAAAATGGTGAAAGTTTACTGGATATATGTATGGAGAGAAAGCTTGTGGTGACAAACACTATGTTTAGTCACAAGGTGATTCATATGTATACATGCAAAGGCAGACAGACCGAAGTATGATAGATTTTGTTGTGATAGACGAACGATTGAAAGCAAAAGTGAAAGATGCTAGAGTGTACCGAGGCTTTAACGTGGGTACTGACCAATTTTTGGTTGTTAGCCGCATAGCGGGACTAACCACAAAATGGCGCCATCGTCCTCGCATACACTCACCTGCCATAGAAAGAGTGAAAGTTGAAAGATTTTAAGAAGAGGATGTACGTAGTCGGTATAAAGAGGCATTGGAAGAAAGATTTAAAGAATTGTTTGAGGAAGATGATTGCGAGATAGAAGAATTTTGGAAAGAGTTTAAGAATGGAGTAATAGAGACAGCTACACAAGTGAGTGGCGTAAGCAAGAGGAAGCATGTTAAGAAGATATGGTGGGATCAGGAAGTAAGTAGTGTGGTTGCGGAAAAGCGCAAAGCGTGGATGGACTTGCTGGCCATAAGAGGCAACAAAAGGATACAAGGTAGTGTGACTGTCAATGAGAGGATAGTAAAAAAAAAGTATGACAGGTTGAAATATAAAGTAAACGAGACAGTGAGAAGAAAGAAAGAAGAATGTAAGGATAAAGTTGATAGAAAGTATTTTCAGCATTTTCGGGCCAATATCAAAATATTCTGGCACTTGGTTAGAACAGCCCGAGGCAAAGCAGGAAACTCGAAAGTTGGTGTGATAAGGGAAGTAAATGGAAATATTATAAGAGAGCTTGGGGAAGTTTTGGATCAGTGGAAGGTGTATATAGAGATTTTTTTTGAACGAGGAGAAAGTGAAACTAGGTATATAGTAGCGAATGAGGAAGATAATAGTGAAAGTAATATAAGTATGGAAGAGATACGGTATGCAATGAAAAGTATGAAAACAGGTAAAGCTGCGGGGTATGACAGGATATCTGCTGAAATGCTCTAGGTAGGCGAAGGCGTCATCGCAAGCCTGCTGTACCTACTTTTCAATAAATGTTAGCGATCCGGTCGTGTACCAGGTGACTGGAACAAGGCCATAATTGTGCCACTGTACAAGGGAAAAGGGTCACAGCAGGAATGCAAAAATTATCGCGGTATAAGCCTCCTGATTGTTGTTGGCAAATTGTATGCTAAGATACTGATTGAAAGAGTGATCTCTGAAACGGACAGTAAGATTTGGGATGTGCAAGCGGGATTTAGAAAGGGATTGGGATGTACAGATCAAGTCTTTTCCTTAAGGTGCATTTCAGAAAAAATCTTAAGTAAGCACCAGAAGGTTTTCTGCGCCTTTATTGACCTGGAAAAGGCTTACGATCGAGTGGTGAGGGATGAACTTTGGTCAACACTTTCTGTGTATGGAGTGAGCAGCAGTCTGATACGGGCACTTGAATCCTTATATAGGGATTCAAGTGCCTGTGTCAGAATAAACGGGGCCTACACGGCCTGGTTTAACATTGATCGTGGTGTTAGACAGGGATGTGTAGCGTCTCCTTGGCTGTTCAATCTATTCATGGACAGTTGTTTGACCGATCTGAAAGAGTCTGAATGTGGATTAAGAATGGGTGAATCTGTGTTTAAGACCCTATTATACGCTGACGATCAGGTACTTTTTGCGTCGTCAGCATCTGATTTACAGCAGATCTTCACCGTAATGAATGAGGCGTATAAGAAGAAGGGCATGAAAGTGAATGTAAGCAAGACTAAGGTCATGGTCATAGAGAGGGAAGACAGTATAACTGAATGTAACATAATGATAGGAGATGAAAAAGTGGAACAAGTGAATGAGTTCGTGTATTTAGGGTCTATGTTTATGATAGCAAATGTGAAGGAGATGTTGAAAGGAGAGTGAAAGCAGGAAAAAGTGTGAATGGCGCCTTACAGTCCATCATCAGTTACGAAATTATCCCAAGTAAGACTCGCCTTGCTGTACTGCAGGGAGTTTTGGCGCCAACGCTGATGTATGGTAGCGAATCATGGGTATAGCAGAAGAAACATGAAAGTAGAATCAATGCTGTGGAGATGAGAGCTTTGAGGAGTATGTGCGGAGTAAGGCTGATAGATAAAGTAAAAAACAGTGTGATACGAGAGAAGTGTGGTCTGAAAGATGATGTAGTGATAAAGATTGAAAAAAAAAAAGTGGAGATGGTTTGGACATTTGGAACGGATGGATGAAAGAAGAAATACAAAAGAAGTGTATCGTTTAAGAATGAATGGAGATGTCGGTAGGTGGCGCCCAAGACGGACGTACGCCGACCAAATAGGTGACGTACTAAAAAAGGGCCAAATTAAAAGTACCCATAACCGGTGAGCATGTATGATGAGGTTAATGAATGTCGTGGAATCGAAAGAGGTGTGTTTGAACCGGAGCTTTTGGCGTTCCATAGTCTCTGCCTACCCCAATGGGAGACAGGCGTGACGATAGAATAAGAAGAAGAATAAGAATAAAAGCATGTATAGTTCATAATCCAGCATTCTCGCTTTGCTGTAATTATGTTTCAATGAGGAACGCTCTATTTCACGAAAACCCCTTTCCCGGTAAATAAAAAATAATAAAAAGGAATATTAAATTATATATATATCGTTTGTCCCAATAACCAACCCCTACGCGGGTGACACTGCGGTCAGAAGTTAGTTTATCCATAAAATAATAATAATTTAGGGGAAGCAAGTGGATGCGATCCAAAAGTATCTTGTTTGTGGTAGATATCGTCACCAAGATCTTTATGTTCTTTATCTAAATTGATGCCGCAGAGCCGCAGACGCAGTAACTTTTTATGAATCTTATCCTATTTAAGACTCCGTGTTTAATCTAAGAAAATGTTGCTCAATAAATTATTTGTATAAGTTATTTTGAGTACGTATGTCTTTTTATATTATACTAGATGAGCCCGCGGTTACACCCGCGTTATTTAAGGCTACTGCGCCGCTCCCGTGGCTCATAACGTGATGTTATATAGCCTATAGCCTTCCTCGATAAATGGGCTATCAAGCACTGAAAGAATTTTTGAAATCGGTCTAGTAGTTCCTGAGATTAGCGCGTTCAATCAAACAAACAAACAAACTCTTCAGCTTTATATATTAAGTATAAGATAGAATCTGAAAGCTTTAGCGCATCTAGAATTAAGTAGTAATTAATTTTTTTACATATTTACTATATTTTGTGAGTGCGATAGCCGAGTGGATATACCAACAGACTGCCATGCAGAGGGTATCAGGTTCGAATCCACGGCGCGCACCAATGACTTTTCGGAGTTATGTGCGTATTGAATTGTTAATTATCGCTTGTCCCGTGCCTCGGAGAGCACGTTAAGCCGTCGGTCCCGGTTGTCATGAAGATCTTTGACAATCGTTACAGGGCGTCAGTACCTTCTAAATAAACTGACACTAGTCTAAACCATGGAATATCGCTATCCCTTCGGGTTGCGGAGGTCAGACAGGCAGTCGCTCCGTGGAAAAGCTAATATTCAGCCAAATCCGGTTAGACTAGAAAGCGGACCCCAGACTGAAACTGGGATAACGCTTAAAGAAAGAAGACTATATTTTGTGGCTATTCATGGCTAAAAAGGTTGTGGTAAGGCCAATACTCTATTTCAACGTATTTAGTACAAAGCCCGTGTGCCCGAATTTTTATAGAGCCTGATTCAAACCCAGTGGATTTTGATTAAAACTTTCGACACCTTCTTTACGCCCCTACTGGTGAAATAAGAAAAGGTCCTTCTTTATTGCCTTCATCTTTAAATGAACCCTAAACAAGCTTCAGTAGTTTATACTCTGCGGTGATAATTTTAGAAGTAAGAAAATTTATGTTGCAATTTTATTTTAAATGTACCAAAAAACTCATTGTATCTTTACATACATGCATCCATAGTCTCACGCCTATATCCCTGAAGAGGTCGGTAAAAGTATATTGCTACACGCACTTTTAGCCAGATTTATTTTAGTCCCACGTAGTAGGGGGCGAGCCTATTGCCGTACTGGGGACACTATCAGACTCCGTGCTGCTACTGAGAATTTCCTAACGGAAAAACCCAATAACATTTTGCCTGACCCGGGACGATCGAACGGACGATCGACGGATCGAACCCGAGACCTCCCAATCCCACGCGCACATCTATGCCGCAAGGCAGTCATTGTATCTTTATTGGACACGAAACGTAGTTTTAATACTTTTTGTGTAAGTACACAGGATTTTATAGTATTTACAAACGTAAGGATACGAATCTATAGGTTTTAATAGTGTTTGTAAGTGTTTCATAGTCATATTAAAATATGACCAGGACAAACTTTTGTTGCAGCACAAAGGCTAAAACTTTGCTTTATATAAAGATTTTCAGTGAAAATTGCAAGCGTATTACATTACGGCATAACAAGGAATGACTTGAAGCTTGCTTAAGCAAAATTTATTTAAAAATTTCTCTCTAGTTTCGCTACACTAAGACCTGATCCTTACAGCTGGTATTTTTCAATTTCCTTTAAGTTTTAAGGGGTGTCAGTCATATTTCTCGCATACTTCTTATTAAGTTAGTGTCAAAAAACTCTGCATGCTCTTTTTAGAATGTTGCAGATTTTTTAATTATTGGTTTATTGCCTGTTTAAGTCTACTGCCACATTTTGTATAAATCTTTCTAAGCGGAGGGCTTCATAAACATTCAATCAACGGTCACGAATTACATCCATAGTCAAAACAAAAAATTGCAGATCACATAAAGTATTCCCTCTGTGAAGAACGAACACACGATTTAAGTATTGATTTTTATTTTTATGATGATTAGCAAGTTCACCATACACGTGCAGCCTATTTGTTATCAAGCATAATTGCATTTCATAAGAAACATAATATACGAGTGAATCCTAATTAGTCTATGGGTCCTCTTTCATTAGCTCCAGCAAGTTGTGGCTAACGGCATTTTAGGTCATATTTGGTTATCAAATATGACCTCATATTATGGATATCATCGAGCCAAATCGGAACAGAATATTTGAGATAAAATCGTGTCTGCTTACACGGCCTTATTTTGGTGTCACGGTGAAAGAATCTTATTTACAAGTACTTTGTCTACCAGACTCCAAATACAATAAATTGAGCTTAGAGACTGATGGATGAATTGAACTAAGACATTCAAAAGTGAACTTTCGTAATGAAAACACTGCCATGTCTTCGATTGTGGGTTGTCCTTAGTGGTGGGTCACGTGAATTGATCACACTGTAACTGTGGTATAGTATGCCCGATCCTGCCGAGATGACGTTTTCATAAGCGAACCACTTCGATGTTTTCGCTCCTCCTAAAGGCGTCCATGGTTGTTTTGGTCTCTCTCTACGATGGAAACCTAAATTACCGGTATGATTGTATTCCAGCAGATGGCGTGTGTATTTGACTTTCCCCTGTAGGCATTCGGAGCTTACCCATTATTACCACCACGGTTTCCGTCAATGTCCTGTAGTGTTATAGTGGCGGGGCTAACTTAGTTGCGGTTAGCATACTTTCCCACCATTTTACTTTCATTGATCCATCCACTCTTAAAATAAGATTCTGTCTCCATCGGATTGAACGTTCATAAGCAATTTTATCAGCCAGTATGAATACTTTTTTTATTTTTATTACCTACGAACGAGAAAAATGTTATTGACAAACTTTTTCTTGTTTTCAGATGTTCGTGAATAATTGAAGCAGTAAGTACGATATTAATATTAAATTCCCTTTTGTCGGAGTGACTTATCTCTGAATATGTTACATCGTACGTATGTCTATTATATTTACAACATTTTATTTTTCTACGCCTTTGGGATTAGTATTATTAATATGTGAAGAGTTTGATATAAGTTTTTCGTTCGTGTTATGAATATTATATATTGTGAATGAGATCGCGTGTAAGTGGGAAACTCTTAGAATCAATTTATAACTACAACATGTGGTTGGGTGCTAATTTGCATGAAGTTTAATGGATAAATTCACACGGGCCACATTTTATTGTCCACATCGTGGAGGAGGTCCTATAGCTTTCGCTCTCGTTATTGATATTCCTTTGTAAACGTTCTCAAGGGTTTTCTTGACCCACAGATCAAATACCTTCAGTGTAAACACCAACTTAGGCGGAAGGTAGAAAGAACAGCATACTATAATATATAGATATTATATCTTATCATAGCCAGTCGCTAGTACGTTGTTGGCCTTAAACCAATTGTTTTGCAAAGCGGCAGTTCCTTTTTAATATAAATATATTATTTTCATTTTATTACCCTGTTCAATTGGGCGCCGAGTGAGATTAGTTCAAACTGAACTACTTTTATAAGATTTATTGCTGTACATTTTGTTAACTACATAATTTTATTGCGCTAATTAAGAACCCAATCCATTCATACCTGACTTTCGTATGGATATTGAATATTATACAAGGTTCTTTAGGACCAAAGTAGACTTTAGAATTTTCTGATTTGAATTGGTTTTCCAATTCAATTGAATTGGAAAGGTATATGCCTCTTATTTCGAGAGCCGTCTACGTAGGTACCATTGCAGTATCAGTGATTCTGCCGCTAAGTAGTAACGTATAAATGTGCCGTATTATGTTCCGCTTTGAATGGTAAGTACTATAGCTACTCTAGTAAAATTACTGGGCATTGGAAGATATCTTACATTGAATTGTTAATTATCGCTTGTCTCGTGCCTCGGAAAGCACGTTATGCCGTCGGTCCCGGCTGTCATGAAGATCTTTGACAGTCGTTATAGGGCGTCAGTACCTCTAAAATAAACTGACACTAGTCTAAACCATGGAATATCGCTATCCCTTCGAGTTGCGTAGGTCAGACAGGCAGTCGCTCCGTTGAAAAGCTAATATTCCGCCGAATCCGGTTAGACTAGAAAGCGGACCCTAGGTTGAGACTGGGATAACGCTAGGAGGAAGTAGAAGACACCTTACATCTCAAGGTAGGCAACAGATTGTCTGTGTCTCTGATATGGCCAAAGTCTATATGCGATGGTTGCCGTTTACCATCAAGTGAACCTTACTGCCATAGCTTGAATCCCTTATTTGAGGTTTTTTGGATGGAGACTTTGATATTATATATCTCTAGAAGTGTTCGGTTCTATTAAGATAAACACTGCGGTATCGCGGATTTTATCGAATAGTTTTACAGGAATTTTACAGCTAGTATCATATCCGTGATCCTAAACTGACGCTTTTGCTCGCGTCTCGCGGTCAGTGTAGATTGTTCTTACTTCGTAAATTTTACGTGCATTTATTAGGATTCCGTACCCGGAGGATGCCAATACGATTCGATTACTGAGCCATCGTTATCCTTAGGTCCGTCCGTCAGTCAGGGATGATTCTCTTGGATATTGAAACTTTTCAGTAAGTTTAAGTTCTACAGCATAACAACAAAATATACGCCAAAATAATAGAAAAGATAAAACATTGAACATTTATTTTACCGTACACAGTACTTAAAAATATATTAGGGTAAATATTTTATGCGTTTATTTGTGTTCAGACGCAAGTAAACGCATAAAATATCAATCCAAATGTCCTTGGACCCGCACTTACTTAATATTTTTACCTCACACGCACGTAGAAGATAAAATCTCTACCGTCAACCGAGATCAACACCTCACGATTAATTTGCCACTACGGGTGGGTTAAGAGAAATAAATAAAATTTATAAAAATTAAAACTTTATCTCATATCATAATTGACTTACATTTCATGTCGAGGAGTCTCCATTTAGGCAGAAAAATGCCTGTAGTTGGAGGCTCGTTTCTTCCCTTACATTATAAGCGTAACAATTTATGGATACAAAAACAAAGTAAAACTAAATATATGTTGGTGTTGTTTGTGTGTGTGTGTGTGCGTGTGTGTGTGTGTATGTGTGTGTGTGTGTGTGTGTGTGTGTGTGTGTGTATATGTGTGTGTGTGTGTGTGTGTGTGTGTGTGTGTGTGTGTGTGTGTGTGTGTGTGTGTGAGTGTGGTGTGTGTGTGTGTGTGACTGTGGTGTGTGTGTGTGTGTGTGTGTGTCTATGTGGGTGTATGTGAGCGTATACATATGTAGTTTAAATTGTTAAGCCAAGTAATTAATGTTTTTTTACATTCATATGGTTTTTTATCATAAACATATATCAACTTATTAATTGTATTGTATAAGTAGGCTGAGCCAATACTTAGCATACAAATTTATTTTGAGGGGAATGTCATACTCCAATAACATTAGTACTAAAATAATTTCGGATTTAAGCTCATCGTGTCGCACTAGTTACTGGACAAATAAAAAGAAAACCTTGCTAGCCACCACATTAGATGAATTAGGGCAGATAACGGTTGTTGGGTCAAGTGTACTTAAAATGTTTTCTCTTGGTATATGGGTTTCTGCTATTAATGTTGAAAGCGTCATTAAAAGTAATTTAAAATGTGTTAACCACCCTAAACATTTATATTACCCATTGTTGTTAAAAAATGAAGTACTTGCTGAACTAGCTTTAAAATATGATGGTTGGACCCAAATCTTTACAGACGGATCAAAAAGTGTGCAAGGGCTAGGAGCTGGATTTTACCATAAAAATTTAGATTATAAAGATAGTTTTAAGGTCGTCGCGGATGGATGCATAATGACACTGGAACTACTTGCAATATGTAGTGCTCTGTCCTATGCATTCGAAAACGATTTTAATAATGTTGTAATTTTTACAGACAGCAAATGTGCTCTTCAACACGTGGCTCGGTGCGCCTCTGATTGCAGAGGTGCATCGATAGCCTACGACATACTTAATTTTATTCATCGTTTTAATGAGTGTGTCAGGGCACTCGTATTGCAATGGGTTCCAGCACACATAGGTTTAAGTGGTAATGAAAAGGCTGACCGGATCTCAAAATTAGCAACGGTAGGGGGAAGATATATATCATATGAACCTGACTATTGGGAATTTCTTTCAAAATTTAAAGGTATATTTTTTAATAAATGGCAGGATTATTTTGACAATTTATCCAAGGAAAAGGGAATATGGTATAAGGCAATCCAGAGTGAGCCTCTTCACAAGCCTTGGTTTATATGTAATGATAAGTTAAGTAGGAAATATATAAAGTTAGCATTGAGACTTCGTTCTGGACATTACCCATCGGCAAAGTTTGCTTACCTAATGCGAAAAGCTGATTCACCAAATTGTGACACATGTGGAAAAATCGAGTATGTTAACCATTTACTGATGAAGTGTGTCAAGAACGAAACCGAAAGAGAATGGTTAATTCAGGAATTTAATTTTAATAATTTAGATGTTGGTTTCTGGCCCAATTTGGCACAAGATAGGGACGCTTAGAGGAGTGTAAGGGAGACCTTTGCCCAGCAGTGGGACAATATAGGTTAAATAAAAAAAATAAAAAAATCGATGTTGGTTTAGTGGTATCTATTTTGGCGAATCCTACCTCTGAACTTTGTAGAAAATTATGTAGCATTATAATTAGAGATTTCGTATAGTATATTTTATATATTTTGTGTTGTAACTAGAATTAGGTACAATGGAGTTGACGTGCCTATTTGGACAAAAACTCCTTAATCAATAAAGAATAAAAAAAAAAGTAGGCTGAGCGTATTTTAAATTGTCTGTTGGCAAATTCGGTTTTAATTGTGGGTACATTTACTATGCGATGTTTGTTTCTTTTTTGCAGTATTTTAGGCTCATCTCTTTATGCGCTTTAAGGATGATAGAAAAAATATACAGTTTTCTCACAGACAGCAGGTTACATAATTTGTAGAGCTTATCCATAGAGAATATTTTTTTTTGAAGTACATCACCTTAATAATGCTCTTTGAGCGCGTTCTAACTCTATAAATCTAGATTTCGCTGCTCCACCCCACGCAGTTATGCAGTACACTAAAACAGATTGGACCATGGCTACATAAATTTCGTTTAATAGATTTCTTTGGTTATTGTTATTTTTGTTTGGTACAACATATCTTAGCTCCTTGAATAGCCATATAAGTTTTCGTACTCTACTCATGACTTGTTCCAGTTGAGGATACCAAGAGAGACGCCGGTCAATAAGCACCCCGAAGTACTTTGTTCGGCTAACTTGTTGAATAGTAGGGCAGTTACAGCAAACTCGACCTGTAGCATCTTTGCATGTGTGTATTTTTAAATGAAAATCTCTATCTGGTTGAGATTGATTATAAATATTAAAACAGATGAAGTTAGTTTTGCTAGTGTTCAGTATAAGCAAATTTTCTTGTAACCAAGCTGCGACAAGAGCAAGCCCTTCATCTGCACTATTTTTAACTTCATGCCATGTTTTGCCTGTGAAGACTACAGCTGTATTATTGGCGTACGAGAATACGTTGGCATTATTGATTCTCATGTTGTAAAGGTCGTTTATATAAATTAAAAACAACATAGGTGTTGGCACGCTGCCTTACGGCACGCCATATGATACATCTGTGTCCTCACCAACTATGTTTCCTAGTTTAACTTTTTGTGTTCTACCAGAAAAATATTTTTTAAAGAGTGCCAGTCGAGTTCCACGGACTCCAATAGCCTCGAGCTTGCTTAGGAGGATAGGAATAAAGACGGTGTCAAAGGCTTTCCTTAGATCCAGAAAGTCTGCGATACATTTGTTTCCTTTATCAAGTTGTTAAATTACTAGTGAACATAGTAGTCCTATAACTCTTCGGTTGATTTTTTTTTGTCGAAATCCAAATTGAGAAGATGACAGAATATCAAATACATTTAGATATTAATGATAAAGGCGATTATTTATCAATGTTTCTATAATTTTTGAAATTGCTGTTAACACAGCGAGCACAGATGGATGGAGTTAATAATGGATTGTTTAGTACATCTGGGTAAATTCCTTTTTGGAAACACAGACTGTATAAAGAAGTAGCCACTAGCTACTTTTGATAACATGAATACAAATGCTAGAGAAGTGTGGCCTACGAAGCATGGGTAGTTGTATGATGTAGAATAGGGTTACCCATCCGAGTGTGACATTTGCCTACATTGCTTTACCTTACCTCTCTGTTACGAATAGCAAGTCAAAACACGTCATGAGCATTACAGCTGACCAAGTTTATAAGTAATCAGCCAACCAAAAGAGAACATAAAAACTTTGTTCCTTGTTTATTTTACAATCTTCACGAAACAAACAAATTAGCTGCGTGCCGCCAAGTCTCGTGTTTTACGTGATTCTACACGCACTTAGCCGATTATTTAAAAAAAATCGGACTTAGATTATCTACGAAATTTGATATTTGTAGTGGTAATGTCACGTTACAATTTAAATCTCGTTTCGAAGTTATCTAGAGTGCCTAATTAATTGGTCAACAATTGTCTGTAAATGACAGGCGGCATCGACGGCTTAACGTGCTCTACGAGGCACAATACAAGCGATAAATAATAATCATTTTATACGCAAATACATACATAAACTCACGCCTGTTTCCCAAAAAGGAGGAAGCCAGAGACTGTGGAACGCCATTTGCAAGGATCCTGACATATCTCTCTTGCTTTATTCACTCTCATCAAATTTCTCATGCATGCTTTTTAGAAGAGCATTATACGCAAAAAACATTGAAAAATTTTGTGGTGTGCATTGTGGGTTTATACCCGAGACGCTCTGTCTGTGTGGTAGTCTGGTCCAATTCTCCTAAATAAATACGTATAAATACAGTTTCAATATGATGTCAGTGTCATACTTACGTCACAAATATCGTATTCTTGTTCTTGTATGATTGAATGAAATCGTAAATTAAAACAAGTGTGAAAATATGTGTCGACGACGAACTGTTGATGTCTAATTATACGATAATGAAATTAGGTTATCAGAATCCCACTGCCACGGCCACTGACTGTTGGTATTTCCACTAGACTATCGCTGAATTACTAGGAATTATTATTGTTACCTATAAATATTTTTATTCGTAATAATCAGTCCCTCTACGTACACGTCCGTTGCATGGCAGTCAAAATGTAGGCAAAACAGCGGCCTTCGTAATCTAAGTTTATTGAAGAGCCGCTATATAATTTGTATGATATAAAATGCAATGTTTGTGAGGACGGATGGTTGTCAGAATTTCACATAAACCACTGATCAGTTTAAATTTTAAATACCTTCTACATAACATAACTTCACGCCTTGTATCCCCGAAGGGGTAGGCAGAGTATGTGCGTGCGTTTCACACCCATTTTCGCCAGTTATGTTTAGGTCCCAATGTAATAGGGGGCGAGCCTATTGCCATCTACCGGGCACATTATTGAGCGAGCGATAATTAACATTCTTAATACACACTTGACTTCAAAAAGTCAGAGGTGTGTGCCCAGGGTAACTCAAATACGTTCTACTTATATATTTTACATCAGAACAAATAGGCGTCTTTTTATCGCTTAAACCGACGCCCACGTGGGTACAGGAACACGGGCGTAGACGAAATCTAATCTTAATATATAAAATCCTTGCGTTACTGACTGACTGACAGACACGCTACAGCCGAAACTATGGGGCGCACGAAGTTGAAATTTGGCATGTATGTTCCTTGGGGACCGTAGGGGTGCACTAAGAAGGGATTTCCCGAAATTCCTACGGGATCCGCCAAAACGGGTAATTTAAAAAAAATGCAGGCGTAGCTGCTGGCGTCCTCTAGTTATTAATATTTCTAGTAACCCTTTTTAGAAAGTAGTATAATTTAATATTCAGCGGTATTATCCGAACAGGGTAAGGTCTCAAAATTATATCTAAACAATTTTTATTGGGCTAAAGGATAGGTAAGTTTCTTTCATCACTTATCAAAGTATTTTAAATGTGAATCTTAAGGATTCTTCTATCAGAACAAATTTTATAACATTATCAGTATGCCGAAACTTGGCGTGTTTTTTCCCGGCACGAGGTTAAACGAAAAAGTGTGGTATTTTGCATACTTTTTTATTCGGAAATGTTGTGTAGGCAGACCTAAGTTATTAAGTTTGAATGAAGTGTTTAAATGTGCTGCCTTTATATTAAAAAAATCCGGATACTTTATCCGATCTGGTTATTTACTCGTCGATTCGTTTCGCAACCAATACGTTGATAAGTTGACAATCTTTATTGGTTTATATCTGTATGCATACATACATATAATATAATATACTCACGCATTTTCCCTTCGGGGTAGGCAAAGACAACAGAACGCCACTAACTTGCTTCTAACCTTACAGACCTCACCCGCTTTCTCTACACTCATTACTCTTTTCATATATGCTTGCCGGTTTCGGGTACTTCGGACTTTTCCGTTTCTTAAGACGTCTACGACGAAATCAGCTCTGTCTATAAACTGTCCCACTGCTGGGCACGGGCATGTTCACACTGAAATACATGCCACAATGAGCGGTTACCCATCCACAAGGCCTTACCAACAGTACCTACTTTGGCAAGTCACGTCGCGCTATGAGCGCCTGTTTTGTGTAATTCACAAATTGTTGTTTCGAGTCTGGGTGTTCTTTGTGTCCGTTAGTTGTATGTTTGTAAAGTCCCCCGCGACACAGGATATAGTCCTAATGCGGGAGTTGTCTTTATAAAAAAATATATAAAAAAACGTAGTATAGGACGCCCTTCGGCTGGGTAGAGTGACGATACACGCAAAGTATCTGGCAACGGCTGGACACGAAAAGCCGAAAATCGGGCTCAGAGGCGTGCCATTGGAGAGGCCTATACCTGGTATAGACCGGCTAAAATGTATCAAGTTACTATTTGCAAGCGAACAATCCACGCCTTTATCAGCCAACAGCCTACATAATCGTTAACGAACTAAATCCTTTGTTGCCGATCCTAATTAGGCTTTTTTTGGGCTAATTACTAATTACACACTGTTTGATATAGGCGCGGTCGATTCTCTATAGATGTACTGTGTATATTATTTGTTTAATTACTTGTCGAGCCTGATTTTACAGCCCATTTTGATGAAATATAACGACGCGCTTCCTAGCATAATTATATTACTCGCTTCTGCCTTTGACTTTGCTTGCGTGGAGGCCGGGACAAACGGTGAAACATAAGCTATTCTAATATATAAGCCATTTTATTTCTGAATTTGATCAAATCCACACAGCAAAAACTACCACGCAGGTATAACTGATCGGATTTTGATGAAATTTTGTAGTACCCTAGTTCTAATCTTGTCTCTTATTGTTAAATAGTCCTAGCACACATTTATTTTATATATTGGGCTACTTTAATCTCCCTAATAGTAATTGGTCACGCAGATGCACGAGCTGTGCAAGTGGTTCGCCTAATACTTAGGGTTTATTTAATTTTATTTCTGAGTTTAAAGCAGAACAACATAATAACATAACCAATAATAATAACAATACTTGACTTACTAATCTCAAATGACAACTGACAACAGTCATTCCAGCAGCCGACCATTTAGTCCCTATGGATATTCACCATCCCCCTTTCACTGCAATGATTTTTCCTTATTTAAAATTGTCTTGCATGCAGTGCTGTCCAGTAATTAAATTAAATTACAAAAAATCCGATTATGATTCGATCAAAAATGATTTATCTAAAATAGAATGGAATCATGTATTCAGTAATTACACTGCTATAGAAGCTGTAAACATATTTTACGACCATATTTTTGGTATCATTAGGAAACATGACCCTCAGATTAAAAGTAAGAAAATCTAATTACCCTATTCGGTTCAGTAAAGCCCTTATCAAATTGTATAAAAGTAAATCTAATGCATGGATAAGATGGAAGAGGTATCAAAATTTATCAGATTACGAACAATTTTCCCTATATCGGCGACGTTTCCGTAAACAGTGCACTGCGTGTTATTCTAATTATATTAATACTGTGGAACAAAGTATTTATCAAAATCCTAAATACTTCGGGAGTAATGTTGCCAATAAGCAAAAGAATTCGGGAATTCCCCATAACATATCTTATAGCAACATTTCCAGTAGTGATCCCCACGAAATATGTCAACTTTTCTCGCAATATTTTAAGTCAGTTTATGAACCATCTTCATTAGACTTAAACACCTGGATTCCACTACCATTCTTTAACACCAAATGTGATATAATCAGCGATGCTGATATTAGCACGGATAAAGTTCATAGGGAGATAAAGTTACTTGATCCGACAAAAGGACCTGGACCTGACGGACTACCGGCATCTTTTCTAAAGAATGTTGCAGATCATATTTATTTACCGATTCATATGTTGTTCCGCAAGTGTCTAAATGAGGGCCAATTACCAGACATCTGGAAAGAGGCGAATCTGACACCTGTCTTTAAGAAGGGTTCCAGGAATGAAGTCGAAAATTATCGACCTATCTCTATTTTGTCCGCCTTATCGAAACTTTTTGAAAGACTGATTCATGAAACGAAATCTATCCACTCTTACATTAAATAATTATCAAGCAACAACATGGATTTGTCAAACATAGATCAACAGCTACCAATCTAACCCACTTTGTCAACCACCTCTTCGAAAATATGGATAATTGTTGTCAAAATGATGCAGTATACACAGACTTTCAAAAAGCTTTTGATAAGGTGGACCATGAGTTGCTGTTAAACAAAATCGCCTTTAATGGCATTCGTGGAAATCTTTTGCGATGGTTAATTTCCTACATAACCAACCGTACGCAAAAAGTTGTAATTAACGGCTTCCAATCAGATAAATTTGTTGTAACATCTGGTGTCCCTCAGGATCCATTTTGGGCCCCTTGTTATTTATATTATTTATTAATGATATTGATATGTGTTGCTTATATTCCAAATTTTTGTTATACGCAGATGACCCTAAAGCATATAAAACTATTAACAACCTTAATGACACAAGGCTTTGTCAAAATGATTTAAATCGGTTGGCAAATTATTGTAGAGAAAATAAACTTTTCCTGAGCTTGCCAAAATGTAATACAATATCTTTCACAAAAAATAAAAATATTCACAATAGCACATATTTCTTAAATTATTAACCATTAACTAAAGTAAGTTCACTAAGAGACCTAGGTGTCGTTCTAGACTCTAAGCTGCATTTTGATATTCATGTGGATAACATTGTCAAATCAGCATTTAAGATGTACGGTTTTGTCATGCGCAATACAAAAGAATTGGAAATCCCTTATACTTGCAAACATCTTTATATAACATAAGTAAGATCTTGTCTCGAATTCGCTACCATGATTTGGAATCCTTATTATAATAAATACAGCGAAGTTATTGAAAATGTTCAAAAAAAATTCTTGCGTGCACTTCACTATAGGTACTGTCACGGCTATTAGTCATATGATTATTTGCTCCTAAAATATAATTTGTTGTCTTTGGAAGCGAGAAGGCTTCTACTTGGAACTATGTTCTTGCATGGAATAATTCATAACAAGTATGACTGCTTAGAATTAACAAATAATTTGTGTTACATTGTCCCAAGAACAGTCATGCGCAGACAGGTTCGCCCGCATCGTCTCTAAAGCTGATTTTCCACCAGAGTGGCGAGACGAGGCGAGGCGAGGAGAGAATTGACATTTGTATGGCAAATTTTCAATTCTCTCCCAGCGCATCTTTGGTGGAAACAGTGTGGATTGGCGAGAATATGCGAGGCGTGAATTGAAATATTTGTTTGTGTAAAAATGAACCGTATTGCTTCCGACATAGAGTATAAATTAATTTTGCAACAGAAACACGCTTCTCGCGATAAAAATTGCATGTGTATTGCAAGACGAACTCAAACAGCACTGTACCTATATCTTTATCTAATGAAGCCTACGGGCGGCGCGGCGGTCACGCGCGAGCTCGCGATGGCAATTTTTAGTGGAAAAGGGTCAGTGCGATTTCAATTCTCTTCTCGCCTAGTCTCGTCTCGCCACTCTGGTGGAAAATCACCTTTAGCGATTACCTCTAACCTTGTTCCTAAAACAAACGCTGGCTTAAGAGCACCTTTGCGAAAGCTTGTACATAATTATAATACATATTTTGACAGCACAGATATATTCATGTATGCTGATGATAAATATAGAAAGTATTTACTGGCTATTTTAAGTTTGTTTTACATACGTACTTCAACCTGTTTTAATTGTAAAAGTGAATTATTATTTTTTAATTTTATTTAACCTCTCAAGGACCGCCATTATTTACGTCAACTATCCGTCAAGCACCGCGGGCGGGCTCTTATCGTAAGCGTATTCTGACCCTGGTCACAAAAACTGTTATTGCTCCGTTTCTGTTGCTTCTATTCACACACTCTAAACGGTTTTGGGTTGTTCAATTATGTGGCTATGAATTACAATGTAAACAAGATTCTGATTAGACCTCAAGAAACAAACATATCCTATTGAAATCGGCGTACTTGCCGAATATAGTTATATTGCTGTATTATGTTGATTTCTGACTAAAGGGTGTGATCAATTTACACGAAATTTTGGGAACTGGCTCATGAATAGACTGGTAATCTAAAGATAATGTTATTTTACGAGTTCTGTATTCGATTCCTGCAATATTCAAACTCGAACTTCATAGCGCGCGCGAACACGAAATTTTTGTACTAACTTCACACTATTTTTTTATATGTTGCTCACAATATTTTTAGTTTCTATCTATGTCTATGGTTGTAAAATATTATCTGCCGTTGAGAACATTAGTTTAGAAACGATTTTAAGACTTATCTTTACTGCAAATACAGTTCTAAATCGGTCGGGGTTTGGTGGCACAAATTTGTGCCAGCGGGGCTCAACGGTAATACTTGTTTACTGGCACGTTTTTGTGCCGCTGGGGCTCTAGAGGTTAATCAAATTTATCTAATAATCTATTACTAAATATATGCAATTGTAATTCTAATTTTATATGTTACGTAGCATGCCCCATTTTACTATAATTGTTGTATAGTAATACGTGGATAATGTTATTGGCAGTATAATCAGTACATTGTGAATAGTTAATTGTAAATGATGTTAATATTTATTGTACTGTTGTAAGTAAGTAAGTAAGTAAGTAAGTAAGTAAGTAACTCCTTTATTGTCACACCATAAACAACGTACAATCATCATGTTACATACATAGGTAAATAGGTAGGTACATTTATATAAGTATAACTCGTTTTAAGTAAGTTGATGATAGCATAGTAAATGATAGGCACGTAGCAATAATACTTAATACGGGTACACATTACACAGCTTCACATACATTTTATAACAGTACCCACATTCAAAAAATATTACAACTACTGTGCGCCGCCGATGTGACAACGAGGCAGGCATTCAGCGTTGCGTCGTTCTCGACGTAAGCCGTGACACGACTTGCTGGTTTTCAATGCCTGCCCCAAGTGACGTAACGAACGTACCTAACGTTGCAAATGAACCTAATAACTAATAATTTAAAATAAAAATAAAAAATAAAATAAAATTGGTTACTACACGATACACAATAAACAAATATAAGTACAAATATATTAGTTAGTACTAGTTGTGTGTTATTAAAAAGTGCCAGTGATTTGTTTACAACTAAAGCCGACCACTTGGTTACTTGTGTTGGCCGGTGGTGGCGCTGCGAAAGCGGCGCGCGCCAGCGAGCGTCACATAAACAAGTATTTAGCTCAGAGTGGTCACGTGATGTAAATATTGCATCATTTATATCAATCACACACCCGAAGTTCGCTAATTAATATCATTGGTTGATACCTAACGGGTTATATTATGTGTATTTGAGAAGAACTGCATGCGGATCATCATTACAGGTAGGTAATTATATACAATATCATAAATATTCTGTAGAACAATAGGTAAAATTACATTTTGATACAAATTATCAATTTACTTTATAAATTCTATGCTCAAATCTACGATCAGATATTACAAATAGGTAAAAAATAATAATAATAATTAAAAAGTAAGTAATTAAAAATAATTATGATCTGATCTAGACATTAGTCGCCGTTGCGTACAGACGTGTGCTCTATAACAATAATATAAATTTACGTTGACCTAGATCTATTGCGTTTTTTTGATGTGGTAGGCGCTTTGTCATTACAATAAAGCAGTTTGTTTACATAATGAACAGTTACAAATAAAATACAAGTAACTTCATCAACATGGATAGTCCCTTTAGTAGGAGTGATAGAACACTCCGCTCTCCACCACCGACCCCGGCACCGAAGACCTCTCAACATCAGAGACAAGACCATGAAGAGAGAAGAGAAATGATCTCAACACCGGAGTTACAGAACTGGTTAGGAACTATTGAGCAGAGTCTTAATGAAGTTTGTGCTATCGCCTCTGAAGGTAAGCTTAACACCGAGCAAAAGTTGAAGATCAATACCAACTGCCGTAATGTTGCACAGGGTGTGTCCAGAATCATAATTCAATATCAGTCATTAAAGCTAAAAGCGTTGCAAAACCACCAAGCCCTTTCAGCTTTGACAGAAAAGCAAGACCTTATGGAGGAGTTAGCCCAGATAAAGCAGACCATCCAGGATTCGAGCGCCAAACAAGCTCCAGCCAGTACATCGTTTGCAGATATGGTGAAAAAGGGAGCCAACAGCTATATTCGTCCAAATAGTCTAAGCTCGGTAGCTATTTACCCTAGTGATACTTCAAAAACAAGCGAGGATACAAAAAGTATGGTTCAGAAAATCATAAGGCCTGAAGAAATGAAACTACAAGTTCGCGGTGTCCGAAAGACCAGGAATGGAGGTGTAATAATAAGCACGGAAACGAAAACTGATATAGAAAAATTGAAGCAATCAGTCCAACTCGCTGCATCAGGCTTAAAGATCGATGAACCATACAAGCGTAAACCGCGCATTATTATAATAGGAGTCCCGACAGCAATGCGCGAAAATGAGGTCTTTAAATGTATTTTTGAGCAGAACATCGCTGATAAGTTACCAGGTATGACCCAGGATACATTTTTGTCTAATATCAAACTGAGCCACAAATCGGGCAAGAGAGACTCTGAATTTTGCAATCTTATATTAGAGGTAACAGCCGTAATCCGTAAAGCCCTGATCACACAGAATAGAATATTCTTCAACTGGACCTCCTGTCCGGTAAGGGACTTCACACTTGTGACCAGGTGCTATAAATGTCAGCAGTACGGTCATGCGGCTAAGACTTGCAAGAATGCGACCTCTACATGCGGACATTGTGCTGAAGAAGGACATTCGATCCAGGACTGCAATAAAAAATCACAAGCACCTAAATGTGCAACGTGCCTACGCTTCAACAAATAGAGCAATCACTCTACGGGTGACGTCGACTGCCCGGCTAGAAAGGCTGCCGAAATCAGGTATATTAACACCATAGACTACGAAGGCGCCTAGGAGCGCCGCAACATAGCTTTATAACATTATTATATATGTGATTTAATCATCCTACGTAATTAATTTGCTTTTAATATTCATCTTTCTGTTCAATCATAATAGTTATTTTATGTACTTAACATCATTCCATTAGCATAGTGACCTACTAACATTGTAATAGGTATTGTGAATACACTTAGTTTTATAAAATGCATACATAGATGTTATAAACGTAATTAATAATTATATTGCTAAATCCAATAACATTGACACTATTAGCAATTCCGCCGACTTGCTTCTTTCATAAAATGATTAGCAAGCGATTATAATGATCAATTTTATTGTTTATATATAAATTAGAAACTAAGCTTAATATCTTACCTTAATTTAATTATATTGTTTACTTTTGAATACTGTACTAATATTGCATCTCTTTAATATACTTACCTACCTACAAATAATTTTGAAAGAGAGACCCAATCTCCTGTGATACAGTTTTCTAACTAGTACAGGAGACTGGTGTTCTTCCCAATCAATAGGAAAACTGTAGCCTTAAGTTTAATTATGTATGAGTATATTTTTTGTACCCTTGTGTTTTTCTGATAAATAAATTATTATTATTATTATTATTATTATAATTAAAAATAATTACATATACAGCACCGATCTTAATTAGTTATTAATATTTCTCTCACAGCTCGTCTGACTCAAGTTATTGTGGATTGTGGACACTTATCAGATATTCAGAACAATACCCAGAACCTAAAACCAATCAGCTGATGAAACGGTATACCTATTTTGACTAAAGGTCATAACCATTGCGTAAGTAATGTTCTTGAACGTTAATTTATTAAAATATATTTTTCTGTTCCTCTAAAAGATAATTTTTGAAGGCGAATTTAAAACTTATTTTTGTTTTTAGTGATCTAATGGGAGGCGGTATATCGTTCCAGCAGTGAGTGGCGGCATACCTAAAACACCCCCGGAAGGCTGTGGTTTTATATTTGGGTACTGAGAGCGGCCTCGCCGATGAGCGAGCAGGATACCGGTAATGATCCTGCCTCCAGCTCAGTTTCTGAAATAGGTAATCTGGCTTTTCTGTATTTATGACACCAAACAACAAATTTCCCAAGTGGAGTCTTCTCCTGGCTGCCATTTTTAGTACATTATTTTGGTTTAAGCATGGTGTTATGCGACTTCTGCGAGCAATGTTAAAGTAGTATCGAGCGCATGCATTTTGGACTCGTTGCACTAAGCGGGCCGTGCGAGACAACAAGCATGGACCATACACCGCATCACAATAATTTAGCTTTGAAAGGACTAGGCTTTCAACTAACCTCTTTCTTATGTCTACGTTGAGGAAGTTTCTAATGCGATATATAACTTTTAGCCTATAAAAGCAATTTCTTACGACATTGCTTATGTGGTTTTCGAACCGCAGTTCCGGGTCCATGAGTAAACCAAGGTTATTTGTTGCTTCCACCCTTTCTATACTCACACCCATTATCCGAACCGACGGAAGTGCGGACACAATTGTCCGAATTTGATTTTTACTCCCCATAATTAAAAATTTGGTTTTCGAGGGATTCAGTACAAGTGAGTTCTCTAAGGACCATGCAGCCACCCTATCAAGCTCCTCATTAATTGTTTGTACGGCCGCTATTGTGTCATGTGGCTTAAAGGAATAGTACAACTGGGTATCATCTGCGTACATATGGAATTTGCAGTCACTGATACAGGTGGTTACGTCGGCACTGTATAGGATGTAAAGAAGTGGTCCTAACAGGGATCCCTGAGGAATTCCCCTAGGTACCTTTTGGGGTGTGGATGACACCGTAGAACCATCTTTCTTTCGTATTTCTACCGTCTGTAGCCTATTCGTTAGATAACTATCAAACCACTGTATAGTACTTGTATCAAAACCATAGTAGGCAAGCTTCGACAGTAGTAGGTTTCCATTGATGCTGTCAAAAGCGCGGGAATAGTCCAGTAGCGTCAAAATGGTACCTTCTCCACGATCACGTGCTTGTAAAATGTTGTCTATGACATCCGCCAAGGCTGTAACCGTCCCTCTACCCTTTCTAAAACCTGACTGTAAATCTGGAAGGATACCGTTTGTTTCCAAAAAGTCTGTAATCTGCAAATACACAACCCTCTCTAGCACCTTAGATAAGCACGGTAAGATGCTTATTGGACGCAGATCCTTAAAAGTTTGCGGGTTATTATTTTTTGGTAGAGGTCTTACTACAGCCCTGCGCCACAATTCTGGAAACTTATTAGTAATTATTGATGTGTTTATTATATCTGTAATAGCCTTAAGAGATTGTGGGAGGGTAAGCAATATCATCTCCTTTGATATTCCATCATTCCCCGTAGCGTTAGTGTCTATATTCTTAATTATACTAAGTATGGTTTTAGGATCAGTAGGGGTCAATGAAAACTTTACGGAATTGTGTCGATGATGCTCAAAATACGTTAATTGTGAGATGGAAACAATTGGATTGCCGGGAACATCTAAAAAAGCCGTGTTTATTTTCTCCGGATCGTCAAGATGGCCTGGAAGCATAATATCTTTGTCTCTGAGAGGCAGAACGTATTTTTTTAAATTGTTCCATAACGCTTTCGAGTCACTTGCATTGTCGTTTATGTATTTAGCGAAGTAGGATTTCTTTTCTTGATACAGTGCCATTGCTGCTTGGTGTTTTAAATCTAAATAATATTGTTTATGTGCTCCGTTTGCAGTCTTACGGGCACGGTGACGAGCATCATCGCGCAACTTAAATATCAACTTTATATTGTCCGTTATCCAAGGAGTGGGCTTATCCCGAAAGATTTTAGTTTTAATCGGCGCATGCGTATCGAAAAGACCAAGGATATAGAAGTTAAACAGGGAAACCATATCGTTAACGTCCGATAGGGCCGATATTTCATGCCACGGGACCCTCTCTAAGTCGTTCGTGAAATAATCAAGTAATATATCCCTAAAGGGTCGATAAATAACCACTCTCCTCTCTGGCTTATTTTTTTTAAAGTATAACTCACAAGAAATGAATGCGTGATGACCCAGTTCCGCTATACAATCCACCAACACACATCTGTATTTAGCGTCCGTACAGATCAAATCAATTAATGTCGCACTATCACCTACATAGTGAGTGGGCTCGGAGACTATTTGGTCAATACTGCTGTAATTCAAAAAGTCTGCGAATTGTTTCGTTTTATTATTAACCTCAAGCATATTGACGTTGAAGTCGCCAAGTAAAATGATGTTGTCATACGGCGACAGTGCGCACATACTGTCTGTTACTGCATCAAAGAATGTGTCTAAATCAAGCCAAGGCGGGCGATACGCGGTTCCTATCAACAATGTTTTTGCGTTAATTGACAGACTCATCCACATTTGTTCCACTGAGGGGCTGTGGGGATGCGCTCTTACCCGTGCGTTGATACCGGTCCTAACATAAAATGCGACCCCCCCTCCACGGCCGCGACGCGTTGTGTTCGGGCGCGGTATGTGACACAACTTGTAGCCGGGCACAGTCGGCGCGCGACCCTCCTCCCCCTCGCGAAGCCACGTCTCATTGATAGCCATAATGTCAACAGCGTGTTTATTAATGGCTATAAGGAACTCGTCATGGTTTGTTGCTAGGGAACCAGCGTTAAGAAGTCCTAACTTTAGATTTTTAGCTTGCGGCATTGCAAATAAAAACCGTGTACCAGATGCAGTGCGCAAGATATGCAGCTGTGTATCAGTTGAAAATGATGCTTCGATACTGTAGTTAACACTAACAACGCTACAAAAATGCATTGTCGCGTCTGAGACCTACTAATAGTTATCTTACATTTACTAGAAATAAGCTTTACACTATCATATTTATACTTTAATAAATTATATATATTAAATGTGCAATTATTAGTTAAATACTCTATATTTATTGTAAATACTTTAATTGATAATTTGTATCTATGAAAGCTTAAAGAAATAGCCAATATTGTTTCATACAAGTAGTCAATAGGTATTTTATATAAGTAAACTATAGATATTATGATGCAACAAAGCAACATAGATATCACGACTGCGCTCCCAAGAGCGCTATACCCACCTATGTGTAGTATCCGTGCAATTCCAATAATTGTACACAATACACCTAAATTAACAAGTGCCACAAACATCATAATAATATGAAGTGTGAAAACAGGTTTTATACAACACCCATAAGTAAACTGATATACTCAAAACAAACAGTAGTGATATGATTTTGATAAATTAATGACATATTGTAAGAATGAAAAGTACAAATCACAACTAAAGATTATATGATTATTAATAATGTTCTCCCTACCATCAAATAACAATAAAATTAACGCTACTGACATGTAATAAGAGTCAATAAAATATATCATACTCAAACGGGCGCAAGACCAAAAATTTTTTGAATGTCCATTTCATTACGGATGCAATCCGCCGGTTTACCGTCATCCTTGCGAGCCAAGATTTTACCATCCCGGGTCCAGACATACTTCCACTGGTGTTGTTGCCCAGCCTGCTTCGCGATGTAGAACAAACGCTTATTAGCTGGCGTCAGGCGCTCGTTCACATATACACGACGCGGCGGGCCGGCACCGACTTGTACGTCGGTCGAGTTGATAACGCGGCGCACTCGAGCCGCGCGCAGCAGGCAGTCACGCGTCGCGCGCCGCGCAAATCTTACGATAATGTTGCGCGGTCGCAGTGCTGTGGAGTCAGCAGAAGTTGTACCGGGAGAGTTCACCACTCTGTTTCGACGAGTTGAGCCCACTCTTTCTGCATGAACGATATCTCGCTCGTCAATATCTGACCCCAATTTAGCTGACAAGACCTTGACGATATGCATCACGCTCTCGTCTTTCTGCTCCGGTACTCTAGACAGCTCAACATCATTGAGTAGCAGCTCCTGGTCTCGTTCATTGAGCTGGCATTTGAGCTCATTGATGGTATCCTGGAATGATGTGACATTAATTGCCACGTCCCTCGTCTCCTGTTTTTCTAGGGCTGAAATCCTGCTGTCCAGATTACTTATGGAGTCGTTGCATGATTTCAAGGCCATGTTAAAGTCCTGTCGGCATTCACGGACTTCAGCCCTCAACGCACTTAACTCTAGGCGGAAAGCCCTTATTTCGTGTGCCAAATTTATGCTTTCACCTTTACTAAGATCCTCAGTTGTGCCAATGTTGGCTGGAGCAGGACTTGCTCGGGCCTCCGGAGTATAAAAGCCGGGTCTGCTCTTCGCAGGGGTCCGCGACAAGCAGCCAGGACAAGCCCATTCGTTCCCGACAACAGTTCCTTCGGGCAAGACACACCCGCGGTGAAATGTTGCCGTACATTTGCTGCATTTGACTCCTGCGTTGGCAGCTAGAAATTTTCCGCAACTGCCGCACTTCACCATCATGTAGAATTTCGATATAGTAAAGTTATTCACAAAGACGTATAGACTGAGGTAGTGTATATGTTAAACAACAGATGGCGCTATCCCAAATATTTATTTCGTGGGCTGTTTAACGGTGTTATTATGTACCATCAGCACCATAAAACTGTTTACTTCTGTTTAGGCACTGTTTCGCATGGATTGCACAACGCGGCACTTGTGGGATTAACACTAATTCTGTTTTTATCGTTTTTTATTAGTATATAGGGTAGATTTTAGTACAAAAAAGTTTGGTATAGTTTTAAATTACGATTTTTATGTTGTAATGTTCACTGTAAGTCTTGTTAATAGTTGATGTTATGTAACACACTTCCTGAAAACTTTGTAAATATATTTTACGCCTTTATTTACTGTGTTTTATTTTTCCGAAACAAAAGTACACGACGGGTCAACGACCGTATTGACATCCGTGACGTTACCCTTTGCTTTTTATCCCAAATAAATAAATAAATAAATCTCTATGTAACACAAAAGGTACTTAGCAATAGAGTTTTCTCGCAACAGCAGACACTTACCCGGGTAGCATTTAGTCTAATGAAACTAAAAAAATCATACTTAAAGAGTACCTACTGAACAAGAAACCTAAATATGAATAAGACAGTACTTTCTGTATTCCCCTTGGGACTTTAGAGTAAACCATGAGCATATTAATTTCAAATACTTTACATAATTGAGTTAAGCGTGGGCGTAATTTATTGGCAGCTATTATTCAATGATCTATTGTGATAAAAGTTAGCTTATTAACAAGAACCGTACCAGATAATTACGGATAACACGTAAAAAGAGCAAATCATATTGAGAAAAAATATATCATGATCTCAAACTCTGAAATACCGGTAACCTACATATAATTGCCAAGTCAAATAAGTGGAAGTGCGCGAAATTCTGCTAGATTTGATTTACATTTTATTACTTAGTCAATTAGTTACAGCTCCACCTTGCAAATGTATTTATAAAAATGTGACTGAGCGCCGGTGGAATTGAACTATACGATCTGTAAATTGAAAGGATTGCTTCCTGCTGCGACGGTGTCCGTCACCATGCATGACTGAAACCACAGTAGTTTCATCGTAAACTCAATTGTCCCTTATCATTGGGCTACCGTGACTTGAGCTGAGGTGCTACCGAAAAATAATAATGCATGACAAAGAGTCATCTTCATTACTATCAGCTCCTTGGTCAATAATGGATGACGAAAGACTGACAAAGAAGTTATAAGGCAAGTGTGAATGGGACAGGACGAAGGGGAAATCTTAAGTGGACTTTTTCTTACCAGACATCATAAAAAAAGAAGAAATAGAAGAAAGAAGTACCCTTAACAGAAGAGCATGCATGAGAAATTTGATGAGAGTGAATGAAGCAAGAGAGATATGTATGTCAGGATCGTTGCAAGTGGCGTTCCGAAGTCTCTACCAACCCCTCCGGGAAACATGCCTGATTCAATGTATGTAGGTATATGTATCCTTGGTCAATATGGTGCAGCTCACATTTCAAAGCACGCAGTGGCTGCAAGCATTGTACACGCGGCAAAATGAGCCAGATTATATCACCAAAGCGTGGAAATACGTGTTTTCCACACAGAAATGTCGCATGAACACAGCAGAATGTAACGCTCGTTATAGATGGGAGTCTCTCGCAAACAGGTGTATGAACTCTAAGCCCCCTTTCACACAAGATTGATTAAAGTGGCGGTCTATGCAAAATCCTTTAGCTGTCGCCATCGGCCAGTAATAACACAGTACGCTATTAGTAGCAGTAATGCTTTTGTTATAGATTGAGTTTACTTGTATTCTTTTCAACCATATGCCGTATATGTAAAAACTAACGGTTATTACCAATATTTGACCTACCCATGCATTTGGCTACTAGAGATATGTTAATTTTTGACATATTTAGTATGTAGCTTATGTCAAACAGGTATGTATCGATATATAGATCAAATATTGGGACCAGTCGTAAGAACGTTGTAAGACTCCTGTCTAGAGTTACCGTAGGCAGGTCGGAAATTTTTCAGAGGTGCGCAGTGGAAGTCTGTAATGCATCCACCTAACCACGGTAAGGCAAGGACCTAAACACAATGCACTGCGTTGCACAGCGAATCACAACTAATATTAATAAAATGTTTCAACTCACCTGATATCTTCACTGATGCTCTTGAGTGGACCTATAAGATTAACTCATAATTTTGGCCAAAATAACAAGAGAATCGAATAAATACCAGTTCGGCGGCGTCCTTCATCAGCAAAATCGTCCGGCACCAACCACGTGCATCGGATTCACTAAAGTTTTACAATGTTCATTAAAAGTTCACAAGATACTTACTATTTTTATCACAATTAAACCGGTGCCAGTTATTGAGCAGGGAAACGGCAATCAAAACGGGTTTCAAAACCAATTATACAAGATCAAAAGCGCTCATCAAAACGGAATCTTTCCAGAGCTAGCTTAGATATAATCGACTTGACCTATCATAAAACTATTTCTTTTTCAAACAACTCCATAATAAGTCTTGTTTAGCTCAAAAAAGTACAATGCATTATTATTATTAATGAAATGCATAATTTTAAAGTCTTAATTGAATTTTCTTCTGACAATCAACCACCGGTCGTCGCTGAATGGCAAGAAATCTGCCGAGAAATCCTTTTGTTTTGGACTCCAAGACCCATTTCGGATTACTCAGGTAAAGCAGTAGTAGTATCACATAAGTTATATTATTGTGACGACGCAGTGGCGAAGCGAAAGTTTGACCCACTGCCACGTCAAAGGTCACGGGTTCGATATAGAGTCAAACATTTGTGTGTGAAAAATGGATGTTTGTATTAGTCTGGGTAATTCTATGTATAATATGTTTGTATTTACAAAAAAATGTAGTTAAGTATAGGTATTTTTTGTATAATATAATTATGTGGTAGAATATTATATTATTGTCGTCATAAAATTTAGCCTAAAATAGTTGACTTTATAACTCCCTTTCGCCTACTAACAATAAACTTTCAAATCGCGCGTTCGTCTATCGCCAATGTGAATATAACTTAAGTAAACCCAGTTTGTGAAGAGTGATAAGAATCTATTTGATGGGTGGTACGTCCGTCGCGTGTATGTCAAGCGAGATATAGACATTGGAAGCCATTGATTCGAAACCCATACCGTAGATGAACCGGGCTATTGCTATGCCGGTTTTACATATGTATCATGTTATGATGTTTATCTTAGAACAGAAAGGTGTGGTCATGTCTATTTTTGTTTTGTTATCATTGAGGTAACATTAACACTAGTTATTAGGTAACATTAGTAGTTGTAAGATAAGATCAAAGTTTGTTATTGAATAATATTTGCTTCATTGAATAATATTTATTTATGGCGTCGGGACGTGACGACCCCACCGCCCACTGGGGGAGTTACTCTGACGAGTAGATACTCGTCATAGTATCTCCCCCAGCGCAAGCAGTCAACCAAACGATGGCGGTCAAACCATTCGAACCTGGTGGAAGTAAATCCCAAGATGCTATATGGGCAGCAGCGTCCAGCACTAAAAACTTTCGCCAACACGCCTGCCAAGCGTGGCGATTATGGCAAATCCCCCATCATGAACCACATCAACAAAAACCGGCCCCTAGTCCCCGGCGGCCCCGCTAGTCCTGGTTATGGTAGCGGCCATGGTAACTGAGGACTGGATAGTTCTCAATTCCGGTAACTTGCTCTTCTACCGGGAGGGCGACCAACAGTCCCAAGGTGGTGTCGGGTTCCTCGTCCACAAATCTCTCGTGACCAACGTGGTAAATATCGGGAGTGTGTCGAGCAGGGTAGCGTACCTTATATTCAGAATATCCAAGCGGTATTCGCTGAAGGTCATACAGGTATACGCTCCGACCTCGACGCACCCCGATTAGGAGGTGGAGGCAATGTACGAGGACATATCTCGGGCTATACATGGCTTCAAAACACATTACACTGTGGTCATGGGAGATTTTAACGTGAAACTGGGCAAACGCGACGGTGGTGAGCTGAGAGTGGGGCAATTTGGTTATGGGCATCGGAATACCCAGGGTCACTTGCTGGCTAGCTTTATGGAGAAGGACTCTACATGATGAATTCCTTCTTCAAGAAGCGAGAATGCCGCAAGTGGACCTGGGTAAGTCCAGACGGTGCCACCAAAAATGAGATCGACTTTATCATGTCGACGAAGAGGCAGATATTCAATGATGTCTCCGTGATCAATTCACTTAAAGTGGAGAGCGATCACCGAATGGTAAGAGGCACATTGAATATCTGTAAAAGCCTCGAACGGTCAAGGGTGATAAAGTCCACGCTCCGACCGGCACCGGTTCATATGCAAAACTCCGAGAGCTATCAGCTCGAACTCAAGAACCGTTTCGAATGCCTGGGTGAATGCGTAGATGTGGACGAGTACAGTTACGGGTTCGTGGATGCTGTACATACAACAGGGGCTAAATTCTTTAAGCCCCAGAAAAGCAAGAGAACCAGCAAGATCTCGGGTTCGACCCTCGAGTTGTTAGAGGAAAGGCGCAAGATGGTTCTGCTATCCTCCGACGACATGCCGAAATATTGGTACCTTAACAGACAGATCTCTAAGTATCTGACTCGCGATCTCCGCCAATACAACACAAAATGTGTTTGTGAGGCAATCGAGCAGAATAAGGGATCCAAAGTGTTCCAGAGGGATCTGTCTGTTGGGCAGAGTCAGCTGACAAAGCTGAAGACGGAAGATGGCAGAATTGTATCGTCCAAGCCTAAGCTCTTGGAGGAAAGTTCAAAGTTCAAAGTCCTTTATTTGCCAGAATGTAGGTATACATAGTATGATCTTAAATATAAAATGGCCCATTTACATTCTACCATTACATATGGTATGCAAATATTTGTTTTAGTAGACAAACATGAATTACTTACATTATTTTAATGATAATTATTTAAAAAAAAATCTTAATAAAAAAACAAATTAATATGAACTAGGGACTAATATGAACCAGGGACTAAAACGAGTTCTCTATGTTAAGAGCCCGAGTAAAGGGGGTCGCTCATCAATGTTTTAAAACATATATACAGCAAATAGAGGCGGATCTCAAGCTAGATATTAAGGCATTTTGGCGCTACACTAAGAGTAAACGAGTCACGAATACTTATCCTAGCAGTATGTATTATAGTGACGTAGAGGGCTGCTCTGGTCAAGATATTGTTAATCTTTTTGCAAACTATTTCTCCTTAGTGTATACCACTAGTACGACTAACAACTACGTACCTAGTTTTGCATCATCAAATTATTCCATTAACGATGTATGTATAACGGAAGGTGAGGTGTTAAAAGAGTTGCAAAATATTAATTTAAATAAGGGTAGCGGTTTTGATGGCATACAACCTATATTCAGTCGCCTTTGTGCAACAGAGTTAGTTAAACCACTCTTGATTATATTCAACAAATCAATAAAAGAAGGCAAATTTCCTGCGCTTTGGAAAATAGCCAAAATCTCTCCTTTTTACAAATCAGGTGACAAGAAGGATGTTACTAATTACCGTCCAATTAGCATATTAAATTGCTTCTCTAAAATATTTGAAGGGTTTATCCATGACCATAATCGAGGGTTCACGGGCAAAATGTATTAAGCGACATTTTTTAAACTTTACAGGAGAGCGTTTTAAAGTTTCAATTTTACGAAAAAAAATCGTTTTAAAAAAGTATAAGGTTATTAACGAAAAAGCGACCGAAGTTGATTTCCATGACAAAAGCTGCATAATTGAGTATAGTTTTCATTTCTTTTAAGCTTTTATTAATAGAAATAAAAGTCGCTTGATACAATATTACCCCAGTTTACTTTTATTTAGAAACAGGCTTAATGATATAAGTGCCATAAACTTCACAATACAGGTATAGGAAAAATGATTTAAGCGACACTCTGGTATTATTTTGTGTAAGGCTAAATATATGAACAACCATTGGCATGCTAAAATAAAATCAGGCAAATCGGTTTAAGCAATTGAAATATCATAAAGTAGTTGCAGATTAAAATGATTTATGTAGCACTTTTCTCTAAAAGTAAATTGTTTGAAATAACAATGAATTTGTATGTGTAATTAGGATTGGCGGTTAGATCAACATTAATTTGGACTATTGTTTATTTCCTGCAAATGAAAAATCTAAAGAAATTTGAAAATAAAACAAATACGTGTTTAAAATCAGACAAGTGATCGTTTTTAATAATAGTGGCACAAGGATTCACATTTTTCGCTATTTGAAAAATATTCAGATAACAAGCTGGTGATAACAACAAAAAAGGCTTTTCTAAAAATAATAATAAAAATTAGGTAACAAAAACATCAATTCTAATTGAGAAAAACTAAATAACATCATTATCACACACATGCAACTGGTACTAATATTAAAACCGAAAACTACTTCTATTTTCATTCTTCTGTCTCATCTTCTATGACAGTATCTATCAATACGTCTTTAAAGAACATAACACACACATACAACTTTTGATTTTCGTCTCTTCATTAAAAATAATCAGGTACTAATACGGAAAATTTCGGGAATCAAGGAAGTGACACAACATTACTATTTTAAAATGTACTAATTGCTTTTCGAAGTATTCTCCGCGAAATTTGACACATTTTTCCATACGATGGAACCAATCATTGAAGCAACCATTCCATTCGGAAGTTGGGGTCTCTAAAATTGCCGTTTTGTAGGCGTCCACAGCTTCTTCAGGTGATGAAAATCTCTGTCCACGCAATTTATTCTTTATTTTAGGTAAAGTAAAGAAATCATTAGGGCTTAGGTCGTGGCTGTACGGCAGATGGTCTAATAATTCTATGTTTTCTTGCTCTAAAAACTGTTTTGTTTTGTGCGCGGTGTGAGAACTCGCATTGTCGGACTCTCTTTACGGAGTTTAGAAATGACCTGTGGCAAACAAATGCTAGCATACCATTCTGCATTAACCGTTCTTTGTCCCTCAAGAGGAATAGTCGTAACATGGCCGGTTTTGGGAGACAAACGTGGCCACCATTTTTTTTGCAACACTCCGTGAACGAAAAATTTTTGTTGGCTTTAACTCATTTTTGAACACCCAAACTCGTGACTGGTTTTTTGTTTAGGGTTCGTACGCGTATATCCAGGATTCGTCACCTGATACGATGTTGTAAACAGCATTTGAGGATCCTGCGTGGAATCTTTTGAGAGTTCTGACGCACCAAGTAACGCAAGCCACTTTTTGCTCTTCACAGAGCGAATGCGGTATCCTTCGGGAAAACAACTTTTTTACACCTAATTGTTCATGCAAGATTATTTGTATTTGACTCATGCCAATGTCTAAAGTTGCCTGAATTTCGCGGTATGTCACATGTCGATCTTCCTCAATCAGCTTACCCACAGCTTCAACGTTTTCTTGTGTGACTGCAGTTTTAGGATGACCTTGACGGGGATCATCACTGAGTTTGACACGTCAACGTTGAAATTCAGCAAACCAGCGATAAATTGTGGTTTTGGATAGGGCTTAATCACCAAATGCAGAAATCATCCGGTCAACACACTGTTTTTGTGTTAAACCACTTCAGATCATAATAAATCATAGCTCTTGAATTTTCTCGAGTCAATTCCATTTTCTCAACGACTTAACAAGTTTGACAAAACCTTGTGACAAGACCGAGAAGCTTTTTTTTTTAATAAATGGTATTCGCTTTTTAAAACCAATGAGTTTTCAATTAAAAAGATTTTAATATGACAGGAACAGTGGAAATATTCCATTCCCGATACTTTTAGTGCAGCCTATGTATTAAAAAAGGTTTTTTTCCCGTCATGACCTTATTTTCCTTACTTACCGCTTAAAACCGCCTAAATCCCCTCCTAAAGTCCGGTACATTTGTTGTTTCGGTGGCATGGATGTTAACAAACTCGTTCAGGATGCTTCATGATAAATTGGGACTACATGTTTTCTGACTCCACTATTGACGAAAAAGTATTTCTTTTTAATAGCTCGATTTGTCGTTTATACGATGTTCATGCCCCGGTGAGGCAGGTCAAACTGAGGCATCCTCCAGCATCCTGGCTTACGGTGGGTGTCCGTATGGCAATGCGCCGTAGGGATCGGGCGTTTATGAAATATAAAAAGGACCGGTGCGAGGAAAGCTGGGCGCTATTCAAATCTGCAAAGAATCGGTGTAATCAAATGGTGTGAAATGCCAAACGCCGACACATTCTCAGCAATATCACTTCTTAATCGCCTGCCAATATCTGGAAGTTCCTTGGAACTCTTGGTATTGGCAAGCATCATCGGTGTGACTTGCGTCTGGCACTTGGTTTGGATGGTATTAACCAATATTTCACCACTCCCACTCCATTGAATCACCAGACCAAGTGTCTGGCAGTCAACTATTTAATTAACTTACCCGACCTAGACATCTTCCAATCAACTTACAAAAAACAATCTTTCCAATTTTCTCCAAAGTCTTCGGATGATATCAAAAAGATAACCCTTTCCATTAAATCTAATGGCGTGGGACATGACAACATCAGCCGCCGTATGGTTATGACCATCTTGGACCAACTACTTCCGGTGATCTCTCACGTCATTAACTTTTCCCTTGAGTCTGGTTCCTTTCCGTCCTTGTGGGGCAAGGCCCACGTTATCCCTCTAGCCAAGACCACCAAACCTTCTCTTTCCAATCACGGTGACTGAAGCACCGCGGGGGCACGCGCGTTATTCACAGTGACGTAAATCAAAGACTCTGGCGCCGAAACGATATGTCTTACCCAACAACGGATAAACGATTTATACAACATTTTGACTATCTTAACGAATATAGATTTCCTAATTCCAGTAGAGTAAAAATGTTTTAACTTCCACCACTTAGAATACAATATGTCTGATGAGACGAGTCTTTATTAATTTAGTTCAAGAAGAAGGATTTAACCGCCGAGTATAAAGAATTTTTATGACATATGAAAATGATTTAAGCGCCTGTGTCTATTAATATCAGATGCATGGTAAATGATTTAAGCGACACAAGGTATGGATTTCAGCAGCAGGCTAAATGTTTTAAGCGACATCAAGTATGAATTTCAGGTGCAAGCAAAATGCTTTAAGCGACGGTATGTATATATTTTAGGCGCAGGCAAGACGATTCAAACACCTTATCTTAACAAACTTATGCCGGGGAAAATAGCTCAAGTCAAAAACACTAAATATTTCGCCTGTATGAAGTCCATTTTTTCTTAAATTGTAAAAAAAAATTGTCGCTTCAATCAAAGCTACTCCGAACTGAGCCTAAATTTAATATTGTTTAAAGCGCCAAAAAAGTGCTCAAATCAGCACGAAACCGAGTGCAAACGACGCAGAAAAATCCGGCGATTCCGAATATGTATATAACTCAATATCGGCCAGGATGTCGCTTAATACATTTTGCCCGTGAACCCTCGATATGTACAATCACCTGAAACACTTACTGAGCCCCGTACAACTTGGTTTCATGACGGGTAGGTCAACTAATTTTTATCTTTTTTATTATACGACTTATTTATGCGAATCATTTAATCAAAAACAGCAGGTTGACTCTATATATACTGACTTTTCGAAAGCTTTTGATCGCGTTGATCACTTTAAGCTACTAGCAAAGGCCCAGCACGTTGGCATTCATGGGAACCTGTACAGATGGCTTACTTCTTACTTAATGAATCGTACGCAGCTTGTAGCACTGGGTGGGTATGAATCTGGAACCTTTTTTTGCGACATCTGGAGTTCCGCAAGGATCTAATTTAGGGCCGCTATTGTTTCTCATTTTCATTAATGATTTTCTAGACAAAATTACTAATAAATGTTTGGCTTACGCGGATGACATAAAAATATTTAGCTCTATTTCTAATTACCATGATTGTGAAGGTCTTCAATCAGATTTAAATACAATTGCGGACTGGTGCGTAGCAAACTCAATGTTGCTCAATATAAACAAATGTCAAGTTATAACCTTCACCAAAAATAAAAACAAATTAAGCTATCCATACAACATCGAAGGAGCCATGATGGAAAGGGCTACGGTTGTACATGATCTGGGGGTAATTTTTGACTCGGCTATGTCATTTAAACCGCATTACGATTATATTTGCACTAAAGTTCACCGCATGTTATCATTTGTGCTTCGAACCGCAAGACTGTTCAAAAAGGTAGACTCTTTAGTGGCATTATACAATTGTTTGGTGAGAAGCACGGTAGAGTATTGTTCGTCAGTGTGGTCTCCAATTTACAATATCCATATAGATAGGATTGAAGCAGTTCAAAGACGCTTTGTTAGAGCACTTTCGTCTAAGATGGGTTCAAGGCGAAAATTACCAGATTATGATAGCCGACTTCGTAGATTTGAAATTATCAGCCTGTATAAGAGAAGATGGATGAGTGACATGTGCACACTACACAAAATTGTAAATGGCTCAATGGATAGTCAACTTGTCGACCAGTTAAACTTTAAGTTACCCACGCGATTCGTGCGCATCCCACAGCTGTTTAGTGTACCATTTAGCAACAATAATGTGTCACAGAACGAGAAATAATGCCGAATGTTCTAGATTTAATATTTTTGATAACAAAATGTGTACCTTCAAACGTCTTTTAATTAAGGAGTGTAAACAATTATATACATATCACTAGACATACTGTCATATGTTAAAATTTCTTTTTATTATTAGTTTTTATTATTAGTTTTGTTCATAGTATTGCGTATGTATTTTTTATATTTCTATTTTTAGCATAAGCTCTATCATGTTAAAAAATGATGTGTATAGTTATAAGTGGACTTCAGATTTGAATATTGTGTCCAGCTGAATATTGTGGTGTATGTATTGATCTGTAGTCTGTTACTATACCTATTTAATAAAAATAAAATAAAATAAACTCCCGTTAATGATAATTCTGATACTAATTAATTAAACAATGTCAAAGGTATAATTTTTATGTCAGTTCGAAGATAAAAAAATAATTTTAATATAGTATGTATGTCAGTTAAAAGAAATTATTTTCATTTTATGTCTATAATAATAATAAATAATTACATTAGTCCACAATAATATTTTAAATGTCAAAGCTTTTATTACCACATTTGAATTTACATTTATAGTCATAAGGTATATTATTGATTACCTAATTTTCTTCGCCGCGATATAACATATATTCATTAAGATTGTAAAAACATTTTTCTTTTAACCACTGCGTCAACTTTTTTTTTAAATTGATCAAAGATAAATCTTTAAAGAAATTGGGTAATTTGTTATATACCTTTATGGCATTTATGTACGAGTTCCATTTATACAATTCTAGCTTGCATTGCGGTAAACATAATTTATGCTTATTTCTGGGCGCTACATTTCGTTTCGTTACATCTTTGATCTTAATAAAAAATTCCGGATGTTGTTGTACAAATACGCATAATTCTTTAATGTTCATACAAGGTAATGGCAAAATATTGTACTTTTTGAACAAGTGTTTACAACTGTCTGTATGCCGGGCTCCACAGATTGCACGCACACATTTTTTTGTACTCTGAACGCTTTTATAATATCCACCGAATTTTCCCACAGTAAGAGACCATATGGAGATCGAAAGGTTCTATGGACAGCTATATACGACAACGCAACAACCCGCAAGTACTCCAGCGTCAGGCCCTAGAGCTGGATTGACCCGACAATATACCGAAGATATCCCGGACGTCAGCATGCACGAAATTAGTGTGGCTCTCAAACAGCTTAAAAACAAAAAGGCGCCGGGTGATGACGGAATTACGAGCGAGCTTCTGATGGCCGGCGGTACACCCGCTAGAGAAGCCCTTCGGAAGCTATTTAATTCCGTCATTATCGAGGGTAAAACGCCACAGGCGTTGCACAGAGGTGTGGTGATGCTTTTCTTTAAGAAAGGGGATAAAACTCTCTAAAAGAACTACAGACCCATCACATTTCTGAGCCACGTCTACAAGCTGTTTTCGAGGGTCATCATGAATCGTCTCGAGAGCAAGCTAGACGACTTCCAGCCTCCCGAACAAGCCAGTTTCCGTAAAGGCTATAGTACCATAGACCACATACATACGCTGCGGCAGGTTATACAGAAGTCCTAGGAGTATAACCAGCCCCTATGCTTGGCGTTTGTGGACTATAAGAATGCCTTCGATTCGATCAAAACCTGGGCGGTGCTACAGTCTCTCCAACGGTGCCGGATTGACTACCGATATACCGAAGTGCTGAAGTATTTGTATGAAAACGCCACTATGTCAGTCCGCCTCCAGGACCAGAAGTTCGAAACCTATTCAACTCCAGCGAGGAATGAGACAGGGGGATGTCAAATCCCCGAAACTGTTTACCACTGCACTGGAGGATGTTTTCAAGCTTTAGGACTGGAATGGACTCGGCATCAACATCAACGGCGAGTACATCACTCACCTTCGATTCACAGACGATATCGTAGTCATGGCTGAGACCATGGAAGACCTAGGCATAATGCTCGATGGCCTCTGTAGAGTCTCCTAACAAGTAGGTCTTAAGATGAACATGGACAAGACGAAAATCATGTCGAACGTCCATGTTGTACCTGCTCCTATTCAGGTTGGGAACTCTACGCTCGAAGTTGTCGACAAGTATATCTTCCTGGGACAAGTAGTCCAATTAGGTAGGTCCAACTTCGAGAAGAAGGTCGATCGTCGAATCCAACTTGGTTGGGCAGCGTTCGGGAAGCTACGACATATCTTCTCGTCCGATATCCCGCAGTGTCTCAAGACGAAAGTCTTTGACCAGTGTGTGTTGCCAGTAATGACTTACGGATCAAAGACGTGGTCGCTCACTATGGGCCTTATCAGAAGGCTCAAGGTCACTCAGAGGGCAATGAAGAGAGCTATGCTTTGAGTTTCCCTGCGAGATCGAATCAGAAATGAGGAGATCCGCAGTAGTACCAAAGTCGCCGACATAGCTCTCCGGATAGCCAAGCTGAAGTGGCAGTGGGCATAGCTCGAAGAACCGACGGCGGTTGGGGCAGAAAGGTTCTGGAGTGGCGGCCACGTACCGGACGACGCAGCAGAGGTAAGCCCCCCGCAAGGTGGACCGACGATCTTATCAAGATCGCCAGATTCTGTTGGATGCGGGCGGCTCAAGACCGGTCTGTGTGGAGAACCTTGGGGGAGGCCTATGTCCATCAGTGGACGTCGTTTGGCTGATATGATGAATATTTGCTTGTTTCTTCTGTAGTGTAATATTTTTTATTCAAATACACTTATTTACTAGACAGTGTTTTACTAGACTGAAAAAAAACAGAAGTTGTGGCAAATTCAACGGTGCTGATTTGGTCAAAAACTTGGCTTTGGCTGACATTTCTGGACGCTGTTAGTTTGGTTACGTAAGTACTATCTATTCTGTGGTTTGGTTTCACCCGCCACCTAGTGGTGTCTGCTAGACCAGCCTTACCTTATGAGGCGAGAAACCACAGGGCAAGATTTGTTAAAAATAAAAATGAAAGTCAAACTAGACAAAAGCAATGTAATATAAAATACACCTGAATAATAGAAAAACGTTAAGCATCCGGAATTGAAATAAAAACTAAAACTATGTTAACACCATCATACTCGACAAACAAGTCACGTTTGGGTAATCATCTCGCGAAATTGGTTTTCAATCTATTTTAGGATTTGACATGATAATATGATCTATTTTAAATGCATATGAAATTCGCGATTTGTTTTTTTACATACACACATCAACAAAGTCTAGGGATATCTTAATCCTAAATTATTTACGAGTTTATAGTTTAGAACCTTGTTAGTTTCCACAAAAAGTTTATATACAGATTAAAACCTCTTTTATTCTATTTTCAAAATTTGAACATGGAAAGAAAAAAAACAAAATAATAAACAAAATATGGCGGCAAATTTGCTAGTAATTCGTTACATTAAAGAAAGTTAAAACTGTTTTATTATAATTATTAATGAAAAGGGTTTTTAATTGTTTTTCTTTTTTAATTTAACGTGACGTACGAACTTTAAAAGTCATGTCACGTCGTCATTTGAGTCGAGATGAAATGTTACGAGCCGTGGGCATGTTAGAAAATGGTGCTATTCAACGCGTCGTTGCTGAGGCCCTACATACCAGTCAAAATGTGATATCAAGGTTGTGGTCACGTTATCGCAGTACTGGAGATGTGGCCGAACAGCACACAGGTAGATATCGTGTTACTACGCAGAGACAGGATCGATTTCTCCAAATGACCGCCAGAAGACAACCCAATATCACAGCGCTGCAACTAGTGCAAAGGCTCCAGGAGGACCACCAGCTGCTGGTAAGCGACCAAACCGTGCGAAGAAGGTTACATGAAGTTGATCTTCATGCTCGAAGACCATTGCGTGTTCCAGCATTGCGACGTGGCAATCGCGGTCGGCGGCTTTCGTGGGCTCGGGAGCATTTACCATGGAGTGACGAACAATGGTCTTTGGTGCTGTTCACCGATGAGTCCCGGTTTGGGTTTCACCCGGATTCACGAAGAACACGCGTTTGGAGAGCTCCAGGGAGAGTTAGCCGTCTACGGCACCCTCAGGAGGTCCACCCATACCAAGGCGGGACAATCATGGTGTGGGCAGGAATTCGTCTTGGCGGACGAACCCAACTCGTTTGGATCCAAGGCAGCATGACTGCACAAAAATACCACGAGGAGGTAGTAGAGCCCGTTATTGTCCCACACAGAACTCAAATAGGCCATGAATTTCTACTCATGCACGATAATGCTCCTTGCCATACGGCGCGGCTGGTATCGACCGCTCTCCGAGAGCACGATATTCAAGTTTTGGATTGGCCTGCACAGTCGCCCGACTTAAATCCTATCGAGCATGCCTGGGACATGTTACAACGAAAAGCTTTGAGAGATTTTCCACCAAATTTGACGACTGAACAACAACTTTACGAACACTTGCAAAGGACATGGGACCTCATACCGCAGCAAGACATTGACAATTTAATTTTAAGTATTAACAATCGATGTCGATGTGTAATCAATGTAAGAGGTGGCAACACTGATTATTAATGATTAGATTTTACAAGATTTTTTCCATTTTTATTAAAATTAATAGTTTTTTAAGAAGAAATGTTTGTTGTTATCATACTAATTTTCCATGATGATTAAAAAAAATAATTTTTTTATTTAAAACAAAAAAAAACACGAAATGTTTTTTATTTTTATTAAAGACCTTAAAATAATCTATGATTCTTCTATTTACTGTATCAGAAAATTCTTCATAGATTTTTAGATATTTGATGAAATATAAAATATCCCTAGACTTTGTTGATGTGTGTAGACTGTAATGTTTACTATGTGTCAAAAGAAGTTTTACAAAAATTCCATCAACGAACTCAAAATACAACCAAACTCGAAACAACAAATTGTAGATCACGCAACTATTTGTCTCGCGTGGGGATCGAACCCACAACACTGAAGCACAGTGCTAAACGATGGGGTGAGCATTTAAACCACTACGCCACCGCCACTACTGTCCGCAATGCATAGTCTCCACGCAAATGCAACCAAATCGCAACATGTGTTTTCGCTTACATACATACATACTCACGCCTGTTTCTCGGAGGGGTAGGCAGAGACTAGGGAACGCCATTTGCAACGATCCTGACATATCTCTCTTGCTTCATTCACTCTCATCAAATTTCTCATGCATGCTCTTCGGTTAAGGGTACTTCTAACCTGGCCCTTTTTTAGGATGTCCCCAATCTGATAAGAGAACGTCCGCCTAGGTCTGCCCCTTCCTCCTGTCCCATTTATTCGTTTACTACATGGAATGACGCTCTGTGAGACTCCGGTGACGGTCTGTGAGACTCCGGTGAACGGTATAAGCCTAAGAAATACTGGCTTGACATCTTAATAGTTGCTATGAACAGATACTATTTATTTATTTATAGACTCATGCCTGTAATCCCCGAAGGGGTAGGCAGAGGTGTTATATTACACCCACATTTTGCCATGAAATTTTAGGTCCCACGTAATAGGGGGCGAGCCTATTGCCGTAACCGGGCACATCACCATACTCCGTGCTACTACTGAGAATCCGGAAAAACCCAGTAACACTTTTGCCCGACCCGGGAATCGAACCCGGGACCTCCGATCAGCAGTGTTTCCTTCCTCCCTTGATTCTGGGTCCTTTAAGCGGGGCGTGAAAAAGCATCTCTCAAGGCCGTCAAAGTGAAGGCCGTCATTTCACATTGCTTAACCAGCAATTGGGGATGGTGGCCTTCGCAATAGGACTTCACTATCAGCTTACCACCAGGCAGCGTTAAACTCAATTTGACAGGATTTTTTTAATAAAAAAAAAAGAAAAGTCACATACGCTATCCACTGGACCACGGGGGCAGTCATAATAAGTCTGTGTGTTTTTTGTATTCGTTGCTTAGATGTACTCTTCCCTTTAACAGGCATCTCTTTGAATGTGCTCGCTTATGTTTATTTTATTAATTTATTATTCATATTTATTATCCATGTACTATTTTATTTATCGGTCAGATCAGAAAGTTTACAAGTAACATTAACAGTTATAAAGTTAAAGTAATTCCTTTTTTTATCGGCCCTGTATATAAATTGTCCCACTGCTGGGCTCGGGCCTCTTCTCACTATGAGAAGGATAAGGCCATAGTATAGGTGAAAGTTAACCTAGAAATATTCAACGATTTGAAGAATGGGCCCTTTCATTTTAGAGGATCGCTTTTCTAATTTGACTGCCAATTGTGGGACAAAATACCAGTTTCATGATCAAACCGTAATTCAAGCGTTTAATGAGCTGTCGACTCCTTCATGTGACAGCCGATATGGTTCAAGTTAAATGCCTCCAACTTAAAGTCTTGAAAGTTCGAGTACTTTTGTCTTACATTGCAAACGTTCGAGACCAAAGAATGTCATCGGTGATGATATTGAATGTTGTTTTTTTGTTGGTTGTTATGAATAATTCTTATAGCGATATAGCGCCCCCTGTGGGATCTTCACCTTGTCGTGGTGGGAGGGCTCAGTAACCTTGGTTAGGGCACCCACGGTGAAGCTAAGCGACATCCCGGGAGTGGACGCTCCGCGTGGGCTTGATGGAGGCCTGCGCAGGATGCGTCTAAAGGTGCGGGTGCGGGGGAGAGTTCTTTCTGTCCCTCGCAGTCGGGCGCGGTTACGGGAGGAGAGGCGTGTTGGTGTTGCGTTGCCGCGCGCCCTATCTCCCGCGACCAAATGGGGGCGCACCATTTGTTGTGTCGCGGTGGGGCCGCAGAGGAAGAGGAGCTGCGGTGTTGTCTGGTTGCCGTTCCCCCTCAGGGACACCGCGGTGGTTTTAGTGGGTATGCTCCGCCTTTAGGGGAGAGCCTCCACACACCTCCTCCGCCAGTCCCAAGCCCGATCGATTACACTCTGGCCTGGTTGGCGTCGACTTGAGATGGCTCATGAGGAGAGTTTCCACCGTAGTGAAAAAAAACAATCAAAGATGGCGACAGCTTGTTGTAGTAATTATATCAGAGCTCTACTATGCTTTGGAGAGTAAGTAAAGTAGTCAGTCTCCATTCTTTTTCAAAACCAGAATTCACATGACGGAAACTTACGGCCCATGTAATGCAGCATCAGATTAGGGCATGCATTCATTCATAATAAGAAGCTTTATAAATTTAGCATTTTCCCGAGCCCTGCGTAGAACAGATAAAAGTAGTGGGATTAAGTGAAGGTGGTTGTTAGTAACATTAACCTGCGTTTTTAATAAATTACGTCATAAATGTGATCGTCGTTGATACAATTTACTTTAGATTGTTTATACGATACTGACGTCACTACAATTCGTCGTCTATTATTCTAATATACACACAAACCACAAAAAATGGCTTGTCACGTATTGGTTACTGTTTAAGGGCCAATTTTTCAAGTTTCAGTTAAAGAGACGAATGACTATTCCACTGATAAATTTATTAGGCTGTTTAACAGTCCGTTAAACTTGTGTCAATTTTTCAATAGTCTTTTATTCCGTGGTCAACTATCTGTCCGAATAACAGCATCGTACCCGTCACTAACTTCAGAGAGGTGAAAGAAATATATCAGAAAAGTGCATGTTTGCATATGCATATGTGCAATTTCTTGTCCTGCTCTAGGGCAGGAAATTAGAGCAGGACAGGAAATAGAAGCTTTATTTCATGTCCTTCTCTAACTGTCAAAATGATGGTTGTCATTATTTCGGGGTTATATTTGTTTATTATGTATGTTTGGACTGTGGTATTTTCGCGGAATTTGTGAGTGTCGTGCTGTTCGTTTTCAATCAAAAATATATTATAATAACAATGCAATTAAAAAAATACAGCCTCAAATTTTAATGCGATTCAACTACTAGTAAGTTTAGTAGAAAAATACAAGTATTATATAGACATAAAAACGACTAATGCGGTAACTAATAAGGACAAGCAATGTGCTTGGAAATATAGAAAGTGCTTCAAATTCATAAGGTGTGTCTACAAATAACCGTTAGTGACATAATTAAAGCTTAAATACGAGAGTCTTAAAAAGAATACCAAAAGAAATCGTCTCTTCAAAGACGAGCCAACGCTCTTAGCATGATCAATGTTGAAGAAAAATATTGGGCATCTGTTCCAACATAACAGGACACCTTTACATTTAATTGCCATTCAAGACTTCTGAACGTAATGTTATGTTCCTGTTAAATAGTAAAGATGTAAATTTTGGTAGGTACTTAGTTGAATAATTGTAAATTAGTCTTTAGTGAGTTAGTTGGTACCTATTTAAGATGTAATTCGTTTTTGAAAATATAAGTCTGTATTTTTTATGCCATAAGTGGGTGTAGTATAATAAATGTTTGAAATACGTGATATCTGATTTGTATCACTATTTCATAATATCAGCTCTCCATTGAATCCAATATCGGTATTAAAATGATCGGCCCGCGGTCTTCCAATTCTTTGTCTCCTAGGTAGATTAATATACCTATTCGTTTATAAAAGCCTCCTCTTCGATTGCTGCGTCGTCAAAATATCAACAATGTCCATATTTTACATATTTCGTGCCCAAAACACTGAATACAGATTTACATAGAAGCGCATTTCTTAAGGATTTCGTGTGCCGATTCCAAGTGGCGACTGTCGCCAGTGTAGTTCGTAGTTGGCGCCGTTGGAGGCGCTAGTGTCGTTCTCCGTCTCTCTTACTCTCGTAGTTAAGATACACAGGAGGAACGTTCGTCTCTCTTGTACTCGTAGAGACAGCTGTCACAGCGCGACTGCCACGCCGCCATGCGGCAATTTGGGTCACAGAACGTTTGTCTACCGAGCGCCCATAAGAAATGCACCTCTATGTAAATATCTGAGCTCTTTGCCCGAAATAACATCTAACCAAATGTATCTCAAAGTCAACTTGAAGTTAATAGTCAAACTTCGGTTATCTGACCGAGGATCGGACTGTAAAATTTATTCCTAAATTAGGTGAGTTATTCGACGAATAAACGCTATCTGACCATTGAAAAACGAAATATTACGCTATCCTTAGAATAAATACTATCTGGTTGTTTAACTGAGGATTGAAAAATCGGCCCAAAGTTGGTCAAAGCTTTTGTAATGTAAGGTAGAAAAAGAACTCCTGAATATTATGATAAAAAGGAATGGCAAACGTCCAAATATAGGACATTACAGTTTGAATAAATAATGTCATAATGTTCTTTGATAAAGGATACAAAAGCGATTCCCCGCGAAGATGCTGTCCTCAAATAATTTGATTACTCGATGCTTTAGTTAAACTATGTACTATTATTGTAAGGGCTTTTGTTATTACAGCTTTGAACTCAGTAAGGAGGCCCTTCTCTTAAGTGTAAATAAGTGAATTGGATATAAGGAATACAATTTCACAATCCACATCTGGAACTACTAAAAAATTAACCAAAAAAACGCGCTCACTTTTCGGTTTTATTATAACGCTAGATAACTAGACTTTTTCAAGATCTAAATCTTCCTGAGGAACCACACTATCCACTGGTGAAAAACGTATAAAAATCCGTCCAGAAGTTTTTGAATTTATCGCGTTAATATATGTAGACAGAAAGGTCGGAAGCGAGCTTTCATTTTATAAAATGTATAATTAATGATGATTACGACTATCGATATCGCGGCCTCTCTTTTCTTACTGATATTATTTGAAAAGGTTTTATTGAAAGTAAGGAAGTTTTACACTACTTTTCCTACTAACACAAAATAACAAAGCTTAGTCCACCTAGCCTCAAATACTTTAGCTTAAAAGTCAAGAGTTCAAACAGTGAACCCTGCATAAATCCAACTTCTTGAAGTATTCAAAAGACTTTAGCTTTGCGCGTTGAAACGTGCATATCAGTTTACTAGATTTAGGTGATACATAGGTAAGCTTACGAGTATACCTTAAAACTATAAAAAATTATGTACACGGCTCAAAATATAAAAACATCGCAAATGAACTCCGAGAAGTAAAGTAAATTTAATTTAATAGCGAAGATTTGAGTTCGGTTATGCGAAGTGTTGGACCATGGTTAGCACCGTCTATTTCCTAGGTGCTGAAGGTAAAGTCAACTCAATGGATTGTGTCACTGGGTATCTGAACGAGAGTATCAAAAGTTTGGATACGCTGAATTCTAAATATTGTCAAATCAACAAATAGTAAACAGAAACCTGCTGTTAAGATTCAAGCAGAACAATCAATCATGGACTATACACCGAGTATTATAAGTCTGTGATTGCCCGAAAAGTATGTACTCAGCCCATGATATAGAAGCTACCTATGGTGTGTATTATACAAAACATAGTTACCAATATGTTACCTTACGACGAAGCATAACGTTACGTGTACGATAGTAAAGCATATATACGGTGTTTATTGTTACATTTGAGTATAGATGTCCGGTCTAAGAGTTCTCAGTAGGTTCTAGAATTGCTAGTTTTCCCTTTGTCCCGGTCAATACCGACCTTCACTTTTAAGTAGCTACAAGGATAGTGCCCATGTGGATGTCAGAATAGGAAGTGATGTCACGTGCGCATTTGCGAGTAATTACGATCTGAATTTCCGACGCGGCCTCTCAGACCTCACGTCGTGGCGTCGGTACTTTCGTAATATCCTTGTTTTATTTTTGTCACAGTAAACTGTTGTTTATGGACCTTGTAAACTAGGGACTGCAGGTAGTAGAAAAAATAGTTCTGCAGTAGATTTGCGACATTCAAAGAGATGAGGGATAGGTATACAAGTATTCAATCCTTCATTAACGATAGAGAGCCCGATGAATAATAGCGAGGAAACAGACAAGAACTTAAGGAAGCCAGAAATGACAAAAATAATATGTAAAGTTCTCTTTAGATACTTGCAAATGAATGCAACGATAGCCTAGTAAAAATACCGACAGACTTGACAGCTATGCAGAGGGCTTGACAGCATCATCATATCGGCCGAAAGACGTCCATTGCTGAACTTAGGCCTCCCCCCAGGCACTTCACATGGACCGATTGATTGAGCCACTGACATGACACACACAGATCATCTTGCGGGTTGATTACCTCTGCTACGATGTCCGTTGGTGGCCACCACTCCAGAATCTTTCTGCTCCAACTTTCATCGATTCTTTGGGCTATGTGTAATGTACTTTAAAATTTGACGTTCATAAGCGTCACTTTGTGACCTAGATGAATAAATGATTTTTGACTTTGACTTTGACTTTTCCGAATTCTCAGTAGCAGCATGGAGTCTGGTGATGTGCCCGGTAACGGCAATAGGCTCGCCCCCTATTACGTGGGACCTAAAAATCATGGCGAAATATGGGTTTAATATAACACCTCTGCCTACCCGTTCGGGGATACAGGCGTGAGCCTATAAAAATATTTATTCAACAGGTATTACACTATATAAAACAATAAAATCATTCAACGATTTTTTTTTACAATAAGGTAGCATAGTTATGTTTATGTGAAGTAATTATTTATTTTCCGAAACAATATGTTACCATTATAGGAAAACTGCACAGCAACGGAGCGACAGGAAAATACAAAATATAAATACCGAAACATATAAATATTTAAAAACAATAATATCTGTACTGAGCAGTTGAATACCATTAACGAATATTGCTTCATTTATCGAACTAGTACGGAAACCATTTCAGCTAGGTGTGATGTATCAATACTGGTATCATCGACTTCGCGGAAATTTCACACACACATACTCCTCGATACTCCGAAAAATATATTCGGAATTTTTGCTTTGGATAGCGATGGACAATTCTAGTAATTTTTATTTCCGCAATGGCAGGCGACAAGCCATTGACACGTGGAGTATTGTATAGCATGACTTGATAGTTTGTCGTGCGTAGGAGCTAAAGTATAGCTATATATCTACGCTTGCGCAGGTCATTATTTAGATGGTACTGCTTGCTATGATAGTGATTATATTTACGTGCTTCGGAGGGCACGTAAATCTGTCGCTCCTGTTCACGTTTCGGGCAAGAATTGTTAGGCTATGACGAAGGCCTTCGCGCGGTCTACAATCTCCGACACCAGAGTTGGCTACACACACACACACACATACAAAAAGAAAAACTATTATTAGTATAACTAGGTATATTACACAATGACATTGCGTACAGAAAATCACGCGACCTTTTTGACATGAGGTGACTTCTTGGCTAATTTATTACTAAGCCGATTATTCAGGCTAAAATGCTTTTTCGCCAGATATACTTAAGTCCCACGTAATAAGGGGCGAGCCTATTGCCGTACCGGGCACATTTCCAGACTCCGTGCTGCTACTGAGAATTTCGTGACAGAAAAACCCAATAACACTGCCCCACCCAGGAATCGAACCCGTCCCGATCCCACGCGCACATTTATGCCGCGAGACCAACGAGGCAGTCATATAGGGTTTGATGTCGAGTTTTCCGTCTCTACGCAAAGATGGTATTTGCATCGTGTTATCCCTTAGTCGCCTCTTACGACACCCACGGGAAGATAGGGGGTGGCGACACTTGTATTCTATGCCGTCAACCACACAGCACCAAACAATAGTCTTAAAGTTAATTATTATAATTTGAACTATTATGCTAAGATATATTGAAAGTATTCACGAGGAACATGTTCAGAGTTCTTTGTGTCTGTTGTTCTAATGCTTGTATCTGCGAGACACGGGTATAATAATAATGCGAAGTCTTTGCCAAATATTTAGAAAAACCACAAATAGCAAAGCATCCTATACCCCTCTATCTCCTCAACTGGAGTGTTTATGGTATGTGTAGACTAGGTATGTATACTTTCGATAAAAATGTTAACAGCTAATAAAACTTCCAATTAGGGAGTAATAGACCATTGACTTCAAGTTCTACTCGCGAGAGATAAAATGAATATTGTGGTTGAGTCCTAGTATCCTTAGGTCACTGGGTAAGTGGTACTACGTAACCCTAAATTGGGCATGGCTCAACATGCACTTGGCCGGTTTTTTGTTTTCTAAAATAAGTAATCTTATCTAAATAGTAATAAATATGTATATACAAAGACGTGTTTTGATTGCCATAAATCATCTCAGAGCCTAAAGTACTAAGGGGGGAAACGTGAAATGATAATGTCACTGACGGGGTATCGGGATTTGAAGGAAACACCGAACAGCACTGATGACTCTTTATTTAACTCTACACCCACGACACGACATTCGATTTCGACGCGGACAGCACCAACACTAACGTCTTTTGCACCTGCACTTCACTACACTGAACTTCATTCACTATTACTTCTTCCTTTTACTTCTTCCTTTTCTTCTTCAACTTACCACTGCTCAACTTGAACTGGCGTTTAGCGCGTCTACACCGACTTTTTTACCCTTAGGAATGTTCTAGACCCACTGATTTCGATTTTCATTTCTTAATTCAGGGCAAAATTAGGCAGGTTAAACTTAGGGCCTCCGGCACTCTCACTCACCGACCGGAACGCAACTGTTTAGGTACTGTTACTTTACGTCGATCTTCTGTGAGAGGGTAGTACTTCCCAGCTCGAGCCGGCCCATTCATGCTATTAATAATCTTTCTTTTTTGTGTGTTTGTGTGTGTAGCCAACTCTGGTGTCGGAGATTGTAGACCGCGCGAAGGCCTTCGTCAAAGCCTAACGGTTCTTGCCAGAAACGTGAACAGGACCGACATATTTACGTGCACTCCGAAGCACGGTAGCGCTTTGAAATATAATCACTACCATAGCAAGCAGTACTATCTTAATAGTGACCTGCGCAAGCGTAGCTTTATAGCTATACTTTAACTCCTACGCACGACAAACTATGAAGTCACGCTATACAATATTCCACGTGTCAATGGCTTATCGCCTGCCATTGAGGAAAAAATATTTCCTAGAATCGTCCATCGCTATACCAAAGCAAAACTTCCGAATATATTTTTTGGAGTATCGAGGAGTATGTGTGTGTGAAATTTCCGCGAAGTCGATGATACCAGTATTGATACATCACACCTAGCTGAAATGGTTTCCGTACTAGTTCGATAAATAAAGCAATATTCGTTAATGGTATTCAACTGCTCAGTACAGATATTATTGTTTTTAAATATTTATGTTTCGGTCTTTATATTTTGTATTTTCCTGTCGCTCCGTTGCTGTGCAGGTTTCCTATAATGGTAACATATTGTTTCGGAAAAAAAATATTAACTTTACATAAACATAACTATGTTACGTTATTGTAAAAAAATAAATCGTTGAATGATTTTATTGTGTGAAATATTACATTTTATTACGAAATGTGGGAGTAATATTACACCGCTGCCTACCCCTTCGGTAATGCAGGCGTGAGTCTATAACGAATGAGGACGGCTATAGGCTATTTAACATCACGCAATGAGCGACGGGAGCAGAGCAGTAGCCTTAAATAACGCGGGTGTAACCGCGGCCAACCTCTAGTGACACACTTTAGTGGCCTGGGTTCGCAGATTACTAAGTGATCTATGCCTATGATACATGATAGTTAATAGTCTTTTTAGAAATAAGCTTTACCACTCGTATCTTTTTCACAATTTAAGACTACTTAGTATAACCTTTCAACAAAATGTAGGTATAGGTACCATAAAAGTTTTATCCATGTACCTTGCATATATTTACACCCACACATTTGTAAAAGCACTTTGGATATAATAGCTATCGATTTCTGTTTTTATATTATTACAAGCCGTTTATGGGTGGAATACCTACCCGATAAAAGGACCGTGGCTACTGTCTTAATATCATATTTACATAATTATATCTTTTTTAATTTACCTATACATTTTTAAATGACAACACCTTTTTTTTTAATAAATCATGTGTTGCGGGGGAGATTATTTTATTACAAGCACTTTGGATGTAATTGCTATTTATTTCTGTTTTTATATAATTACAAGCCATTTATGGGTGGAATATCAAAGAACATTCCTAAGTGTATGCATACCAGATAAAAAGACGGTGGCTACTGTCTTCATATCATATTTATATCTTTTTTAATATACCTATACATTTTTAAATGACAACACCGTTTTTTGAAATAAATCATGTGTCGCGGGGGAGATTATTTTATTACACTAGACTTTCGCTCGCGGCTCAACTCGCGTGAATCATGCTTTCTAAACTTTCCTCAGGCATCACACAATCTATTGGCGAAAACTGTGCAAAAATTCGTTCGGCAGTTTTTGAGTTTATCGTTCGAACGTTTGTATAGACAGATAGGTCACAAGGGCACATTAGTTTAAAAATTTTGTTTACCTGTTTCATCATCATCATATAAGACGTCTACTGCCATACAAAAGCCTCGCGAGGCTTTCTGCATAGACCAATCTTGAGCCCCCATCCATCCGATAAATATTAACCTTTAAACCTGTATAGACTTACGCCTGTATCCCCGAAGGGGTAGGCAGATGTGTAATATTACACCCACATTTCGCCATGAATTTTTAAGTCCCACGTAATAGGGGGCGAGCCTATTGCCGTTACCGGGCACATCACCAGACTCCGGGCTGCTACTGAGTATTCGAAAAAACCCAGTAACACTATTCGCCCGACCCAGGAATCAAACCCGGGACCTCCGATCAACAGTCGCATACGCTATCCACTGGACCACGGAGGCAGTCCTTTAAACCTGTTCACAGTCTGTATATCTAAAATCCTTGCGTTACTGACTGATTCACAGACAAGCTACAGCCTAAACTATTATTATTTATGGCGCAGGCCGCTGAAATTTGGCATGTTTATTCCTTGGGGACCGTAGTTGTGCACTAAGAAGTAACTGCCCGAAATCTCCAGGAGATCGGTCAGAAACGTTAAATTAAAAAAAATGTGCAGGCGTAGCTGCGGGCAACTTCAAGCCAGTTAATTTGACTTTCAACAGGATATTCTACACAATCTTTCTGACTTTCTTAGAACGGTGCAGGGGCACGTATGTGGAATAAGATGCGCCGAGAGAATTGTGGTTTGCAGCTACACGTTTTTAGCTCTTACATGTCTTATTTACCTTTTAAACTACATTGTACGTGTTGGCTGCAGCTTAAATATTGTACGTTTGTTCGTATTTTTCTTCTTATGTCTTATATGTAAGTATTTACACACCACAGATATTCTGTTAATGGCCCTTTTACTGTAGTGTGAGTTTTATTGCCCGTTCTTTCTTATGGTTCTACGCCTTTGCTTTGCGAACGTGGCAGTAAATGTAAATGTAGAAACTTAAAGTAATAATGTTTTAAATTTGACGTTCATAAGTGTCACTTTGTGATCTAAAAGAATAAAGGATTTTGACTTTGGCTTTGTATGGATGGCGTTGTGGTGCTATATATATATTAAAGCTGCGCCGAATGTTGGGTATTTGAAGCATACCTACTCGACTTCACTTTGTGTGATAAACAAATTGTTATTTCTGGTTTGAGTGTTCTTAGTATCTGTTGAATGAGAATTTGTGTAGTTCTCTTTGCAGGAGGACTTATTCCTAGAGCGGCAGTAGATAAAAATATATTTACACATAAAAATGATTTCACATATACGTTTTCGTTACGCGGTCCCGTCATTTGTGCGATGGTCGCACGATGTCGTTTGTTCCTACTTAGGTTTTGATCTGTTAAATGCGGAAGGATGAGCTAGTATGACTTTTATTGCCTGTTTAAAGTTACATTTACAGACCAAGTACCCGTCGGTGGACCTAAGAATCTCATTAATTTTAAGTTGATACGTCAATATTCGTAAGAATAAAATAAATATCTTACGAAAGACTGATGGATCGATAGACAGCCTGATAACAAAATGATCGTATAAGGCGCAGTATTTTGACCAACTTCGGAGAAGTTTTATCTTCCAGATATATAAAAAATATGAATTTATTGCCAGATACTTTAACCGGCAGACGTTTCAGAATACAGTAAAACTGGCCCTAATTGTTCTTTTTCACGTTTTGAAACACACCCTAAAACAACATTTTCCATAAACCATTGCTGTTTTTTAAGCAATTACATTAAATTACTACTTGTACCATATTCCTTTGGTTGTTTTACGTAGATGGGCAATAAAGCCTTTGCCAGAATCCTTCACAAGATCACATAGAATTTAATACTAATTACAGCAAACTTTATTTATTATTCTAACACGGATATTTCCCCAAACGCTTAGTCTATTAAATTTGCAAGCGAAACCACGAAGCGACTGTTGAATAGTTAAAAGCGGTTCCATTTAAGGGGCTGGTCTGTGGGTTTAATTTCATTTTGCAATAACGGGTATAAAAAAGGTAATGAAAATATTTTGCGAATATTTTCACGGTGGTTGCTGAAGCATGTTTTTAATTTCATTGTGCTATTTTTGGTAATTATTGACGCATATTTAAAGTCAGGAGGGCAGAAGTTTAAAAGGTTAACACGTTACTAATACAAATATACTACTACTAGCGACCTGCCCTGGCTTTGCACAGGTGCAATGTTATGCATGATTATACATATAAACCTTCCTCTTGATTCATTCTATCTATTAAAAAAAACACTTTAAAATCCGTTGCGTAGTTTTAAAGATTTAAGCATACATAGGGACAGACAGACAGAAGACAGAGTTTGTTTTATACTATGTAGTGATGACTACTGTATCAACCTATATCAAAATTGCCAGCAGAAGCATGTCTGATGAGATAGAAAGAAATCAAAATGACTGGCACCGACCTAAAAATTGGGGTTGTTGAAAATATAATTTTCCTTTGTTGGTAAAGTTAGTAGGTCTGGAAGTAGGAATGTGTTATCGACTTACTGTTATTTCGTGTCCTTGTGTTTGTTGTATCCGCTGTTGATATGTTTGTAAACTCTACTTTACTATAGATACGAAAACTATCTGTAGTGTGGCAGAAAAATAATCTGCACTCAGCTAGGCAAGCAAACTGAGAGATACTATTACTGGAAGTTTCTCACTTCCCAATTATCTAACATATTTCAAGTGGTTACGTAAGGCTCTAGAATTCAAAACAGTTCAGAATTTTGTTGACTAGCACAGTAGTACATATATTACACCTCGCGAGGGCTGTTGTGTGTCTGGCTTTGAATGTTTCTCAAAGTTTTAGACTACGTGCTGCTACTTGAATATATTCTCTTGATATAATAATATTATGAAGGACCAAAAATAAGATCAGTATGTAGCGTGCTAAAAGTTTCGACAGTTAGTTCTTTATACCTACTAAAATTATCACAGTGAGGGCGGCAGGCATTTTAATATAGGCAGCAATTAAGGATTTTTTTTAATACTCCAGGCCAGGTGTCGCACTAATGTCTGTTTAATCGTACCTTTTACGTGTAAGAACGCCTTTTATGATTCTTCTACTTATGGTTCTTTCTAGATATAGTTATAAACTGTCCTATTCCTGAGTACCTAAAGGCACACGAAAATCATAAATGACGTTAAAGGGTTGCCGACTTTACACACTATAAATTAAAGTTCATTTTATTACAATCAATCCAAAATTGTGTTTATTATAAAACAATTACGGTTTCCTATGATAATAATAAGACTTGAGTTGCCGTCACTTGGCCGTCCAATTTGCTCTCCGCCTACATTTCCAACAAAATAATACCAGCTTCTTATACTGTACAATTTTCATTGTATCACATAATTAAGAAGAAAATAAATAAATTAGTTATAACATGGATTTTACTGCTTCGTGGTCCAGTGGATAGTGTATGCGACTGCTGATCGGAGGTCCCGGGTTCCATTCCTGAGTCGAGCAAAGTTTAGTGTTACTGGGTTTTTCCAAATTCTCAGTAGCAGCACGGAGTCTAGTGATGTGCCCGGTAACGGCAATAGGCTCGCCACCTATTACGTGGGATCTAAAAATTCATGGCGAAATGTGGGTGTAATATTACACCTCTGCCTACCCCTTCGGGGAAACAGGCGTGAGACTATAAATAAAAATAAATAAATAAATAAGATTTTACTGTGGAGACCGTGCCTTGGCAGACGTAGTGTAGGAGGCTCTCCGGCTAGGTGGAGTGACAATATACGCAAAGTGGCTGGTAGCGGCTGAACATGAAAAGTGGCATTGGAGAGGCCAAAATCCAGAAGTGGATCATGGCAGGCTGATGAAGATGATGATGAACATGGATTTTCTTTGCGTCCTTTGGTTCTATTGTAAGGGCTCTCGTGACACTAGATTCATCTCTAAAGTTTAGTGTACTAGTAAGGATTAATCTTATATGATCAAAGTCGAGATAATTTATTAGAATTTCATTCCAGGAGTTTTATTCCTACCTTCGACTGTCATCATCAGACCAATTGTGGTACTATATTTTTATTGTAATCTAATCTACATTGAATAATCTTTTGCCAAGTTCATTATAATACAGATATTAGAAGTGGTGAAATGATTAGTGATGAATGAAGATGATGTACACAGTGAGTTTAATCCAATAAAGGCATGATAAAAAGAAAGACCATTAGCCATCAGCCAGTATAATAATAAATAATTCCAGACTACTATTAAAACGCTGTAAATACCGTGAAGTGGACTGCGTGCCAAACTCATGGGAGTGGTGTTGCTCAAGCCAAAAAAGTTACTTACCACGGCCATAGTGTGGCAGCAGTATTTGCTCGTAAAAAGACGGTTTCCTCAACGAACACCGTATTCAACACGTACTCCATACATCCGGACTCGAAATAACTTTTTGTCATTTTGTTTTCATTTCATGTTAGCTACTTAAAGTGTTGTCTCGGTGTAGTAAACGACGAGGCAACTTCCTCAACCACTTCGCCACCCGTGCAGTCATACGTAGATTGCCCATAATTATGATCTACTTTATACGAATTGCTTTTTTAATGCCCGTATATTATAACAGCGATTAACGATCAGATAAGCTTCAAGCTTATTCTCGACCACAAAAAATATATAAATCAATTTTTTTCTAGACTTTAAAGAGTAATAAATTTGTCACCATAAATTAAATTTTCCATAGGCGTTTTATGAGTAATAATTATCTTAAAGCACGCAATTTATTACTTAAATACACAATACTTAAAATTGTATTAGGTGTAAATTTTTATGGAATTAATTTTGTGAAAACTTTTAAGTCACCAGTTATGTTCACCCGACAGATTGGCAAGTTTAGAAAGCTAGTTCATTTTATTTAACAGCGAGGCAAATAAAATATTTTTTATGTACGCGCTGTTTAAAAAAATGTTTATCGATCTTTAGAACGTTTTAGTAGTAGACAATGTGGTTGTAAATAAATACACAACTGCCATAATTATTTTTGAAACAAGTGGTCATACTAATACATACTAACATACTAATATTTAGGTAAAGGGTCTCGGTTGTGGAATTATTCGAAAGTACATGTGCAATACCTTGTATTTGTCCCGACAACGTTTCGGCATAGCTTATACAAGCCGTGGTCACACGATGACTAATGTTTCAATGAATACTAACGCGATTGTTCTTATTAATATTAACGCAATATACAAATAGGAAACTTAAAACAGGTTGTTAAAATATAGTTTCATTTCTCTACCATATGCATGAAAGTCTTAAGCGACATTTTTCGGTTACGACCAAAGCTCTCTTTTATAACATCCACTGACCTCTCCTAAACTAAGCATGCTAACACTTTTTACATTTGTAAATCCAATCTAAATTCATGTTGCTACAAACACGTCACGACAAATGGCAAACTTGGGTCGGTATGTGCAAAATTTACATGGTTGCACAGGGCCGGAGTATGTGCACTAAAAGTAATGACAATAATATGTTTACGTACACACAGATTTTCGCCATGTTATTTCGGTTGAGTGAGTCATTGACCTCTGTTTTTAAGGTGGAGAGGTTTTGGTATAATGTGAGTCCAAATGAAAAAAAAATTGAAATTTAAACTTTTACTGGTTCGGTCAACGGTTGTCGATTTACACGAATGATTTTAAGGCCACGGTTTTTGGCTCAAGCGAATGAGGTAGCATGTTTCATACCTCGTGTCAGCGAGGTATGAAGGAAGCAAATGTGTATGTATAAATCCTGAGGAGTAGGTTTTCAATTCCATTGGACTGCCCACATTTCTGTTTTCTTTCTTTTTTTAGAGGTTCAGGCACCCCATAGGTTTGAGATTTTTGTTACGTAATAGAATCTACTCGGGGATGTCCGTAGCTACGGTGGCACATTTTTTAAATTAATTCGTTTATGCCCGATCCCTTGGGAATTTCATTAAACCCCTTTTTAGTGCACCCCTATGGTCCTCAAGGAACATACATGCCAAAATTTAGCATCTTGCACCCAGTAGTTTAGGCTGTGCTTTGTCTAACAGCCACTTAGTAACGCAAGAATTATATATATTTTTTTATATATATTTTTTTTATAGACTCACGCCTTCATTCCCGAAGGGGTAGGCAGAGGTGTAATATTACACCCACATAATTTATATATCCAGATTTATCTGATAGATCAAATTTTCTTTTAAGATAACCTTCAGTTACCAGTAATGGTCCAGTTCTAGGACACCTTTGACAATAATACGACACTTTGCGAAGATTTTATGACGTACTTAAATAAGGCGTGCCTAGTGTGTATAATTGTGGCCAAAGACATTCAGTATCTGATATTAATGTTACATTTACGTTAGTAATAGACATTTATTTTCTTTGATTTCAGCCTATTTTGTTTTTATATGAGTGTATTTCTCTCTCTTTCTTTTATTCTATTAAGAAGATCTGTAAGAGTAAATGTAAGTAAAACGAAAGTTATGGTTTTTGAAAAGGAAGAATGCGTTACGGCTTGTAATGTTATAATCGATGGACAGCGAGTGGAGCAAGTGAATGAGTTTGTATATTTAGGTACGCTGTTTACAAGAGATGGCAAGAATGTAGAAGATATTGAAAGAAGAGTTAATGCAGGTAATAGAGTGAATGGAGCTCTGAAGGCGTTTATGAATAGCCAAAACGTGTCCAAAAAGGCATGTTTGGCTGTCCATAGAGGGGTGTTAGTACCTACTCTTATGTATGGTAGTGATAGTTGGGTATGGCAGAAGAGTCATGAAAGTAGAATAAATGCTGTAGAAATGAGAGCACTGCGAAGTATGTGTGGTGTTTCTTTGACTGCAACGGTTCATCCCAAGAAAGTTTATGTAACCATAACTTCTGCAACAACATTTTCATATTAATAACCACGGGAGAAACAAGACCTAAGGGGTCAAATATTTGAGAAATTATGGACAACATATTACGTTTTGAGCTAATCTGGGGAATCGATTGACCTACCGGAAAACACAGTTGGTCATTATTCATGTGCCAGCTTAAGCCGAGTGTTTTGCTAGGTTTGTTACCACCTATATTTAAATCAGATGGGCCTTGAGTGGACTCCGGGACTAGCTGAGGTTCATTAGACTTCCATTTTCTGAGTGAGAAACCTGCTGAAGAGAGAACTGACGACAACTTCTTACGAAGGTCCCGAAGTGAACACAAATCATCCCCACCGAAAAGGGCGTCATCGACGAAAAAGTCGTGGATGATTATTTCAGCAACCCTTTTGTCCTCACACTCAAGACCTAACTGCTTCAGGCATCTAGTTACGAGAAACGGAGCACTTGCGGTGCCGTAAGTGACTGTATTGAGCCGGAACGCCCTTAATTCTTCATTTGGGTTATCCCGCCAGACTATTTGCTGTAAGTACCTGTCATCAGGATGTACTATAACCTGCCGGTACATCTTTTCAACATCAGCCATCAAGACATACCGATGTTGTCTGAATCGAAACCGATGTTGTCTGAATTGCGATTCAGACAACATGTCTGAATCGCAATAAAATAGACAACAAGTCATCCTGTACAGGAGGTCCGACCAACTGAATACTATTGTATGTCACACCCGTAGAAGTAGGACTACTCGCGTTGAATACGGCCCGCAATTTAGTGGTGGTACTACTATCGCGAATGACACCGTGATGGGGAATAAAATGGGCATTATTCTCTGAGCTAAGTTTACATTGAGACATATGACCCAACGTCTCATATTCTAACATAAATTCGCGATACATTTTGCCTAATGTTGGCTGTCTCATTAAACGACGCTCTAACGAGAAAAAACAATGTTTAGCCCTATGTAAAGAATCCCCAAGAACAGCTGGATTATCCTTCAATGGTATTCTCACACAAAAGCGCCCATCTCCTAAACGTGTAGTATTTTTTATAAAATGCTCTTCACACTGTTTATGTTCTGGTGAATAATTGGAGCTTATACTTACTTCCTCTAAATTCCAAAACCGTGAGAGTTGATACTGTATCTCCTCATTAAATGATGAATCACTATTCACAAAATTACATTGAATAGTGTTAGATCGGTTAGGTAAAATATTATTATGAATGGAGCCAAAAACTATCCATCCTAACCTGGTTTCCCAAAGAATAGGTTTACCAATGCCTAAATTTATCCGTTGCGATCCTAGAATATCCCAAAAAATGTCAGCGCCAAGTATCATATCAACAGCTGCGGGGCAATGAAAGTTAGGATCGGCTAAACATACATCAGACGGAATATTAAACCCAGATAAGTCGACTGAATGACACAGAACGTTGTCTGTTATCGCCGTCAAAACAAAACATCGTATACGAGTTAAAAAACTTTCATTTAATGATTTAATAGACACATCACACATTTTAGTAATATATGACGTTACATTATTGATGCCTAATATAGATTTATCTATACGTGTATAGGGCAGGTTCAACTTATGGAACAGTCGATCCGATATTAAACACAAAGTGCTACCACTATCAAGTACAGCGCGAACTAAATGTTCGCGATTATTTAAATCGTACAACTTAATTAACGCAGTCGATAACAGAACGTCCACACGTTGACTGTGTGCCTCATTATTGGAGGCGGCGACGCTCGCCGACAACGTTAAGTTGGGATTCGCAGTGGCGGGGGACGCGTTGCTGTTTTCAACTCGCCCGCTATGCACAACCGGTTTGTTATTAGTATCTGCCACATGAACGAGAGTGTTATGACGACGTTTGCATAACTTACAGCCGGCCTTTTTACAGTGATTTGCAAAGTGTCCGCTATGAAAACAATTAAAACAAACCTTAAAGTTAGGTAATAATTGAAGTCGTGCCTCATTAGTTAACGCTAAAAACTGCGGACAGTGATTTAGCTTGTGATCACCGCTGCATTTCGGACAAGTAATAACTGGTGAACATTGTGAATTGTTTGACTTACTATCACTTAATGAAACCAAAGATTTATGTTTCGTCTGCTTATTATTCTGGTTATAACTAGTTTGTGAAGGACGAGATAATTCTATAGTTTCAAGTAAATCAGTGCGAATTTTCATGAATTCAAGGAAGTGTTGTAGTGATATGCTGTGGTCCTTATCTAAGCGACCCTTGTACTCTTCCCATTCACGAAATGTCTTGCTATCGAGCTTATGAGTGACTATGTGAATGAGAAGCGTATCCCAGTGCTGAATAGGTTCGCCTAGGGACTCCAGTGCGCGTAGATTTTTGTTGAGCTGATCTATAACACGCTTCAAATTGACAGATGATTCTCGGTTAACAGTGTCTATGCTAAAGAGTGCAGATACATGATTTTGTATCAACAAGCGTTTGTTATCGAATCGATCACATAATAACCGCCATGCAGTGCTATAGTTAGTTGCGCTGAACTGAATAGAATTAATTACTACAGCAGCTGATCCTTCTAATGAAGCTCTCAAGTAGTGAAATTTATTGACTACATCTATATCTTCATTTGAATGAATTAGGCTATCAAACGTGTCTCGAAACTCAAGCCAGTTATCGTAAGACCCACTGAATTTAGTTAGCTGTATGGTAGGCAATTTGACAGGTTTGCTATTACCACCACGAGAACTATGACTACATTCACTAGGCACGGGAGGTTTTTTATGAATGCTGACAATCTCCTGTGCTTGACAATGAATTTTAAAGTATTTAGACTCAAACTCATCTCGCTCTGTCATTTGAGACTCAAAATTATCTGAGATACATTCTAACCTCGTTTGTGTCTCGTCATACTGAGCATACAATAATTCTAGCTTACCTAGTCGCATTTCTAATTCAATTACATCCTTAGATGTAAGGGATTTAGTATCCAGTGACTTCACAAATGTAGAAAAGATAGTTAAACGACCTTTGAACGCACTGCGTTTTTTTGTAAGTTCTGCTATTTCCCTTGCCACGTCCATGTCAGACTTATCACCTTTCGTTGACATTATGGGATACGGCTGCAATGTCCTGGAATTTTATGACAATACAAGTTACTAGGTATCTATAGATTATGGTAACAGTTGTAACACCAGGTTACAGTTAAAGTTTGAGCGTTGATAAATTAGGTTGAATACAGTGAATTACTCACAACAAATAATAATTAAACGTGACTTTAATAAGGTTTTTAGATTAACAACACAAAGTGATAATTAACCCTAATATAGCCTACTTGTTTCAATATTAACGAGCTAAGACGGAAACTAAAAAATAGAAAACCAAAATTAAGTTGTTAATTAACGTTATTAAGCCACAAATATTAATGCAACAATCACAAAAAATTAACTAAAAGTCTAATGACATGAAATGAAAATGGAGGTTAACTTAACCCGTCTATCGCTCAATGACAAAGCAAGTTACAAACAAAAATAGAATAATTTGTGCAATTACTAACCTTATAATGAACTTAACTATAATTTTATACTACCTTTAAGAGTGTTGGGTTATTTTAAACGATATGAACACTAATAATTGTCCAAGCCACTTTTTTCAAGCACCTCAGGTTTGCACCACGTTGCGTACAACTTTTCCAAATCGCTTGTTTCTTGATTATTTCTCCAAATTAGCGTTTTCTTGATATGTATTTATAATCCGGCTCGAAGGACCATGTAGAGGACTCAGGTGTATTTTTGAGGCGATGAAATAAAATATTACGTAAAGTTCTAAAGCACGTCTATTTGCGAGTAAGAACAGAGAGGAATTACAATTTTAAAATAAAAAGACTTAAATAACTAAGGAGTAATCTGGCTAAACGTTAGGTTGCTCTTCACTTAAGGATAGAAGCTTCGACACCCTCGATGTAGTTCTTCTGGTTGAGATTTCTGCGTATGTCCATACCCAGGATATTGAGGATGTCTTGAATCGGTAGTGGAGTGTCCAGAAGAGAGGGATGCGGAAGGAATGGAGATACCTTGGCTGAGAACGTGCACACCTGTGTTTTCTTGGCGTTGAACTCGACCAGGTTCTCATCACCCCAACGCGAGATGCAATTCAGAACCCGGTCAAGCTCAGCAACAAGTGTTCGCCTATACTCCTCAGTATCGGCTTGCTTAGCCGCAGGGTGTCCGAGATATCGCCCATGTACAGTACTGTCATCTGCATAGCAATGTATGCCCCCAAAAGTGAGCATATCATTGATATGCAGAAGAAAAAGCGTGGGCGATAACACGGACCCCTGAGGCACACCAGCGTTCACCTGGAGAAACTTCGATGACTCACCGTCACAAAGGACTCGTATACGGCGCTCATGCAGGAAGCTGGCAACCCAGTTGCACAATCGAGGCGGCAAGCCGTAGGCTGGAAGCTTGGAAAGAAGCGCACGATGCCAGTCTCTATCAAATGCTTTGGAGATGTCGAGACTAATAGCCAACGACTCTCCATGCCTGTCCATAGCCTCACCCCAAAGGTGAGTGACATACGCTAGAAGATCACCCGTTGATCGTTTCGGTCTGAAGCCATACTGACGATCACTGATAAGAGAGTGATCTTCTAGGTAGCGAACGAGTTGGTTGTTGATTAAACGTTCAAACACCTTGCAGAGGCTAGGGGTGATAACAATGGGTCGATAGTTGCCCGGATCAGAAAGATCCCCTTTCTTGGGAATCGGTTGTACGTTCGCCTCTTTCCAAGCCTGCGGCACTACGCCAGAGGCATATGATAGGCGATACAGGCGTGTAAGCATTGGAGACAACTCGGCTGCGCATTTCCTAAGCACAACCGCTGGAATTCCGTCAGGTCCACTGGCTTTTCGGACATCGAGAGATCGCAGTGTCGCGCGAACATCGCATTGCCTGATTTTAATATCAAGCATGGTGTGGCCGCAGTAGGGAATCGAAGGCGGCTGCGCACTACGATCATCGATTCGGGAGTTGGCCGCAAAGAGATTGACAAGCTGGTCAGCTTTCTCTTGCGGCCCATGGGCCAGTGATCTATCAGGGCATCGCAACGGCGGCAGTGAAGGCTGGCAGAAATTAGATTGCACGGCTTTGGCCAATCGCCAGTATCCCCGGCTGCCCGTGGGGTGTGACAAGAGTTCTTGAACAAACCGTGCAATGCGCTGTGCATCCGCTCTTATGTATGCCCTCTTGCAGACCCTGGTGGCTCTATTATAGGCTGCCTTGATTAGATGGACATTCGGATCGCGACGAGACCGAGCCCTGATCCAAGCGCGGTAAGCCGACTGTTTTTGTTTAACACCATCGGCGCACTCGCGATCGAACCAGGGCCGTACTCCGCTGCTGCTGGAGACGTCAGTGGATGGAATATAATATTCCATACCCAAGATGATTTCCCCAGCAACAGCAGACGCACTCTCCGACAGATCCCTCCCACCAAAGCAGCGTTGAGACCACGGGATGGACGCATAATAGTCTCGCAGGCCATCCCAATCCGCTGACAAGTAGTGCCACAAGCGCCGCTTTGTCTTCACTGGTTGTGGAGGTGAAGCGAATGGCACTGTAGTGCGAACCAGACAGTGGTCGGAGGAACCCAAAGGGGCTTGTACCGTCACACAGTACAGGGCCGGGTTACTCGTCAGCACAAGGTCTAACAACGAGGGCGCTTGACCCGATATATCTGGTATCCTGGTGGGCTGGAGTACCAGTTGAGTCAGGTCATGCGTTAGAGCGAATGCGTGAGCAGCTCGTCCCGCGTGGTCCGTTTTGGAAGAGCCCAACCAGGTCTAATGGTGGCATTGAAATCTCCCAAAAAGACCAACTCGGCGGTCGGGAACTGCTTCTGCGCATTATCTGCTGCCTGACTTAAGTAGTCAAACAGTCGAGTTGTCTCGGCATCTCCGGTATGGGAACGGTAAAGACACACGTAAATCCGGGCCAATGAACCCAGACTTACGTGTACCCGTAGGATAGAAAAGGACGGGTCCTCTAGGCAGCGTAGACGTCGACAGCAAATATCCGCTCTGACGAACAAGCATACCCCGGCTTTTGCGAGGAAGTTATCCTCCAGTGCATAACCGGGATAATGCAAATAAGTCGTGTCGTCAGGACGGCGTATTTGAGTCTCGGTCAAGAAAAGCATGGCCGGTCGGGCCGTCTCGAGATGATGGTGGACGGCGTTGAGGTTCAAATGGAGTCCGCGGATGTTAGCGGACTCCACCTCAAAAAGTGAGCTGGTGGGGAACGAAGACGCCGCTGTTTGACCGGAACCATTTCTTGAGGCTGCCATAGAAGAAGAAAGGGGGCGTGAAAAGAGGAGGCAGTCAACGCTGCAGCGCGTGACGAAGCGCAGAGTATTGTATTGCCATTATACTGTGAGGTATAGCGGTGGCCGACCCGCCGGACGGAAGGGCCCCCGTACCCCCCCGGAAGTGGTCGCCGGGTCCCACCGTCCGGTCACCAACCGGCACGACGAGCCACCCCGAGATTATGCGCGGCCTGGTGGGGCAGCTTCCCGAGATGGTTAGTCCCAGTTGGGCCCCTATACTATGCCGCGGGTGGCCAGCGGCACCACCGTTTCTACGGGTCTCCCTGGCCGGCGAGTCGACCCACACTACCCACACAATGACTCCACGGATACTCTACTGGTTCCACGTATGCTGCGGTAACCGCCCCCTCAGCTAATCCTCCTCATCCTCTCCTCCTTCCCCATATGGGCAATGAAGAGAGGATGGGGAGGGTTTCTACTTTGTTTTAAGTGACATTTCAAGAAGTGCCTTTTTCACCACTAAATAGATACAAAAATAAGACGTCTATTAAACATCGCCTTTACATTTCAGAAATTGTTAATGATACCAAGTGGCGAATTAGATTTCAACCAACTGCTCATCTAATGTTTGCGGATTAGGTTATTATATTCAGTCTGGTTGCCTATAAAAACGTTCTTCATTATTATTTTTGTTTAAAAATTAAACATGAAAACATATGATTTACTTAATATTTGTGATGATTTGGCCAATGTTTTATATCATAATGAAGAAATTCTTTTGATTTTCGTAGAAGAATATGTTAGAAAGGAAAATAGTACCTATTGACTCCTTAAAAAATATAATAAGTTTTTGGAGGTCAATGTAGTGTAGAATGCGGTGAGAAAAATACGGCTACATCTTTCTTTAAAAAGTGTTTGTGCCGTACGTAGTAATAAGTTCTTGAAAATGTGTTTAGGTTATGAAATATTCTGAAGCTTTACTAAAAAATTCATGTGCTTAGAATTTAAAAAAAAAATTGTTTTAAGTATGTTCTATGTTTCACCAAGCTGTCTTATGCGACATTGATCTCACATAGTGTCATTATCATCATTCAAAACATTCGTCTTTTAACATGATTTTTAAAAGTTCTCTGCAGAGTGGACCAAAATGCATAATCACCACGAGTATGCATTTTGGTCTAAATTTTAAAGGCTTAATAAGGCAAGGTAATATGGGCTTTATTTTGAACCCTCGACGCAAACAGAGGGTTGAGGTGAAAGTTTGAAGTGTCTGTGGATATGTATGTCTGTCCGTGGCATCGCAATGTTTAAAGATCTGTGTCGGGTTTACTAAATTGTGATTTTTTATGAAATCTCTCATATTTACTATACAGTTAACGTCACTGCAGTGTAGTGTTAATTAATGTTATGTTGTAATGAAAATATTTAAATATGATGCTTTTGAACAACATTCAATTTAACTCGAATAATTTTCATTTTATAATTATTATTTACGCTGGAAATTCATTTAAAGCAATCGCTTGCAGATAAGTTGATAAAGTGAAATGCTTATTAAAGTAACTAGGTAGGTACTTACTAATTATTAATTTAAGTAAAGTTGGTTTTCAAAACTTCGCTTACAAAAGCTGTTTACAAAGAAAATGCTCTATAAATGCTTTAATTTATATTGTAAGTAAAGTGTATTTCGTAGAATGGGGCAGAATAAGTTTAATTTTTGGACAACAAGCTATTTGGTTTAAAAAGTTAACTTTTATTCTTTGACTCGCATTCATCCAACAATAGTAACCTTTTTACTGATCTATAAATTAAACATTTTAATGTCAATCAGGCTCTTGCAGTCCACTGTTGGACATAGCCCTCTCCTAACTTGCGCAATAACGACCGGTCACCTGCCTTCCGTAATCAGCGTAATCAGCTCTCCCCAGCCACCGTTTTCAGGTCATTTGACCACCTAGTCGGAAGGCAACCACCCAATAATTAGAATATTTTTTTCATTTCACACAGCTGCAAATTATTGGAAAACATAATTATAGTTTTCTAAAAATAAATCATTACTTATGATGCTGGGTTTCGAAGATAAAATGTGTGTTTTTCTTTGCCTTATGTTACGCTTTCTGTGGTCAAAAGATCACAATAATTACAGATCGGTCCTGTTTTTGGTATGTGCCTATATTCAGAAAGTGACTAACTACATGCTGGAACACGTTCTTCTGAAAATAGACCCTTCTAATATAAACTTTTTTTTGTGCCGTGTTGTATAATCTGTAGTAGATCTTCATCCTCTAGAGGCGACCGGGCCTACTCATTAAAATCTCCATCGTATTACTCTTACAACGCATTGTGGAAGGATCACGAGGACTTCCTAAGTATGTTATATCTGAGGGCCATTCTCTAAAACGAAACGTACTACGTAAAATAAAGTAGAAAAAAATATTTTACCGACGTCAAAAACGAAGAGATTGTTAACTCGATTGGTATGTTTGTTTGTAGGTTGGTCTTCTGTCATCTGTCATTCTTATTTTAACCGTTATCGTATCTTTATGTAATCAACCATTGCCATACTCCTCGTTAACTTTGCAAAGTCATAACACAAATAAAAATAGTAGCTAAAAATGTAAAAATCAAAAATAATTGGACACACATTTTTGCCATGGCATAAATATTTCTAAAGATAGGTCACAATAAAAATACCTAATTCAGATTTTCCTTGATCTAAGTAAAAGTTCTTCAATTCACAAGTATTTCTGATTTTACATAATATACAAATTAAAGTTAAAAGCTCTTCGTAAGAGAGGATCTGTTGACCTATAACCTTGAAGAGATGCGTTTTAATTGTCCTTGCACAAGTCGAGGCACTGATCAACTCGCGTCCGTTCACGGCATTGAGTCGTGACCCTGCACAACCATCCGCGTTAAGCCCTGCACATTTTCTGAACACAGTGCTATTATCGTCATTTCCGGCTCCTGAAGCAGACTCTTCAAGCTTGCTCCAGAGACATACTCTGCTGGATAAACTCGTGCAGTCGTTCTAGCGGCGCTGGCGTGCGGAATATCTACACCAGCTTCAGGCTAGATCCAAGTGGAATAGTCCTGCATCCCCTATACAGGAGGGTACGTTGGTCGTCATAATACATGATAATGCTCCGCCGCTTTCATGGCCGTTAGCCATCGTAGAGAAATTGCATACTTCCAAGGACGGTACAACTCGCGTTGTTACCGTGAAAACCGCTAAAGGGAGTTACGTGCGCCCTGTTGTACGTCTCTGTCCGCTTCCAACTCAGTGAGATCAAGAATGAAGTTGGACCTACCTCTTAGTTTAAGTATTTAGTTAGTAGTTTTCTCTATTATTGCGTTTGTAGTTTTCCCTAAAGTTAATTTAGATTAATTTTATTGTCATATTGCTGTCTTAGCCAATTGATGGGTTATGCGGTAGTACACCCAACATAGCTAAGTTCAATGCTATTTTTTTAAAAGCAACCCTTTAGGGCCGGGGGATATGGTAGCGCCATCTACCTTCCTATCTATAACTAATCGCATCAACGTCAATCGTTCCATGCTGTTCTAGTGCGAGCGATATCATATTTCCGTCCCTGTCTCCCATTCCCGAAGAAGGGGCACTGCCTTCCGCGAATTGGTCGCCACGAAACGTCGACGCGAGAGACAGTCCAGAACTTTCGAGAACATTCGATTCGCTATATACGCGTCCGCCATATCGTATCACCGCGCCGCTCCCGCTATAGTTATTACCGATTATATAAACCGCTCGCAAGTGGAAGTGACTGTGTAGTGAAGTGAATTCAGCAGCTTCATCCCAAAACCACCAGGAGACTGCCCTTCTGAGACGAAGAAGATCGCCGTATAAGGTAAGTGCCCTCCGTCCTTGGAATATCCTATACCCACTCACAATCATCTCTCCCATTCCAATCCTAGGCGGCTAAAACCCGCTATCCTTTGCATACAGTCCATTTCCTTCTCCAAGTCGTCTAGAACCCTACAGTTTCGGTGTATCGCCGAACCATTATTGTCAATCAAAGGCTAAACCTGGTATTATCTTAAAACCATGTTTTGTAATAAGGCCCCATATCTTATTACACGCTCCGGTTTAGTTAAACGTTTGTGTTTCGTGTAGTTGCATATTGTGCCAATGAAATATATGCTTAAAAATACAATACATACAGTATTATACACAAGCTTATATAATAAACACAATGCAATAATATAGCTGAGTGTGTACCTATATGTCGCAGACTAATGCTATGGCCTTGCGTTTTTTATATAATATGTTATACTTTTTTCTGTGTCTTTGACAAATAAATTGACTATTTTTCTACTTCTTTTCTTTTCTTCTTATATATTTTTAATACATTCTGCTGGTAATCATGATCAAGTTTCCTGACAAGATAAGACTAGCTTTAAGTCTGAACTATTGATCATCATGTCTGTATATAAAATTTCTTGCGTTACTGACCGACATTCAGAAAAGCCACTGTTGAAAGTACTACCGAGTGTATCGAAGGGTTGTACCGAAATTTCTTCTGAATTTAGAAGAAACGGTTAAATTTAAAAAACCTAATTTGTGGGTGTAGCCTCGGGCACCCTGTAGTTGAAATATAGAATAGTCTAGTAGCGCTAAGTAACTTTTACGATAGTTTTTAAAATCTTGGTAATATAACAACAAGGTGGTCTATTTAAAGAAACAATCTCTGATAAAATCGATAGCCTAGTCGAAACATTATTAGATACTTGTTTTCTAATATTTCCAAACGGCACGTAGGAGTCGACTGCTACTGAGACAATACGTTTAACTTTTAACTGCAATACCTTCTACACCTAACAATAACGGACCAGACGACCACGAATTTTGTAAGCTGGTTGAAACGTCGGAGAATACAGAGATAATTATCTACACATTAATTATCACGTATAAGACCCGCTTAATAAACTTCTATGTAGATTTTTATTCGAAAGGCAAGTATCCAATCCTATTCCAAAATAGTTTCACTCCTGATTCGGCCCTGTGTACATATGGTGTGACCCTGCGTAATAAATCGATGTGTGAGCGTCACGCGAGGTTAAATTTTCACCTCGTAAAACGAACTAACCAAACCTAGTGGTATTGAGAAACGTAGCCATGTATACGGGGACTGATTTAGATCAATATTGTGACCGCACTTAGACTCCACCTTGTGTTGACATAATGCCACTAAAACAAAATGTTTTCTTTGACGCTAAAATTATTTGCTTTACATACGACTTTTTCATATTTATGAACAGAACATGGCTGTGAAATCACTTTACTAATTGCTTTTAGTTTTAGTTTTCATTGAGCACAATGGGTTGTCAGACGGACATGCAGGTATTTTTAGTAATTTAGTGTTACAAAACAATAGTCTTAAAAGGCAGCCGAATTTTGTCTATGTGTACAGAAGAAAATATAATGAAAAATGTAACAATATCTTTAGAAAATCACTGTTAGAGAGCAACTGGAACACTGGTATTAACACTTTTATAAATAAATTCAAAACCATACATGTAGCAACTTTTAGAAAAATCAAAATTAAAGTTAATGCTAATAAAACCCAGCGACTTAAATGGTTAACTAAAGGAATACGTATAGCCAGTAAAGTCAAGCGCTTTTTAAATACTATAGGTAAGGCACAGTGTGATAACTCGCTGCTACAGTATCGCAATACATATATGAAAGTATACCGAAGGGTTGTTAATTGTGCAAAAAGAAATGCCACAAGAACACAATCAAATCAAATAAAAGGAATATGGAAAGTGGTCAACTTAAATCGTAATGCTATTAAAAAACAAAATAATGAGCAGATTATAATTAAGCTTAATAACAAAGCAACAAGTGATGCATCAGAGGTAGCTAATATTCTTTTAAGCAATTTACTAATAATGCACGCTTAAATGCTTGTGACCAAAAATTAGCTATGACATATTTAAAAGAAAGCACTAATAGAATAAATAACAACATGGTATTTGAATTGGTCATACCGTAAGAAATAGAAAAAAATGTAAATAGAATGGTTAACAAAGCCTCTGTTGGATATGATGAAATCCCTGTAACTGTTATAAAGGGGAACATTGATAAATTAGCAAATCCTTTAGCATTATTTTTCAATGAATGCATTGAGTCAGGACAGTTTCCCGATCAATTTAAAATCGCAAGGATAGTCCCTATTTTTAAGAAAGGTTTTAAAACTGATCCGGCAAATTACAGGTCTATTTCTTTGTTACCAACTATATCTAAGCTCTTTGAGAAAATTATAAAAGGTCGCCTATTGAGCCATATGGTAACTAATAATATTTTAAATCTGCAACAGTTTGGTTACCAAAAATCACTGGAAACCGTTGATGCTATTGGGGCTCTAATAGATGATGTAGTTTACAGTATTAATTCAAAGCAGAAGGTAGCAGGAATATTCCTAGATCTTAGCTCGGCCTTCGATACTGTCGATCATTGCATTCTATTGGCAAAGTTGGAACACTATGGTATAAGAAATAATGAATTTTAGCTGTTCAGTTCATATCTAAGTAATAGGCGTCAGTATGGAGAGCTCAAGACAGTCATAAATGGTAAAGAAAGGATAGAGAAGTCTAAACTGGTGACTGTGACTAGAGGTGTTCCACAAGGCTCTGTTTTGTGACCAATATTTTTTATTCTGTTCCTTAATGACTTAACGCGCTTTATAGAAAATCAAATACCGGAGACGCAACTCATCATTTTTGCTGATGATACTAACACCATAATATCTGCGGGTAATATAACTGAACTCAAAACAAAAACGAATAATATATTGAAAGAATTTGAAAATTGGTTTGGCACAAATAATTTATTATTGAATGTCAAAAAAACCAAATGTTTATTGTTTAGGTCAACGGTACGGAACAGGAATAGTCTACATGTAGAATCGTGCGGTAACGCTGTAGAAGTGGTCGACAATGTAAAATTTCTGGGGATACATATAGACGCCTTATTGAATTGGAAAGAGGAGATATTGTCCTTAACAAATTCAGTAAGTTCAGCATGCTATGCTAACAGAAGCTTGAGGGACATTATTACGTTGCCTCAGCTAAAGATGGTATATTTCGCTTTAGTCGAATCTAAACTCAGATATGGTATTGAATGCTGGGGTAACAGCTATAATTACAACACAAACTCAGCATTTGTAATGCAAAAGAGAGCTATCAGGACTATGTTAAGATTAAATCAAATGGATTCATGTAGGGAAAATTTCATTAAGCTTGAAATTCTAACAGTACCGTGTCTCTATATCCTGGTCCTATTGAGCAATCTAGTAAAATATCTAGGCAAATATGGAACTGATACTGAACGAGAAATCAGAGCAAGTACGCGCAGAAAGCATTTGCAGCATATTATTCAACCAGAATTAAATGTGCAGCATAGTCGTAGTTTTTAGTCTATCAGTTTGTATAATAAGTTACCTACTGAATTTAAAATTATTTATATCTCAAATATTATACACAATAATATTATATATTATATTATATATAATAAACAAACTGAAGGCGTATTTATTGCAAAAAGGGTATTACAGCGTAGATGAATTTAGAAACGACCAAAATGTTTTAATTTAATAATAATAAAAATAATTCTGTTACTTGATTCACATTTTATTATTGTTCTTATTGTTTTTATTTGTAATAATTTATAATGGTATTCAATGAATAATGTAATTAATGTATTTATTTTTTAGTGTGTAATAATTGTGTGTGTAAATGTGTATCAGTTAAAGAATCTTGTAACTATATTTTCAACACAAATGTAGGTATATTTGTTAAGAAATAAATGACTTATGACTTAGTTTACGAAATTAATTGAACGATCAGTTATATTGGGATATTTTCCCACCATATAAAGATTTCAATAATTTATCTCATAATATATCGATATTTATATGTGATATTGCTGTGTAACATTAAAAAATAATTAATTGTCGAATCTTGTAAAAGTATCAGATTAAACTTATCATTTAATTTTGCTAAATCTGGCCAATTGCATATAGGATGGTCATAAATCCAGCACCTCGTGGACGATTATATTAAAATACTATAAAACAATCATAAGGCCTTTAATCATCATCAGCCCTTTATACTGTCCCACTGCTGGGCACGGGCCACTTCCCATTATGAGAAGGGTAAGGCCAAAGGCCTGTAAAGCTTTTTTAAGGCCTGTAAATGACTGAATGTCCGTGTGGTGACGGATTAAGAATACGGAATGTCACCACCCCATATCATCCCGTGGGTGTCGTAAGAGCCGACAGAGGGACCATACTATGCAGAGAACAGCACTGTAAGAGAAGGATAACATGAAACAAACCCTATACCAACCCGTTTGGCCAGCGTGGTATAGTAGACCAATTCCTCCTTTTAAAGGAGAGGTCTAATCCAGCAGTGTAGCGCTCATAGCGAGACTTGGCTTGCCGTTCGTAACAGATCGCCAAAGTTAAGCAACGCTTGCACAGGTCGCCACTTGGATGGGTGACCGTGTGTGGCATTTACATCTGAGCCCTACCGTGCTTCGGAGGGCACGTAAAGCTGTCGGTCCCGGTTCTTGTCTAAGGATAAGGATCGTTAGGCCATGTCGGAGGCCTTCGGGCGGTCTGAAAACTCTGACACCAGAGTTGGCCACACACTCACACGAAAAACAAAAAAAAATCCAGCAGTGGGCTGTAAGGGGCTGAAGAAGAAGAATGACTTTATAATCTCATATAAATTTTAATTGTAGACAAATAACAAGACCACAATACAATACACATTGGTGCCAACTTAAAAGTCAAGTCCTGATGTTTTTATAATAAGGGCTATAGTGCTTGTTTTCATAATAATTATCACGGTTGCCTGCATTCTTGGGTCAATTGTATAATCATTTCAAAACATACCTTAGTAGGTCTCTGTAAAGCCACCGACAATTTCTATTCGTGTATTTTTCATACTTGTTCTCTGCCTCCGGGAAACAGGCGTGAGTCTTAGTACCTATGTATGTATGTTTTTTTCATTGGTGTATGTACCAGACAAGCAAAAGGATTTATGTGGTTCTTCAGATTTAGAAGCTGCGACCACGGGACGTGCAACCGTCTCGAAACGTCAAGCAAAATAAGGTATGTAAATATCTAATGCATGTTCGCGTTAATTCCCGTATATATATATTCAAAGTCAAAAGTAAAAATCCTTTATTCATTTAAATCACAAAGTGACACTTATGAACGTCAATTTAAAAAAATAATTACTTAAAGCTTCTACATTTACATTTACTGCCACGTTCGCAAAGCAAGGGCGTAGAACCATGAGAAAGAACGGGCAATAAAACTCAAGGTCACTCTTTTTCATCGCCAGGTTTTGCATAATACATAAAAATTTAAATTTTGTAAGGTGCTGCAACTGTTACACCTTCTATGTCATTTGTATATATTTACTCTACTTAATACTCAAGCATAATGTAGTAAAATTTTGATGTTCATTTAATTAGCCTCCTGAAAATTGACATGGTGAAACAGGAGTATCCACTTACATTAAGTACCTAATAATGTAGGCAATCCGCGCAAATGTTCAGAACCATGATAGAAATGATACAGTTTAATATTAAAAATGTAATACCAGCCCGTAAGACCGACATCGACCAGTCATCGCAAGTAGCACCCGTTCACGAGTATGACGCATGGGCCAGCCATCATCCCTCTCGCCATATCAGAGGGACAGGGATGACCCGACACACGACGCCACCACAAGAAATGACATTTTAGTGAGCATGACGACAACGGTACACGAACCGGCAGTAATTAACAATCTGTTGGTATACTGACCATGAACACGAATTACCTGCATTTTCCAGATCGTTAATATTATCATAAATATGTGGAACGCGTGCAAAATGCAAATGTAGTACCTATATTTGATTGATTGACATGATACTTTTTGAAATATAACCACCGATCGAACTGATTGGCTACACGATTATAATACATTATAAAAAAAAAATAACAAATAAAAGTATCTAACGAGATGAGTGACATTTAGTAATGTGGTGGCGATTCCAAAAACTATCATTTACATGATTTTAATTGGAATGGAATAATATTTAATTACATGTCAAGAAACTTATCATCTACCTATTTACTATATAATATATGAATTATGAAACATTATTTCCAAGCGCATTTGTCATTCAGATATTCATTTAAATTATAATATGCCTTTTGCATTAGGTCATTTTTAATCTTTATCTGAAATGCGTTAAAAGGCAAGTCCAAAATACTTATCGGTATCTTGTTGTAGATACGTATACTAAGTCCTATAAAAGAACTATGAGTTTTGCATAAACGAAAATACGGAACACATAATTTATGTCTATTTCTTGTATTAATTATAGAGTGTATATCACTGTCAATCTTTGAATATGAATTTATATTTTTACGTACATGCATAACACTAGCATAAATATACTGAGACGCTACTGTTAGAATACCGATTTCCTTGAATCTTTCTTTGAGCGAAAATCTTGTCCGTAATTGGTAAATGGCCCGAACTGCCCTTTTTTGCAATATAAAAATACTTTCGATATCAGCAGCTCTACCCCAAAATAATATGCTATAAGACATAACACTATGAAAATAGCCAAAATATACCAATCTAGCCGTATCGTCATCTGTTAAATTGCGCACCTTCTTAATGGCATAAGCAGCCGAACTAAGTTTCGCTGACAGATATGTAATGTGTGCGCCCCATTGTAACTTCGAATCAAGTGTTATTCCTAGAAACAATGTAGATTCAGTTGTTTCCAGTACATCACCATTCAAAACTATGTTAGGACCAAGGTTTCTGACGTTGGGCAAAGCAAACTTAACACATTTGGTTTTTCTGGCGTTCAGTACTAAGTTATTTACAGTAAACCATTTAGTCACCTGAATAAGAGCACTGTTTATTTCGGTAAAGTTTTTTTATTCTTATAACGCTTTTGGTTTTATTATTTAGCAGGTCTTCTATATCTGACGAACCACATAAATCCTTATGCTTGAGGCACGAGAAATTTTGGAGTCAAGAGACATCTCTTGACTCCAAAATTTCTGAAAATGTGGCTCCAAGATAAAATTCTTCAATGTAACGGAGATAACGCTAGTGGTGACGACTAAAATTTAATGCAGTTCGGATACTTTGAAATAACATCAGACTTAGATATAAAGACAAAATTATATCTAAATCTTTTTGTTCAAAAAATCTAGCTAGCTAGAAAAAAATCTACAAAAAATCATCATCCTAGCGTTATCCCGGTTGCATCTAATCAGACAGATCATAATCAAATACTTATTACTAGGTTGTACTAAGAAAGATTTTCCCGAAATTTTAAATTTACAGTAAGAAACGGTTAAATTAAAAAACCTTATAAGCTTACAGTGTAATCACTGTGAAACCAAAGATTACCGTGGTAAAAGCCTAAATACTTAGTCGTTTGATTTGATAACTCTATGAAATTATCTTCAGAAAAATTTGCCTTACTTGCTACTTGCCTCACAAAATAAAGTATCATAAATGGATGGTATGTAAAAATAAAGATTAATAAAAATAAAATTCAAGCTTGTCTAAAAGGGTTGACTTCGTCAGATTGAAAGGTAAAAAACCTGATTTAGGCCCATATGTGTCAGCAATTTGATTGTCTTACCCTCTAATGGAAATGTTATAATTATGATTTTCTGGGTTAGTCTGCAAACTGGGTAGAAGGTAAGGTAGATGTAAAGATAGATTAGAAAAGGGATCTTTCAGATATTGCAATTAGTGTACGTAACAAATTTTGTGGCAGTAGGAGACTTAATAATCATTTTTACATGTTTTGAGAAAGATAGCTTTTAGTCATATTAGCGAGATTCTTGACGTCATTTGAATAGCAAACACAATAAATCGACATGCTTTGGTACGCTGCTGTTAGTTTCTCAGTTCAGTCCACCTTATCTTTATGCCCCGCCTATGCCTAATTTGCGTCTAATAGTATTGTGAGCTAATAAGAGGATTTGGCGTGTTGTATCACGCTAAACAAACGGGTTGGCATTGTAGTAAGATAGAGAGATACATTTTTGACATAAACTCCATACAAAATAATTATGTCAAATAAGAATGTCTAGAAGCCAAATTGCAACCGACCATTAGTAACAGCATTCGTAATGGATACAGATTGGTTATACCCGTATAGTTCGTTAGCCATTGTAATTGGAATAAAAATAATTGTCTGTAATAATTTTCTTTCGGATCTCCGAAATAGAGGTTAAATCACGGCATCCGAATAATCAGTTCATTTACTTCCTAGTGTCCAAGCAATCGAATTTAATATAGGTAAGTAATGAAAAACTGAATTCGTTTGAGTATTGTATTTTTCCATTGATGGCTTCATAAATCCTCATTTAAAGCTACAGGTAAATGTGAAAGGAAGAAAGGCTAAATTTATTGGTAGTACGCCGATCCTGACAGATCTCTCTTACTTTTTCTTTCAATCGAAATAACGATAAGATGATGATGATACTACTAAGTTAATAACAGATTAAAGGTACATACGAGTCTCACCGTTAACCTAGTGGTCAAATAAATATTGTGTCTAACCCAGATATTGCACGTGGGAATCAGACCTCAGGTTGTCTGTTTCCACGTGCGGAGTACTTTTGTATGGACGGAACCTGGTGGGTTGTGCAGACTAAATTGTGGTAGATTGTCGTGACTCAACTACTAAGGCAAGCTGAGAACTCATCAGTGGTTTTGTAGTTGTTTGGAGTGTGCGGTCTCCATACTCCATCCTCAACTTTGAGTGTTAGAAGATCACGCATTTGATTAAATCTGTATAAATAAAATTCTTAGTTACTAGCTGACTGACAGACACGCTACAGCCAAAACTATTGGGCGCAAGAAGCTGAAATTTGGCATGTATGTTCTTTGGGGACCGTAGGGGTGCACTAAGATGGGATTTCCCAAAATGCCCAAGGGATCGGGCAGAAACGGGCAAATTTAAAATAAAATGTGCGGGCGTAGCTGCAGGCATCCTTTAGTAATCAAATAAGATGCACGGTACAAAATAACTCGTTAACAGATACGAGTATTTGAAATTGTCTTAGGTATAATCAATTGGCCTGGTGATATTATGAGCGACAGCAGATCATAAGGTCTTAATTTCAAGTTCAGGTTTAAAATGTCTAATATTTCACACTAATAATTTATTTACACACTTTCCTGAAACGTAGCCTCGGTAGTACATACATACACAGACTCACGCCTGTTTCCCGGAGGGGTAGGCAGAGACTACGAAACGCCATTTGCAACGATCCTGACATATCTCTCTTACTTCATTCACTCCCATCAAATTCCTCATGCATGCTCTTCTGTTTAGGGTACTTCTAAACTTTCCTGTTTTAGGGATGTCTCCGACCTGGTCGGTAGTAAGATGATAATAATAGCGTAGTCAAAAAAACAATGTGAATCTTGCTCGTATTGATCCGGATATCGAACCTCACGTGACGGATCGGCTGTTTGCCGAGGCAAAGTTTTAAAGTACTACACCATTTATGCATTCAAAAAGCATCAAGAATGCCAACATTCTTAAGTTTAAAACGACTGAGAATAACGTTACAATAAAGCTAAAACTCATATCAAAAATCCTTTAGAAAGAAAAATCTTATTCCTTTATGTAAGTCAGGAAACATTAAATAAAGCAATCTGAGATACGCTGAAAGTTTTTGTTTTCTCATGCAAACGTTAGAAACCCGAGTCTGGTTTACTTTGCAGGTTGCTGCATACAGCCTGCATTCTCACAATACATTAATTTAAAACTGCACCTTAATGCTTTAAGTAATCTAATGCAACGGTTTAGATTTTTGTGTTATATAATAATAAACATGTATATGAGTAAACAGCAATCATAAGGAATCATTATCATTATCAGTACCTACTGCATATACACTGTCCCACTGTTGGGCACGGGCCTCTTCTCATTATGAGAAGGGTAAGGCCATCGTCCACCACGCTAACCAAGTGCAGGTTGACAGACTTTACATGTCTTTCGAAAACATTATGGAGAGCTCTCAGCTATGCAGGTCTCCTCACTTTGTTTTTCTTCACCGTTTCGCAAGCGATAAATTAACAATTTAATACGCACATAACTTCGAAATGGCACTGCTCCGCGCCTTGGATTCAACTCGAGCCTCTGCGTAGCAGTCCGTCAGTATCTGTTGCTTGATATAACGTATTATTAAGGAATAATACGACATATTTTTATAGTTAGGGGATAAGTGGCATAAGATCATCCATAACAAAATAAGCCAATTTGATTTTAAAAAGAAAACATCATAAGTTGCAACTGTACTATGATAACCACATAACATATATTTAATACGAATTCTTGTCATATATATTTTGCAGATATATTACACCTAGATAAAAACAAAATTAAATGATCAAGCTTGTCACATAAAAAATAGTAGTATGGTAACTACTGTACACGGAAAGGACTACAAGCAAAATACTGCAATGACACACATCTTCAAACACTTATTAAGTTATTACTGATAAAGATAGTTGCAAAATAATTAGCGAATCATTGTATAACGCATCCCAAAACTTGCTAATTAGATCGTGATAAATTCGGTGCATTCATTCAACGCCAGAGCTTATATACGTATATGCTGCTGCGCGCAATGCCTACATCAGCTTAATGGCACATAACTTGTATCACTGCATTATAAGAAATGCTATAAATAGATTCTTGCTTATTTTTATAAGCCCTAAACTCTTTGCGTGATTGACAGCGCCATGAGACTGAGTAAATGCCTGCTGCTCGAAATGTGTTTATTTAAGTCACCTTTCAATACATTCCTATTTTTAATGCATTTCACTCGTAGGCTATCGTAAGATTATTCAGTAAAATAGCATCAGAAATAACACTGCCAGTAAATAGAATGCGTAAAATATTGACCGTTATACATGGTAAGTGCTAGCGCTTATAAGCACATTTTATTATTAATTTACTTTTAGGACTCGCTATTACGTTGCAAAGTACTCCTTTGGGGTTGCCACAAGATTTTATCCCAGGCAACATTGCTTTGAGAAATACTAAAATATTCAAGTAATTCAGACCTGTTGACTAGAACCTCATAGAAATACTTGTACGTTATTCTAGAGGTTCGCTAGAAAATTAAATAATTTACTCTATATTTACTAGATCTTTGGTACTAAAACGAAATGTTCTCTTCAACTACATAAATGGCATTGTTTTACGAAGACTATTATGTGTAAACTGTCTGGGAGTAATTATTGCAAGCGTTGTTCACTCAGAATAATTACAATTTGTGGAACAATTAGTATTTCTTGAGAATGAGAATCCAATTTCGCGGGGTAATAATAGGCGAGGCTATTGTTAAAAATTGCTTTAACGTCTAGGTTGGTAAATTCATTGTTAACCTATTAAAGGTAAATAAAATGCAAAATACGACGTCATGCTTTCCGTCATCAGGATAAATGAAAAAGCTAGTTGAGATTAAACTAAACAGTCGATGGCTTTACTAGGTATTAATTCAGGATTTCGTCATCTACCTTCGAGCATCCTCATCAGACGATAATTCTTTACTCATGTACAAATATAATATAGATAGATGTCATTTTTCTTTTTTATTCCCATTTTTTTCCTGGTTTGTTACAGTGAATAATTAGTGAAGAAATATTTTTTTAATCCTACTGGCAACTTTACAGCTTTGAAGAGGCCTATATGGTGGACTGTGGCAGGCTGATGATGATGATGATGACTGGCAACTTTATCGATAATTTGCCCTATAATTTTAGTAATACATTTGTGTGCAATAACTATGACCTTTAACTCTGTGTGCACATTTTTGGCTAGCAGCTGTACATAGTTCCTTTGTCTTGTGGGACAACTTTGAGAAATATCTATCTACGCAGATATATGTAATTTAATTGTTTTAGTGTATGTCTTCAAAGGGATTAGGATGGCTCTAAATGTGTTGACGAATGCGTCAGGTCACTATAACCTATATAATACCATAGATTCTCTGCTTTCAGACTCTGTCTGTAAATATATTTATTTCGTTTTCATGTAAGTGTATAGCCAAATTTGGTGTCGAAGTTTGCAAACCACTCACAGGGCATACACTCACATGGCTTAATGACATAGGTCCTGAGACAAGAACCGGAGCCGACACATTTACGTGCCCTCCGAAGCAAAGTAAGGCTTTGATTTAAATGCTACACGCAGTCACTCATCCAAGTGGCGATCTGTGCAAGCATTGCTTAACTTTGCCGACCTACTGCGAAGTATTTGTAGTGCATAGTTAGTGGCTAGATAAACACAAAGTGAGTCTATTCATTGCGTATCATTTTCATAATTGATGGCAAAATTCATAAGACAATTGCTTCCTTGTAGTTTTTATGAAAGTGTTATTTTTATTGTCGCAAAATTGCATTTTCACTTAAGGCCTTATTATTATTTTCTTATTCTAGCAAAAATAACCCAACTAAAATTCTCTATTCCACTCCTCTTAAAAAACTTTAATACATACAGGGAAAACACATTTTGTGAAAAACCATTTTAACCCGATCATTTCTCTGGAAAATAACCTTACAGTTTTAAAACCACTACAGGATATTTGATGGAAATAAAACTCTCGCCTCCAAACTTTGGGGTCAAAATAGGAAAATTCTGGTATGCTCAACCAATTCGCAGACCCAAACGACTTTCAGAGATTTTAAGTTGGTTAAACCTTATTCGAGGATAGATTGCGGAGTTACCAGGTAAAACGGATTTGGGATCTATTATCTTTTATGTAGATACCTGGGAATATTTTTTGAAGATTAGTGACCCCGAAAGGTTAACTACCAGGAAAAAGTGGACTGTAATAGTCTTTGGTTGGAAATTGTATTAGATTCGGTTTCAACATTGTTGGGGAGTGTTGATTTAGGTACTACTTCAGAAATAGTATTGGTACTGAAGTATTACAGCGTCCCACATTGATGTCGTGTCTTCATTCCTTGTTGTAGGAGTGAGTCGCAAACATCGATTAACGTAGGAGTTTTTAGACCGTACGGAGGTGACCCTGACATGGTATTGCGAAGCTTGTGTATGAGGTGAACATCAAGATTGACGGCTTTACGTGCCCTCCAAAGCATGGTAGCGCTTTGATGTAAATGTTGCAGGCGTTGCTTGAATTGGCCGATCCATTACGAATGGCAAGTCACGCTATGAACTGCCTCGATGAAAGGATTTTTTACATTGTTCTGTGAATAGTTGAATAAAATCCTATGTGGTTGGCAATGGACATACGTCTGGGGAGAAACTAGTGTTGTAAAGGCACAAGTGATCATTATCCAGGAGTGTGACACTGTCCCCCCCGTGGGATCTCCACTTAGTCGTGGTGGGGGCTCAGTAACCGTGGGTTTGAGGTACACCCACGGTGAAGCTAAGCGGGATCCCGGGAGGGGACGCTCCACGTGGGCTTGCGTGGGGCCTGCGTAGGATGCGTCCCAGGGTGCGGGTACGGGGGACAGTTCTGTCTGTCCCTCGGCGTCGGGTGTGGTCGCGGGAGGAGAGGTGTATCGGTGTTGCGTTGCCGCGCGCCCTATCTCCCGCGACCAAATGGGGGCGCACCATCGTTGCGTCGCGGTGGGGCCGCAGAGGAAGAGGAGATACGGTGTTGCGTTGCCGTCCTCCCTATCCTCTGCGGCCGCTGGGTGTTTTAGTGGCGGAGCCCAACACCTTCATCCGCCGCCAAGGGGGTTTTGTTAGGGGCCCGCCTGACCATCTGGCGGGCCAATACCCGTCGAGGGGTAGCTACGAATGCTTCGGCGGTACCCGACCCTCCAACACACGGGTACATGAGGAACACGGGATGGTTTTTAGTCAGTAAGAGTCTGACAGTCCCCTTCGCCCTTCCCCCAGGGCGGTGGGACTCCATGAGCATTTTCCAACACGACACCAAAAAAAAGAAAAAAAAAAGGAGTGTGGCACTGTAAACATATCGTAAACAAGCGGCCTAATCCAACTACACATTCGTCACAACATGGTTGACCAAACATTTCTCCTGTTGTCGAATAATATAGTTTTTATCATGTTTCTATGTCAAGTAACTTTTCAAAGGTCGTCTCTTTGGTATTTATTGTGGTATTTGCATCATAGCTCTACCGAACATTTGAAAGCTCATAAAGTTATCGGCACTGTTTTTTATCTTTAGGTCCTTTTGGACCTAAAAACCTTTTGGATTTCTATAATCTCTCACAAAAAGCAAAAGAGACCGTGTCATTAAACCTTTTCATCTTCATTTAACTATCTACTAACATTATTGGAGTATTTGTAATAAAACCAAGTGAAATTGCTAAGGGGCTCACCGGCGTAGTTTGATAGGGTCGGATTTTAAACCGCAGGTGTCGGTTCGAAGTGTCAAATTAATGTCACTTCGAGGTCAGATTGTGGCCGTTCTGTGTTTATAGAACCATTTAGATAAATTGATTTGAAGGATTCTGTTACCAAAGGACCTGTTACTAAGCCTCCGGTTCTTCAGCGAAAACTTAGTAACTGGGTCACAAACTGATTGAAGAACGTCCGTCTGTCTCTCAGCGTGTTGGAAACCATGAACCGCATCAGATAGGCCGCCAAAATTTTCGCAGCTTATAGTTTAGTTCCCACTTTAACAATCAGCATAAGCTGAGGCGAAATAAACATTTCCTATATTAGAATAATAAAGCTGAAGAGAGATTTAAGATTGAAATATTTTGTGCATTATAAGAATATTTATGGGGATGGCTATAGGCGAAGTAACATCATACCATGACTCTAGCTGAACAAAAAGACAAAAAACGTAAACAAAAAAATATATATAGAGGGCGAGTGATGCGATCCGACGTTTAAATGGATGATTTGTGGCGTATAAAAACGCGCGGCTCGCCTAGTTTAAAAATATCATACTTAGTCAATTTATAATATACATATGCTTCTTCCAAGTTTCATCTTGCTCATGTAGTAATCGTATCGATTGAATGTTTCGACCAAATACCGATAAGAGCTTTTGAATGTCTAGACAGGTGTGCTTTAAGGCTTTCTTTGTGACCTTGAGTCGATATTCGAAGAGTTGCTAGCCTGCTGGTCTAATCTATCTTTATATTATTTATTAGAAATGCGATAATCTGTAGGTTCGCCCATCTTTTGCGGCTAAAACAAAGAACCGATGTTGATCAAATTTAGCATGGACATAGTTGGCAGATCCTGGGTCAATCGTAGGCTATTTTTCCAAAATAATCTTTCAAGCAACTGAAGTAAGAGATGAAATTATGTATGAGGCCACCCTTTAAATAGCGATCTGTCGGTATCTCCACTAGTAAACTGACTGCCTTATAAACATCACATACCAACATAATTTTTACAGTAACAGCATTGTCTTTCTAATATACTTAATAATACTTGGTTTCATTACAATAAAATTGCTGGTACTACATGTCGATATAAACTAGATTTTCTTATAACCGCTCCTAACCGCGTACGCAGTACGTAGGTACTGCGTACGCAGATAATTATATAGTTAGTATTGGGCTGAACTATGTTTTCCATTATTGGATATTGTTCAGCGGTTTATTGTATTAGTTTATTAGGTTTAGCCTCTTTTGTTTGTTCATTTATTACTTTCAGAAGTTGATTATATACAAGTTTTGTTATAATGTGCGCCAAGGTCTTGTTCAGGGCGTAAATACGATCTTACAATATAAATTAGCGGGTCTTAATACGCGACATATAACTTATTTAAAGTATAAATACCTATATGTTAACAAAATCCGCTCGTTTTGCACCGAACGTGGTCGCGGAGAGAACATGCTCGAGACGAGCGAAACGCTAATTAATTTTGTATGATGTATACAAATCGCGAAAGTTTAAAATCGATAAATACGATCTATAAAGTCGTTAAATATTTCTTTCAGTTTTGTGTTGTAATTAATTTAATTAGCTTGTTGCTTGATAACATAGATTGATAATAAATTATCATTGATAAATATAATCTACTTTTTTTGTTTTGTCATAGGTATCCGATATTTTGGTACTGTTGTAACTTGCAAGCGCTATGGTCGTAGATGTAATGAAGTTCTGCTGGTGGATGAATGCTATGAGCAAGTAAATCGGTCTACCCTCTATCTTGCTCATTTATTGCGATCAACACCAGTACCACTGTTTACAATATCACTTTGGACTCGATCCCGAAACACAACACCCACTACATCACCTCACTGCTTTTCATTTTTCAATCACACATGAAAAAGTAATCACATTGAAATCGCCCATATAATATTAATACCAAAAACCTACTTTTCCAGACGTACGCCACTTATTTTTAAACGATTCGTCAAAGAGCAATATTATAAAACTGAAATAAAATATTGTATATTCAGAATTGCCGTGACTGTTTGCTATTAAATATTGCGGTGTAGTAAATAAAACGAGCGAAGTAGGATGAAACAGGCTAATTTTATGCGGCTTTGTAACTGCGTATTATTTTTTGTCATGTTTTCGTTCTGATTTTGACGTTATGCTTTTGCATTTTAATCCCTGGATTCGCAAGGAAATATTGTTATGACAAAAGTTGGTTGATGTTAATCATTTTGGGGCTTTTGGGGGTGACTGAAGTCTACTCCTCGTTGTGGACATCATGCCAAGTCATACTAACCAAAAATAATAACTGGGAAACGAATTTTTTTTTTGAGTTTTAAAAATTTTTAAACCGCAATTAAAAGCGCACGCGTGCAATGCTCGAAATACCTACTTATCCATGGGGTTATAGGGCATCTAAAGAACATATTGGCGGGATAAATGCATCGATTTTGTACCTAATTACAAAAATTCCATATTAACTTTGAGCCTCAATATCTCCTGAACTAGTAATTTCCCAGGTATGGTGCCCAAGTAAAAAAAAATCGTAGTGATTGGTACAACATGGGATTTCAGTTTTAGTTAAGGGTCTTTTTACACCCTGTGTAAAATCCTTGAGTTACTGACTGACTGACAGACACGCTACAGCCGAAATTACGCGGCGCAAATAGCTGAAATTTAGCATGTATGTTCCTTGGGGACCGTAGGGGTGCACTAAGATGGGATTTCCCGAAATTCCCACGGGATCGGGCAAAACAGGAAATTCGAAAATATGTGCGTGCAAAGCCGCTGGCGTTTTCCATTAATTGTTATTTATCCGTAATGTAATAGAACAATAAAAACCCGCAAAATCGCCTCCGACGGATTAAACGCTCTTAATATCGCATTCATATAGCATGATAGCATTCACATTGCATCCTCGGTATAACGCGGCATGCCGCGACGTGGTGCGGCATGCCGCGTCATACCGAGGTGTTCTTCGGGCTACCGAACCGAAACATGCCGTGCCACGCCGTGCCGTCAGTCGGCGCCGGGCCTTAGACGCGGGCATCCAATCCCAGACATTTCATTTTATATTTTTCTTTATAATATTATGGACGCAAAAGTTTGTGATGATATATGTGAATGAATGTATGTTTGTAAAGCTTTCACTAAAAAACGACTGAAAGAATTTTGATGAAACTTTTCAACTAATTATAAATTACGTAATACGTATCTATGCCGAGGCGTCCTTCGGGCTACCGAAACATGCCGTGCCACGTCGTGCCGCGCCGTGCCATGCCATGCCGTCAGTCGGCGCCAGCCTTAAAACTAAAATAAGCCGCTAAAGTAAATTGAAATATTCTGTGATAAATTCTAATTCTAACTAAATAGCCATTTCATTTCAATACATGAACTAGAATTTTGAAGCATCGTGTTATAAACCTGTTATCTTATTTCTAGGTAAATTTATTTATTATACCTACTGAGACCTATTTAAGCTCCAGTCGAATATTTTGTACTCGTATTTCTATGTTAAATAAGGCTATATTTTTTTCAGTACTCAAACAAACTATAGGTACTCAATTTAATTGAAAATATCCTCAGTGGTTTTATTTAGAAAATGTAACAAATTTAATACTACATGAATTGAAATTCATTCAATGAATTTTATTTTGGTATTAGTATTATTTATTTTTAAAGTTTTAAATTCTTAGCATTTTATACCATCACAGCCTATTTAGCACTGTTGCACTTCTAGCCAACATAGAAGCTTCATAATATTAAGAAAACAATTAGTCTTCTTCTTTTCTTTTCGTGTGAGTGTGTGGCCAACTCTGGTGTCGGAGTTTTCAGACCGCCCGTAGGCCTCCGACATGGATTAACGATCCTTATCCTTAGACAAGAACTGGGACCGACAGCTTTACGTGCCCTCCGAAGCACGGTAGCGCTCAGATGTAAATGCCACACACGGTCACCCATCCAAGTGGCGACCTGTGCAAGCGTTGCCTAACTTTGTCGATCTGTTAGGAACGACAAGCTAAGTCTCGCTATGAGCGCTACTACAAACAATTAGTGTTTAGTGTATAAACCAAGGAAAAACTAAAATATATTTCAATTTCGGTCCAGTTTTCGAGATACATCAACTGCATAAATAATTTGTAATCCCATATGAATATAAAGGATTACAAAATTACATTTGCAGTTAGAGCGTTTATTAAGAAAATTCGTTGTTGGTGTACAAGAAGTAGAAGGTACCGGAAAGGACAAAAGTAAGACTAGTATGGCCGAGTCAATCTATTTATTGAAAACATTAAAGATTTTTAAATAACCGACTTGTATTACATGGATCTCACAACTTTTTACGGACGCAAGACTTGGTATTTTTGACAAGTATTGTTTTTATGGGATTATATTATATTAGTAAGAAGACTTTATGTCCAATTAAATAATTTTTAATAAACTAAGTTGACGAAATAAAATTGACTCAAATGGATTAGCTTTTGTGCCTTGATATTTTCAAAGAACATACACGTACAAAACCTAGTACAGTATGATTCATATTCACTCAAATAGATAAGCCTTTGTCGAGATATTTTCAAACATGGTTTTGGTTTGTTAGGTGCGACTGTATGTAATTCAAGTAACTAAATAGGTTATGTTAGGTTCTCTTTTGACCCTAAACCCAAAAAAAGGAGCCCTGCGAAGCAGGGCTCCGTCAACTTACTTTATTAAAAATTATTTAATTGGACATAAAGTCTACTTACTAATATCTCATAATCTTCGATTATGAGAAGAAATAGTTTGACCAATATCGGTAACAAAGGATCGCGTGATTATTGCATCTTTATGTCAAGGTGGGAAGGTTTCCATCGCATGACAAGGATTGTTTTTCTTTTATGAATGGTAAAGAATATTGAATAAGTCAAAGCAAACAATAGTATTGTATTCTAAGTGACCCCGTTATGCCTTAGATAGGTTTGTTTGGATACTTCTTAGGTACTGTCGCCGACACAAGGGTTTACTTACTTACCGAGCAGGTGTAGCTTAAATGGAATGGAAGACATACCTGAAACAATATTGACAGTTTTAATTTTTTATGTCGAACTAACAAAACATTTACAAATTTTAATTGCTTAGCAATTTAACGTAGCTGTGCCGAATAGCAGCCAATGTTTTCTAATGAAAAGAGCATGATTAGCGACGACAAAACTTATTACTCAATATCCGAGTAACTCAGTATCAGAGTTACAATCCTGATATGTCATACGAATGCATCTTCATTGGGGTAGTCGTAACCACATCATAAGACTCAATAACTAGATTTTGGAAGGCATACAGCTTTTAAGCAACTCCTTCATGTACAAATGTATAATTATGGTTTTTGTTTCGTTGCCGTCCTCCCTATCCTCTGCGGCCGCTGGGTGTTTTGGCGGCGGAGCCCAACACCTTCATCCGACGCCAAGGGGGTTTCGTTCGGGGCCCGCCTGACCATCTGGCGGGCCAATACCCGTCGGGGGGTAGCGAGGAATGCTTCGGTGAAACCATACCCTCCGACACATGGGTACATGAGGAGCACGGGTTGGTTTTTAGTCAGTAAGAGTCTGACAGACCCCTTCGTCCATCCCCCCCAGGGCGAAGGGACTCCATGAGGATTTTCCAACCTGATTTGACAAAAAAAAATCTGTCGTGTACAAAATGAAGAATTATAAGATAATCGTTGATTAATATTTAAATACTATGATGAGAGTCTAGATGTTGATTATTGTTTTGAAAATGCATTCGCTTCGTCTAACGTGTTTGAAGTCATAAAGGTTGAAGAGGTCAAGGCTTTAAAGGTCATCGTGACTCATTAGTAGATATTTCATTGTGATTTGATCATAATTTATTTTGATTTATGAGTTATTTTGGCTGACTTGAGAGAGAGATGCTTAATTTAAATGTTTTACAAAAATAATGTAATCCACTAACTACAAGCTAAAATTTTAAAATGTATATTTGGGGACCGTTACAGTTAAATTAAAATTAATCCGTGAGTGTGACTGCCTCGTTGGTCTCGCGGCATAAATGTGCGCGTGGGATTGCGAGGTCTCGGGTTCAATTCCCGAGTCGGGCAAAGTGTTATTGGGTTTTTCCGTTAGGAAGTTCTATAATAATGCTCAATAATATAACATGGTTTAAACAGTCTAGTTGCAATTTTACACTGCGCTAAGGTTTGTTATGTTTTTATGACTGAATGTTCCTTATGACCAATTCTTATTTGAGTCAATTGATTGTTTTTGAAGACTTCCGCGACATAATATTCATGGTTTACTAATGTTTGCCATAATTTAAAATGCCATAATTTCATATGCCATACGGGTATTTGCCATAATTTCATTAGAAATAACGCTTCAGTTGCCATAATCGTGAAATAACATAAAATGACTTTCACGAATTCCATTGGTCATAATAGATCAAGTGTCATAATAATTTAAATCCATAAATGTATAATATGCAATAATTTTCGTTTTCAATAATGCCATTTTCCATAACTTTTATTCACCATAATATAAATAAAGATAATTTAGTACAAGTGCCTGCAATTTTTATGTTAATGAGTAAGTTCACCATAATTTAAATAAAGATAATTTAGTACAAGCGCCTGCAATTTTTATGTTAATGAGTAAGTTAATATATTTTTTGCTATTAACATATTCACAGTTAAAGTAATAGTATGAGGGTAAAAAAAATAAGTCTGACATAAATAGACAGTCCTTATTAACATTAGTCGTCAATTCACTATTAGTCCTTTTATTGATTCCACTAGTTTAATAAACTGAGGTTGACGACACAACCTATTTAGTTACTTTCACATAAAACCTAAAATTACGTTCCGTTTTGCATATTTGAATGAAGAATTTTTGGAAATTGTTTAAAATAATTTGGACGCAACTCTATCAGCCAAAATTACTTTTAGGGGATTAAAACTAACTCCCTAAGGCTCCCTTAAGCTCCTTACACCACCAATACCCTCAAATTCTGGCGACTCGTTTCTAAACCCTACCCCAGATTTTTTATTCATAATTAAACCTATAACTGAACCTCATATGGCGTCTAATAACTAAGGTCGACGGAGCCCCGCTTTGCGGGGCTCCTACTTCTGGGTGGTTTAAAAAAAAAAACCACGAAGACTAAGGCGGGAGCTCCGCTTCGCTTCGCTCCCGCGTCTTCTAACCTAACCTATCCGAGTCGGATTGCACTGAGTCGGGGTGTTAACGATAATTAATTTCGACCTAACAATATTATGTATTATTTTCATAATTATATAAAATTTTGATTATGTCAAGAGTCGATTATGAGATGTGTTACATATGGAAACGGATTATCTTAATATATAAAATCCTTGCGTTACTGACTGACTGACAGACACGCTGCAGCCGAAACTATTGGGCGCAAGAAGCTGAAATTTAGCATGTATGTTCCTTGGGGACCGTAGGGGTGCACTAAATAAAAATAAAAATAAATGCGGGCGTAGCTGCTGGCGTCCTCTAGTTATGATATATGTTGTTATAGAAAGTCATTTTATGGCAAATAAAAGTTATCACTGTTGAGTTGTTAAGGCAAACGTTATTAGTATAAATGATAATAGTGCAAGTAAATATTATGATCAGGGATGATTCATCATATCAGCCAAACGACGCCCACTGCTGGACATAGGCCTCCCCCAAGTTTCTCCACACAGACCGGTCTTGAGCCGCCCGCATCCAACCGCCTCCCGCGATCTTGACGAGATCGTCGGTCCACCTTGCGGGGGGCCTACCTCTGCTGCGTCGTCTGGTACGTGGCCGCCACTCCAGAACCTTTCTGCCCCAACGGCTATCGGTTCTTCGAGCTATGTGCCCTGCCCACTGCCACTTCAGCTTAGCTATCCGGAGAGCTATGTCGGCGACTTTGGTTCTACTGCGGAACTCCTCATTTCTGATTCGATCTCGCAGGGAAACTCCAAGCATAGCTCTCTCCATCGCCCTCTGAGTGACCTTGAGCCTTCTGATAAGGCCCATAGTGAGCGACCACGTCTCTGATCCGTAAGTCATCACTGGCAACACACACTGGTCAAAGACTTTCGTCTTGAGACACTGCGGGATATCGGACGAGAAGATATGTCGTAGCTTCCCGAACGCTGCCTAACCGAGTTGGATTCGACGATTGACCTCCTTCTCGAAGTTGGACCTACCTAATTGGACTACTTGTCCCAGGTAGATGTACTTGTCGACAACTTCGAGCGTAGAGTTCCCAACCTGAATAGGAGCAGGTACAACATGGACGTTCGACATGATTTTCGTCTTGTCCATGTTCATCTTAAGACCTACTTGTTGGGAGACTCTACAGAGGCCATCGAGCATTGTGCCTAGGTCTTCCATGGTCTCAGCCATGACTACGATATCGTCTGCGAATCGAAGGTGAGTGATGTACTCGCCGTTGATGTTGATGCCGAGTCCATTCCAGTCCAGAAGCTTGAAAACATCCTCCAGCGCAGTGGTAAACAGTTTCGGGGATATGACATCCCCCTGTCTCACTCCTCGCTGGAGTTGAATAGGTTTCGAACTCTGGTCCTGGAGGCGGACCGACGTAGTGGCGTTTTCATACGAACACTTCAGCACTTCGATATATTGGTAATTAAAAAGTGAATTAAATTTTCACGATTATACCATTGCACAGATTTAAGTAAAATTGCGTCGCAAATAGGTATGAATCTTTTAAAGGCAGTTATTTTATTCAGCCGCTAAAAAAATTAATTATACTTGGATGAAGCCGCTTTTGCTAGTTGTTCATGCGACACGTTTGTATTTTATAAAACACTGCATATAATGTCCAAGTTAAAACGGTTCAACATACATTTAAGTGTATTTTATGAGTAGTTTTGTATCCAAAGGAGGCTGTTATCTAAACAAGCAAATGGTGCCCCTTTGGAACTGCACCTGTCTACCTGTTAGTAGAAGGTTATTCACCTTATGAAGATACATGTAGCTTATTTTTCAATGTAGTATCGGTGTTTTTTAGCTACAGAATGTCTAACAGAAATAAAAATCATTGCTATGTCCCATTCCAGTTACGTATATGGCGTCTGTTTAAACAACATTAGAGTTACTTGTGTTGTTATAAGTATGGTAGGTTATAAATACCCACTTGAAACTTGGCTCTTCATCACAGAGTGAAACTGCCTTTTAAATTAAAATTTCAATTTTATGAGTGTACGGATGGCTTAATGGTATTAGCTATGTGCACGACAGTAGCGCCACCTAGCATGCGCAACTATCCGGGATTATGCAAAATAATTACATATCAATATTTTATTTCTTTGTAGTAATTATAGACCAGGGTAGATAATTTTTGAAACGATAGAAAATTATAGTAGGATGAAACCCATTGGAAAACAAAGAGAATATAGCAAAAATTTAAAGAAAAATAAATTACGGGCGATCTGAGGTCGGGAAGTGGATGGGGTTGCGATTTTAAGGGTAAAAAAGGGTTTATCTCGATTGCCAGCAAAACTACTAGTCCTACGGGAAAAACGTCACTGGCAAAGTTGTAGGTAATAAAAAGATCTACAATTTTTGTATTTACACTTTATTCACACAACGTCATAATTTATGTGAAAGATTCAAATAACTAAGTTATTGGTTTTTAATTTTTAACTTCTACAATGGTTTTTTTCTTTTACACGAAATTTGGTGAAAACTTGCCTTTTTTTGTTCCAAACACACTGGTAATGTTTTTTATTTAAAATATTTAGTTTTACGTCTTATTTTGACTTAATATCGAAATAAAACCCTAATTTTCAATTGAAAATTCCCACGTCAATATATCAGCTTTTTTTTTAAATTGTTCGGCGGTTTGTTCGATGAAATCTCTACTTTCTGATAGTGTGAATAAAATATACATTACTAAGGTAAACGTTCTCAGAAAATGCAAAGAAATGAAGCATCCTAGAGACCGATATTTTTAATCATAATGTACAATTTTGAGATATTTATTAAAGTTAACACTTTAATGACTCGAAAAACGTAAGATTCCATGCTACATTGATAAATAAGAACTTAAAAATCGATATATACAACTAAAATTAGCAACCAAATAAGTTAATCTTAATATATAAAATCCTTGCGTTACTGACTGACTGACAGACACGCTACAGCCGAAACTATGGGGCGCAAGAAGCTGAAATTTGGCATATATGTTCCTTGGGGACCGTAGGGGTGCACTAAGAAGGGATTTCCCGAAATCCCACGGGGTCGGCCAAAACGGGTAAATTAAAAAAAAAATGCAGGCGTAGCTGCTGGCGTCCTCTAGTATTTAATAAGACATCTACAATATTTCGAGAAAGTTATAGAATCTTCTTTAAATTATAGCGTAGTCTCCTATTTATTGCTATTTTAAGATAAAGTATATACCTGAGTGACCCAGAGAGTGTAGGAAACTTACCAGAAACTTACCAGTAACCATTTTTGAACTGCAAAAATAACGGCAAAAATAGTTTTGCCGTCATTTTTGCAGTTCACACATCACATCTATTATTAAGCATTTTATTTTTACGAACTCCGTCCAAATTGACTTTAGTTTCCCGGATTTTTGCGTATTTCTGCCACGGTAAGAGCTCCGATCGCTTTACTATAGTACCATGTACATACTTCGCACATAGCGAATAAGTAACTGCCTCGCCGTTTAAGATTTTAGTGTTCGTTGTTTCTATTCCCACACGAGACAATACTTTGTATTATCCACAAGCCACAAAATTCGGATCGTTGTTTGTGTCCGATGATTAAATGTTTGTTAGGAGGATGTCCGTGTGGTGACGGATTAAGAATACGGAATGTCATCACCCCATATTATCCCATGGGTGTCGTAAGAGCCGACAGAGGGAGCATATTATGCAGAGAACAGCACTGAAAAAGAAGGGAAACTTGATACAAACCCTATACCAACCCGTTTGGCCAGCGAGGTACAGTAGGCCAATTCCTCCTTTCAAAGGAGAGGCAGCAGTGGACTGTTAAAGTGTAACTATGATGAGGAGGATTTTCAGCAATATAGGATTCGTTTGTACTGCTAGAGTTGTCCTTTAGAATAATTAAAAATTTGATGCTTTTTGTATTGATAGGACAAATGTACAGCGAGCTCAGATATGTTGTCAGGCATCTCATTAATGTCCCCCATGAGGCAATTATGTAACAAAATTTCTATTACGAGATAAAAAATACGACTTAGAGTTCTCTATTACGAAAAAGATGTCCTCACAGTTAACAGTTCCATGCCCAGCAGTGGGAGAGTTTATTTGGATATAAGAAGATATAATAAAATACTAATACAAGTGACAAAAAATTAAAAGCTGTTTATTAATAAGTATATTATTTATGGTGTTCCTTACATACCATAAATACGTATATCTATTATTTTATATGAATGAGTATGTTTCTATCTTGTATTCATTTGAAATTCCAGAATTGCATCAATTACATGTTTATCCGTATCACCCAAAGAATGACAGGTAGATAATGCCTTCGGCATTAAGTCCGCGTTAGTATTCTTTTTGTGCATAAAGTTTATAAATAAATAAAAGCGGAAAATGTTTTCTGTGCTTCATTCGCCTTTATACTCATTATGGATAAAATGCTTTTATAATTAAAATTAAAAATATTATCCAGTATTTCAGTGACGTTTTAAATGCAATAAATAAATACTCAAGCAACATTCACCTGAGAATAAAATAAAAAAATAAAATTGCAAGTTCGGTCTGGACGACTTTCATAAAAATATTTTTAATCAAAATACTGAAGAGATACACTTTTTCGGAGAATCGGTATGTTAATAATGCCGAGATTTATGCAAATAATATCTAATTTTAACTATGCATGGACTTCTGCTATTTAATAAGACAGTATTTGCTTTTGAAATATCTTATAAAGTTATTCTTATAGTCTATTTATTCTTAAGTCTTTAGCTTATTTAAATATGACAGCTGTCGCTCCACAAACTAAAGATGCAAAAGGAAATAAGAATCGAGCGTGCCTTCATGTAGTATGGCGATGCGACACTACAATTATATCCCAATTCAGCATCCTAATTAAAATAAAGAGCTATTAAACATCTTTGACAATGGTTTTAGTATCCCAATCTGAAACGTCGGAAAAATAGAAAATATTTTATTTTTCCTTTCCTTTCTATATAAATACTCTGTGAACACTCGTTACAATCTACATGTAACAATCGAATGCTGTATTTTTAATTACTACTAGATGATGCCCGCGGTTACACCCGCGATATTTAAGGCTATTGCTTCTCTCCCGTCGCTAATAGCGTGATGTTGTATAGCCTTCCTCGATTCCTCTTCCTCTTCCTGACTTATCTAACACTGAAAAAAATTTTGAAATCGGACCGGTAGTGCCTGAGATTAGCGCGTATAACCAAACAAATAAACAAACTCTTCAGCTTTATATATTAGTACTAGAAGATGCCCCTGAACGGGGTGTAAAACTTTTCAGAACAGTTTAAAATCTAATTATAACTTTTCTAGTTAAATTTCTGCATTAACATGCAGCCAGTAATTATCGGTTGTTTAGCAACATTTAAGTAAAACGTGTATTAAATTTTACCACTTGAAATACTTCCTAAATATCTTCATATTTGAAAACGTCTGCAGTATTCAGAAACCCCTTATACAGAGGGTTTATAGATATAAAGTAGGTGCGAGAACCCTCATCCCCATTTTGTATTGAGAGCCTACTGGATTCCATTTGAGAAATACAGCAATCCAGACATTTTAAGGATACGGCACAAAAAATATTCGACGTCAAAAATGAAAGGATTTTTGCCGGGATCTCGGGATAGAAGTTTAAGGCGAGAAATACCTATTGATATCATATTAAATACGACGTTTATTGTTTAAGATTTGTGTGCATGGATGGATGTTACTCGTACAATGTGCCGAGTTCGATTCCCATATGGGACAATATTTTTTGTCATTCACTTTGCTGTTTCAAGGCTGAGTGTCTTTTGTATAAAATGATTAAATGTTTGTTTAATGTTTGCTGCTTTCTTCGTTGTGCTCATTGTAATTATAAGCATTGGCAATCACTTGAAATACATACATAACGCAGATAATTAATGAGAGTCTTCATTACTTAACGTATTACTGCTATTTCATTTTATTTTTACCTAATTATTTTGTTTTTGTGAGATTGCAATTATATCGAAAATTATTATTACATGAAGTTAGCATCTTTTAAACAAACAAAACAAAAAGCAATGTGATTAATATTGAGTTTTGAGTTAAGTTGCAAATGTTTGATAACAGAATTAATAGCCTATTTTACCACGACCTCTTGTGTACGGTTGGAATCTTAGAGATTATAAAGTCGTTTCCAGTGCCCAATGATTTAGATTTCATACTACCTGAATTTTGGACCTAATCTATGTTATACTCGTTTATAAAAATATTTGCCTTCATTGACATAATTGTCATCGTAGCGCCAAAACTACTGAAACCATTAAAATCAAACTTAGACAGTGGATATTTATGGCGTAGGTACCTACTAAGGAAGGATTTTTTACACTTAACTAACTATAGACAAAACTCGTACATAATTCGAGCCAGTCGTATGTATGTTCAATGCGGCCGGAGTATCGATACCTATACATAGACTTGCTTGTAAGTACCAGTAACCAAATTAAAAAGCCTGTGAATTGCCTTCTTATAATATAATAATCTTCTGTGTTATAAGTTATATTTAACTGTGTATATTTCTTGCGTACATACTGTAACTCATAGTCAACTTATACATAATACTATTTATAATCACTCATTTTATCTGTTATCTGTGATAACTTTTAATTAGGCTTTTTTTTTGTACTCGATTCTGCTTAAATTAAAATGTAGCTGTAAATTTTCCTGAAACTGTAAAATAAAATAACTAAATTAACTTTTAAAAGAATAAAAATGAAACTTTGTTGAGAATCTTCTAATTTTGAAGATAGCTGTATAACATTGCTGACAACACCAGCAAGCTATATAGTATTATGAAGAAAAAGAGATATGCCTAGACGGGCGGCTTAGGGACTCAACTAGATAAATATTTGCCTTTTACACAAATACAAAACAATTTAATCGCAGAAAATTTGCCTTTATCCAGTTTATCTTATTTAATGTTTCTGCAAAGACTTGTATTTCTAGGAAGCTACGACAAACGCGCTTTGCTGACAATACGGCTGGAAATTCTTTTGCATCTGCATAAAGGCATGGATTCACCGTTGAACCAGTTATTTGCAAGTAATTAGTACACTTTGTGCATTTATATACATAAATAAAATTTAAATGTCTTTTTTTTAAAGTGCTTAATAAAGAAATGGGTGTAAAAAGACCCTTAACGAAAACTAAAATCCCATGTTGTACCAATCACTACAAAAGGTTTTTACTTCGGCAAATTACTTATTATTATTATTTACTTTTTTTACCTGGGAAATTACTGATTCAGGAGATATTAAGGATAAAAGTTAGTTCGGAATTTTTCAAATTAGGTACAAAATCGATGCATTTACCCCGCCAATGTGTTCTTAAATGCCCTATGACCCCAAGGATAAGTAGGTATTTCGAGCATTGCACGCGCGTGCTTTTAATTGCGGTTTAAAAAATGTGAAAACTTAAAACAATAATCGTTTCCCAGGTATTATTTTTGGTTAGTATGACTTGACATGATGTCCACAACGAGTAGACTTCGGCTTAGTGACTGGTTTTGTGATACCCTGTATAGTGAGTTACACGATACCAAGGCAAAATATATTTTTTAATATTATTATGTCTAATTGTCGGTGTTTCTCTCTCTTTCTGTTTATGCGAGGTAATTTCTGGAATAGCTAAATCGATTTGCATGGAACTTTCTTTGGAAGATTGAGGGTAGGGAAACACGTAGACTATAATTCGACTCGGTAAGTGGCCCGGCTATTGTTCGAGATATAGAAAATAACGCGAAACAGCAGACATCAGCTAGTTTATTATAATAATAAAAGGATTGCCTTTTTAATTATTATCATCTAGCTGCTAGCAATTTTTTATTATTATAATTGCCAATTCATTAGAATTGGAACATTTTATAAACAACACTATAGTTCTGACCGCATGTCATAGGCGATGACATCAAAATCTATAGATTGTTGGTAGCAACGAGACAACATAGACCGTTGGGTTATCCGTGTCACTTTAGTTGCAATATCAGACTGAAATACCTGCATCAGTGATGATTTATCCATTTTGTAATGCAAACGTGTTGTAATGCTTTTGTATACTAGTATTAATCGGCCGAAAATGTAATGTTCTTGTAAGTAATCAGTCACTCAGAATGAGAAATGGTAATATCGCCGATAATTTGTTTACCACATAAATCACTCATGTTATATTTTTGGTCTAATTTAGGAATATTAATTATATTTCACTTTAATATTGACATTCCACGCCATTAACAAAATAAGATATCTTGCACGGATTCACAGGCTGAAGGAAAACTCTGCGTTTAAGTAGAAAAACCGTAAACTCTTTATTCTACAGCGGTTTCAAGCTTGAAAGACAAAGTCAAATTCAGGAATGTGCAATAGGTGGCCTTGTCCACGGTAAATTATATTACCGTGCCTTATCTCTAAAATCAATTTCTTCCAGGTATACATAAACAAAAAGTTGTTAATAATATATATCTCTGATGGAAATCTCCGCTGGATTTTTATCATATAATACATTTATGACGGTATCCATAATAATGAAACTACTTATGATCTTCTCCAAGAACGGAATAATAATCCTTCACCGACGCAAACTCCAATGGAAAGCTACACAATAATAATACAGTTAACACATACATGACTGCATTACAAAAAATGCGGTAGACGAAGAGCAAATTTTTTGTGGTCGACCAAAACTAGGAAGTAACTCGTGCAGGAAAATTCGCCCACTCGACTGGTTATGCACAATGCTTCACGGAAGGATGGGCTTAGAAGGGATTTGTGTCACACACCGCTTTTTGTATCGCTTCTGGCATATCGAATCAAATACGTACTCGTATATACCGAAAATATGTCCTGAGCTCTATAATAGAATATTTGAATCGTAGACATTTTTATAGATAAAGGAGATGTGTGGGATGATATATTTCCTCTTATAACTGTCTTTAAGTTTTGTGAACGGCATGCATCGTGTAAGAGTTATATAGTAAACTAGAGGACGCCAGCAACTACGCCTGCATTTTTTTTAATTTACCCGTTTTGGCCGATCCTGTGGGAATTTCGTGAAATCCCTTCTTAGTGCACCCCTACGGTCCCGAAGGTACATACGTGCCAAATTTCAGCTTCATGCGCCCAATAGTTTCGTCAGTAGCGTGTCTGTCAGTCAGTCAGTAACGCAAGGATTTTATATATTAAGATGATAATCGTGTTCATTAAACGAACACAAATTTGAGGAAGATTAATGATGAAAGCTTTATAAACATTATAAACGTACCTCTTATGTTGAAGATTGATTGGATAAATAATTTGAATTTTAATGGGCTTTTTGTACATTTTGAAAATAAAGCAGATTTCGTTTGATATTTATAGTTCACTATTTAAAGGCCGTAGAGGGTTTTTTACATTAGGAAAATGTGTGGGGTGATATATTTTCTGTTATGTTTGACTTAAAATTTTATGAACTGCATGCATCGTGTAAATGATATATAAAAAGCGTTAATCGTGCTCATTATATGAACATCAACATGAGCTAGATTAATGATGAAAGCTTTATAAACATTATGAGTTGTTATCTTAAGTCTTATGTTGAAGAATGATTGGATAAAGTATTTAAATTCTAATGGGCTTTTTGTACATTCTGCAAAATAACAGATTAAATGTGATGTATGAATTAAAAGTTTACTATTCAAAGTCCACGATAGAATATTTTTACCCGTCTACGGCGAAGCCAAAAGGAAGAGTAATGTTTTTGGCAGTCTATGTATGTAAGTATATGTATATGTATGTAAAATTAAAGAGAAGGTGAAGGTTGTGACGTATAAGGAGGTTCAGGAATTGGCACTCGATAGGAAGAAATGGAAGGAGCTGCACCGACAAGAGCTAGGCTCTTAAATTAAAGAAGAATGTATGTATGTATGTTTGCATGTTCCACCGTAGCGCCTAAACTACTGAACCCATTTTAATAAATGGGGTGTCAATAGATTCGTAATAATGGCCCGGGTGACATGGGTCTAGCTTGAGCATTTCTGTACTTATACTTTTCTGGATTTATGTCTGAATGAACTATTTTCTTGTTGCATCCTTTTTACCCCTTTTTACGTAGTACCCTGGTATGGTTATAGTTTTTAAAGTTATTTTTTTAGATTTAATAAAGTTTAAAATGTTTTGATCCATTACAAGGTTTAACTTTTTTGGCGACGTCAGTAGTTATATGCAGCGATAGCCTAGTGGAGATACCAACAGACTGCCATGCAGAGGGTATCGGGTTCGAATCCACGGCACGCACCAATGACTTTTCGGAGTTATGTGCGTATTAAATTGTTAATTATCGCTTGTCCCGTGCCTCGGAGAGCACGTTAAGCCGTCGGTCCCGGTTGTCATGAAGATCATTGACAGTCGTTACAGGGCGTCAGTACCTTCTAAATAAACTGACACTAGTCTAAACCTTGGAATATTGCTATCCCTTCGGGTTGCAGAGGTCAGGCAGGCAGTCGCTCTGTGGAAAAGCTAATATTCAGCCAAATCCGGTTAGACTAGAAAGCGGACCCCAGATTGAAAACTGGGATAACGCTAAGAGGAAGAAGAAGAGTAGTTATATTCAATGCAACTGAATATTAATAAATAACGTATTTAAAATGTAACTAAATCAAAAGCTGCTATAAGTATATAAACAAACGTCACATCTTGATCAAATCTAAATGGGTCCGCACGAGAAGCACCAGCGCCAAAATGATGGTTATCATCAAAGTCTCATCCTCTAGGGAAAGGTTCTGAGGTATCACATTGATTTAAAAAAATCTGTAAAAATGATAAGCCTTACCTTTTGTAGTCTGTTAAAGAGAAAAGCTTTCATGAGAAGAATCCGACAGGCAACTTATCGCCACTCTTTTAAACTGCTAAGATCTTGGCAATATAATTATACAACTAAATAATAATAATATACCTTCTTAATTTAATAAATAAAAGGTAATAAAAGTTACTCAGTTACCTCGGTTAAACTGGATGGGATTCCACTTAACTGGGTTAAGGAATTTAAATACCTGGGTCACTGGGTTGCAGATAATCAGACACGCTCTGGCATCCGTTCCGTGCAGACGCACTCGCGCTCACGCTCGCTCGCTACCGCTGTCGTCCTACATACGTTAAACGTTTACACGTTTATTCGTATTCAATAACAATTGCTGTGGCAATTCACACGGTCCTTTTTAGGATAGTGCAATTGTCATATCAGGCGTTATAAGTCTTGTTTCTACGAACATTCAAACAAAAGTCCTACTGTTTCTATAAACATTATAGCAAAAGTCTTGGCCCCTTCAGGGATAAAACCAGTGTTGTGCCTGGTCGCCCGGTTGATACCTAACGGTGTTAACGAAGCCGGGTGGGTGTAGACCCGACACACCTGCGGAGCCCCTTCAGGGCTACGTAAAAGTCGGCTGGGGTTGGATCATTCGGCCTTGGGGTGTCTCCTAGTCGAACCCAACCATCTCCTTCCCACCTACCTATTTCCTCATCCTATTCTTTGGTGTGCAGTTTGGGTGTGCCGGCCTACTCAGGCCCATACCACCCCGGCACCAAGGCAGTTAGGAACCCTTTTGCACATTAAGATTGGCGAAGGGAATACAAGCTTAGGGCTCACTAATTAAGTACACATCCCCCCTGACCATCCCCGGGTCGGGAGGGACATTCACAACCACACCTCGGGCTATTCCCGCTCGAGACCAGATAGGGAAACAAGTTAGGTATACAACGCGTTCACAGCGCGCTGTTGTGTGTTTCGCGCCAAAACCGGCGACCGTTAGGAAGTTAGCGCGTTCGACCCGCGCTAATAATAGTAGGTATTGTTATTACTTGTCTGTTCCGTTGTAAGTTAGGCATAGTTCTCGCGACGCGTGTCGCTTATAATAAGTCAGCCGACACTTTATTTATTATTAGGATTATAGTGCGCTTAGCGACTATATAGATATTGTAGTTTAGTCAATAAGTTAGTAAACTTACACTCCGGTCACGATGGCCGGAGTGTTAAGTTTAGAGACTATTCTTGCCAACCCTAGGGCGTTCTCCTGTCTGAAGGAAATCTTTGGGGATGCCATTCAGGCGCCTGTAGGACCGCAGCCGCGTATCAGCGCGGCCCGCCCGCCTTCGCCGACTTCATCGGCTAGATCGCGCTCTCGCAGCCCGCCGCCGAGTATGCGCGCTACCGACTCCGAAGCCACCACCAGCCGCCCGTCTAGCGCTCAGAGCGAGATGGACGTGACGGTGTGTGGCTCGGACGAGGAAGAAGAGGAGGAGTCTGGTAGCGAGTCGACAGACTCGTCAGACCTAACCTCAGTCCCAGAAGAGGACTTCACCCTCGTAGAGGGCAAAAAGCGCCGCCGAGCGGCCAAGTCAAAGCCGAGCAAGGCGGCTAAGCCGGCCAAGACGGCTAAGACTTTGGCGCCTACGCCATCAAGCTCGCGGCCAGGACACAGCCGTCCAGCCACACCACGACCCAAGACCCCCCAGCCCCCATCAGGGGCCCCCCCGACAAAGCCCCCAATGCCTCCACCCCTGTTCATACAGGACAAGGCAAAGTGGCTGGCAGTGTCCACCTGGTGCAATGAGCACCAAGTCAACTACACCAGCGCCAGATCCACCCAACAGGGGATCAAGGTACAGGTGGCCACGTCCCAGGACCACCGCGCGCTGACCAGGGTGTTGAAGGAGAGGCAGATCTCCTTCCACACTTATACCCTCCCCGAAGAGCGGCTCCTCCGAGCCGTTATTAGGGGAGTACCAAAGGAGCTGACGACCGAAGAGGTCAAGGCTTCCTTGCTCCAGGAGCAACTGCCTGTGCACGAAGTGCACCGCATGACAAAGGCGAGGACGCGTGAGCCATACGACATGGTTCTCGTCGTGCTCGACAAATCAGAGGCGGGGAAAGCCATCTTTAGGCTGACCTCGATATGCCACCTGTCTGGCATTAAGGTCGAGCCTCCCCGCCGCAACAGCACTATAAGTCAGTGCCACCGATGCCAGTTGTATGGGCACTCGGCGCGTAATTGTTTCGCGCGGCCTAGGTGCGTCAAGTGCCTAGAGGACCACGCAACCGCCGACTGCAAGCGCCCCAGGGACAAGGCGCTTTGCGAGGACCCTCCCGCATGCGTATTGTGCGGGCAGCTGGGTCACCCCGCGAACTACCGCGGGTGTCCCAAGGCACCGCGTGCCACTCGACCCGCGGCGAAGGCGCCTCAAACGCCCGCACGCAAAGTCCTCCCGGGGCCCACGGCCCCAGCCCCCGCCCGGCCCTCTGGCCCGTCTCAGCCTTCAGCTCAGCCTTCAGCTTGGAACACGCCTTTAGCGTTCCCGTCGTTGCCATCTCGCCCGCATGCTCCCCTCGCGCAAACAGCTAGGCCTGCTACAATCCAAACCCCTACACCCGCGTTAAAGGTGGCCCAGCCCACCACTAACCCGCGCCCGGCGACGGTACCGGTACTCGTTGCCAGCCCCAACTCCCCCCAGGTTGAAGACGACTTCAGCCTGGTAGCTAGATTCGCAGCGCTCGCGAGCAACGCTGATATTAGCGCCATCGCGGCGGAGCTTAGGCGCGCTCAAGGCAACTTAAACGCCATGTTAGAAATACGTTTCAGGTACGCGTACGTATTTCAGTCATTCGAAAACTTTAGGGCTTAGTAATGGATAGGCACACTATAGGCAGAGTCAAACCACGATCACTCAAGGTAGGGTTTTTCAATGCTAATAGCATTGCATCGCAACGCGATGAAATAGGCACGTTCCTTAGGGACCATCAGACAGATATACTACTCGTGCAAGAGACTTTCTTAAAGCCAGCACACAGAAACCCTAACATTGCAAACTATTGTTTAGTGCGTAATGATAGGCTGAACTCGCCCGGTGGGGGCACTCTGATATACTTTAAGAAGTCTCTGCATTGTATACCTATAGATCCGCCAACCTTGGAGTACATTGAGGCCTCGGTCTGTCAACTCGCCATGACAGGGCACCCATCTATTACCCTGGTATCTGCTTACCTCCCACCATCGTCTAGCACTTCACACAACCCTAAGAGGCTCCTGAAAAAAGACCTTCAGGCCCTCCTGGGGCTAGGCGACTCGGTTATCGTGGCGGGCGATCTGAACGCCAAGAACGCCCGCTGGGGGTGTCAAGTGACTAACCCACGTGGCACGATACTCGAGTCACTCTCTGAGTCGCTTAACTATGACATTATAACGCCACTCGAGGCGACACATTATCCTGATAACGTGACGCACAGACCTGACATACTAGACGTGGCCCTTTTAAAGAACATAAGTTTACGCTTGTGTTCGGTAGAAGTGTTACACGAGTTAGACTCCGACCATAGACCGGTCCTGTTAGACTTCGCACCCAGAATAGGGCCCATAGACACAGGGCACAGGCCGACTAAACTGGTCACTGACTGGGCACGACTCGGGAAAGAACTCGTGTCGTCCTCGCCAGTGCTCAGAGAGCAGATACCACTAGGCGCCAATCAAATGGAGGTCAATGACACACTACAAGCGGTCGATAGCTTCACGAGTCACGTGCAATCGTTAATTAACGATTGCTCACGGCAGGTACCCGAGACGGGCGACCGTCGATGGAGCCTGCCCGCTGATGTACGTGACTTGTTGCGGCGTAAGAACGCAGCGATTCGTGCCTACGACCGATACCCGACTGAGTCCAATCGTTTCACTATGCGCTCTCTACAGCGTGACGTCAAGTCGCGTATTAAAGAGATGCGTAACTCTCGATGGGAAACTACACTTAGCGAGCTAGAACCCACTCACCTCGCCTTCTGGCAGCTATCTCGTTCGCTCTCTAAAGATGTCACCAAGACCTGTTTACCACCTCTAAACAGGCCTAATGGTCCACCGGCTTTCGAGGACGGGGACAAGACAGAATGCCTGGCAGACAGCCTGGAGCAACAATGTACGCCGAGCACGTCACACATAGACACAGACCACCTAATAGAGGTAGATAACGAGGTGGAGCGTCGAGCCTCCCTCACGTCGCCACCTCGTCCCCTGACAGACAGACATGACGTAATAGGAGACGACGATGACGAGCAACACATACCCCTAGCCACCCCCGATGAGGTTAGGATGATCATTAAGGGTTAACACCCCCGTAAAGCTCCCGGCTCGGACGGCATAACAAACAGGGTCATTAAAATGTTCCCCTTAGCTTTCATAGTCATTTTGACTACTATATATAACGCCGCAATTAACAACAATATATTTCCACATCAGTGGAAAGAAGCCGTGGTAATAGGAATCCACAAACCCGGCAAGCCTAGGTCCGAGCCTAGTAGTTATCGTCCTATCAGTCTGCTTAAAGGTTTAGGGAAAGTTTACGAGCGGCTTTTATATGTTAGGCTGAAAGCATACGCTGATGCATCGCTCTTGGTCCCTCACGAACAGTTTGGGTTCCGAACCCGCCACTCGTGCGTACAACAGGTTCACCGTATCGTTGAGTATATCAGCGTGCGGTTGCAGCGAAATTTATTCACCGGCGTTGTTTTCTTCGACGTAGCGAAAGCTTTCGACAAAGTGTGGCACAACGGCTTGATTTACAAGCTTTTCACTATGGGAGTGCCTCACAAGCTCGTGCTCATCATACGAGACTATCTGTCGGATGGAAGCTTTCGGTACCGCGTTGAAGGCACGCTCTCTTCGAGTCACGCCATCCGCGCCGGTGTCCCTCAGGGGTCAGTGCTCTCGCCTCTCTTGTATTCATTGTTTACCGCTGATATACCGATGTATCGGCTAGTGCAGACAGCACTTTTTGCAGACGACACAGCCATCTATTACGCAGGCGCAGACCCCGGCGCAGTCAGTAGGAAGCTCCAATTCGCAGCCAACGCCCTAGGCGCGTGGTTCCGGAGATGGCGGATAGAGGTCAATCCCGAGAAGAGTCAGGCGGTGCTTTTCCATCGGAGAGCCCCTCACCTGTACCCTCCGGGTGCGACCCCACAAATAAGGATGTTTGGGTCCCCTATTCAATGGACTAGGGAAGCCAAATATCTAGGTGTGATTCTTGATGATCAACTATCGTTCCGCTCACACATTACGAAGGCTCGCAATAGAGCCTCCTTTGTGCTTGGGCGCTTACATAGCTTAGTCAACCCTAAATCTAAACTATCGCTTAAGAACAAGATTAGGTTATACACATCGTGTATTAGGCCTATAATGACATACGCTAGTGTAGTTTTCGCACACACTAGGCCACACAGGATCCATAGGCTACAAACACTTCAGAATAAGTTCATGCGGCGAGCTACGGGCGCACCGTGGTACGTACGTAACGAGGAGTTACATGTAGACTTACAACTGCCGACCATCAGGCAATTCATGAAACAGTGCTCCCGTAGCTACTTTGACTCTGCTTCGACACACCCCAACCCACTATTGGTTGCGGCGTTAAACTATACACCATCTAGGATTTCTAAGATTAGGAGACCTAGGCACGTATTAGACGAACCTGACGATAACACTACACTTGCTCAAATCAGAGCACACACGGCTCGCGCAGCCATACAACTTCGACCGCGGTTCCGTACTCGCCGACGAGGACGGAATACACGACGCGTTAACGTTAATACCGCGGGACACCTTAGTCCCGCATTGCCGGCAGCGCCCCAAGCCGAGGTCCGTGGGAGTCCACCCTTGGGGAGTCAAAACGCTGTCTAGTATACTTTAACGGGTTGGGAGCCTTCTGCGCTCACCCATAGTCCGCGTAAAGTTGTCAAGGCCATCAGCGGCCAACAACTAGTCCACACACACAAAAAAAAAAAAAAAAGTTGCAGATAATCTGTGTGATGACGTAGATGTGGAAAGGGAACGTAGGGCATTGTCGGTAAGATGCAATATGGTGGCTCGCAGGTTCGCACGTTGTACTGCACCAGTTACAATAACGTTGTTCTTCTGCCAGACCTTTTACTCATGCAGCCTGTGGGCTACATATACGCAAAAGACCTACAATGCCCTATGAGTCCAGTATAATAACGGCTTTAGGGTACTGTTGGGGCTGCCCCGGTTCTGTAGCGCGTCAGGGATGTTCGCTGATGCACACATAGATGACTTCTATGCAATCATGCGCAAAAAAACTGCATCCCTGATGCGCCGGATGCGGGATAGCGCCAATAGTCTCCTGGCCGTTATAGCCGCAGACATGAGCGGCAAGTTATGGAGACACTGGCTTAACATACACAAGTCAGTTGCACGTTCTGTTTTTAATTAATTTTGATGTACCTACTTTCATATGTTTTATAAAAACGAAATAAATGATTATTATTATTCCGTTTATTCAATATTGCTCTCATTATCACATTTTACGTACTTAAACATTACAATAAAAAATAAATTAAATACATATATAAAATGGGACCACGGAGACCCACCGGCATCGGGCACAGGGACCAAGCTACTGGTGGTTAGGGCTCCAGAGAAAGGAACCTCCGTACGATGCGTGTCGTGTCCAGCAATACTGCCTTCTGTATAGAGGACTTGATCCAGCCGTCTAACGAGAGCCTCTTGAGGTGGTGGTTGAGGCTCTTGGCAATAAGACCATTTACGGTCACGACTATCGGTACAATGATCGCCGAGTCAACATCCCACATGTCGACAATCTCGTGAGCCAGGTCCAAATACTTCATTTGTTTATCTTTTTCGGCTTTCACGAGATTCTCGTCATGGGGTATGGTGACGTCGATGATCATTGCAAGGCGCTCTAATCGGTCTATCACCACTATGTCCGGCTTGTTAGCCACAATAGTTCTGTCAGTAATGATAGACCGATCCCAATACAGAGTAGCACGACCATTTTCAAGAACTGGGTCGGGCACATACCTGTAGGTATTTCAGAGTCAACAAGTTGGTACTTTAAGGCTAGTTGCTGGTGGACAATCCTGGCTACTTGGTTATGTCTATGCAAATACTCGCCGTTGGCAAGACGAGAAGAACCGGATACTATATGTCTGAGCGACTCACCAGGCTGGTGACATGCCCGACATATGTCGACCGTCCCATCCCTCAGAATATACTTCCGGTAGTTGTTCGTCATGATAACTTCGTCCATAATTGCAAAAACAAAACTATCTGTTTCGGCGAAAAGATCGCCAAAACGCAGCCAGGACACCGATGCTGAAAAATCTACGTCGGGCCCATGCAAGGCCCGGTAAAATCGTCCATGCAGCTCTTTACCTTTCCATACCTCCCTGCGCTCTTCTACACCAAGTACGACAGGTTTGCGCCAGTTCTCTTTCGCCAGACCCAGCGGGGTAAGCCCACTGTCTACAGCGACCACATCTCGGTGCATCCCCGCGTCAGTGTTTAGAAAGTATTCTCTGAGATTGCACACCTCGCGATTGTGGAAAGTCTTGGCACTTAGGAAGCCACGACCCCCACACTTACGCGGGATGTACAATCTCATCACCGACGAACGGGTGATGCATCCGGTATGTCGTGAGTAGACAACGAACTTTCCGATCCAAGGCGTCCAATTCTGTTTGAGTCCATCTGAGTATGCCGAAGGAGTACATTAAGACCGGCATGGCCCAACCGTTACAGGCACGCACCTTATTTCCGCCTGATAAAAAGCTTTTTAAGATTTTCTTCAGGCGGCCAAAGAAACGTACCTGTAACGCCTGTTTCATGCCCGCGTCATCAATGTCTTATGCCTGCGACATACCCAGATATTTGTAGGTTTCGGTTGCAGAGAGAGATCTAAGTTGTGTGAAATCTGAAAGCATTATACCATCAGATTCCACACTCCTGCCTCGCTTTACATGCATGACCGCACATTAATCCACACCGAACTCCATCTTAATTAAATTACTAAAATTTTCAGTTGTCTTTAGTAACTCAGTTAACTGGAGGTCAGTGGGGGCAAATAGTTTTAGGTCATCCATGAAAAAGAGATGAGAAATAAACTGACCTCTACTCTGCAATCGATAGCCTAGTCCTGAACTTTCGAGCAAAGTGCTCAGCGGGTTCAGTGCTAGACAAAACCATAGTGGACTCAAACTGTCGCCCTGGAAAATACCTCGCTTGATCTTTCTAGGAACGACATACCCGCAAGGCTGTCGACATCCTGGATAGCGAAGCACCGTACTCCACTGCCCCATACATGCCCTCAAGAGGGCGCATAGAGTTGCATCTACTTTGTACAACTCCAGCACCCTCAAGAACCACGTATGTGGCACAGAGTCATAGGCCTTCTTATAGTCTATCCAGCATGTCGCCAGATTCTTTCGACTACGGCGCACCTGTTGGCTAATGGCCATGTCGATAAGGAGTAGCTCCTTAGTACCACGTGCCCGGTTTCTACATCCATTTTGAGACTCAGATAAAATTTTATTATTGAATATGTCTAATGTCAATTTTGTTCTCAAAATGGATGTACAAACTTTATAAACTGTAGGCAGGCAAGTTATAGGCCTATAGTTCGTAGGCTCCGTGGTACTACCAGACTTAAAGAGCAGGTGAGTTACGCCAGTTGTCATAAAACTTGGCAGCGATCCTGAGTCCAGAGATGACTGGAATTGGGATGCCAAGCGAACATGTGCACTGCGTAGCCATTTTAACCAGAAATTGTGCAACCCGTCCGGTTCGCATCATCTGGTCGACGCCCATCATCCACACTGGTTCAGGTCGCTCCCAATTCCTATAAACCAGTTTCTCATCTCTTTGGAATGCGCGATTTTGGGTATATCGGTCAATCCTTTCTTTGTACCGCCTGATGCGATTCGCCCACGCATAGATTTTCTGCTTCAGGAAGTCGATGCGTTCTGTGACCCGTGACGGATATTCTTGAGGACAAAGTCCTGTCCCCTTAAACGCCCGACTCACAAAACGCATCACTCTCGGACGGGTATTGCCCGACCTGAAGCAGATTAGCTTGCCTATGAATGCCCTGGTCTCAGCAATACGACGCTCAATTCTACGCTGCCAAGCCGGAACGGCATCCCGAGGAGCAATAGTAATACTACTTTGTATTTTAATATTAGCTACTCGACACGCCGCTACGGCCGCACAGTATAGAATTGAGTGTGTATCACCAAGATTTTCACTAGTGTCTAGGTAAGTAGGCAATAGTGAATTCAGGGCACACACAAGCGCTATATTTTTTCTATGCGTGGGTAAACGCGGCAGCCGGGGTCTGCTTTCTAATGTAGCATACCGATATTCCCCAATAGCGCACTCCAAAGTACTCCTTATCTTATCAATGCATTGGGTACTTACTTGTATATCCCTGTCCATCAGTTCCTCACCTTCTTCTTGGGCCCTGAGTGAAGCGTGCACTATTGGAGCCTCATTGCGTGTGGAGGGTGTGATTTCAGGGATACCTCGCAAGTCTGAGCGTAGCCTCTCAAGTGCGTCGTCATCCAACAGGCGGCAGCGTTGGATGGCTCGCACTTGATCCGACAGTCGCTGTGCCGAAACGTTAACAGCTGGTTCCAAGGCCTGAAACAGAGGCAGTAAGCGGTCACGGTACGCAGTAAGGTTGGTTACTCCCTCTGTAGCCACAAAATATGCCCGCATGACGTTCTCATTCATTGTTTGAGTCCATCTCATGCGGCGCACACCACCACCGGCAGCGGGGGCCCTGTTCGAAACCGGTGGGTCTCGGGGTCCCAAGCGTGACGGTGGCCGGCCTCTTCCCCGGTGGCGCGCTGGTGTTGGTGTCGTCGGCGGGGAAAAATACTCATCACTCGATGAACTCGATGCCTCAGCAATGGCCGGTACTGCTGGCACCGGCGGCTGCGAGGCGGAGCTGAGTGACGAGTCCGGGGGTCTTATTTGTGCCGCTGCTCTGGCTCTAGTCAACATTTTCTCTTAGTTGTATTTGTATTTACTATTATTATTATTATTATTATTAATTTGTGAGTTGGTGTTTCCATGAGATTTTCAAATATTAATATAGAAGTGAATAAAAACATTGAGGCCGAGTTAGCAAATGCATTGATTAAAAACATTTCTTATGCCGCGTTTCCACGCTTGCCAAGCCTCGACAAGCTTCCACAAGCTCCAAGCGTCCACAAATCTCGCTTGGCGTTTGGGAGTCGTTTACACGCTTGTGAATGCGTCAGTATGCTACGTACATCCAAGCATGGCGGACACCGAACTTGTATCGACTATAACCTTTGGTTTAACCTACTTTTATTTGAAATACACTTAAATTTACCTAACTTAAATTTACCTAACTAATAACTTATTTTGTATGATGTAGATTGCCAGGGCCTCTTCCTTACCCTCTACGGAAAACATTACCTACATAGCCTCGAAATATTATATATACTGGTGCCATATAGGTTACGGCATTAGGTATGTCAATACACCTGCATATTATTAATATGTTCCCTCGTGACATTCCTCTGGGAGCGATATAGTGCATAATCATACAAACAAGCAAAAGAAGTTCGACCAGCCACTCATTTTGAGACAGAACTAGACGTGCGTTCGTTTCGAGATCACAGCGACTACTAAGCACGCGCCAACGTGTGAACGCGTCGCAAGCGCCCTTTGATCTGTGTCCAAAAACCGACACTAGACCGGATCCTGTACAAGCGTCCACAAGCTCACGCAAGCCAAGCCAAACGGCCTGTTTACAAGCTTGTGCTTGTGGAAGCTTGTCGAGGCTTGGCAAGCGTGGAAACGCGGCATTAAAGCAAATCCAAACCGAAGCAATTACTTTGCTTCGGTTTGGACGTCCACGGCTTTTCTTGTCTCGAAATCAGGTCGCGTGTTTCACCGTTCCACATAATTGTAAGTAGATGCTCCCATTGTACGACGCCAATGCCGCACTTTACTTGTAAATACCATTCATTATTGTTATGCTTGAGCGAGTTCCGTAATGTACCATGCAGTGTTTGCGTCGCTTTCATTATCCGATAAGTGCATTTCCGTAGAATAAGTAATTGTCGGATTATGTGTTATTATAAAAAACCTGATTATTTATAATCAGGTTTTTTATTCTCCTTCTGTTCACACATGAACATGCCATATCAGCGATATAATCCTACGTGAGTATTTACTGGAACACAGATTGTTCGTGATTTCTATTAAATTAAGAGAAAATCACGTATTCATGAAAGGCATGTACCGCTGAGATGGCACCTTTCACACACAGCACACAACTGTAAAGTTGTGTGTGTGTACATAGGATAAGTTTAGTATATAAGATTATGTATCATAAGAAATAAACCAGTCACAAGTTTAATCCGACTTTGACTCGATACCCTTCCCACACCTCTGACGGTGGCCAAGACACCTTTAGCCATCAGTACTGATCAGCTCGGTGAGTCTGTCGAGTTGGCCGTCAGAAAACCATTTCCACCATACCTAAGTCCTACCCACAGTCCGTCTGTCATCATAGGTCTCCGGTGGCAGATATCCCGCATCTATCTATATAAGTATATATAAATACGTATAGTAGGGCTACGATCTAATAGGGATTGTAGGGACAAATAGGGTTAGGTTCTAGGCGCGTACGAATCGTAGGTCTGTATCACAGCATACCACAGTAGTACCACGATAGTACGTGCCATAGGTTAGGCGCTTAGTAGTAGGTGCGTATAAGTGCTGGTCTGTATCACAGAATACCACAGAGCACCAAGCCTATACACATTATACGCTAGGTACAAGTTAGGATAGGTTTAGGATACATATAGGCATAAGGATTAGGATAACTAGGATAGGATATTAGGTATAGGTGATAGGCTACGACTCTAGGATAGTGTAGGTTAACAAGTTAGACTAGTCCCTTATAATTTAAACACTTCTGTACAGTTGGGTTACTCTTGTCCCTTAAATTAACAAGTTAGATTTATCATTTATTAATACAGTTGGGTTAGTAGCGTAGGGCTGCTAGCCCGTTGTTCATTGTGGTCCTTCGCCGGTCGGGTAGGATTTAGGATTTTAGTCATATTCGAGCAAAAACCAGTAACACGCGGTCCTCTTGTCCCTTAAATTGACAAACTTACTGACTGACAACTGGTATACAGCAGGCTTGCGCACCATCCTAGCGCTTGTTTTCGTTGTATATTAAGTGACTGACTAACTTAGTTGCGTCGTTCGGTAGCGGATCAGGTATCGGTCTCCCTGAACAGGGTCGCCCCGGTGCTCGAGAAGTCGCACATACCGTAACGAGGTAACAGATCGCAACTAAGTTACTTCTTTGTTTTCACCCCACCCCTGTTAGGTTAAACAGGTTAGATTAGGGGCAGCAAGATGGACGTACAACAGATCAACGCAATTGTAAAAAGCCAGGAGAGCTACTACAAAGAAATCGGACGCATATTGACCAACAACAAAAAGGACTCGGTATCCAGAAAAACAGAAAAGTACATCGCGAGAAGAAGACCGCAACTCACAAAAGTCTTCACCAGAACATCGGTAAACCATCCACTACTGGAAGACCAGGACACCTTAGAAAAACATACTTATCAAAGTTTAACTACTTCGGGATAGTCACAGATCTCTATAATACGAACAACTTGTAGAGCCAAACAAACCTCAAACATTTTTATCAGTTATATCTTGCCCGGAAAACGATTTATGTCTTTCGTAAATAGCAGCTGTGAAGGAAAAGGAAGGAAAATCTCATTATAAACAACAAAATCTATAAATAGCTCGTTTAAATACAAGTGCTGGCTATGTAATAATAACATGCATAACGTATACAGGTGCGCGGAACTTAAAGCATCGTCAGCAGATTAGCGCGCGTAATAATAAAGTAGGTATGCAAACAGTGCATGATACATTCATTCAATGTTTTAGTGTAGATATTGTGGTGAACTAGGTCAACATTTATTATTACACCTTGAACTTCAAAAGAAGGTTAATGTCAACAATTACGTCAATAAAAATGACGAACATAAAGGGTTAAAGGATCGGAAAACCTTTGAAAACCCAACTACAACTAAAACTTGGAAGAAAACCAAGTCAAACATACCGGACCGGACACACAGAATACAACGCTCTTAGCAACGGCCCTTGAGCAGACATAAGCCAAGATAAAGGCTACTAAGGGTGCTGTGTGATCTAGGTCCTCAGGCTTCATTCTCACAGAAGATATAGCCAAATTACCATCCTACACTCGCGAAAAATAAAATGCGAGATAGTAGGTGTCGGTGACGAAACATCGACGACTTCAAGCCACAGAGCTGAAGTTAACTTACAACCAAGATTGTCACAGTGCAACTTGGTCAAACTTACCGGACCGGACGTACGGAGTTCAACGCTTTTAGCAACGGCCCTTGTGCATACATAAGCCAAGATAAAGGCTACTAAGAGTGCTGTGTGATCTAGGTTCTCAGGCTTCATTCTCACGGAAGAAGTTGCCTAATTACTAGCCTACACTCGCAGCAAAATAAAATGCGAGATAGTAGGTATCGGTGATGAAACACCGAAGACTTCATACCACAGTGTTGAAGTTAACTTACAACCAAGATTGCCACAGTGCAACTTGGTCAAACTTATAACAAAGGTACGAACGGTTTCTTTGCTTCCCTGGAGTGGTGAAGAACATGCAATTAAATGAAAATTGCACGTTGACCAACTATTTAAAAATCAAACTAACACTAAATGTCCTACAAGGATCACTACACTAAAAGTCAAGTAATATACTTTGGAAACATCTATGCAATGGTTGTTTATAATAAAAACCAATTAGCAAGAAGACATAATAAGTCGAGACGTAGAAGTAATAAAAACCGCCGACAACGGTATAACAAAATGAAGCCAATAACTGTAAGTATAATACGCCACACCCGCAACGTGCACCACATCAAGGCCACAAGAACCATCTACGCACACTGCATGGAACGCCGTCTACAGCCAGCCGAACCATCTGCCGAAGCCTCCCAGGAAGCAGCCACGAAACCAGGAAGCAGCCAAGGATGACTCCATAGAATTATACCAACTGGAGTTGCCTGTTCCTCGGAGAGGCCAGAATGTTCACACATGAACATGCCATATCAGCGATATAATCCTACGTGAGTATTTACTGGAACACAGATTGTTCGTGATTTATATTAAATTAAGAAAAAATCACGTATTCACGAAAGGCATGTACCGCTGAGATGGCACCTTTCACACACAGCACACAACTGTAAAGTTGTGTGTGTGTACATAGGATAAGTTTAGTATATAAGATTATGTATCATAAGAAATAAACCAGTCACAAGTTTAATCCGACTTTGACTCGATACCCTTCCCACACCTCTGACGGTGGCCAAGACACCTTTAGCCATCAGTACTGATCAGCTCGGTGAGTCTGTCGAGTTGGCCGTCAGAAAACCATTTACACCATACCTAAGTCCTACCCACAGTCCGTCTGTCATCATAGGTCTCCGGTGGCAGATATCCCGCACCTATCTATATAAGTATATATAAATACGTATAGTAGGGCTAGGATCTAATAGGGATTGTAGGGACAAATAGGGTTAGGTTCTAGGCGCGTACGAATCGTAGGTCTGTATCACAGCATACCACAGTAGTACCACGATAGTACGTGCCATAGGTTAGGCGTTTAGTAGTAAGTGCGTATAAGTGCTGGTCTGTATCACAGAATACCACAGAGCACCAAGCCTATACGCATTTTACGCTAGGTGCAAGTTAGGATAGGTTTAGGATACATAAAGGTATAAGGATTAGGATAACTAGGATAGGATATTAGGTATAGGTGATGGGCTACGACTCTAGGATAGTGTAGGTTTATAAGTTAGATTAGGCCCTTAGCATTTAGGCATTTCTGTACAGCAGGGTCAGTAGCCCTAGGCTGCTATCCCGCTGTTCACCTTCCATTAATTGTGTTTCTTATAGCTTTAGAAAGTTTCTAGATGAAGTCATTTATAAATTACTAGCTTCTGCGACTTTGCTTGCTTGGGTTGGTTGTCGGGAAAATAAGCATAGCCCATCCCATCTGCTATTTTGTCCAAACTATATTGCTGCAAAGATTTTCAAGTGTTTTTAGTACTTTTTGCGTGAAAGAGTACCAACATTCCATTGATCTTCACAAAATTTCGTGTTTATATTAGTAGTAAGATTTTCAATTATAGTACTATGGATGAGCCGGCTCGATTAAGTCTCTTATACCTATTTATAGAATATCGATGTAAAGAATCAGTAGATGAACTATTTACTTGTTCATTGAGGGATCCCATACTACTTTTCGGCAAGCATCCAGTTCTTTAATTTTTTCTAATATGGCCGTCGTTGCTATTTAAAAGTACAACGGCATTATAAAAGGTTTTCCGAGAACAGTTAATACACTCCATTTTTTAGAACGTTAAGTATACCCGGAATCCGATGACAATACACAGCCGCGGCAGATGAAAGGAAAATATCGAAGCAAGGTCAGTAGAAAATATAATGTAACACAATATTTATCTCGTTGGTAATACCTTAATTTCAATTAATATACAAAATGCGTTAGTTTTGGACATACTTCAAACAAGGTAAACTTTATTTCATAAAAATAATTTAATCTTATTATTTTGTCTGGATGTGCTGTCTGGTCTATGTCTGCCGTATTAGGCTATTTTATACTGTGGAATGACACATTCAGTATTAAAATATTCTGAATACGAACGTGAGCGAAAAATAGAACATGATCTTTAGAAAATATGCAAGGAACGTAGGTGTGATAATCAGTGTCTATGTAGGTCACTGAAAAATGCGTGGGGTACCACAAGATAGCAATTTCGTACCGACATTTCACATAACATAATAATATAATCATTTTATCTAAGGTCCGATCCGCAGCTGGTATCACAGCCAGATTCGATGTGGCCGTAGGCTTGCACCAAGGGTCGGCCCTTAGCCCCTACCTCTTCCTGTTAATTATGGATGTTATTTCATCAGACATACAGGAAGAGGCACCCTGGTCCATTTTATTTGCCGACGACATCGTTCTGGTAGCAGAGAGTGGACAGAAGGTGCAGAGCAAGCTGGAGGAGTGGTGGCAGAGATTGGAGAATGTAGGCTTGAGAATAAGCAGAACCAAAACGGAATATATGTGCTGTGACTTTGGCGGTCTCTCCAGTACTATACCGGTTACACTCGGCGGTACACCTCTACCAGTATGCTCCGATTTCCGCTACCTAGGTTCACTCCTGCAAGATGACGGCGAAATTGATCGGAATGTTAGGCAAAGAATCAACGCAGGATGGATGAAATGGCGACAGGTCTCAGGCACAATATGCGACCACAAAATGCCTGTGAAATTAAAAGGCCCTATGTATAAATCGGTTATAAGGCCTGTCGTACTGTATGGAGCTGAGTGTTGGGCTATAAATAAGATGGATGAGAAACGATTGCATGTGGCAGAGATGAGAATGTTACGATGGATGTGTGGAGTGACAAAAATGGACAGAATTAGGAATGATTACGTTAGAGGTAGTATGAAAGTGGCGCCCATAGCTGAAAAGGTGAAAGGGAGTCGATTGGCCTGGTATGGACATGTTATGCGGAGAGATGAGATGTACGTAGGTAAAAAAGTGATGGATATGCATGTAGAAGGATGAAAAGGGAGAGGACGGCCAAGGAAGAGATGGATGGACTGTGTGAGGATGGATATGAAAGAGAAAGGGGTAAACGATCGCATGACTGGTGAAAGAGAAGTATGGAAGCAAAGGACATACTGCGCCGACCCCAAATAAATTGGGACCAGGGCAAGACAATGATGATATCTAAACCCACTTTACTGAAATCGTGCCTGCGGCAGTGAATTAATAAATTGACTTGTAATCCTAACACTCACTGCCACACTCAACGCACTAGACATGTTGAAACTTTCAAAACGAGTCCTGTTCCACACATTATTCCACTTAAGTATCGCTTCTATAAAATTTCATGAAAATTTAAACTGTTTGTAAACACCTGGCTACCAAAATGGTTCGGAGGCGTAGTTTTCAAAAGTAATTAAATTTAATGCATCTACTATGTTTTTGACGTTATTTAAGGCACTGCTGGTTCATATGCAGAATTGTAACGGTAAATTACGACTAATAATTTACGATAGGAACGTTCACAGTCAACATGGCGTGAGTTAAAAGTGTCAAGCGAATACTAATAAAAGAGTTGCATAAGTCACTGGTACTAAGAAGGGGGTTATTTGAACATTTAAAGTAACAAGAAGAAATGTGTTTTAATATTCTTCACTGCATTCATATTTGAGTAAGTTTATATTATTATTTCGTGGTGAGTATTTCGAGATTTTGTGTTAGAGCTTCTATGTTAGCATGTATGATAAACAACTACGGATGGTATGAGACTCCTAGATTTGCGCTATTTCATGGTTATAGGGGATTTTTATGGATAGGATTGATTGACTTTTGGCGATTCGATCACCACTCCGTACGTTTCGACATTCTTAAATTGTTGTTTTAGTCTTCATATTCTTTGTGCCTGTTATGACAGATAATATAGAAGTTTGCATTTAAGCAAAATAAAAAAATGTAATTAGCAAAGTTTGCTTTTTAAAATAGTCTAATTAAAATTAGCTTTTAAAGACTTAATAGAAAATATAATTTCAGTATAAAGTATTGATGTACATACATAGTTATAATCCAATAGTAGAAATCTGATATACCTCATGTTTAATATTAACTCATACCAATTATGTTGTCGTATTTTGTGAGACTTGTACGTACCATGAAGAAGATTCGCTTTCCACCCACACCTGCGCCATGCCCCAAAGCCGCCATGCAAATTTGAATAATGTTTGAATTTTAGCCGCGGTGAGCGTATGATAATCTTTTTCGCCGCTTAATGAATTGTATGAACCGCCTTATTGGCATTGCAGGAAGTATTCGTTCCGTTTCTTTAATATTCGTTTTTAGTTTATGTGTTTCATTTTACGTTCCAGTGTCGTTGTTTTTTTTATCGAAATTTCTAGCAATGTTATTAATACATAATTGGGTTTATTTGTTGGTTTCTTTCTTTCTTACGTCGTAACGGAGCAACGGATCTATGTGGTTTATGTATTAAGGCAGTTGAAGGGTTTGAAAGTGAAATAGGCCAAACATTTTGTAAAAGCGAAGCCGCTGGTTACGTATAATATTTAATAAGCGATTAAAATCTTTATTATTTTCAATTGGTTATAATACTTAAGACGATATAGCTAAATATATTTAGATTCAATTATTAATATGCTTGTATTATAATTATTATATTAGCATGCTTGGAGACAATCTAAAACTTTAAACGGTGAAGTGATAAAAAATAAATGAATTACTATTTTAAAACAAGCTTCATCAAGCAAACGAGCCCAAACTTAATGAGGTTGTATCTTTTTGTTGCGGGGTTCCTATGTCAGACTTTTAGCTCCATCATCATATCATGATACTATAATATTGCAGTGTCACACGATATACGTTACACGTGCACTCAACATTTCAGCTCAATAGAAACCTAGAAAGTGGATCAAAGTCATTTTAAAACTGAAACCCTACTGATTTTTTCTAGTCAATAGTACTTTTAACTGGTTAAGAGTTTTGACTGCAACATACACACGCTTCTAATAATAATTGTGATGAAACGATAAAACCTTATAATTTGTTATTAAATTGAGAAGTATCGTACACAAAACAGACCAGAGAATAGCAAAGAAAGTTATCCTTTGTTAAATTTGGTCGCTTATTAAATGCTTAACTTATTTAAGTTATATTGACCTCATTTACAGATACTTGAATAGACGTAATATTATCAATCAAGAAAACATTGTCAAAGTTGTTAGAAGTACATACTTTACATCAGTAATACCCAATTAGAAACTAAATCTGTTTAATATAATATCGCTAATTTTGAATTAATTTATAAGTAAGGGACACAATGCTGAATTAAATCTCGTTTTAAATTCACGTTGGCCCTACATCCGATTTTAGATTAACATCGCTAAACCTTTAATTTGTGTATTACTTTTAGGTTTTGGCCAATCAAACTAATTTAAGTTTTATGTCATCTAAAATTCATTTGATTTTTTCAATTTAATTTTACTGTATGATACCATTCACCTTTATGAAAAATCTAAATAATAATAATAACGTAATAATCTGCGTAAATAATAGTGAGAATTTCAACAATAAATAATGCATTCCAGTGGTGTAACGTAATGGACTGGCCGAGACGATGGTCTCAGGTTTGATCCCCAGGTACCCCGGGCACACACCTTTGCTGTTAATTATCGCTCGCTTAACAATGTGCCCGGTAGATGTCAATAGGTTCGCCCCCTATTACATTGGGACCGAAACATAACTGGCAAAGTGTGGGTTTGTAATACATATTTGCCTACCCCTTCGGGGGTAAAAAGGCGTGAAGTTATGTTTTGATGTTGCATTCCATCGTGACCATAACAGACAATTTTAGAATCAAAAGAGATTGGATCGTCTCTTAATTGGTCTTGCCATTTGTGCTTTGTGGGGTCGTTTGGATGGTGTGCTTTGAATAAATCTTTGTTTTATTTGAAATTATCTTCTTAGATTTTACATTCATTGGTGTGTTTTCAGTTTATTAGTCTAAGAAATCGTTTCAACGAGATCAACCTGGGTTGGATTGTTTGTTTTGTGTGATTTTCCTACGGTCCGAAGCTAATTTCTCTCAAAACAAGGATTGTTTCCTTATATCATCCGTTTATGGAAGATGCCCGGTTACTGAAAAATTCCTCAGTTTTCTGGAATATTTTTGTACTCAGTGAAATGTTACTTACAGGATTTAGGATTTTAAAGTTACTTCTTGGTCAGTGTTTATGATTTTTTTGTTTGATACTACTAAACCGTGATTAATTGCAATTACGTGACTTGTGATTAAAAACACAGCAAAACCAAAAAAATACAAAAACCTACAGCGTATTGCGCAAGTACAAAATAAAAAAAAGGTTTATGAAGCACTCCGATATATTAATTGATATTTTGCTAAAAACTCCACGAATAAGAATAATAGAGAACATTGTTTGGAACAAATCCGCAAACACGGAAGGTTGCGGCCTTGTGAGTTGTTTCACCCCAATGTAAGTATGGTTTTAAATATGTACAGCTGTTGGAGTCTTATACTATCCATTAAGAATTAAATGTTAATTGTACAAAGCAAGCGGCATAATGATTTTTCACCTACTTAATATGGTACTGTGTAAGTAAGTCTTGTCTCCCACGAGATAGGAATCTAGCCTAGTATATATACACATTCGCATTCATGAGATTAATAAGAAAAATTGTAGGGATCTCAAAAATGAGTTGCATTCATTTGACATCTTTACCTAGGGGTATATTTTAGCATGGATTCAAACAAAATTAGCTTAGATCTTTGTAAAAACTGAATTTGGCAATATCAAGATCGAAGGGAAGTTTCACAGAGTTGAAAATCGTTTCCAGCTGCGTCTCAATGATATCGAAACGCAATTTCAATGTTAATCCCCTCCGACGAACAGATGATTGATTGCAACATCAGGCATTGTCAAAGATATTGATAGGAGCTGCCGCATTCTGAGAGTATACAAGGTGCTCATGATATAAGGAAAATCTCAAACACGCCAAACGATTTTTCAATAAACGAAAAAAGATTAAATAAATGAAAATAAAAATTTAATACTTAAGAATATTTGTGACAATGTGTCTTTATAGAAATATCTGTAGTCAGTTGTACCAACATTGTATGCTTATATTATAATATAGTTTGTAGTCTCAAGATCCCCGTTTCGATACACACCAATTTTTGTGATATTCGATCCTATTACTATAATAAATGCGTAAGATGGTGAGGTTAAATGGGTGGATGTTTGTTACCGTTTCAGCAAAAAACTTCTGAACAAATTTAATAAAGTTTGCTATCATATAGCTTGAACTTCCGAATATCGCGTAGGCTAAATTATGTAGCGATTAAAAAATCTACGCAGGTGGACTTGTTGATCGAAGCTAACTATTACATAAACATTGTATTATGTGTTACCGTATAGCAGTAAAACAATTGTATTATTTGCCAGTCTTTTTCTAGATTGCTTACCAAATGAACATTTATTAATACCTACGAATACCGTGTGGTTGACGGCGTAGAATACAAGTGTCACCACCCCCTATCTTCCCGTGGGTGTCGTAAGAGGCGACTAAGGGATAACACGATGCAAATACCATCTTTGCGTAGAGACGGAAAACTCGACATCAAACCCTATACGACTGCCTCGTTGGCCTCGCGGCATAAATGTGCGCGTGGGATCGGGAGGTCCCGGGTTCGATTCCTGGGTCGGGCAGTGTTATTGGGATTTTCTGTCACGAAATTTTCAGTAGCAGCACGGAGTCTGGAAATGTGCCCGGTACGGCAATTAGCTCGCCCCTTATTACGTGGGACTAAAGTATATCTGGCGAAAAGTGGGTGTAGAAATATACCTCTGCCTACCCCTTCGGGGATAAAAGGCGTGACGTTATGTATGTATATGTATGTATGTATGAATTCTCAAATTAACTTGAAATAACACAATTATTTTTGTAACACAGATGTTTATCTAAATTTGCTCGCGCGGAACCTTTTTATGTAGTCAGACATATGTATGAAATTGAGTTTTATTTCAGTCTCATTAAAAGGTCTTTAGTCTTTTATAATTGGGTGTCGGTGAACTGCTACAATTGTACTCATAAAACATGTGATTCACATAAAGTTGATATGAAATAAAATTTGTCAGAGATACTTTAGTGAGTTTGTGGCAATTTATTTACTCGGCTGTTCGAAATTCTCCGCCATTAACATTATTTCTATACTAGATTTTGTAATATGCAGTCTCAAATAGTATCTTCTCGTCGAAACTTGATGTTATAACCTTTTTTTCAAGCCGTTTGGCCAGGGTGGTATAGTAAGTGAAATACCCTTAAAGACTCGCAATTTATTTGTGATTCCAAGTAGGAGACATATCTATTTGTCTTGGCTTTATTGCCGAAACTCAATAATATCAAAAACATTTTTTTAATACCAAAGATATATATGAATATGTGCATTTACACCTCCTTAGAGCCTAGGCTTCAAAGACGAGCAAGAGGCTTATATTCTTTAGCACCAGATAAATCACTTACCTAGTAATAAAATGGTATTTCACATGACTGCTAAACATGATCTTAATCATATATTTTGTTTAAGAAACTGATATTGAAACATTACGATAAGTAAGAAGTAATATCATATTTAATATTACTCACAAAGCTAAACTCACAAAATTCAAAATTCTTTCGAAGGAGAAATATATCTATCGATGAAATCGTATCAAGCCTTCCCGACGCTAAATGGCCGTAAACCCTTCGTGAAGAGACGAATGACATGCCAATGAAAGACGGTTGATAGTCATTCTAATCAATGGCACTACAGAGCAATACGTATTTATGTTTGTCTCCATGATCCTTTGACAGCCTTCAGCTGCTATATTCCAAGCAGTAGCGATTAACCGTACATCAATAAAATCTATACTAATATTATTATGCTGAAGAGTTTGTTTGTTTGCTTGAACGCGCTAATCTCAGGAGCTACTGGTCCGATTTGTGACAAATGCTTGAGTGTTAAAGAGCCCATTTAACGAGGAAGGCCGCTATGAGCCATGGGAGCGGAGCGATAGCCCTAAATAATGCGAGTATAACCGTGGGTTCATCTAGTACCTAAATAAAATCCGTACCAGCCTATAGGCTTAATCGTATTCGTTATTTGCTAGCTGTCACAAGTTTTTTGTACAACTGCCTAAAACATAACCAGAAGCGGAAAGAAGGTTTTTAGAATTACTAAAACATATTTATTCACATAAACAAGTGGAGGACTGTCCTTATATATCTATAGAATAAAACTCTTTGTAGACATGACCTTCAGTAATGACAAAACGAATACCAAACGAAATTTTATTCCTAACTGTTAGGCAGCGATAGCCCAGTGGAGTTAGCAACCGACAGTCATGTAGAGGATACTTATAGGGTTTTATCCCACGTCTCGCCTAACTGAGTTTTTGAAGTTAATAATTGTTATTAAGTAATTAATAATTAATTGAATATGCACATAGCATATTCAATTATTAATTTTGTCACTTGCTTCGTGCACCATAGAATACATGAGGCCGTAAGTTTCGGATGTCATCAAGGTTTTTAACAGTTATTATGGGGTATAATTATTAAACCTTTTCGTTTGCTAACTTTAAACGAAAGTTGCTCTGCAATATTTTGTCATATCTAGTTCAGACAGTGGAACTCGTCTCCAAGGCTAGGCTAGGCCCATCTTGGATGCAACAAAGATATACATTTTACATTAGTAGCGCATAGTTTATAACTAAGAGCCATCATCGGACCTTAGGCTTTAATTCAGTTACAAAATACGAAAACGGCCGGTGAAACTTCCCACTTTATCGAAAGCAAACTTTTCTTGTGCACAAATAAAACATTCTACTCGATAACAAGAGACAAAACTAAAAAACTCTTCTAGTTTCTCACTAACTTAGATTCTTTCTCTACAGAGAAAATCTAATCAACATTATTTCTACATTACGAAAACAAAGACACATTTGTGCGTAAGATCATGGCGCAAAATCTTTATAGGATACTTCGATGTTTACGCTTTCATATATCGCTGGAGCCCTCGACTCCGCCCATACAAGAGTTCGTTTAGAAGAAGTATTGCCAAAGTGGTTGTTAACCCCGTTACGAGTTTACTCGCATGTGGTTTTTATTTCTTTTGGCCTCCGTTGATCAACTCAGCATTGTACACAGACTTTCAATTAAGTGATTACGGATTTTTCAGATAGAGGATCAGTTTGGCAGACTAAATAGTGGAGTTGAACGGTTTTGCTTTGTTTTTAGATTACTGAAAAAGGGAAATAAAAAATTGGCTCCTACTGTAACCCCTGTTGAAAAAAGACGATTGTCAACTAGAAAATCAAAGTCCATTGTTCACATAACTCACTCGGTGACTCTTATGAATGTCACTAGATTTACCTTAAAGTACTGACGTAGGTGTCTCACAGACGATGAGTTCACAGATATGAGTTTTATTTAATGGCTTTTAAAGTTACCCTCGCGCCCTTGGGATCTAACTTGTCCATAATTAAATCGAGAGGTCACCAGCGGTACGGTAACACATTCGGCTGTAGAGCTGCGCAGTGTCTCTGAGACGCAAGGTCAGTATTAGTATAGTGCGTCAAAAACAATGTAAAATGTGTCAAAAGGCAAATAAATCGCTGCTTAAGCAGTACTTTTAATTAAGACTAATGTTAAAATTTAAGATGCTTTTTATAAAATTATTCTAAATATCTTTTTTATCGTTAAGATTTTAACTTATATTTTTTAGATGAGCGAAACATTCACTTCTACTAAATAAATACTGATGTCCTATGAAAAGGTTGTTGTATTTTTACTGACTTGATAAAATAATAATATAATAATAATCACAATACAATCAAACAATGTGCAAATCAGTTAATAAAAATTACCTATTTCGATTATTTATTAAGCCGTCTGGGAGACATCATGTTGCCATGTATGATATGTCTAAGTTACGTCAGTACTTAAAGGTTAATGAAGTAATGTTTCTACGTTTGCCTTTAGTATTCGTAATACAAGAGTGCGTAGTTTCATCGTACTACTATTACTAGAATAAAAAAAGAAATTTGTAACTGATGTGTATGGATGGATATTTGTTTTTCTTTAAGGCAAAAATACCCTAATGAATATATATGTACATTACAAAAAGAAGAGACAATCTTTAGACGTAATAAAATTTAAACTAGCCAACAAAAACTATCAAAATGTGAGTTTTTTTCTTATGCTTAACGTCTATCGGAGTACTTAACCGATCTCCACGAAGTTTTGCCAGAATTTAAGAAAAGTACACAAGTAGGGAACAGACTGAGCTTAGAATAAGTAAATTATTCTGATTGGAGTAGACAACTTGTTACATCAAAATTTTTTGATTTAATTAGACCCGGTTTGGGTGCAAACTCCTTGTTAATGGCGCCCAACGTGGGCCTAGGCACTTTGAAATTTAATTCAGGATCCTAAATGTATAACTAGTTCTCTGATATGGCTACGTCATGCTGAAATAATCTATGATAGGCTTTCCGTATAAAGTACGTGTTGTGTCTAAATTAATTAGAAGGGCTTCAGTAACTATCGTGTATTTGTTCAAATACAGTACAAGGAAGTAGAAAAGGTCAGAGAATTTTAGAGCTGAAACTAAGACATTTTAATGGCCGTTTATTTGTTTCTGTTGATAAGATATTTTGTATTATTATACTATATCAGCCGTCATAATAATTACGCAATAGGCAGCTTCTTGTCAAATCACGTAACTAATTAACAGTGAAGTATGAAATTCATTTCAAGAATTCTGCAGGATACATTGCTGTGCCAACAATGTATTCCACACACAAAGTACCCAAAACTTACTACTTCAAATAATTCGTACTTGCTATTACGCTTGCTAGTACGTTACTATCTCAAACAACGACAAATTGTAAGACAATCGAAAGCTATGGATTAATCCATAGAAATGTCGGGAGTCGACGCAAGCTGAGATTTTAACGGGTCGCCGGCCCAGAAAATTAATATCATGCTCGTGGTATAAAGACGCAATTGTCAACAAATCTTTATTACAATTTACAAGAATTATTTTGTTTTATATTTTTGAGTGCAAGAATATGGAAAATTGGATGACATCATAGTATAATTTTTATGAATAGGCCAGTATACTAGGATAATTTGAATATTGATAGTTGCAAAGAAACCAGTGAATCTCCAATTTCCAAACAAGTCATGAATACATGAAATTAACTAGTCGTTCTATTTTTAGTACAAACTTTAAACTAGTAGATTTTAAGCTGGACTTATTTTCAACAGTAATGTTTATAAAGGCATCAAATGGAGATTTCATGCCCAAAATTATCTAATCTCTTGTTAGTTAGAATAAAAATAGTAGTCTTGTTGTTTGTATCGATAAAGTACAAATGAATCCGACACAGCAGAACAATAAAGTTATGAAATATTGCTGATTTTCCATCCATTGTATTGCTCATGAACATATTCGAGCGCTGCAGTCTACTGTTCATTCAGGACAAATTGACAAAATTTTCTCCACTCTTCAGTTTTAGATAGTCTTTTCGAATTTAGCACGTTACCAGGAATGGTATAGAGCATTGATGTGGTTACGAGCATTTTGTAGTGATTTTACCACGCAATGCCGATAGTACCGACGAAATATTGCAGTTGTCGACGTACATACATACATACATACATACATACATATCGTCACGCCTTTTATCCCCAAAGGGGTAGGCAGAGGTGTATTTCTACACCCACTTTTCGCCAGATATACTTTAGTCCCACGTAATAAGGGGCGAGCCTATTGCCGTACCGGGCACATTTCCAGACTCCATGCTGCTACTCCGAATTTCGTGACAGAAAAACCCAATAACACTGCCCGACCCAGGAATTGAACCCGAGACCTCCCGATCCCACGTGCACGTTTATGCCGCGAGACCAACGAGGCAGTCGTATAGGGTTTGATGTCGAGTTTTCCGTCTCTACACAAAGATGGTATTTGCGTCGTGCTATCCCTTAGTCGCCTCTTACGACACCCCACGGGAAGATAGGGTGGTGACACTTGTATTCTATGCCGTCAACCACACATTGTCGACGTATATATATATATACAGGGTGATTTAAAAGTCGTGTAATTCCTTTGAACCACATGATCTGCTGGTGATATAGAATGACCCTAACCATATATATATTTTTTTAGAACTTTTTTTTGAGAAAAAAAAAAATTCTTTTTTACTTTGCTTCGGTTTCATACAATAGTACGTTAACAGCCTGAAAGGGTTTTAATAAAAAAAAATAAAAAAATAAACACTACGTCAACTAAAATGTCGAATTCTAAAACGTGGTAACAACACCTCGCATCGCGTGCCGTCAGCTGTCATCGAGACACGGTAAGGTCAAACCCGCGGCGTTTAATGTCAGTGGCAGTAGATGGCGCTACGGCGAGTTTACTACTACGTACAAACCGCGCAAGAGGCGAAACTAGTCTCTCATGCCATCTTATTCTTTCAAATGATTGATATTTTATCATAAAACATAATTATTATTTACGATATTACTAAATCTTGGACCGACAATCTTGTTAAGATCGCGGGAAGCGGTTGGTATGCCCAGCAGTGGACGTCCTTTGGCTGAAATAATGATGATGATTACAGATTCTGACAATAATCTATCTATCTAAACCGTCTTAGCTATTTGGATCAGTCTCTGTCAACATAACTACCTACCACACGACAGCAGCTGATTTTACTTTAAAAATAGTCGCCTGTTGACACATGTTTGATTACTTATTTGTTCCCTACTTTATCTTTAGTACAGTACAGATGTTTCATTAAGGAATAACATTGGTGGACTTTTGTCTTTTACTTGTGGCACGGCGACGCCGCTGGAGTTACCTACGTAAGTAAACAGTAGCACAGATTAAATAAAAGTTAGATACCTACCTACTTCGTAAACCGTAGCGCCGTGTGTCTGTGTACCCAGTACACACTTCGCACAGTACTAGTTTTTAGAGGCATAGGTACTTTATTTTAGAGATAGAGTTTCAAATGGTAAACATCTAAGTAAAACTGAAACTTTTACCTAGATTATTTTAGATACTAAAATTTTACTTTTCCACTTAGGTAGGTACCTACTCAAATAAACATTTTGATGTCAACTTTCCCTTCATACTTTTTTCCGGCTTAGGACGAACATAATTATGACAAAATTATAAATCATTAAGGCAGGTAGAGTGAAAGCTAGATGTCTATGAAAATACACACATTCAGAAAGAGATTTCATCACAATTAGGGCGTATTTAAAAAGTTGAAATCAAATTATGTACAATTATTGTCTTATTTACAAAAACTCACCGTCACTGCACGATGGAGTTAGATATTTACCTACACTTGAATATTTACACTTATTTACACGCACTTAATTCACTTATTTACACGCACTTTATGCCAAATGTACTAACTGTTCAAAGTGGCCGCCCTGCATGTCTAAGCACAGTTGCGCCCTACGTCTCAAATTATTTCTTAATCGTCTAGTGACGCCTGTGACAATATCTTCTCTGCGGACTATTCTGTTTATAATTCCAGCCCACACATTCACAGAAAAACGCGTCTGGAACGCATCGCACCGCGTTACGTGGGGATTTTGTTCGGCCCACCAATGTTCATTGTGAACATTAAATAACCCTAAGCGGGTGAATGTGGCCTCATCTGTCCACAAAATGTTGCGGTCCGTTTCCAACAGCCACCTACAAAATGTAACCCTGGCAGGTTGGTCGGTTTCGGCCATGTCGTGTACCGGCTGGAAATGGAATGGATGCTTCCCTGCCGCATTTAGAAGCCTCCACACGTAGCTTTGGCTGACGCCTAATCTTCGCGCTACCGGCCGGGTGGAGCTTTGCGGGTTCTGCTCAATATACCTTCTTATGCTACGATCCAACTGCTCCGGATACATGGTAGGACGCCCTCGAGCTTGTGCATGTTCGGGAACAGCTAACTGTCCGTAGTCTAAGAAGTTCTGCACTGCCCGAAGTATCCGCCGTGATGAAGGTACAGGCGAGTTTGGGCTTCGCCTCCGAAACCATTCTCTGGTTTCATTAAGGTCTCTCGAACTTGCATAATGCCAAACGATTTGGGCGAGTTCTCGGGTAGTAAGCGAGTCCATTTTCAAGTAAAACGGAAAACACGTGCGCTCAGTGACAATAAAATTATGCACTGATTTAATAAGCATTGATTTTAGAAAAAGTTAAATTCGCGGTCTTATTTGCATTAATAAACAAAATTAGTTTTTATTTGCATCTGCATTAAGTTTAGTTTTAATTGAAATTATTTGGTGTCGGCTTTATCATAAAGGTCTATTAAACTATTTGACGTAGCCGCCTCACCTATGACTAGAGCCGCCATCACTGAAATGTTTGCAAATTTTAACTTTATTGAGACGTACTAAGCGTGCTATTTGTCTGCGGATGCGGCATGCTTTAAATCAGCGGTACTCAACCAGCGGCCCACAGGCCGCATGCGGCCCGGTAAGCCATTTCGTGTGACCCGTGGGCCGGTCCACCGAATAGCATGGAGTAGATAATGTGTAGGAAAATATGTCAACCTTTTTAAATTGCTTACATCCAAAGAAAGTGCGAACGTACAGGGCGTCCGCTCAAGTTGCATTCAGCGAGACGAGCAAATCCCATTTCTTTCATGCCTGTTTTTTGAGTGTGTTATTTAAATCACATTGTATTGGAGTGCCGAAACTGTACCGAGGATTCAAGAGCCTTAACTTATTGTCTCTGGTTCTGTGGTTAAAGATCCCCAGGCGTGATATAAAGGTATATCACGGCCTTGGTTAGGTTCAAAGACATGACTGTGTGATGCGTTTTGACAATATTATTTAGCAGACTCGTGGTGAAAACCGGTCACGGGCTTTTCCCACTAGCTTGAGTTTGGGGCTGGTGGAGATGTGTGTGAGACTCTCCAAAATCTCCGCGGTGTTCACTTTACTACCTATGAAAATGGCGGGGCTGCGTAGACTGCTTTAGCATAACATGCGTTACCCCGCCTGAGTTAGTCTACCACTCGACGAGCCCCTCCTAACTGTACGAGTTAGGTTAGGCTAGATGTAACCGTCAAATTGCTGATACAATTTAATATTGCGACACAATACGAAACAATAAATACATCGAGAGGCGGACACAAACACGTAAGCCTCCTAACGGGCCCGTCTGGTCGGATCGCGTGCTGCCTCATAGGCCCGATAATTAGGCCGCTGGCAGTACCCCACAGTGGCTGGAGATCAATTTCAATGATTTATTGTAGATCGTCACTCACTCTCTAGTAGCATGCAGACCTGAAGTTCCACAGATGCTGACGCATCGAATCCTGCTCCTCCGCATATTTCCTCAGTTGCCATCTCATTCACGCAGAAGGAGAAGATGGTGTGTAGTCGATCGCATCGGATCATGGCTTCTAATAATGTCCGAAGAGCAAGTTGTTAACCGGCCAAATCGTAGTGAGTTATGACCGTAGATCAATCGGAAGCTGAGAACGCTCTGACGTCTTCTAGCCCCTTCCTCAAGATGGGTCTTACCCATATGACCACTAGGACCCAGGAGGGCGCGGACCGCCACATCTCATCGTCGTGTCTTGCGTCAAGCATCGGTTTCTCGCCCACCTCAGGACTTTCTAGTAGCATTTGTGAATCGACGCCATAAGCCACGTATCCAGATACCCTCTCACGATTGTTTCTTTTATTCTTTTGACTAACGGTCACGGCGCTGTATGTGCCCGGGTTTTATTGACCGTCAAGCACCGCAATTCAGCCCTTTGAAGGTTGTCTCTACGATTCGGACCCCACTCGTCATTATTTGAGCCACACGGGCTCATAAAAAGAAATGGCCTTAGACTTGGAAAAGGCCACCTTGAAACCTTTCTCGCCACATTTAGCTCAACCCTTCAGAAGCCCAAAAACTCGGCCTACGTAAGCTCGATATTTCAAGCACACAAGTTCATCACTTCAGCCTGCTGAAACTGCACAACGACGAGCATCTTGTAGAAGCTCAATAATTTGAATCCGCCAAATCCACAATCGTAGGATCTACTGAATTTTTCCGCGGCCCGCGGCGCGGCCCTGACTGGAATTCCTATGCGGCCCTTCTAAAATAAAGGTTGAATATCGCTGCTTTAAGCGGTCACTCCGCGACAAAAATGTGCCACCAACCAATGATTGTTCCGACTTCCAATTTTAGATGATTTACCGCCTTTACCGGTTGGTTTGTTTATGTGTTATTTGTGAACTTATTTCAAGTAGGTATGTATGTATTTGACTTCGGGATTTGTAATAATAAGTAAAAAATGTGGACAAATCTCAGACTTAGGTTATTTCTTTGATCTGAGCTTACTACAGATCAGGTTAGTGCCACTAAGAGCCCAGAATCTGTTACTTCACATACCTACTTACTTATTAGGTACGTACATACGGCGGCGTGTAGTAGGTACCCGAATAGGAGTTAATTTCTTAACGTACTAAACGTAGGAAGTACCTACTTTGGCATTTTAGGTAGGTACTTGGAATTTTCATATTCCAAAATGTTTTTGTGGTAGTTATGATTTGCATGCTAACGATCGATGGGTAAATCACATAGGTCATAATTCAAACACTCATTAGGTATTTATCTGATAACTCACATTCACTGAATTATCGATCACCTAAAAGTACTTACATTTTATCCGTTAAGTACCTAGGTATTTATTTTATTAGTAGGCACCTACCTTTTATGCAATGCTTTGAATTTACCTCTAACACTAATTGAACTGAGATTTGAATTTAATATCTCAAGTACCTACCAATCCCAGGTCAATTCGGTCGCTTTTGTCTGATTCTGTACGTCATGGTATGAGACCGTTTGCTATTTTAGCGTGGTTTTGCTTTACACGTGTAAATGACCATGTACATACTACATTTATTTGGTACAATAATAATATCAAGAGGACCCCAACTGCAGCACGGATCGTTTAACAAAATTAGATTCAATCTTTGAAGAAATAAAGCCCAAATTAGTTTCAAGAGAGCCGCGTCGCCGCGGCGTCGGTACCTTTGAGGAACATGATACAGCCGATACCGACGGACGTCACCATTGGAATTAAACCTTATGTTACTGATACAAAGTCTAAATAAGCTCTTTAGTAGATATCTTTGAATTCGTTAGGTAGTAATAGCATAGTAAGTACAAAACGAATAGTAGGATAGCTTCATACAAATTGGCCACCGTCGGTTTGAATGTACGCGTGAGTCGCTGGCGCCGTGTACGCACGCACACAATCTCATAGACGAGCGCAGCCCGGCGCGGCCTCAGTACTCATACTCAGTAGGTACAGATTGCGCCGCGCGTCTAAGGACGCAAGAGTACTATTCTTTTTAACTATGGTAATAGGCATAGGTTTAAGTTTATAAAGTACAAAGGTAAAAGACTCTTAGTGGCTCAGTGTCTACTCGCCGACTGTCACGCGCGGAAAGATGACGTTTCTCAGCGCGCTGACGCGCTCGAGTCAACACCCCGCTCATCGAGCACCAGTGCCTCCACAGACCTCTGAGAAACGACGGTTTTTGTGTGCCGAAGAGGCCGGCAAGTAACGACACACACGATAGTCCCACATCGCGGCCACCTTTTGTACAACCGCGCTGTGTCCGTTCTCCGAGAACGTAGCCACAGCGTCGTGGTTAGGTGGTTGACGCGCCGAGGCACTACATTGCCATCTACTGCACGGATGCAGAAAAAATCTGGAAAATCAACAATTGCCCCCACGGAGGGCAAGCCGACCGTCATCACCAGCTCGCGAGGCCGCCGCGGCGCCGGCGCCTGGCGCCAGCGCATCATAGCGCCCGCGAAGATGGCGATGACGGCGACGCAGCGACGACACCGCTGCCCCGCCTACGCCAACAACGCCGCCGCCACAGTTCACACTGAAAACCCGCCGCTGGCTTACACATAGCTCACCGGACTTTTACAGGGCAACCTGCCAGTGGGGTCAGTCAGGTCTCGCTAGAGGCGTGAAGACTACTCGGACGCTTCTGAGTCTGATTTCTGAGCACACTTCGTGTCACCCTGATTGTAATAGTTTATGTAACTGGATTGGACTGATTTACGTTCCTAATAAATTACGGTTTTACTTCACTGTTTATTTGCTAACAATTAACTGCTAAATACTAGCTTAGTGCAATGTTTATTAGTTGATATTATTTACCTACCTTACTAATGAATGTGTAGTGTAATGTTATCTTCAAATAGGCGTCAGTGAGTGCCGTGGGAGTCGTGGACGTCAACTCGAAACATCTACGTTGCAAAATTTGATTTTGGTATCATACTACCTACATTATCTTTCAGTTTGTTTATATGCAAATTCAGATCTTCAGGGCTTCATCGTCATCATCATCGTCCTAGCGTTATCCCGGTTACATCCAGGACTTTCGTCTTGGAGTCCAGTGTCCGCTTTCTAGTCTAACCAGATTTGACTGAGTATTAGCTTTTCCACAGAGCGACTGCCGTCTGACCTCCGCAACCCGAAGGTATGGATAACCATATTCCATGGTAAACCAAGTAAGTCTAAAGACCAGTACCAGTTTATTTGAGGGTACTGACTCCCCGTAACGACAAACACTCCCCTCAACAGTGGTATCCTTCAGGATTCTATTACCTATTAATTCTATTAATAATTAAAATATCGTCGGCTTTCGCCACTTTCCGTGTCAAAGGGTATGCCGCCTTTTTAAAGTAGTGCAATGTTACCGTCAAGCGAGCCGCCGTACTCAAAGGGACCGCTCTAGTGATGTTTACAATCAACAGATAACATCGATTTATTTAATTTTAACATGACATGTAACAGACTGGTAACGATAGCCTAATGGCGATACCAACGGACTGCCATGCAGAGGGTACCTATCTGGTTCGAATCCACGGTGCGCATCAATAATAATACATAATTAGTTAATAAGACTTTTCGAAGTTACGTGCGTAATAAATTGTTAATAAACGCTTGCAACGTGTCTCGGAAGAGGACGTCGGATAAACAGTCATGAAAATTCTTGACAGTCGTTACGGGGAGTCAGTACCCTCAAATAAACTGATCCTGGTCTAAACCATTGAATGGTTTTATTTAATAACAATACATAAAAACATGCAATTACACAAAGCTAACATTTTAGGGGTTTACCTACCGATATTGTATCAGGTAGGTAAACAATAACAATTGTATAAAATATCGATTAAAACATTACTCCAGTGAATATTATCATCGGTTACATCTCTAATAATTTATTTGATTTACGAACAATTTGCCTACTTGACCACTCAGTCTTTCGCGAGCATTTCTTTTGTTTAGACTTCCGGATCTGTGAAATAGTAAATTCTGTAGGTATGTCGTATTCAAACCCTGAATATTTTAACATGTTGATGTGTTTAGGTAGGAGTGAATTTATTATGCAGCAGGAGCTCGTAGGGAGACGAGGAACGGTATGTTAGACCACGGGGTCTACCCGTGCCGTCGGAACGCGCGTTTCGACGGCTTCAATTCGGTGTTCGCATCGTTGCAGCTTTTCAAAGTGCTAGCAGTGTTAAGCCCAGGAGTGTTAAGTAGTGTGTGTTCAGCGATGGTGCAAAGGTGCCGTAAGTGTCTGGACGTGAGCGGAGGACATGCGGAGAATGGCCGTAGCATCTTACAGCAAGTTGATATTTTTATCAATTTAAGGTAGGTGCCTACCTACTTATTGTAAGATTAAACCAATTAAAAAGTTGTTATAAACATAGGTTAGTGTACCGTCGCGTCATAGCCATAGCTACGTTAGTACTATTTATTCTGTGCCATAGCGCGACTTGGCTTGCCGATCGTAATAGGTCGGCAAAGGTAGCAACGCTTGCAAAAGCCTTCTCTTAGATAGGTGACCGCGTGTGACATTACATGAGTGCGCTACCGGGTTTCCAACGGCACGTAAAGCCGAATCAAAGAATCGTTGGCCATCTCGTAGGCCTTCGGGCAGTCTGAAAACACTGACATCAGAGTTGGCAAGGCACTCGCACGAAACAAACAGACAACCTAAATACCGCGTTTTGTTTTACCTACACCATCGAACCAAGAGATCAGCTGTTGCATCAAGTGCATAAAATCTGTTATACCTAAAATAATACTTGGCACGTGTAAAGGACGATGACTCGCGACGGCGGCTTTTGTCAAAGGAGGCGGTCGGGTGGCCTATGCACTTAAAGCCATCAAATCTTTATGAACTTTAGGTAAATACCTAGCTATTATCTATCTGATATTATATTATTTAATATTAATTAAATTTACACAAATACCTTATCATTTTACGCTACTCTACAAGGCTACAAGTACTACCTACAACCCCTTCATTGATCGGACGGAGGGTTATGAAACCCTGAATGGTTTAGACTAGATATGAGGGTACTGATTCCTCTAACGACTGTCAAAAATCTTCTGATGATAGCCGGGACAGACGGCTTAACGTGCTCTCCGAGGCACGGAGGGGTTTGTCTTTTTGTAGCCGGTCACCCATAAACTAGACGGTGCCGAACGCGCTTAACCTTCAGGTCTAGTACGAGTTTGCACTCGATCGTCACGGTGGACGATAGCCTAGTCGACGGGAACAATTTCCATACATTTTCTAAATGCGCCCCCTAGCGGTCTCTATCGATCGCTACTCTCCGTTAGGGGCGCTTTTACAAAATGTATGGAAATTGTTCCCATCGACTAGGCTATGGTCCACCGTGACGATCGAGTGCTAACTCGTACTAGGCCCTACTAGGTTCGAGCGGTTGCCACTTTGACACGGGCCCCTCTGGCCCAGGACTTCATTATCATAAAAATACTGGACTGCCAATTACTTAGTATAACAACGTAGTGCCTTCTTAACTAACGATGTTCTTAACAGAACACGTTTAGATTAATCAAAAATAATTAATCTCTTAATTTTTTGTACGATGAAGTGACAAGACAATGCTATTCTTTAATGAAACATCTAATCTGTACTAAAGATAAAGTAGGTAACAAATAATTAAACATGTGTCAACAGGCGACTATTTTTAAAGTAAAATCAGCTGCTGTCGTGTGGTAGGTAGTTATGTTGACAGAGACTGATCCAAATAGCTAAGACGGTTTAGATAGATAGATTATTGTCAGAATCTGTAATCATCATCATTATTTCAGCCAAAGGACGTCCACTGCTGGGCATACCAACCGCTTCCCGCGATCTTAACAAGATTGTCGGTCCAAGATTTAGTAATATCGTAAATAATAATTATGTTTTATGATAAAATATCAATCATTTGAAAGAATAAGATGGCATGAGAGACTAGTTTCGCCTCTTGCGCGGTTTGTACGTAGTAGTAAACTCGCCGTAGCGCCATCTACTGCCACTGACATTAAACGCCGCGGGTTTGACCTTACCGTGTCTCGATGACAGCTGACGGCACGCGACGCGAGGTGTTGTTACCACGTTTTAGAATTCGACATTTTAGTTGACGTAGTGTTTATTTTTTTATTTTCTTTTTTATTAAAACCCTTTCAGGCTGTTAACGTACTATTGTATGAAACCGAAGCAAAGCAAAAAAAAAATTTTTTTTCTCAAAAAACAAAATTCTAAAAAAAAAAATATATGGTTAGGGTCATTCTATATCACCAGCAGATCATGTGGTTCAAAGGAATTACACGACTTTTAAATCACCCTGTATATATATATGTCGGAGAAGGATTACTATCATCGACATTGCTATTATTGGTTACGGACTTAGTGGGCGTCATTGGGGTAAAATGCGGGCACAAAACACAATCAGCTAAGTTTGACAATATTTTAATTACTGTTGAACAATATTTATAAGTTTACACTGTTGCTAAATACAAATAATAGTATCAGACAAGACCGAGCAGCGGGTTCAGGGCAACTATCTTAATTTACTTCCTCTATACTCAATAATCCAACTCGATCTGCCGATTGCTCTTAAAAGACAATGCACAGAACACCATATACCAATGTCACCATTAGCTGTCAGTTCTCCTTTTAAATTAGATGGCACCACGACCCCGCTCGAGACACGCGTCCTGCTCTGATTGGTCATTATCTGAACTAGTACATTCACAACTTTTTAAATAACTAAGATAAATAAGGTTTTAAGCTATAGAAATATTTCACAAGTCAAATAAGGTTAAATTATAATTTTAAAGTGAATTATTTATAAAATCAACAATCATAGCTTCCTCCGACACGGCCGTCCTGACCTATCACACGTCCTCGTGTGAAGGTGAAGGCCGCGCATCATTGCTCCGACACGGCTGTCCTGATATATCACACGTCCTCGTGTGAAGTTGAAGGCCGCGCATCATAGGTATCTGTGAAAAAGAAAGATAATGGTGTAGTTCGGCCACTCCTGACCAAGGAGATCGTGTACATTTTATCTTCTGCGAAACAACTTCGTTAAGGATATAATCTGAATTCTAATTTACTCCACACTACGTACTAAATTAAGTCTATATAACAAACAAACAACAGCCTCCTCGCTGTTTATCAAATGGCCTCCACGCCTCTTTGATAATCTAAATGGCCTCCTCGCCTCTACTTTCTATACAACAAACAAACAACAGCCTCCTCGCTGTTTATCAAATGGCCTCCACGCCTCTTTGATAATCTAAATGGCCTCCTCGCCTCTTTTTGTCTAAATGGCCTCCTCGCCACTCACTAGTCTACATGGCCTCCTCGCCACTCACTAGTCTACATGGCCTCCTCGCCTCTAACTAGTCTACTCTACAGTCTACACTCTTACTGATTACATCCTTAAACGGCCACGTCGCCATCTCTTTCTGCCAGTTTAATTTTCAATGGCCTCTACCGGAATCAAAACAAAATGAGAACTGCTCACCAAATTGCGTAATTATTCCGGTGACAGGTTTCATAGCACACGTGTCCACTCGTTTCACGGCGGGTGCGGGTGCCGGCTGTGCACTGCTGCTCCCTACTGCCAATGTTTTTGTTGAGCACCGTGATGCCACGTGACCCTCAACACCTCACTTGTAGCAAGTCACAGGAACCCGCGTAGCAACAGCCGTGTTGGGCCGCTCAGGGGTCAGCGTTGTTTGCTACTTGTCACTCGATCAACTGAGACATTCAAAAGATTTATAGCCAAGCTTTCCACAAGCAAAACAATTTGTTGAAATAGATCTTAACGTAGGACTTATAGATCTTAACGTAGGACTTTTACTATCTTGCGCAGTGCTTGCTACGGTCTTTCTTATTTCTGGGTAACTTCGCTTGCGATAAGAAAAAGCCATTAGTTTACGTTTCACTTTACAGCGGGTAGTTATTTCCTCAGAAAAAATGTTGCGTAGTAAACTTGGCTCGGTTTGTCCCATATGCGCAAGTATTAAGGATACTACCATTTCTTCCTTGTCTAATTTATTCCACCGTGACATCGGTAAAGTGAATAGACGGCTTGCATATGCAGCAAGACATTCATTCACCTTCTTGCGATTTACCTGTAAGCAACTTCAATGTCATTGCTACACATGTTACCTACTAACGTGTCGAAACGAGAAAGATTTTTTTTTGAGATAACCAGGTTGCGGCGGAGCCTTTCATGGCCTTGCTAAGTATGAGAATCAATATACTTCCCTGTAAACCTCGAGCCGATAAGCAGATGTCAGCAGTCGCCAGCCAAGCCCGTGCGTCAGTATCTACATCTTTCGGTTGATATTTAGGCAACGTGATGTTCTCGTCTCTTTTCTTCGGTGTTCGGTGGGTTTGTTAGCGCCTCCACGAGAAGCCTCATGCTGGTTTATTGCGCTTCGAATAATGCTCGCCAATCATCATTTGCCATTGCCTGTTCGCCGCTCACGTTTTGTGCCTGCACCGCGGCCACTTCTGATGTCGGAGAAGGATTACTTTCATCGACATTGCTATTATTGGTTACGGACTTAGTGGGCGTCATTGGGGTAAAATGCGGGCACAAAACACAATCAGCTAAGTTTGACAATATTTTAATTACTGTTGAACAATATTTATAAGTTTACACTGTTGCTAAATACAAATAATAGTATCAGACAAGACCGAGCAGCGGGTTCAGGGCAACTATCTTAATTTACTTCCTCTATACTCAATAATCCAACTCGATCTGCCGATTGCTCTTAAAAGACAATGCACAGAACACCATATACCAATGTCACCATTAGCTGTCAGTTCTCCTTTTAAATTAGATGGCACCACGACCCCGCTCGAGACACGCGTCCTGCTCTGATTGGTCATTATCTGAACTAGTACATTCACAACTTTTTAAATAACTAAGATAAATAAGGTTTTAAGCTATAGAAATATTTCACAAGTCAAATAAGGTTAAATTATAATTTTAAAGTGAATTATTTATAAAATCAACAATCATAGCTTCCTCCGACATATATATATGGATGATTGTCTATCGTGTTGCATTCCGGTTACGATATCCTTTGAAATTGTTCATCGATTTGTCAGGGGTGCCATTTAGTAGAAATGACTAATAAAGACAAACATCAGTATGTCAGGGACTTGCGGAAACTTCTTAAGATTATGGTAAATATTGTATTATGTAACGGTATAACAGTTTGTTGTTGCAAAAGATTATTATATTAAAAGGTGAAGGAGCAATATATATATATACATATATATATACATGGTGTCACAAGACCCATCACCAAGTCGAAGTCTACTCGTTGTGGACATCATACCAAGTCATACTAACCAAAAATAATACCTGGGAAACGTATGTTTTTTTTTTAAGATTTCACATTTTTTAAACCTCAATTAAAAGCGCGCGCGCACAATGCTCCAAATACCTGCTTAACCGTGGAGTCATAGGGCATCTAAAGAACATATTGGCGGGGTAAATCCATCGATTTTGTACCTAATTAGAAGAATTCTATACTAACTTTGAACCTCAATATCTCCTGAACCAGTAATTTCCCAGGTATGGTGCCGAAGTAAAAAATAATCGTAGTGATTGGTTCAACATGGGATTTCAGTTTTCGTTAAGGGTCTTTTTACACCCTGTATATATTGCTCCTTCATCATATCTTTGATTCCTATACGGAAGACAACTTTGTGGCCTTACGCCGAAAAAATTGAATAAATATTTAAAATACAGTCATGTAAAATCAAACGATACATATCAGATAGAAAAATTATGTTATTTAAGTACTGTCAAGTTATAAGAGACCCGAATTTTGGATAGTGTAAAGCTACAGCTTCTAAAGATTCAAAGCCTCATTCATCAATAAAATAGCTTGGGCCCAGAACTGTCTGGCTATCTTAGGTCAGTTTAAATAGCGTACTAGGTCTGCCATCCGTCATCCAGTTTGACAGATTTGTAAATTACATTTCAATGTCTTTGTACTGCAAGTAGGCATAAAATATAAATTGGTCACATTTATAAATTCGTTCTCGCCATAAGATTTTGATTATAACATACATACATATGTTTTTCTATCCAAATGAAGAAATAGTTGGATAATTGTATCAACACTGTACGTAATCTTAATATATAAAATCCTTGCGTTACTGACTGACTGACAGACACGCTACAGCCGAAACTATTGGGTGCAGGAAGCTGAAATTTGGCATGTGTGTTCCTTGGGGACCGTAGAGGTGCACTAAGAAGGGATTTCCCGAAATTCCCACGGGATCGGCCAAAACGGGTAAATTAAAAAAAATGCAGGCGTAGCTGCTGGCGTCCTCTAGTCTAAAATAAGACTCAATGATCTCATAGTCGTACTAAAGTGGAAAAAAAAGATGGCCTAGACGTCTAGAGTATAGTCTGTTGGCCTATAAGTGAGCAGAATAGGCGACACACGCGAAAAAGTTGTTTAATAATAAGATGTGTACTTCAATCATGGACTTGAGTCGTTTCATCTGATAGCGGATTTAGTATCTGCATTATCATGAATATGATTAACGTTGTTAAAACAAAAAGGACTACCGCTCCATTATAGGCATATAAAACAAGGTTACTTGGCTGTAATATCCTTGTAAGGTTATATCCACTTTTGGTGAAAATCCAAGTAAGGAAAGTTGATTTTGCTTCTTTTGTTCGCATTAATTCTTTTTTTTTTGTTTGTACTGCGGCCGGTTTCTTTGTCGTTTGGGTTTTTGTTTTACGAACATCTTCTTGTTTTCTAGAAGCTAAAGATTTTTATATTTCAATGTTTCGTAATTGACTGTCAAGGTATAAAAGTTGTCTTTATGCTGATTCGGTTTCGTGAAGTTAGTATGAAAGTTATGCTCTGAGTCCGCGGTACAGCATTCATGCTTTAATGTTTAGTTTTGATTTTTAGAATCTCGAACTAATATTATGCATAAATCTTAAACTAGTTTCCGCTTCAATTTCAAACACAAACAAACCAGTACTATTAACTTTTACATTTTCTATATTTTTAGCCTAGCATGGGATTTCTAAAGAAAAGTTATAAGTAACTTGTCCTTATTGCCAACTTAGTTCCAACCAAACTTTAGTAAAATTGTTTCAGATAATAACCAAGAAATTACAAACAAACGCACGGAGAATACTGTGGATAAATAAATTATGCTAATACTATCAGTATAGTCTGGGACTAGATGGTTATGTGATGGAATATTATCATTATATTTGTGCATATTCATAAATTTTCCTGTTACATTTACTTAATAATTGTGCAGTGCAGTTACTTAAAAATTTCCCTAACGCGTCATCAAAGATCCCACGACTCCCTGCTGCAGTAAGATTAGTGCCTCAAAATTTGTTCTAATTAAAACTGAACTAGTTCTAACAAAAGCCAGGGCAGCCACAATTGATGCCGGTTCGAGGGAGATATTAATCTGGTCTGCTGTAAACAACTACAATGTTTGCATTCGAGCTTAAATGCGTTTTTGTGGAAGGTGCTGTCGGGCATCGTATTTGAAAAAGTGTTTGTGAGAATGCAATGAGCAATGCGCAAGGACATTGAGAAAACATAGGATAAAGACGATTTTTCGAGTATAATTATGGTTGTTATGTATGTATTGTGCCCAAGATTACGTTATTCAATATTTGAATATTTATACTAAGCAGTTTTATGTTAACCAACTTACATTCTTTAAAAGGCAGTTGTTTAGAAGTTATTTTGAAAAGAAAAAAGGAACAATAAGTCATCATCATCTTAACGTTATCCCAGTTTCAATCTGGGGTCCGCTTCCTACTCTAACCGGATTTTGGCTGAATATTAGCTTTTCCACAGAGCGACTGCCTATCTGACCTCTGCAACCCGAAGGGATAGCGATATTCCATGGTTTAGACTAGTGACAACTTATTTAGAAGGAACTGACGCCCTCTTACGACTGTCAAAGATCTTCATGACAAACGGGACCGATGGCTTTAACGTGCTCTCTGAGGCACGGGACAAGCAATAATTAATAATTCAATACGCACATAACTCCGAAAAGTCATTGGTGCGCGCCGTGGATTCGAACCCGATACCCTCTGCATGGCAGTCTGTTGGTATCTCCACTAGGCTATCGCTGCCTAAAAAAAGAACAATAAGTAAACTGAGCTAATTACTCTAGCGATTAGTGACTCTGATTGCTTAAGCCGGAGATTTAGTTGTCACCCAGGAGAAATGATTGTGTCGCGAGCACGATAATTTATACGGTGTCGGCATATTCTTTTAAGAATACTGAAATAATAACATTTATCTGTTTCCTAGTTGTCATAGTACAGGTTCTGCCAAGTTCGGTATCAGATTACTGTGTGGCAGTTTCCTAAATTTATAATAGCACACAAACACGGTCCTACCGTATCTATATACCAATCAGCACCGTTGTCACGCGTACTTATGCATTCATTGGAAATTAGTACGTGTGAAATTAGAATTAACATGGGCATTAAATCTGCGCCCTCGGTGATTGTGGTTTGTATCACTGCAGACGGTTTGCAGCGTAGCTCTGAATTTTAGTTTTATACTGCGTACCATGAGTGCACTATGGGAAGAAAAACCGCTCGTAAAATACTGGATACATTGCGTTCGCTCAACATTTGTTTATGGAAGCGCGTGCCTTTGTTGTGTATTTTGTTTATAGAAGCAGTAGTTTCTTTGCGAACCTGCTAGGTTGGAGTTTATTAGGATTTGGCGTAGAATTATTGCGTTATTCGTCTCGTTGTGCGGAGTTTTCTGACGTTTGTTTCCGATTGAATTGCTGCAAATTTTGATTGGATTAGAATTCTGAATTTTTGTGGTTTCAGTTTTAAGGCAATAGTATTGTGATTATTAATTATAACTTAATTTAATCGGTAACGACAAAAAAATATAGTAATCAGTGCATGCATCTCTCCAAAGTTAATTAGATTACATGTAGGGATACCATGTTCAAACAAAAGATATATTGACCTACTTACCCACTTTAGAAATATTTGACACATCACAAAATGATAATTCTATGATACTTATTATACTACCATCTCCTAATAAAAATAGTCCTCGCAAATCTAACATTGTTTGAAAATATCAAAAAATTTTAGATACATATAACCGAACCTTCTGTCGGAGACCTCTCAATAATACAGTAGAATACTTTCCGCTGCATTGACCTTGGCATCTGGGTCTGTATAGTATCATTTTGAACAGACTGTCTATTGATGTCTTGACAAAACTGACCCTCTACGATTCTAAAGGCTAGGTGTAGATAACGCGGTACTCTCCACAATTCTAAAATTAAAAAGTATATTACGCGATAAACTATGCTTGCAAAGCGAATAGTAATACATTAATAGAACTCAATTCAAATTTAAAATATACAATACAACTGAAACATCTATAATGGCTTCGCCGCATCGTTGCCTTCCCCTCGGGACGGCAAAACTTTATAGGGGCGTACTATTATTTACTCTACGGTACAACACTGAACACGTCACTGCGACTATTCACCGCCGCGATTAGCGGACGACATGAAAAATACATACGTCAAACTTGTAAAGTTCTAGTGTCACAGATATTCGAATTTTGTTTTCTATATAGATGGCATTCTGCCTTCCTGTTGGTTTTGTTATACAATTGGTGAGATTTTCATGTAATTTATTATGTGTGTTTTCTAAGTATGTTATTATTTTTTTCAAATTACAGGAACAACTTTCAATATGTCTTGACACCATCGTTGCCTTTCCCCTCGGGACGACACAACTTTGTAGGGGCCTACTATTATTTATTCTACGGTAGAACACTGAACACGATTTGGTGATACAACTATTCACCGCGGCGATTAAGGGACGACATGACAAATAAATACGTCAAGTTGGTAACGTTCTATTGTCACAGATATTCGATTGGTTTTGTATAATTGGAGGGAATTTTATCGAACATTTCTATGTAATTTACCCTGTGTGAAATAAACATTGCCATGTTTAAAAGTTTTCTAAGTCTGTTATTTCGTTTTTCAAATTACAGATTCAGCTTTTCGATATGTTTCGGCACCTTATCACGAGTTTTGCCTCCATCGTATCAATTTGGTGATCTTCCATGTAAGCTCAGAACATTCGAGAGTGCCAAGATAACGAAATGATCGAATATTAATGTTGAGGGTCTCGTCGATGACAGCATTGATTTCATTTCCGAAACATCTGGTTACGTTTTCGATGAGACGAATTGTACGAAAACCATATACCTACATGCAATTTTGATTGCACGTACAGTACTCCCAAATCAATAATGTGCATGCAGATCTTCGTTAATTGTGGTATTCCCGGAAACACCCGAATCACTGAATTGTAAGAGCCCTAAACAATGCACTTGCATTTTGCATCGTGTTCGAAAGAAATAGGAGTGAATATTATGTGTACACAATGGAAAACAATTTGGGCTGTCGGCGGCGGTCGCCGGTCCGACAAAGGTCCGTCAGTCGTCTTTATATAATGGTGGTGACTGCACGTGTTCTCTCTGTGTAGAATTATATAGAGCTGCTATTACACACCCTTCTTGGTTTTGTTTTCAAAGGTGAATTTAATTATTTTATTCATATTTAAATAGTTTATTTTGTAAAATAGGTAAATATACTAACATTTTTCACGGCTTGTTAATATAATAAAAATACCTACTTTAAATACATATTAAGTACTAGAAAAGACATTTTAAAAAAATACACACAATAAAAATAGATATAGGAATAAATAATATTACAAAGTATATTAGTACATAATGCAATAATACAACAAATAAATAAAATATGTCCAACTCTGCCCATACCATTTTCTTTCAGACGTATTCTTCCAGAATGGATAAATTTAAACGTGGAAAGCCACTTAAGTCACAAGCACGGCAAATGGTATTTAATGTGTACCTTTATTTCTTAAATGAAGCCAATGTTTTCAAAAAAGACCATGATGGTTATTTAAAAAAAAATCAGGACCGTGTTACAAAAGCTACAGGAATTTCACGACGAACTTTGACTAATATTTTAAACGAAAAAAAAAAACAGAATCAATCAATGAAATTTTCCACACCGAAAAAAGGAAAACCTAAAAGTAGATTTCGGCTGGGACTTGATGATTTCGACTACTGTGTTATTCATCATATGATATACAATTTTCACTTGATGCTCAAAGAACTCCCAACTGTAAATAATTTGAGAAAAAAGTTGATCGAAGCTATTAATCTCAAAGGCTGTGCAGAGACTTTAAGGCTGATCTTGAAAGAAATGGGGTTTGGGTTTCTGAAGAATGATAATAACAGACGGTTACTTATGGAAAAGCATGATATACGTTTAAAAAGGATCAAATATCTCAGAGAAATACAACAGCTGAGGAATTCTGGTAGAAATATAGTGTGTTTATGGACGAGTCATACGTGCATACATCACATACTAAGGGTAAAACGTGGCAAGATAGCAGCAAAAAAGGTCATTTCCGAAGGAGAGAGAATAATTATTGTAGACGCAGGCAATGAAAAAGGCTTCGTCCCAGGGGCTCTAATGTTACATAAATGTGTCGACTCAGAAGGTGATTATCATAAAGAAATAAACGCGGAACGTTATCAAGCTTGGCTACGCAATGAATTGATTCCTAACTTGCCTCCTAATAGTGTGCTGGTAATTGACAACGCCCATATCATAATAAGCTGTCTGTGAAACCACCAAAATCAAACACACGTAAACCACAAATGATAGCTTGGTTACAACAACACAACATTCCGCATGACCTAAAGAAACTGAAACCCGATTTGTATGAAATTATAAAAAAAAATAAAGAGAAATACACAGAATTTGTCATTGACCGTATAATAGAGGAACGTGGGCAACAAATTATACGATTGCCACCATATCATCCCGATTTTAACCCCATTGAAAATATTTGGTCCCAAATAAAGCAACACGTAGCCAAAAAAAAATATTGCCATGTTTTTACGTCAGGTAAAGATGCCATATTAGAAAAAATCAATAATATAGGACCAGAAGAATGGAAAAAAAATTGTAATCATGCTGTGAAATGCGAAGATGCATATAGAAAATTTGACCTAAGAATCGATAGTTATTCTGATGAAATGATTATTTACACAGGTGATAGCAGTGAGGAAAGTGTCAATGAACAAGAGCATAATGAAAGTTCTGATGAATCTACGATGTCAGGAATAGAGATCCTCCCTGATTCTGATTAATTTTTTGTAATTGTAATATTATTCTGGAATGATCACTTCTGTAAATACTTTTGATCTGAGATGTTATGATTAGATTTCTAAGATTTTAATGTAACCTGTGTTTGAAAACCATTTTTCTTCTTCTAATATAAACCTTGTATTACTTAAACCTTCTTTTCTTCCATCATTACACCAGCTACAGCAAGACACTTAAAAAGTATTATAATCGAAGTAAATCAATTCAATAAAAATTTTAGCATATTCGCTATTGTGTGGGTTTCTTTACTATATACTTACATGGAACTATCGAATCAAATTTCTTTACTGATAAATCAATATTTATTTTTTACATACATACATAGACTCACGCCTGTTTCCCGGAGGGGTAGGCAGAGACTACGGAGCGCCATTTGCAACGATCTTGACATATCTCTCTTGCTTCATTCACTCCCATCAGATTCCTCATGCATGCTCTTCTGTTCAGAGTGCTTCTAACCTGTCCTGTTTTTAGGATATCTCCAATCTGGTCAGAGAACGTCTGACTAGGTCTTCCCCTTCGTCCTGTCCCTTCCACATTTGCCTTATATATCTGCTTGGTCACTCTTTCGTCATCCATCCTCTCCACGTGTCCAAACCATCTTAGCATACCTTTCTCGATGCTTGTCACTACATCTTCTTTTACCCCACAACACTCTCTTATCACAAAATTATTTACTCTGTCAGTCAAAGAAACACCACACATACTTCGCAGTGCTCTCATTTCCACAGCATTTATTCTACTTTTATGACTCTTCTGCCATACCCAACTATCACTACCATACATAAGAGTAGGTACTAACACCCCTCTATGGACAGCCAAACGTGCCTTTTTGGACACGTTTTGGCTATTCATAAACGCCTTCAGAGCTCCATTCACTCTTTTACCTGCATTAATTCTTCTTTCAATATCTTCTACATTCTTACCATCTCTTGTAAACAGCGTACCTAAATATACAAACTCATTCACTTGCTCCACTCGCTGTCCATCGATCATAACATTACGAGCCGTAACGCATTCCTCCTTTTCAAAAACCATCACTTTCGTTTTACTTATATTTACTTTCATTCCTTTCCTCTCTAACGCACCATGCATGATTGTTACCATCTCCTGCAATTCCTCCGCTGAAGACGTAAGTATAACCTGATCATCAGCATAAAGGAGGCATTTGACAAGTAACTCATTCATCCTCAATCCACAGTCACTATTTTTCAAATCTTGCAAACAACTGTCCATGAAGACGTTGAACAGCCACGGCGAAGCCACACATCCCTGTCTAACACCTGTTTCGATGGTAAACCAATCCGTGTACGACCCATTTATCCTCACACAAGCTGTAGAATCTTCATAAAGGGATTTTAGAGCTCGTATGAGGCTGCTGTTCACCCAATACATCGACAGTACCGACCACACTTCATTCCTCACTACTTTATCGTAAGCCTTTTCCAAATCCACGAATGCGCAATAGACCTTTTGACCTTTGGCCAAGAATTTTTCGGCTACGCACCGCAAGGAAAAGACTTGATCCGTGCACCCCATACCCTTTCGGAATCCTGCTTGTACATCCCATATTTTTTTAGCACAAAAAACAGAATTTTACTAAATTATGTATTGTTGCCGAACAGGGACGAAGATTTCTATGCCCATTATCACTTTGGGAGACCTGTACAGCGTTGTGCTTTAAGCAGTCACCACGCTAAGTAGTTCTTCCCAGTCGTTTCATTTGTAGTATTTTGGTATCTCGACAACAACGCCACCTACGGGGACTAAATTATAGCCTATTATTTTCTATGTAGCCCTACAAAGTTAAACCATTTCACTGGTTACCCTGGACCAATATAAAGACAGACAGACAGTCAAAATAAAAAGATGGTTGTTTATGACTTGGTACAGTGTATCTAAATGCATTAAAAAGTCATTGTTATTTTTAAATAATCGGCCTGTAATTCAAATGTATTTATACGTATGTATAAATTAGACACAGTCATATTAGGCCTGGAAAAGTTCAGGTTCATTATAAATTTTAAACCACATTATGTATTACCCTGTTTAAAGCAAATAAATAATTTTAATTTGAATTTGGCACTCGATGATTCTGCTGATTAAATCAGAGAAGCAACGCGATTCAGATCCCATAACAAGTCAAACAGAAAGCGTGGCATATTCATTCATTTAATTAAATAGGCAATCATTCGTGTATTAATCACTATGTGACTTATTATGCTAGAAGGATTCGACTGAATATTTGACTTTTAACACTTTTCCGTTCAGACAGGCAGTCGCTTCGTGGAAAAGCTAATATTCAGCGAAATCCGGTTAGACTAGTAATCGGACCCCAGATTGAAACTTTACTGGGATAACGCTAGGAGGATGATGATTAGATTTTTCACAAAGCGACTGCCTGTATGATTTCCGCAACCTAATTGTATAGCGATGTTCCATGGTTTGGACTAGTGTCAGTTTATTCAGAGGTCCTGATTCCCTATATCGATTGTCAAAGAACTTCATGATAGTCGAGACCGACTATTTAACGTGCTCTTCGCGGCACAAGGCAGGCGATAATTTATCAACTCAAATGCCTATTTGAGTTGTGAGCCATGTGCTTTCAGTGTCAGTGGTTCGCGCCATGGATTCGAAACCGGTACCCTCTGCATAACAGTTTGTTAGTACCTACACTAGGCGGTTAAGTATTCCTATTGATTTAATAATTATCGTAGTTTTGGTTACATATTAAACTGAAATTATTTCATACATAAGATAAATAAACAATAATATGATAGGTTTAATAAATAAATAATTAATAATATTGGCTGTATAATAGTTATTTAACCCCAAATTCCTTTTCACAAACGTGAGAAAGAAATCTAATTGTTAAATCATTGTATTGTTTTTTTATGGGGCAGTAGATCTTGGCAAGGCCTAGCTGTGGTCTATGGGCTTACCCTTCTCACAGTGAGAAGAGGCCCGTGCCCAGCAGTGGCACAGTTTATATACAGGGCTGATGATGATGAGATCTTCGCAAATTATTATTTATAGCCTAGTTTACATATTTTTACATTAATGATTTATGGCAACATTATACTCGAGCAACGTCCTACGTGAGCGGCTCACCGCAAACGCGATTGCGGATCGGTCGGATGCGGTTTTTACGCGGTGCGGTAGGACACGGCGGCTCTGTCCTACGTGCACTCAAATCATTTTATTCCATCCTGCGGCGTTCATTTGACATGGATATGACAGCTCATTTATTGGAAAATTCATATCTTAAATATCAGATATTCATGAATTATGTACGACAGAGAAGTGTAAGGTCTGTAACAGACGCCGTAGGTCGCGTCCGATGGCGACCGGCGTCTGCTGACGCTAGACGCGGCTTCCAGCGTTGTTTGCGATGGTCACTCAGGATTTTAGTTTCTCGCATGCGCTCAATGTGAATAGACGGGATGAACAGACCATTTTAAGAGTTCTTCTCGAATAGGAGGAGGATGATGATCTTATTTTACAATGATTATTATAACAGGAGATAATAAAAAGGCGTCACGACCTTTTCGTGAAGAGAGAGGTCAAGGGTTGTTTTAATACGTTGATAAAAAAACATTAATATAATATTATGGTCTTTACCGCTGGCATCAAATAAAATTCTGTATTAATTTAACTGCTTCTATCAGTAATTCATCTTGCTCCTTTGTAAATTTCAAAATTTTTATGTAATAGACGCGGCGTCCGTAACGCCAGAATGCCCCGAAATGACTGCGTAGGCGACGTACTAGAGATGTGTCCCTCACTCATGAGGTGCCTCGTTTGAGGTACTCGTGAGCGCAATTTGAAAGAGTTACTCGAATTTCAATATTGAACCACCTCATTCGTTCACGCGTCCTCACTTAAAAATTGACATCGACATTATTGACGTTGTACTCGCGAGTGCTCGTAGAGTATTTTCTGTGCGAGGTGAGAGGCGAGCCGCGAGAGTGAGTCACAGATTAGATCGACGCCTCTTAGCAATAACCCGGCAATCGAAAAAATAAAATTTTACAGGAGAAAAGATTTACTGATTTTATCAAATATCTTTTCAACGAGTTGGGCTATTGAAATCATTGGTGGATTAAATGAAAGCTAATTTTTTGCGAAATATAACTGTGTCATTATTTTGAAAATCTTTTTATTGAAAACCTAGTAATTTACGAAAATAAATAATACCAAAAATGTTATACCTACAATTTTACAGTTATAGCATTTGCGGGATTATTGCAGTAATTTTTTCAAATAAAATATTTCATAACTTTATATTACGGACTTCTACGGCGTTATTTTATATTGATAGGCTGATACGTAACGTGTTTTTGCGGAGTTATTGCGGTAATACCAAATAATTTAAAAAACGGTATTAATAAATAGCGTTATTACGAGGAACATTAGAACAATTCTGTTATTGTAACCACTCGCTACCGACTTTAAAAACATATGTATATGTAATATTAGAAGGTAATAAACGAAAATGTATCGATTATAAATAATATTCAGAATGAAACAATCCAATAAATCAAATCATGTAATCAACTTTGAGCTACACAATCTCTTCAATTTAGTTCTTCTCCTGAAATATTTTTTTATTTCCGCTTCAAAAACTAACTAGCAAAACGTTGCAAGTACTGCCACGGTGCAAGTTATGAACGTATGTTTTGTTAGCTGGTTCGGTGTTACACCGAAACCGTAGGGTTCTAGGCGACTTGGAGCAGGAAAATGGACTGTATTAGAGCGAGTTCTGGGTCGCCTAGAAAGGAATAAGGGAAGAGGAGATGGATACGCTAAGGGGTGATTGAGTGGGTATAGGATATTTCAAGGATGGAGGGCACCTACCTTATACAACCTTCTTCGTTTCCGTAGGGCAGTCTCCTGGTGGTTTCGTGATGCAGCTGCTTGATTTCACTTCAATTCACCATTCGCGAGCGGGTTTTCCTTGGTGGAAGCGGTAATAAATCACATACAACGGTGCGGCGCGGTACGGTATCGAGACGGCGTTCTCAGCGAGAGGAATGTTCTCGACTGTCACTCGCATCCACGATCGCGTCAACGAATCAGGCGAAGGTAGTGCCTCTTCCAGGGAGTGGGATAGAGCGGGACGGAAATATGGTATCGCTCGCACTAGACGTGGAACGATTGATCTTGATGCGATTCGTTATAGGTAGATGGCGCTACTATATCCCCCCGGCCCTAAAGGGTTGCCTTTAAAAAAAAATAGAATTGAACTTAGCTATGTTGGGTGTACTACCGCATAACCCATCAATAGGCTAAGACAGCGATATGATAATAAAATTAATCTAAATTAACTTTAGCGAAAGCTACAAACGCAATAATAGCGAAAACTACTAACTAAATACTTAAACTAAGAGGTAGGTCCAACTTCAGGCTAGATCTCACTGAGTTGGAAGCGGACAGAGACGTACAACAGGGCGCACGTAACTCCCTTTAGCGGTTTTCACGGTAACAACGCGAGTTGTACCGTCCTTGGAAGTATGCAATTTCTCTACGATGGCTAACGGCCATGAAAGCGGCGGAGCATTATCATGTATTATGACGACCAACGTACCCTCCTGTATAGGGGATGCAGGACTATTCCACTTGGATCTAGCCTGAAGCTGGTGTAGATATTCCGCACGCCAGCGCCGCCAGAACGACTGCACGAGTTTATCCAGCAGAGTATGTCTCTGGAGCAAGCTTGAAGAGTCTGCTTCAGGAGCCGGAAATGACGATAATGGCACTGTGTTCAGAAAATGTGCAGGGCTTAACGCGGATGGTTCTGCAGGGTCACTACTCAATGCCGTGAGTGGACGCGAGTTGATCAGTGCCTCGACTTGTGCAAGGACAGTTAAAAGCTCTTCGTAAGAGAGGATCTGTTGACCTATAACCTTGAAGAGATGCGTTTTAATTACTTTGACCATGCTTTCCCAACATGCACCAAAATGTGGTGGTGCTGGTGGAATAAACTTCCAGTCAATATGATTTATGGAAAGTTCTTCCTGAAGACGAGTACGATATTCTTCCCTGAGAAACTTATAAAGGTCGCGTAAATAAGAGCTTGCGCCCACAAAACAAGTGCCGTTATCCGTGTACAAACACTGTATAGGGCCGCGCCGTGAGAAATCGTTTAAGGGCTGCCAGGAATGACACCGTGCTTAAATCTGTCGCAACTTCAATATGCGTAGCGCGCGTCGTTAAGCATGTAAAAATACATAGCCAGGCTTTACGGCTTTTAACACCTCGACCACGCACTGGCGTATACTGCAGTGGTCCTGCGTAATCACAACCGGTGTGTGTAAACGCTTTAGCAACCTGGTTGACGCACTGGCTAGGGAGATCGGCCATGGGAGGGAAAGTCGGACGCGGACGAAATTTGAAACAGACGTTACATTTATGTATTCTGGGACGAATTATTCGTCGAGCGGCTAAAATCCAATACTTATGCCTAAGTAAGGACATAAGCAACTCCGGACCGGCATGGAGGTGCTTCTTGTGATAAAAATCAACAAGAAGGTCGACAACATGATCATGTCGCGGCAGAATACAAGGATGTTTGTAGTTATAAGGTTCATCCGAATTTGACAGACGACCCCCAACGCGTATGACGCCGTGTTCATCGAGAAACGGCTTGAGTCTAAGGATAGCGGGAGAACAAGGTACATTGTCTTTTAAATTTTGAATGTCGTTACTAAAATGAACAGCTTGTACAGCTCGTATTAACTTACATTCTGCGAATTTGATATCAGTACTTGATACAAAAGTCTCATTACGTAGGTGCCTAAGAAACCTATAGACATAAACGATGGCGCGGAGTAACTTAGACCACGATGACATGCGTAGTGCGAGTGCATAGATGGGAGACTCCGCAACCTCAGCAATAACGGGATAAGAAACAGACTCCGTTCGGGTACATCTTCGTCTTCTGCACTGTGGTCAAAGGGTTGCATGGGCCATTCTGACGGATCATGGAAGATCCAAGAAAGTCCACGACGCCACAATGGATGATGCAGAAGATTAAGTGGAGTGACACTACGAGACAAGCAATCTGCGGGGATCCCAATACCCGCGACGTGATTGAAACAAGTAGCAGGAACCAGTTCAATCAATTTGCTAACGCGGTTGGCGACAAAAGTCGGCCAGCGATGAGGACAAGTATGAATCCAAGCGAGCACTACTTTGGAGTCGGAAAGTGCGTATAATTTATTAATGGGGTAGATGGGCAAAACTGTGTCTTGAACCTTGCGGAGCAACTGAGACAGCAGAAAGGCCGCGCACAACTCCAGTCTCGCAACTGAAATGGTTTTAACAGGCGAGACCTTAGACTTGATACAAACTAACTGCACCGAGTAGTTAGAACCAATGCGGATTTGCAGATATACGACTCCGCCGTAAGCACGCTCAGCGAAACCTATTAAGTTGATGGTACATCCATCTACCAACCCAAGATGACGCGGAATAGTAATTTGATTGAGCGCGGTAAGCTCAATACAAAACTGGCCCCAAGCGGCGACAATATGGTCAGGGGGTGTTTCATCCCACTCACACTTTGATAGCCAAAGCTCTTTGATCAAGAGCTTGGCGTACAAAAACGTGGGAGCCACAAAACCCATTATGTCCCATAGTCGAGCCACTGTGGACAGCATAGTGCGTTTGGTGCACTTATCATCTGGTGGTGAGACGTCAAACCGAAAACTATCGCAGGATTTGTCCCAGCGTAAACCGAGAACCTTATGCGGTACAGACTTCTCAAACTCAATGTCTGGAGAAGCCTTATGAGAATCTGGTAAGCGTGCGAGAACCTCCTTAGAGTTGCTTGTCCATTTGACAAGATCAAACTGGCCTCGCTTGAAAAGCTGAATAAGCTCTTCACAAAGCGAAATTGCTAGCGGAGCGGATATGACACTACAGGCAATGTCATCCATGTACAAAGCGGAAGTGGCAACAGCCGCTGCGGCGGGAAAGTGATCGCCTTCATCAGCGATCAACCGGCGAACAACTCGTAACGCGTGATATGGGCTAGACTTGAGTCCAAAACAAACACGATTGAACTGATACACAGATAAAGGTTCTTTCTTGTCAAAACGATAAAATATGCGTTGAAATCTACGGTCAGATTCGCGAACGCCGATATTGAGAAACATTTATAATAATAATAATATTCTACCACATTCACACAACACCGTCTAGTCCCAAACTAAGCAGAGCTTGTACTATGGGTACTAGACAATGGATAAACATACATTATATACTTTTTTTTTGTAAAAATTGTATTATACATAGAAACACCCAGACCAAGACAAACATCCATGTTCATGCACACTAATGTTTGACTTGAGCGGGAATCGAACCGGCGACCTTCGGCGTAGCAGTCGCTTACACTCCCACTGCGCCAACCGGTCGTCGGCAATTTGGCGGCAATCAGCTGACAGAGCGATTTGGAAAAGACGAAACTTTATTATGATGTTAAATAAATCATCCTGTAGATTGGGGCCGGCATGCAGAATGTCATTAATCGACTGACCCGATGTAGTCTTACAACTAGCGTCTAAAACCACACGAAGTTTAGTAGAGGTTTTATCTTCGTGAACTACGCCGTGATGCGGGATATAATATGAGGGCAGAGAGTTGCCCTCGTTGTTTACAACTACACTCAAAAAACCTTTATCTATATAGTCACGAATGACGTCATTATAGGCGCTGCGTAACTTAGGTGATGCATCAAGTTTACGTTCCAAGCAATGGAAACGTTTGAGCGCAGCAGCGTACGTGTCGCCTAACGAATAAGGGTCACCACAGAATGGCAACGCCACAACGCATCTGCCACTGTCGTCACGAACAGTGGTAGCGCGGAAATGTTCTTCACACTCGAGATCTTTACGGCTCATCGAGGGCGGTGCGGTATCCTCTTCCAGCTCCCAAAATCGCTTGAGAAGAGAGTCAATATTGTTTTCTTGAAGCACAGAGCAACAGCAAGACGTAACGTATTGAGAAGTATGTAATGTAGGTACAGTACCCATAATCACATACCCAAATACCGTCTCAATAGCGGGCGGTAAGTTATTTTGCTCACTACGTACCACTTTAGTAAGTAGCAAGTCGGAGGATTGGAGCCGCAATATTCCCATATTGCGGCTCCGATCAAAACATCAATGTCTGCCGGATTCGCAAACTCCGAGTCCAACAGCAGCAATGACTCGAGGTGTGTGAGAAGCGATAAGTCCACATTAGCGTTTGGCAATGTGTCCGTAATACGCTCCACGATAAGCGAAGAAATGTTAAAATTAATGTCCCTATCAAAACGCGAATGTATTTTAATATCTACGGAACCCTTGCAATGTTTTTCTGATCCGCCTATCCCTCGGATTATTGAGTTCGTATTTTTAAAGTTATTCCATAATCCGAGGCGTTTGAACAATTCTAACGTTATTAAATTGGTCTGAGATGCGCTATCTAGCAGACAACGTACCATGTGTGGCGACCCATTAACATCATATATGATAACTTGCGCTGTCGCTAACAGAACAGTCTTAGACGCCATACATGGCGGCCTAGCACTGCTCTGATCACTACAAGCGCGCGAAGGCCGTCCGCGCGTGCGTGCCGCCCGCGCAATGGATGTCGTACACAACGATATCTCATTCTGAATCGTCGGGGACGCAGTTATCGTAGTCTGCACCTGCGATGTAAGTGTGTCAAGATTAGCGGCTTGGCTTGACAACGTGTTACCTTTATCGAAGTGAAGCAATGAATGATGTTTTTTATTGCATAAGCGACGCTTTGTCTTATTAAAACAATTACTTGTTTTATGTTTTATGCTTAAGCAATTAATGCAAGCTTTGTTATCTTTTACGCATTTAAAACGAGCGGTTGCATTCAAATTATCGAAGGCGGGACACTTGTATAAATGGTCGTGCACTATATTACTGCTCAGACACTTCTGTGAATTATTACTATTAGATTCTGAGCATGTTACGTAAGATTGTGGATTAGGGACCGAGTTATTATTACTATTTCGCGATTTATTCAACCTTTGTTTGTTGCTGTTAGTGTTAGACGGGCCAGGTGAACCAGACTGCGTATTATGAAATATTCGACACTGATCTTTGATGAACGAAATAAAACTATCTAGTGTAGGTATTTTATTATTGCGTTCCGTCATCTCGAATGCGCGAATTGTATCAGTGTCAAACTTTTTTAAAGCGAGTTGAAGCAACATAAACTCGGAAAGATCTTCTAATTTTAAATTCCTAAGAGAATTAACCGCGGTTACGAAGTTATCAATAAACAGCTGGAAATTCGCGACAGACGCGTTGCCGGACAGTTTGAGATTTAAAGCTTGGTCAAAGTAGGTAGACGCTAGGACGCGCGTGTCCTGATATCTATCAAGTAGTGACTGAAATATGACCTGATAATTCTCAGCACTGGGTGTGACACCTGCAAATACGGACTGGGCCTTCGGTGACAGTTTACCTATTAAATAGTACAACCTGTCAGCATCTGTCAGAGAACCATTATCGTGCACTGTAGACTTAAAACTCGCATAGAATAACGGCCAATTTCGTATATCTCCGCCAAACGACATAATCTCGATTGGCGGTAATTTCGGCTTGCGGGCCGTGGCGACGGGCTCTGCTGAACATTTACGCTTAATAATACAATAAAGATCTTCGAATGAGGTGTACGCCTGATAGTTCGGTTTTTCATCAGGATTGATAGTAAGTAATCTTGCGTTATAATCGTCTAACAACTTATGAAAATCTGTTCGAATACTATCTACTGTCATACAATAACTGAGAAATGCTTCGCTATTACTGTCAGACATAGATGCAGTTTTTGAGCGTTCATAGATGTTTTGAATGCGCTCAAATAAAATATTGCGTTTTGCTTCTAAGATTGTCATCTCTTTGTCTTCCGACACGCGTGACTTCTTTTGTTGTGACATGCTTACGTAAGTATAAGCTAATGAGAACGAAACAAAATAAGAATATCTAATGTACCTATTATTTTACCTAAGTAGGCTAAGTAGGCAACACTTTAGAGCTGTGGAATTAAAAGTTGCTCGAAATATGAGATTTACAAGACAACTATGATAGTTCCAGAAATAATAATTGAGTAAGTAGGTAGCTACATAAAAGTTTACATACTGATGCGGGCGGAAACAACCATGTGACGGTTATGTGAATATATTAGGAGTATAGCTAGGTGCTATAACTGCCTAGGTATAGCGATATAACGTATAAAAACGTAAATGAATCCGGCTCGAAGGACCAAAAAAATGGTTCGGCGATACACCGAAACCGTAGGTTCTAGGCGATTTGGAAAAAATGGACTGTATCTAAAGCAAGAGGATGTAGGATTGGAATGGGAGAGATGATTGTGAGTGGGTATATGATATTCCAAGGATGGAGGGCACTTACCTTATACGGCAATCTTCTTCGTCTCAGAAGGGCAGTATCCTGGTGGTTTCGGGATGAAGCTGCTTGATTCATTTCACTTCACAATCACTTCCACTTGCGAGCGGTTTTATAAGCGGTAATAATTATAGCGGGAGCGGCGCGGTGCGATACGGTATGGCGGACGCGTATATAGCGAATCGAATGTTCTCGAAAGTTCTGGACTGTCACTCGCGTCGACGATCGCCGCGACCAATCCGCGGAAGGCGTGCCCCTCCTTCGGGAATGGGAGACAGGGATGGAAATATGGTATCGCTCGCACTAGAACAGCATGGAATGATTGACGTTGATGCGATTAGTTATAGATAGGAAGGTAGATGGCGCTAGCAGTATACTTAAAGACTTGTTATCTTAATGGCTAATATCTTCTTAATATATAAAATCCTTGCGTTACTGACTGACTGACAGACACGCTACAGCCGAAACTATTGGGCGCAGGAAGCTGGAATTTGGCATGTATGTTCCTTGGGGACCGTAGGGGTGCACTAAGAAGGGGTTTCCCGAAATTCCCACGGGATCGGCCAAAACGGGTAAATTAAAAAAAAATTGCAGGCGTAGCTGCTGGCGTCCTCTAGTACATAGATATTCATGATAACTGACAGATTTGAAGCACGGGGCAAACAAACGTTAACAATTTAACAAACACATAACATCGAAAATTTAGTGGTGCGCGCCGCAGGTTTATCCACCGCCTGATATTTTCTGCACGGCATCTTCTGCATTAACATCAGTCCTGTATATAAACTGAACCTATTTTGGCCACGGGCCTCTTCTCACTATGAGAAAAGCAAAGTCATAGTCCAGCACACGCTACCAGACTTCACATATGTTTCAAGAACATTGTGGAAAACTCTCAGAAATGCAAGTTTCCTCACGATGTTTTGAGAGCGCGCAATAATTAACTATTAATAGTATCCGAGGCCCTCTGTGTAGCAGTCTGTTTGTATCTCCTCAAGTCTTTCGCTGCCATAAAAGTTTAAATTACAATACATATTTTGTTATTACCTGCTCAATATTTTGCCAACACTTACCAACAAGTTCGTTACAGTTTCTTCAAAAGTTGCTTCAGCAATTAATTTTCGTATTTGCTAGTAAATTACTTGGGTGGTAGTGAGTGTGTTGAAGTTTACCGTTACGGAGCACGAACTCAAAATTACGCCTCGTCGAAGAAATCTCCTCAGGCTACAAGAAAATTTTGATATTAGATTGTAAAGCGTAATAGATATTTTTTGCAAGAATAGAAAAAGTATATTTCGGTTTTGTTTAATACCAGTGAATGAACTAGAGTGGTTTCGCAGGATAGGAGCAATGGAGTGAGAAATGCTTAACCCTTAGCTGGTTTCGCTAAGAAAGGCAACGTAAGTAGTATAGGGGTCAAAATTGACCCCAGATTAGTACACAGTAATATAAAATGATACAACTGTACATTATAAATTTTCTTTTTATTTAGGAAAAAAGGACTAACAATGAATTGTTTTATAAAATTTGTATCATGTTTTAACAAGAGATCATATATTTAATAAATAAAACAGGTAGTATCTTCTTATTTGACAAGACTCTACTTTAGGTATTCTTAGTTATATATAAAAAGAAAAATAATACAAGAAAACATTTTGTATTTGTTTTAGTATATAACTAATATAATAAAAAATAGGAACTTCCTATGAGATCACGAATAATAAAAAAATGAAAATCAAAAACAATTAATCTATTTGTTCCTCACAAACGCTGATAATTTTCTGGTCACAAGCACCTATTGTGGCGTCCTGAATTAATTTGGAGCCAGATTCTTCGTTTTGGTCTTCCAAAAGCTGTGAGATTTCACCGTCACGTAAAAATTATATATAAATTAAGTATAAAATAGTGAAACATTACGACATAAATCATACAATAAAGTGTACACTTCCGGTATCGGGGTCAAATTTGACCCCAGCAGTGTACATATCTCCGTTCTCAGTAGCAGTTAAGTGACGCGCGTCCGTCACCCACCGCACTCCGCGGCGTAATGAGATTACCCCGATGCGCAAGAGTGTAGGTGCTTTTACTGAAAAGGTGTGATTAAAAATATGAAGCTTTGGGTCAATTTTGACCCCGATACCATTTAAGAGTTAAATTATGTGAAAAATAATATTTATTTAAGAAAGTTTTGAAAACACTGAAACTGTTTATTTATTCTTATTGTAAAATACTTATAAATAGTACAAAAAAACGTTTACATAAAAATGTAAACTTTGTATATTACTAATGATTATGTAACGGGTCTGAATCGTGTTAAACGAAAAGAAAGATGAAATCAGAAAGACGAGTCATCCCGTGACCACGGCTGGTGTAACCCATGCCGAAACGTTGGGACAAATAGAAAGTTATTTTATCTTTCTTTTCGTTTAACATGATTCAGACCCGTTACATAATCATTAGTATGTGTACAAATCGTGGTAGTTTAAAAGTAACTTTGTATAATTACTGACATTTATTCCATAAGACAATAAAGCGTATTAAGTGCTACTTACAAACATAGCGTATAAGGAACTAAGGCGTAAAGTAAACAAAGGGGGAATATTATTGGCTAAGTCAAGTATCCTTATTAAGACGCCTTTCCACTAGATGTGCCGTGAAGATGCAGTGCTGTGAGATAGCTGTGGGTTGAACTTTTTTCGGTGATTAACACTTGCCAAATGAAGCTATTCTGGTTTGTATATATCTAGAGCAACCATCGGTCTTTATAAAAACATTGCTAAATAAATCAATTTTTACCAGTGTTAGGCTATAGCAAAGACGCCAACCTAACTCACCAAATTCTCTGGCTGGGCCGAAATCTTCTGAAATTTCAGCAGGTGGCTCGACGAGCTTATTGGGACCACGAGAAGCATTGGAAAAGGGCGGTTGCCGATCGACCTATGTGGCGAACTTTGGGGGAAGTCTATATCGTAGTGCCCGTGCTCTGTCCAGCAGTGGACGTATTTCAGCGGAGATGATGAAGTTGTAAGAACCAGTGCATATAATTGGTGGGTACCAAATGCAACCTTAGCAAAGTAGCATAGCACCTTTAGTGGAAAAGCACCCTTACACTTGGCCGACACTACTTCCCAGCAATATTTGTCCACAAAGCCATACTCCAAACATATGACACAGGCATTTTCCCCTTACTCTGGATAAATATCATCATTTTACAAGAGCTCTTCAATAGTTCGATGAAATAGTATTTGGATACACAATTCCACTTATAAATATTGTTATAAGAAATAGTATTTTCCTCGTTTCTTGTATGTCCTTCAGATGAAAATGGCGACAGGACATGGGAGAGCTGTGTATGTTTCGCTACGAACCAAAAATAGATGTTACACAACTATTATTTATGTTTTTTTACACATTTTTCGTATAATTAAGTGGTACCCCGCACTAGGTATATTTTAATGTTGCGGGATACATACATATACACACGCCTTTTCCCGTCGGGGTAGGCAGAGACAACGCAACGCCACTTGCTTCTATCTTTACTAACCTCACGCGCTTCCTCTACATCCATTACTCTTTTCATACATGCTCGCCGGTTCCGGGTGCTTCGGACCTTTCCGATTTTCAAAACGTCACTAATTTAGTCGACGAATGTCCCACGAGGTCGGCCGCGACCGACTTGCCTACTCCTGTTTACCTCATATATTTGATGCGTCATTCTTTCGTCACTCATTTGCTCCACGTGTTCAAACCATTTTAACATTAAGTTCTCAATTCTCGTCACAACTTCTTCTTTCAGGCCACATCGCTCTCGTATTACTACATTCGGAATTCTATCAATCATTCTCACCTCTCACATACTAGGCAGTGATCGCATCTCAACGGCGTTAATTTTGATTTCATGATTTTGCGGGATTTTGACAAATATTCAACCAATGGACATAAAAATACCCAGAATCGAAATAAAAGTTTGTGGAATTACGTATATAGTTTCGTCTCGTCTCAGATTGAACCCACAACACTCGGCGCAGTTCTAGACGGCAAGGTGAACACTGACCTATGCTAAGTGTGCAGTATAATTCAATTCAATGGTTTATTGCTCTCCATATGTTTTACATGTTGTTACATAGCTATATTGTCCGTGTGGTGACGGATTAAGAATACGCAATGTCACCACCCCATATCATCTCATGGGTGTCGTAAAAGCCGACAGAGGGACCATACTATGCAGAGAACAGCACTGTAAGAGAAGGAAAACTTAAAACAAACCCTATACCAATCCGTTTGGCCAGCGTGGTATAGTAGGCCAATTCCTCCTTTCAAAGGAGAGGCCTAGTCCAGCAGTGGACTGTAAGGGGCTGATGATGACATAGCTATATAATAGAGCAAATATGGACCCTGGTGGGCACTGCAAAATAGAGAAGAAGAAAGGAGGATGCCACTGGTATTATTATTATTATATATATCATTATTTTAAAAATAATACGTGTCTAGCCTGCATATATTATATTTAATCGTTAAAATTTGTATTTAAAATTATTATTGAATATAATTAAAAATAAATTAAGTTTGACTTTATATCGTAAGGTAATATTTAATTATATTATATTTTATTATTATTGATTCGGTTATTTTATTTTTATTTTATTATACTACTTTATTACTTATTGCGAAGAACACTAGTAATTATTGCATTGTAAAGGGTTTGAATTGTATTAAGATAAGTCTGTAAATAAGAATATTATATGTTATGTTTTTTTTGTTAAATTCATTTATTTATTGAATATGCTACGTTTAGCAGCTAGATACCTCTTACAAATGTCTAAATTCTTACACGTACAATCCGATAATATGCGATCAAGTCACCTTTTAGATTCCCAAAGGAAATGATAAAGATAGTTCCGAAAACCTGACGTCGTAGCAAAATCGTCGACTGATAATTCAATTACAGCGTCCCTTGGGTCTACGCTACCACAAAAGTACTATCGGACGAGTTTCTTTCCATCAAAACGCCTTATACTTACGGCTCTTTAAAATTAAATGATTGGTCCTTTCAGATGTATGTTTCCCGTCCCCTACTTAAAAACACGGAAATGTATTATATTTCTTTACACTTCCACGCAAAACTACTAAACGTATTACTGACAGTTTTTTTTGTTTGTTCTTGAGACCTTACAACGCAGGTCCAACGACATAAAGTTTTATCATTCATAGTTTATTGATCCACACAATTTTCTCTTAATCTTCTAAAGAATATTAAAATTTAATTTAAGCGTTTCTGGCAACCATAATCCATAATCAATTGGTTCAAGTAAATACATATTATTGAGGAATCTATTATCAAACTTAACCTTGCAACCTAGACATTCTTTCAAAGTTACTATCATTCCTAATCGGTTCAATTTAACGTTTTTTAATTCAATTGGCTTTTTTATAAAGCCTCTTATACAAAAATCCCATCATTTCACGAAATTTAAGTAAGCCTCCATTCTGTTATACAATAATTTTAATGAGTATACTTTCGGAATTTGAAGTCAATGTGGGCTTTTTTAAGATCGTGATTCTATGCGAGTTATTTCAATGCGTCTGAAACTTAGCGTAGAGGTCAGAGAAACGTGACTTTGTGCAATTACATCGTTGGAATTCAGCACTAGACTTCATAGCATTTTTTGCATTTATTTAGGCGTTTAGAATTTTCAATTTACTGTGAATTAGTTTGTTGTTTGAACAATGTTAAGTTATTCAACTACTTAAAGCGGTACTATGAACATTATAATATAATATACATATATTAACTCATCATATTAAGAAGTCTTTCATTAGATTTGGCATAATAAACTTTTCTCAGTTGGCACTTACCTAACCAACTCCAGTTTGCGTTCACCAGTTCGCAGGATGGTCAATAATAATTACAACAACAATCTAGAACACATAGATATTTTTGCATGTTCACCAAATAGATTTAAAGAAATGGTGCTTAAAGAAATTTGTGATGTGTAACACCTTTAAACATAGTTGTCCAGTTATTTATATTGTATACTCATAATCCTAGTGCTTATTCAAATTCTGTTTATCTTACTGCTTATCTGTGAACAGCGCTGTGGGCTGCAATATTGGATATATTTCATATGTTATCTCTTTTGTATTTGATATATTATACTGTAGCTGTTTGTTGTTCCAAATGAATAAAAAACAAATAGTGGGTGCCTGCCTCCGTCATAAAAGAAACCCGCCATCCAATAAGTCTCTAGCTTCTTTAGTCTAAGCTCAGCAATTATCATTCAAGACAAGTAATTTTATATTAAAGTAGAAGTTACTTGCACCTACGCCCACACACTAGATGGTGTTGTGTGAATGTGGTGGAATATTATTATTATTATATATTGTACTTGTATTTAATTTTAATTGAACGTTTCTGCCCGATCACATCCCTTCCTAGTCCACCCGACGCTCCTCATGGAACATACATGCCAAATTTCAGCATTTTGCGTCCAGTAGTTTCAGTTTTCTTTCAACCAAGGAGATTGTAACGTAAAAAAAACCTTTGGGGTGTCCTCTGATACGTTATCCCTATTATTACCAGTAGCACTTAATTACCTTAGTGGCATTTAAAAAAGCTAATCGCAAAGCATACGATCAACGAAGGTGACCTTAGCACGTCGTTAGTGGACGTGAAGTCATAAATCGCAATACAAAGAATGCAATCAAGGAATTTGACCACAGCGCGTCATTAGGTTGACACGTGGTCCCAAGCAAAACGATTATAACTTGTTACTTATGCGGTTGATACAAAATTAATTATCACACGCGGCAACAGAAATAGTTATAATATAAAAATGCTTACCAAGCGTAGTAAGCAAAAACACATACCACTAAAACACTAACACTGCTTTGGCACGATTTCACACATACACAAAAAATAAAAAAAGGACTCACCGGCAGCGGATTCTCAACAAAACCCTACCTATAATATTCCCGTGGGCGCCACTGTAACGTAAAAAGGACCTTTCGGGTGTCCTCTCGACGTCACAGCGACGTCACAAGATATAGAAGGCAAGTGTGAATGGGACAGGACGAAGGGGAAGACCTAGGTGGACGTTCTCTGACCAGATTAGAGACATCCTAAGAACAGGACAGTTTAGTAGTACCCTAAACAGAACATGCATAAGGAATCTGATGGGAGTGAATGAAGCAAGAGAGATATGTCAGGATCGTTGCAAATTGCATACCGTAGTCTCTGCCTACCCCTCCGGGAAACAGGCGTGAGTCTATGTATGTATGTAGTTTCAGCTGTGCGATGTCTCTTAGTCTGACTCAACAGATGATGATTTTTTTAAAGCCTAGATAATAACGGAATGTTACGCAAAGGGAAACTTACGTAAACTTACGGCGCGCGCCACTGACTTTTCGAAGTTAATAGCATATTGATTCAGGTCATGTTGGCTCCCTCAGTCAAAGTTGAGCCGTAAGATGGCTGTTGAATGAGGGCCATCAGCGAGTTGAGTCAGTTATAAGCGTCAGATGATATCCTGCATTGCACCCGCATCTAAACCTTAGTCTGGACTTCAAAAGAATATAAATGAAGAGATGAAATATAATGAAATGACAAAAAAAAGCAATGACTCTGACTTTGTTTCGGCCTTTTTTCTCAAGAAGTAATTTAGCTAGGAAAAGCCGGCATCATCTAGAATAGGGTTTTGACTTGTATAAGTGTTGTAAACAACCAAAATGCAGAAATAAATATGTCTTTATGTCTTTATTAAATTGCATATTATCGCTTGCTAAACAATGAATGAAAACATAGGAGGAAACATGCATGTCTGGAGAGTTTTGTTTTCAAAAGGAACCTTACATCTAACTGGAAATAGCCTGCGTGTTGGACTATTTATAGCTTACTTACACCGTAAGAAGAGTGTTGTGCTTAGCAGCGGGACAATATTTTTACAGGAACTAGATGAGCTCTCGGCTACACCCGCGTTATTTAGGGCCTCTGCTCCGCTCTCACGGCTCAAAGCGTATTGTTATATAGCCTATAACCTTCCGTGATAAATGGACTATCTAACACTGAAAGAATTTTTCAAATCGGACCAGTAGTTCCTGAGATTAAAGCGTTCAACCAACCAAACAAACTCTCTAGCTTTATGATATTACTAGCTGATGATAAGATATATTATTAAACAGCAGCTGCATTCGCGTTTCATGCTATCAAAGAAATACAAAACTATTATTCTATTCACATGACACAATCATCGTGAATCTACTCTGCATATATTATGCGGTTAACATGCAATTATTCTGCTTTGTGCGAACAACTGAATGTTTCGTGAGGACTGTTTTTGAATGTACACATATTAATTTCTAACTGTTCGAATGTGAATGACTGCGTACTTGGATTAGACCTGCCCACTTGTACCATTTTGACAGCGGGCAGTATACAGTGATCGGTCTTTGATTTGAAATTTTGGTATTTGTAGTTTGGCTGGCTGCCTGTAACTTTAATAAATTGTAGCGCTCACAGCATGTCTCGACTTGTCGTTCGTAACAGATCGCCAAAGTTAAGCAAAGTTGGTGGAGGTCACCGTCTGCTAGCGTGGTGGACAAAGCCTTAGCCTTCTCACAGTTAGAAGAAACCCGTGCCCAGAAGTAGGTAAGTTAATTTATAGGGCTGATGATTGAGATTATGTTATTCAGAAGTTGATGTGTGTAAACGAAATGTTAATACAAACTTTGTGCCTATATATTACTTCAATAAATAAATCCAAATTGAATTGATTAAATCTTCTCTGTATTCCGTCCAGATAATTACAAATGGTATCGTGAAACACGTTTTTATCGGCGAATGCCATATTACGTAATGGACAGTAATTTTTAATCATATTTCCTCGAATATTTGTTTGTAGCGATACATGAAGATCGGGTTGCAGTATCGAGTATTTTTTATTTAGCCTATTAAGGCTAAGTCACGTGCACCCGGCGGCATACAAAGCCGCACGCAAGAGCCGCCGGCATGGCCGCCCGGGTAGGCTGGCGTGCCGCACGGATTGCAACTTGCTACTTGTGTGGGGTCGTTCTATATAGCTGGAATGATGCCCGGGTGCTTTCTGGGACAGATGCCAATGGCACCGACGCCCGACAAAAGCCGGCGGCCCGTGCCGCCGGCACTGTGTGTAGCAGCCTTTAAAATGACTCGTGACGTTATTGGTATTATGAAAAATAGTAGGCGTTATGTAAGTAGATTTTTGTTATTTTCACATTGCCTCATTTTAGTCGTACAGTAGGCGCTTGGTAATCCGGCGCTCGCCAATCCGGCACCCTCAGCAATCTGGCACTCAGCATCTCCACTTTGTCCTCTTCACCCCTTCCTTAGCACCTTAAGGTGGTTGGTATATGCAGCATTGTTCGGAAAAGCCGGATGGATGATGTATGACGGATATGTAGATGTATTCTGTGAACCACTTCACGATATGTGTACAAAAATAAAATAATACTATCCTGATGTATATTTGTTTTGTACTTTTTGAGTGCAAAAGTTACAAACGTCCTGATCTATCCATCCATCCACACTAACTTTCACGTTTATAATAGTACCAAGTAGTACCAAGTACCCCACGTGTATCAAAATAAATACGCAATCATAATATTTAATTAAAACTTTAGCTAAATTGGCAGAACCGTCAGGCCCGGCAATCTTCACTCATTTTAATTGGGTTATTCAATTATGAATTGCAAATATTTAAAAACATTCAATATGTGCGAACGCAACCGTTATACGTTAATATATAATATGATTTACTTTTATTTGTTTGCATTTGAATAATAATGTCAACAGAAATTATGTTCTATTTTTTTTTTATGATTTCAAGCATCATTGCGACAAGTAGACGACCTAGTGCATAGAAATTATTTTACTTATATAAGGCCATTTTCAAAAAAAATATTTTTTCGCCCCGTACCTAACATTAAGCCGTCGTTTCCGGCTGTCATGAATATATTTCACGGTTGTCATAAGAAGTCAGTGTTCTTGAATATATTGACGCTGGTATAAACCATGGAATATAGCCCTTCTAATTGCGGAGATGAGATGGCTGTCGCTCTGTGGTATTTGCTATGTAGGTGTGTTGACCGTAAGGGTGGACCGTAAGTGCACCCTTACGGTCCCAAAGAACATACTCGCACCTACGCTGCGGTCATCCTCAAGTTCATTTTCTATATCATCGAACCCAAACAACAACAAAAACACAACACACGAACAAAAATCAAGGCATGTAGAACAAAATTTTCCGGGCATACATAGTATGTATTTATATTTTTATTTATAGTCTTACGCCTGTATCCATGAAGGGGTAGGCAGAGGTGTAAATATTACACCTACATTTCGCCATGAATTTTTAGGTCCCACGTAATAGGGGGCGAGCCTATTGCCGTTACCGGGCACATCACCAGACTCCGGGCTGCTACTGAGTATTCGGAAAAACCCAGTAACACTTTTGCCCGACCCGGGGATCGAACCCGGGACCTCCGATCAGCAGTCGCATACGCTATCCACTGGACCATGAAGGCAGTTATAGAGACTGGCATAGTATGTATATACTCTAGAATTGAAGTCCACGTCTCAACCTTATTATAACTTTTTTTTGTCTCTGCATCACCCAAAGTTGACAGGTAGATAATGTCACTGATATTAAGCCTATTTGCGTTGGTATAAACCGAAAAATAATTATAGATATTAATATTAAAATAGCAACACCATTTAAAAAAATACTTAATTCAAACGCTTTTGGTCATTTTTCTAGAATAAATGAACAAATTAAACAAATGTTTCTTTCAATTAATATGTATACTGTTTAAATTAAGAATAGACAATTTATTTTCAATTAGGTACGATTTAATTTATTCTAGATTCTTTGAATTTTAGTCTAACAAGACATTCTCTAATATAATAATATTATTATATATTATTAATTTGGGTAAGTTAGATAGTGTTTGTTCTAGTAACATAGTTCTAAGGCCTGCTGTATGTATTACATCCATACTCGTACGTCGTCGTTTGAGCGGTCAATTGGCTACTTTGACAGAGTTGGTGGGTTGCATTCTCACCGAGGAAAATATAGGGTACATATCTTGTTACCCTTAGCCACTTTGACAATGGTTAAGACGTAAGCCACCACATTGGCCAAGTGCGAAATGGCAGATTAATAATAACAGTGAACTATTAAACACACTGATGTTCTCTCGATGTTTTCCTTTACTGTCTAACAAGCGAAAACTAACGACTTAATACGCGCGTAGAGCTGTTGCTGACTGTGGATTTGAACCCGAGATTTTCTGTGTAGCAATCTGTTGGTCTCTTCACCAGGTTATCTCCGCCTTTAAAGCACACTACGAAAGAATTCGTTGATAAAAAAGCTCATCCCACTTTTTTTAATTAAAACATACCAATAGCAGTCTGTGTTGCACAAAATTATGTACATCCCTTTGCAAACAGCTTTGTTTAATAAATTTCTTTATCCGCTTAGTTATTATAAACTAAACCACTGAAGTAACCCGTAAATCAGAATAAAGCAAAACAACTATTTCTAAGGATGTAGCCACGCTACTGTGTTAGTTACAATTTAGTTTTGGCATCAAGTATTCAATGTGTAACATTCGCGTAAACCCAAGAATATACTATCAAGAATTATTTTGAGGAATGTTCACATGAATTTGTTGTAGCGCCCATAGCGTTTTTTGACTTGATTTTTTAGTGCGTTATAGATTTTGGCAAAGTAAAGTAACGATTGCAGAGGTCGCCAATTGGATTGGGAACCGATCAAAGTGGCATTTACATCAGTGCTACCGTGCTTCGGCGGCTTCGCGCTTCCATGGAACGTGTTACTTGCCCTTCGATGTCCGGTAGCTTTGGGTTCATCCAGGTCTTGTCTCAAGACAAGTACCTATTGTTAATCCATGTTTGAGCGTTCGAGCGGCCTGATATTCCAATATCATAGTTGACCACACACTCACATGCAAAAGAAGACGTGAATATAACAAACATAATATTAAATTATATTGTCATTTTTGAGTGCAAGCGATTTTATTAGAGAATTTAAGCTAAAAATTTGAACCCTACCTTTAGTTCGAATACTGTAAACGTTTCGAAGTCAACACGAACTTTTTTAACCACGGTGACCGACAAAACATCGACAAAAAATTAGGAGAAATATTTATATGACGACGGGTAGCTTGATTTTTGGCCGGTATCAACGCTTCACTGTTCTATGTGGGCACAGCTGGGTCTCTTTGCAATGAATACACATTACACGCTGAGTACAATACACTGAGTTAATTAAATTCACTGTCCGCACATCGTCATGGTGATCATTAAAATCAATTACAGCTTCACAACTGTTCTTCACAGCTGCTGATTGTTAATAACGCAAATCTCCATTGTTCATACCCTCAACGAGCTATGTCAAAACTAGATTTGACCACTGACAAAATCTAAAACCAAATGCGAACCGGGAGTGAACTGATAAATAATAATTATAGAAAGTAATTAACATCAAAACTTTTGTTCCACTACAAAGTTTCAGTATCAAAATAATCAGGAAACTCAAAGTAAAACTGATATTTCACTATCGCGGTATCCCTGGAGATACTATTTCAAACCAAGTAAACCAAAACATTTAAGCTCAACATGATTGTGATCATGGCTACGCATAGCCCAGTAACCTCCAGTTACTTATCTTTACTGTCTGCGAACCCCACATGGGAACGCCGAGTCTCTCCAGGACTCCATGGTTTCTACTGAAACCTGACCTCCGCCAGAGCTGTCTGCTTACCGCCTACTCACGGACTACTAAGCTAGTAGACGCCGATTTCTACCGAGCTACAGCTACTCGACAGCCTCTGGTACGGTTCGATCATCATGTAAAATTAAACACTTTCTTCAATATCTGAACTACTTTGTTCTACCTCAATTTCGTCAGTTATACTTTGATTTTCAGGCATTTTTCGCAACCTCTCGTGTGCGTAATTATAGGTACGCTTAGAATTAAGGGCTTTAAGATTATAACGATCACCGTCAAGAACTTCTGTGACCTCAAATGGGCCTTTATACTTAGGGTCTAACTTCGTTTGATTACGTTCCTCGTTATGGTAGCCATGATTGCGATCGACAACCACACTTTAATGCACTTCGCTCTTGGAATAAAAGAAAATTCTCGAACAGCACTCATTCTAGTCGTTCGGCTATTCCTGGCCCAGGTCAATGCGGAATAAAGGTACTTTTATCAAAAGCATTACAGGTTTTAATGAAAATAACAACTAAATCTTTCTCTCGAAGTTGACATATTGAACAACACCCACACTCATCCAAATAATAGGAAACTCATTAAAATATTGCAGTGCTCATATTCTGAAATGACTATGTAACCTCCATTAAGTTACACCACACTGCCCAAATAACAAAGTAATCTTAAACTACATTTCGAGCCTTTAACAAAGTAATCTTAAACTAGGTTTGTTCAACATGTTGCTTGCCCTATCACGTAACAGCTTATAAGCAAATCATACTAGGCTGATACTCTACATGTTAAGTTTACTACCAGGTATTCAACCAGTCTTCTCAGCGTTATGATTTTTGTCATGGCTAGTCCAAATACGGAACTTGTCCTAACTAATCATTAGCGATCAGCAAAGGACACTTTGACACCGCACCACGGGAAACTATGCCTAACAAAAGCTTGTCGACGCACCGACAGCTAATTCAGTTCCCGCCAATCTGCATCAATGGCAACGAGGGTACCACAAGATTATCACAACAACGACTAAAGAAAATACCCATCTTAATGGGAATAAGGTTAACTAACCTGGTTCTACCTGCAATGAAAACTAAAATCGCTGAAAATGATTATCATAACGCATTACGATGATAACTCAATCACTTACTTGCTTACATCTGATGAATTGAGTTTAACAGCTACCAGAAACCTTGTACTGAAGGTATCTTCCGTTTATTGTATCACTCCTAAACGTCCTAAACATAACTTGGAATTGGCTGAAACAAAAAATTATGCACACAAAGAACCAGGTGTAATTGCAACACCGAGATCGTCTGTACGACTCAGAAGTACAACGAGTAGAAGTGCCGCTTTTTACTTAGGCTCTGATCACGTTTAAACGAAAACCGTTAGGTATTATCAAAACCGCGAGTCAGTAAAATAATGGCGCTAGTAATATCTTTCGACTATGGTCAGGTTACACTAAAAATACAACCGCACACGTCTAAACAGCACTGCAGTTCACACGTCTAAATAGAAGCTACAAGCTGTGCTACAGAAAAACAGCACGGTCAGCCGAAATAGCTCAGCACAGTCTTACACTACGAACTTAGTATGTACGATTCGATTAGTCTAACAACTTTAGCGCCGCTGCCCTGCGAAGGACAGTCTAGACAGGAGTTATTGTTCTAGATTTAGCAGAAAACCAACCAAAGCTGGGTGTTGGTTCGAAAACTAATATTACAACTGCACTAGAACAATAACTAGCACGTTTCAGTCAAACGCACTTGCTTGGAATAATGCAAGTCGGCCTGAACGCTAGTCTTGTTACTACTACAATCCATAAAATAAGACCGAGACAAGATAATCTATTTGCAGGCAAGCATAATGATCACAGGGTGCGTGATCGCAAGACACCCTCACATGATTTACTACGAAAATGAAAAAAACAATCGCTTTCTTTTTAACCCGAGTATCAAACCCGAAATCTACATACATAGACTCACGCCTGTTTCCCCGAAGGGGTAGGCAGAGGCATATTAAACGCCCACCCTTCGCCAGTGTTTTGATCCCACGTAATAGTTGGCGAGCCTATTGCCGCTTATTGGGACATTTTGTTTGCCAGAGCCTCGTCCGTTGATCGGCAGGTGCACTACTTGCAGGTGAGGTTGGCTTGGGACCCTAAGTTCTTGGTGGGAACCCTATGCAACCCGAAACCTAATTTATTTTTATTTTAATTTTTTTTCTATTTCAGTCTAACATGGTAACACTTTCACTTAGAGTCTTGAAACGGACCGAGGACAGATTCACGAGGTACTTATGGCTCGCCGCTTCGATCCAGAATGTTTTTCGCTCGCCAGACAAGTTCTCAGGAACTCTTGTCAAGCGCCGCCCCTCCAACGTACCGCAATACGTCACTAAGCGGTCATCAGATGGCAGCACTTTGAGTCGTTTAGCGACTATACTAATAATCGCATCCGACATATATTTTGGGACGACCATCACTATAGCATGGCCCACCCTTGTGTTACTGGCCACGATTTATCTAACCGCGTATTAATTAAGACTTATAGTATTAATTACTACTATTTATATTGCCGCAGCCCGTATCAACCCTTAGATAACCGTGAAATAATGGGGTCATATTTCCTCCTGATGACATCGGATGGGACATCGAGGGATTATGGGTAATTTTTAGTACATGGTGTCATGGTTTGTTAGGGTGTTGTGATATGATTCTCTATTTGATGCAGTAAGACACACTAGCAAAGGGAAAATTTAGTATTATATATTAATTATCAGATCTTTATCTAGTAAATCCATAGACAAATACATGATTGGAAGATTTCCGCTTGATAGAATTTTAATTTGAAAACCATGCTTTCTCTAAATATTATTTATTTTATTCTTCATATACACAAAGGCGGACTTAATGCCTTGGGTATTATCTACCAGTCTACCTTAGAGAGGTGCAGAGAGGTAAGAAGTAGGTTTAATATAAGTATGAAAATTACTAATTATTGAATTATTGGTCATACTAAATATACATACTTACATAAATTAAACATAAAATACATAATTGAATATGAATTTGGTTTTGGCCATTCTGATCTCAGGAGAAAGAGTATTCCATAGAAGAATAGATTGTACGGTGAAAGAGGAGTGTAGGAAACAAGATCTGTGAGTAGGAACCATTAGTTGAAGATTATTAGAGGAGCGAAGATTTCGCTCATGATTAGAATATAAGTACTGAAAGTAAGGAGTCATATACTGAGGAGAAGTAGGAGATGTGAGAATAGTGTATAGGGTAGTGAGAGCACGCAAACTACGGCGCTGACGTATAGGGAGCCACTTTAATTGGGAACGATAAGTAGACACACACACACTTACGAAGATTAAAAATGAATCGAATGCAGTTATTCAGAAGACGGTCAAGTTGATTGAGGGGATCTGCATTCAGGTCAAAGTAACCTACATCACCATAGTCGATCAGTGGGAAAATCTAAGTTTGCACAAGCATTGTTTTGGTCTCGGAAGGGAGTAAGTTTTTACGGCGGTAGAGATCGCGCAGGGTGCCAGTGACCTTCTGACTTACATGTCTCAATTATTATTGATACCTATTTAAAAAAATCTGACATACATAGACTCATGCCTGTTTCCCGGAGGGGTAGGCAGACACTACGGAACGCCATTTGTAACGATCCTGACATACCTCTCTTGCTTCACTTTTGAAAAAAATTCTTTTGCCTTTAAATTGCTACTCACCGAGTGAAGAGCTAGTTTAATAGGAAATGCATGGAGGAATTGTCTTAATAACGATTATTATCTGAGTTATAAACGAAATAAGATTTCAGATATTTTTGGGCTTGCACGCAATGACAGAAATCATGCGATATTCAACTATATAGCTGACACTTAGCAATGACCTCTGAACGATTTTTGGACTTTCGAGGTAGCCTCTTAAAGAGTTTTCCTTGTATTTATGTAACGGGTCGATGTCAGACATTATTATACACATCAGAAGTGAAATTGTATTTTGAACGAAATGTGACTTTATTTTGAGTTCACTTACCATTGGTGTTCTGCTGCATTGAATGCCATTATCGTTTAATTTAACACATATAGTTCGACGCTGACACATATTTAATTTAATTACAATGTAGTCGCGAAATCATTCAAGTATCAGTTAATTTATCAGAATACAATTTTTTTCATAAGTATGACACCGAAACTAGATCCAAACGGTTTTTTGAACAATTATAATTACGAGAAATTGTCCTTTGCCTGGAACTAGTATTTTTATAACATGACGATTCAACAATTGCTTTTATTAATTCATCAATACGTTTTGTGTCATTTAATTATGAATCATTCATTTATTCGTTCATTTGAAGAATTAAAAACATCTGATTGGCCGTAAATCATAAAAAAATCTTATTATTCCTAAAAAATCATTTAAAGTTTGTTCCTGAGATTATCATTCTTAAAGGACATTTAAATCTAATGTTACTTTAGATATAATTCAATCAATAATTACGATCGTCGTTTAGCCCCGGGGACCAAACGATTATAACGGAAATTCAAATCTGACTAATGGTTTGGGTATAACAGGAAAAAGAATAAAAAAATAATGACGCTCCCGAAATTTTTGTCGTTTAAAATAAATTAAGAAACTTTAGCTACTAATTAGATTATTTTATCTGCGTAAGAAATTTGATTTATCTGTATATATATAATTCGTGCGCTACTAAGTGACTAACTACTAAACGCTACTACACGCATGAAGCTAAATTTGACATGTATGCTCCTTGGGGACATTAGTGGTGTTATTAGAAAGGATTACCCGAAATTCGAGAATATGGAAACGGTTAAATAAAAAAAATTGCAGGTGTAGCTGCAGTCATCCTCTAGTAAAATAAAATATATAGTCTATTTGGTCTTTTTTGAGGTCTCTTGCATCTGTATGATCTTAAAGGAGCTATAAGTTTTCGCTCTGATCTTTTTGCAATATAGTTTTTGCTCAAAGCAGTCTGAAAATGTAGTCTGCGTATTCTGGTGTGTATTAATAGTAGGAACCTTTTGAAATTATTGTTAAAATGGCACTTGGCTATCATGTCGAGTTGATTTTACTAATAGGTATCAATATTATATCGAACTCACAGTATGAGGGTTGGATTTCCAATTAATTGATGTTTAAGTTTATTTGAATTGAAAGGCAAATAATGTAAATTAGAACTAAGTCATTTATAGTACTCTTTCTACAACTAAAGACAGACACTAATAATAATCAGCCGTTTTTCTTATTACAGGTAATTAAACACTGAACTGGAAAGGAGCAATATTGTTCAAACGGTACGTAAAATTAGGAACTTAAATGTGGCAGTATTGGTTTTTGGAACAGAATTTTCTGATCAACATCAAGTTTCTAATCTTGAATTATATTTTATGTACGATTATTGAAAAATGTAGTAGTTTTATTTAGTTACTGAGGTATAAGCTACGTTTCAATAAAAAAAGACATTTGGTTTTAATGCCTACGGGCGTTGTTACCCTATGATTTATAGAATAATATTATTTTACAATATAGGAATTTAAACTTTCGTGGTCACTATAATTACTTTGTACTGTTCCTACGGGATATATACCACGTACCTTTGTTTTGAGTAACCGATATTTCGGCACTGTTGCAAGCGCCATGTTCACGGACGTACTAAAGTATTGCGGGTGGATGAAAGTTATAAACAAGTGAACCGGTCTACCTGCTTCCTTACTGTCCGTGCGCGCAATAAACGAGTAGTGTACTAGTTCCACCTTAGTCTATACCTCTAATTCTTAAACTAGCTGTGCTTCAGTACAGCAATTAATGTATTTGTTTACTTTCTTCTTTTCGTATGAGTGTGTCACTAAGCCTGGTGTTGGATTTTGTTGGATCAAACGATTCTAGGACCTGAACTGGGACCTACTGTTCTGCATATCTATTGGAGCACCGCAGGGCTCTAGTATAAAACCACAACAATTGGTCACCCATTCAAGTTGTGACCTCTGCAAGAATTGCTTAACTTTCCCGATCAGCAAGTGAAGTCATGCAATGGGCGTTACTTAACTTTGCAAATCTGTTCTGAACGAAAGTAAAGTTGCATTGTGGGCGTTTGTATCTAATTATCAGTATATAATTTTTGTATAGATGGGGTTTCCTGTAAACCGTGAAAAGTGACATGAAAATGTGGATATTCAATATACCTCCTTGCTTGGTTTGTGTCCTTAGCACTGTATAATAATAATATAAGAAATCTGTACACTTTGTGAGCCATCTCAGGTTTAAATAATACATCCCCTTATTCCCTCGTACCATTCTCATACACGATAAAAAATATTTCCCTTCCATCTAATAACGTAAATACACACTTGCACTTCTGAAAGCCATCTATCTATCTATAAAGCGACAATTCAATTCAGGGCACGTCCAGCCCAGATCTCGTTCTATTATAGGGCCCACTGGGAAATTGGTCGCAGGTACATAAACAACTCAATACGGTATTGTTCGATTCAAGTCTCTGAGTCTTGTGCGGTCAGTTTTATTCAGTAGTCTAGTTTTACGAGGAATAGGGTCTTGTGTAGGCGTTGTGCTTCTGTAAGCTTTGATCACAAAAAGTTCGTAATTCCAGTTCTTATTTCAAGTTGAGCGATTAAAGGATTTTATGTAGAAACAAGAATAGGCTTGTGTCTACTAAGAATAAATCGGTTTGATTGTAGTATCTATAGATTCATTATGATTTTAAGATCTCAATAAATAAAAATAGTAATTTTTATTTGCATCAACACAGTACATAAGGTGTTACAATAATAGATATTTGGTATCATATGTTTGGCTGTAAACAGCATGCAAAACTTTTAGCCGTAGAAACATGGAATGTTACTTAACCTTTAATTAGGCGCGCGGGGTTGCCGCGACCCCAAGTGATCTTTAACTTAAGTTATTTTTTTGGCTATTAATGCTGGCAACTCGAATTTCTTGCTAGCTTTCTAACTCTTTACTCTCCACGTGATTCAGTGTCGCCCGCGCCGTGGAATTTATCGCACGCACTGCACGGTGGGGCTTGGGGTCGCGAAGACCCCGCGCGACTAATAGTGTAGTTCAAATTTAGGTAAGTGAATATTTGTATATTATGGTTTTTAGCATTTTTTCATCTTATCTTATGAATTTTAAAAATATGTAACTGCTTACCACTATTTTGTACACAATTATATATTCATATATAATATACAAAATTGTGTATTTTATGTTTTGGTTTGGTAAACACACGCTATTACATTTAGCTTTTTCTCTATGCGTATAAAATACGATAGCTTGTATATCAAGTTTTTTAACAGTAATTTATCTTTCACAGATTTATTTCTTCATGGCCCAAAATAGGCAGAGTCTTCGACTTGAACAAATAAGTGCGATTCTTGAAGATGAAGAAAAAGCTTTCGATGAGACAGAAAAAAATCAAAACAATCTAAAGCTGTTGTATTATTGTCGTCTATACATCATGATGATATCCTAGACGAAGGCGAATATAAGAAGCCGGAAATGATTTTATTCTATAATAAAACAAAGGGATGCAAATGACAAGTTGTGTTCCACATATAACGTTGCTCGGTGGACGAAGAGATGGCCTATGGTAATTTTTCCATTTATTCAATGTGTCTGCTATAAATGCATTCGTTATTTATAACTTCAACAATAATGAGGCTACTATAAACAGACGAATTTTCCTTAAGGTATTAGCAACAGAATTAGTAAAAGCACATAGATAAGCAAGAGCAATAGTTCCGTCCGTGCCCAGTGCTTTGAAAAAACGATTGTCAGAACCTGAAGTTGTGACTCCTTCAACGTCTAAAACTGGATTGCACTAAAAAAAAGAGGAAGGTGCAACATCTGTCCACGAAAAGGCGACAAGAAAACGACCGCAAAGTGCAGTAAGTGCAATAAATTTATTCGTGGCGATCATACAAAGAAAATTTGTTATAATTATTGAATTTTTATAGTACTTACAAAAAACATATTTTTCTATTGTTTCAAACATCTTTCTGAGATTTTATTTTTCTAAAAGATTATTAAGAAATAAGTAGAATTAAAACAATTAAAGTAGATTCCTAATTAAGATCTTTTTTTTCATACCTATCAATTTGGGGTAACTGCAGACCCCGTGCGTACAATGTTAGTTTATTGGCGCGCCTAATTAAAGGTTAATCTAGTAAGTAGTTCATTACAGTGAAATACAAAAACAATAATTATTACATACATTACAAAATTTAAAACAGTACTCATAATAAGAAAAATAAAATTAATTACAGAATCAAATAAATTTACAACGAACAGGTGGTATACATATTATTTATGGTATTTTTTTCTTCCAAGTAATCATTAATTGAATAGAAAGCTTTGGTTGCAAGCCACGACCAAAGCCTAAAGAAAGTTAAAGTTAAAGACTTAACTTGGCAGATCTATTAAATGTTTTGGTAATCTTAATATATAAAATCCTTGCGTTACTGACTGACTGACAGACACGCTACAGCCGAAACTATTGGGCGCAGGAAGCTGAAATTTGGCATGTATGTTCCTTGGGGACCGTAGGGGTGCACTAAGAAGGGTTTTTTTATGGTAATGGGCGGCAAACGAGCAGACGGATGGCCTGATGGTAAGCAATTACCACCGCCCATGGACACTAGCAACACCACAGTAGTCACAAGTGCGTTGCCGCCCCTTGGGGTTGGGAAAAGGGATAGGATGAGGAGTGGGATCAGGGAGAAGGGATAGGGGATAGGGCCTACGAAAATTCCCGCGGGATCGGCCAAAACGGGTAAATTTAAAAAAAATGCAGGCGTAGCTGCTGGCGTCCTCTAGTTTATTATAAATTTTGATGGCCATAGTGTAAGAATTTCGACGATACAATTCAGTTCTTAAGCTAGGTACAAGTAATTTAACAGGATGTCTAGTATTAAACGTACAGTGATCACTTCATTTCGGGAAAAGGTAAGGATGTGTTTTTACAAAATAACAGCATTCAAGGATGTAGATTGATGGAAGTGTCAATAATTTTAGTTTGGAAAATAATAATCTGCAAGATGTAAGTGGAGGTACACCGGCCAGTGCACGGATGCATTGTTTCTGGGCTAAAATTAACTTTATTCATCTCAACAGAGTTACCCCACAAAAGGATACCGTATCTAATTATCGATGCTACATATCCATGGTATGCTTGTATCGCCGTATTTTGATTTGCAGCATTTGTTAACCGCCAGAGCGCAAACGCAAATCTATTCAATTTGTTACAAACTTTTTTCATGTGTAGGGCCCAACGACATTGTCTATCTAGAATTATATCTAAGAAGGAAACATCTTCTGACTCTTGAATTGTTTCATTCATATACTTAACTCTTAGATTGTTCTTGTTTGGATATCTATTATAAAATTGCATAAATCTGGTTTTACTAATATTAACCTTGAGTTTATTGATATCTAACCATGTTACAATTTTAAATATGCAACTGTTAATGTCATCATTGTAATTTCTAGCTTTAGACTCTGATATTACCACCGCTATATCATCGGCAAAGAGTGTGCAGTCGTGCTGTGTCTTCAGGCAGATCATTTATAAATATTAAGAAAAGCAATGGTCGCAAAATGCTTTTTCGGAGACTTTCGCTATAGTAGGGATTAGTGCTATTGGACGATAGTTATTTATAACTGTTTTATCCCCTTTGTTAAAAATGGTTGTTTTTACAGAAGTTTTTAAGCAATTAGGAAAATAACCTTCTTCGAATGATAAATTGATAAGGTAGGCCAGTATATCAGATAACAAAGGAGCACTTTCTTTTAGAACCATCGTTTGAATGTCATCGTAAACTGTTGAATTTTAAGATGATATAGATCTTCTATCTTCTCTAGGGGTGGTAGGTTGTAAAAACATGGTGGAATCGTTTCGTTTAATGAGACTGGCGTTGCTATATAAAGTTTATTATTTATTATAAAAAGGTAAGATTAAAAATAAGTGTGGTAATATTTACACCTCTGCCTACCCATTCGGAGATACAGGCGTTAGACTTTAAATAAATAAAAAGATTAATGTTATGTTTAGGATTCTAAAACTAAAAATAATGTATTTATTCTTGTGACCGTGAACACCAATCAGAGAGCATTACGTCTAACAGTGCGTCCGCCATTTATGTTGTTGATGTTTTGGTAGTAAAATTAACTAAAACGTCAAACTTTGTACCTGTCTAATCGAATATAACAAAATAAAAATGAGTACATCAGACCAGACTTTATTCACGGTTTGTTTTGTTTTGCACTTTGCGATATCACTCAACCGCCATGATGGTTTACAGCGTTTTAATGTCAAATCCAAAAAGGTTTTTAATAAGCCGTAATTAGTAAAGTTTCTGATCGATTTTTTAAGAAAAAATCTGTTATTTCGGTTTAACATCTTATAAAGGAACGAATCAATCGCTAATTACATTTTAGGACACAAGCCTATTGGATGATTTACGCCCGTTGCCAATATTTTATCTTTCCATGGATTTGGCTTTTAAAGCTAACTAAGCATATTTTATATGGAGCCTATGACTCAACTGGCCCGTTCTTGTTTACAGTTACATAGAAACAACTTTTATTTTTTACGAGGTGGAAAATCCCTTCGGATGTCCAGCTCTTGGGGAAATGAGAGCCATACTTGGTGTTTCCACCTAAAACCACCACGACTGGCGACCAAAGATGCTTTACGAGGAGAACATAGGGTACAAGAGCTGTTAAGTCTTATACAGAAACACCTGAGAAAATTCAAAATCTGAATCTTTTTTTTTAAATCTGAACTCTTTGAATCAAATTCCAAGAGATACAAAATTTACAGACAAATACTTTCATAACTTTCGGTAACTGATAATCTATCTGCCGTGACTTCTGAAAGAATCGTTTTGAATAACGATATTGTCATGCGAAAGCAATAAATCTTTGAATTGATTCCCAGAATTGCTTCGGTTTATTGGACGCCTATATTAACTGTTCTTACACACAAGTAAAATATTTGAAGACGCAGGACGGCCTTCATCAGTATTATTCATCTCCATTTTTTGGGTGGGAAACTCAAAACGACGGTAAACTTTGCACAAATTATAATTTCTTCCACAAATCACAACGATACACATAGATCTTACGACAATCAACCGTATATCACTTAACTAATACCGAATCAACACTTATATAATGATTACACGCCTGGATCAGCACGATGTATGGCGATTTGTCGCAGACCTGCTGGTGCGCTGACCGCTTCTCGTTCAAAAAAGTGTTGAACCGAGATGGCTGCCCCAAAGAAATACTTTAGTTATTCTTCTGTGGGCTGCCCCGCTATCACTGACACGAAACTCCGCCTGAGTGACTGCCAAACGTCGCTCAATTTCATAATGGAGGTTAAGGAGCAAATATAATGATTGCTCCTTGATGGAGGTTTTGATCATGAAGGTTTTGATCATGGAGGTTTTGATGTTGAATACTGCTGACAGCGCTTCAAGCGCCGTCATATTTTATCGGAATGTTACGAACACAACATTTCAATTATTGATATGACCGTATTTTGAAGGAAAGATTCTTAGAACTAGGCAATTTGCGAATGGCAGATAGACTTAAGGAAGACTAGACTTGTATGTAGAAAGACTGATGCTGAATATATCAATATATTCAGCATAATTATCGTGATTGCCTAGTAGGGGACCAACATGTTACTGCACAAAGGATTTTGGGTTGGGTAAGTTTAAAAACCTTACTTTTAAAAACCCAATGTGTCAATCATATTGTTAATATTATTATCACTTGACAAACGGTTAAGAAAAAAATCGTCGAGAAGTCAGTCAGTTGCGACGTAAAACATGACTTCATATGTCCCTAGAGAACGTTATGGAGAGCTATAAGACCCCATAACTAATAAAAGTTACCAATTTACTAAAGTCCGTGGTGTGTTTGGCTTTGAACCTGATACCTTCTGCATGGAAGTCTATCGGTATCTCCATTTGGTTATCACTGCCTTCCTTCGTTTGTAAATACGCATATCAGAGTATATAAAAAAATAAAAGCATAATTTTCTTTTGTTTCCCGCCAGCCGTTTACCAAGGGTGTCAAAAGAAAATCATTTTTCTCTGACGCTATGTTTTAAATGACATACGGGCTGCGTCAAAGCAACGCTGTATTATTTTAACGTTCGCCGGCAATATTCAATGTTTATGGAGAATTATTATTTATCATGAAATTTGCATGATAATCAGAAGGGTAGACGTTCTTACTAAGAGAAATTGATACTTTTTTCGCAATCTTGTTTATTCTACTATTACTTATTGACTGGCGTACCTACCTTATGAATACTATGTACGTGCTACACTTTTGGAAAAGCACTTTTTTTCTTTTTCACAAGCCAGTTTTTTTCTTTTTGTTCATCTCTGTTCCATAACAGAGCTAACAAAAGAGAAAAAAAAACTGGCGTGCTAATCTAGTAGTTACGATCAGACGACGACTAACTACAAAATTGCTCAACGATTCTTGTTCACAAGAACCGGGACCGACGTTTTACGTACCCTCCGACGCACGATGGTGTTCTGATGGAAAACCACATGCGGTCACCCATCCAATTGCTGATCTGTGCAACGTTGCTTAGCTTTGGACGAATGGAGAGCGAGCTGATACTACTTTTTGTATTGTTATCTATTCTTTCAACTTTATTTGTATAAATTTCCTTGATAAACAGCACTATATACAACATTCTTGCGTTACAAACTACCTGACAGACAAGGTACAGCCAAAACTCCTAGGCGCAAGAAACTGAAATTGGGCACGTATGTTCCTCGGGGACCGTAAGCGTTCCTACGGGATCAGGGAAAACGCTTCGCACACCATATCTTCTAGTTTTTATAAAATACCCTACAGCTCACTCGATACATTCTGTATATATATAATTAAATCACCTCAAGTGTCGCACTCTCGTAAGTAAAATTATATAACGACTCAATTCTCGTTAAACTTGGGGTCCGGTCAACTAGTTTTGGACCCTGCAGTGTCCTTAAGCCATAAGTTTGTGTGTTAGCAGTCAGTAACTAATTTTACCATCATGAATAATGCTCAGTAAAGTTACTGCGCTATACATATACCGCGTGAACGTTGTACTATAGAGCAACACCCTATATTGACTAAATATCCACTTACTTATATACAGAGTGTGCCAACAAAGTGGTGTGAAATATATTAAAGTAAATGTAAAAATAAAGGAGCTTGGACCTTTGGATTAGATCTATGATTTTAGTTGACTGTAATTACAATTTTTTGAGGTATTAAAATACGTAATTCAAATTAATATTAGACAATCAAAAATTTAATTAATATAATTGATTCATTTTGAAAAGTTGTCGAATAATTAAATTTGTAATAAATTTTCGTATATTTTTCTGTAAATCACAACGGGTATTTCGATATTAAAACAAGTCTATGACCACCTAAAATCTTTTCGAAAATGCATTTAATAATAACTATAACACGTTTACAAACAAACATCAAGACATGCGGGTTATAAGAAGTGGTAAAAACAGCTGTACTGAATTCACGTCGGATGTAATTAAATGGTAAAAATTGACTCGACTCGGCTTGACCCAGTTGCGGCACAATTGAGTAGACGAGAAATGGTCGAGCCAACTCGCCGATGTGTGAAATACAAGTCACAAGTTGAAGCGATTATAAGATTGACTCTTAAGGGGTAGTTTCATCACTACTATTATTCTTTGGAGTTCGTCGCGCAGTTTCTTGTCCAGCGTAGAGCGGATTTTGTCCAACCATTTACTAGGAATACGCCCTTTTTACCTTTCACAGTCAAACTTGCCAGTGAGCGTTTGTTTCCTGAGATTTTTTATCACATCACACACACAATACACCATCTAGTACAACAACTAAGCAGAACTTATGTTATGGGTACTCTACAATGGAGAAACAAACACATACATGTTTTTTGTACATATAATATACATAGAAACATTCAGAAGACAAATATCTATGTTCACGCATACAAATGTTTGACTAAAGTGGGAATTGCATTGAATTGAATCCCTAAACCTTCGGCGTGGCAGTCGTTTACACTCTCACTACGCCACAGGGTTGGTCAAATCGTCGTGTCCTACTTTTCTGGCGAAATGATCGAAATTACTAGCAGTCAGCAAGCAGACAGCCAAAAGTCGTATGTTTATCTTTAGATCGTGTAAAATAGATGCATCTATGCGGACAGCTGTATAAACACCTAATATGAGCAACAGAATAGCGAAAAATACGAACCGACAGTGTTACTAAATTTTTACTACAGAAAAATTAAAGAACTTGTTCAGTACTAACTTATAGAGCGACTTGGCTTGCCGATCGTAACAGGTCGCCAAAGTTAAGCAACGCTAGCACCGGTCACCACTTGGATGGGTGACCGCGTGTGGCATTTACATCAGAGCGCTACCGTGCTTTGGAGGGCACGTAAAGCTATCGGTCCTGGCTCTTGTTTTAGGACAAGAATCGTTAAGCCATGTCTGAGGCCTTCGGGCCGTCTAACTCTCCGACACCAGAGTTGTTCGACACGAGAAACAAAGAAAGAAGTATTAACTCAAATGTAATCGTCATACAAAACTACTGAAATACCAACAGAGCTTTAGCAGAGTTTTGTGACGTATGCATCACCTTCATCAAATATTTTTAAGATATTACGGTGGAAAAATCGGCTCAGTGTTAAGCTTTTTAAATATATAACTGAGTTTTAAAAGCTTTACAAGTTTTAAAGGGACTAAAGATACCCGTCCTTTGAAAGAACTTAATTATTTAAATAAATGCTTCAAAAAAAAGCTAAATATAAAGCAAACCATTTTTATTTTCTCGAAACTAAAAACTGATCGGCGCATTTTTGCGATTGTACAACTCGAAAAGTATTTGTTGAATTGATTTTAATATGTATTTCACGCAGTGTGCTATGCAAGTTTTTACACAATAAAATAGAAAGCTTGCTACAAATGTATACGACACGTATGGCGATAATTTGTATTGAAATTGGTAGTTAAATTCATACGTACCATTACCGACATACCGTTTTGTAGATTTTGAGTCTATCGCGTTCATAACAGATAAACTGAGGCGGCGTGGTACTCAGTTTTATAATATTTAATGATAGTGCTCACCGCTTGTTCACAAAGTATCATATAGTATTTTTCTTTTTATGGTAATGGGCGGCAAACGAGCAGACGGATTGCCTGATGGTAAGCAATTACCGCCGCCCATGGACACAAGCAACACCACAGGAGTCACAAGTGCGTTGCCGCCCCATGGGGTTGGAAAAAGGGATAGGATGAGGAGTGGGATGAGGGAGAAGGAATAGGGGATAGGGCCTCCGGCACTCTCACTCACCGAACTGAAGCAAAAATTTGTGCATAAGACACAAAGTATTGTCTCATGTGGGCATGGAACCCACGACACTCAGCTCCGAACATCTCAACAATCGCTCAAACTATTAAGCATTTTTTCAGTAAATAAAAACCGACCGCCTTCGGCACTTATTGAGATAAATACATGTATGTACACGACAACATTCCATCACTTGCGTCAATCTCCAAAGCCAAACGTACATTTGTAGGCAATATGTAACACCAAGTAATTAACCAGATTTTAATCCTTGTTATAACCGCTAAAGTGCCCTATAAACCTATCCTAAAACATACTCCGAAAACACACAACGAAAATATATAGGTTTAATTATTTCAATATCTTCTGTATAAATAATTTTAGAAGGATTTTATGGAGGTTTTAATTCTTTTGTGTCGGCTTCAGTGGATTTGGCTTTCAGAGATTTTTTTTAATATGATTAAAACGGGCATGTTTTTAGCATATTTGGGAGTCGCTGCTCTTGAATATGTAACTCATTTGTTTTTTACTTTTTATAAGATAAGGTTGCTTAATGGTTGACAGCAAGGGACTAACTACAGCTCTTTCATACCAGTGCTGTCAACCGAGCATCGCGTTGCCAGCTCTTTTTTTCAACAAGTAAAAAAATCTTGAATGCAGAATGCACAACAGGTTAATAATGGCCAGATAAACGACTATAATACAAACGACTATAATAAAAGTATAATATATTGTAGAATGGTTATTCTTTTCTAAGCTTAACTATTCTTTTGTAGGGTGTATTTCAATTGTAGAATATACTTGAACGAGTACGAATTCAAAGTTGTAGATGAGCATTTAAACTAGTTCGTATTAAGAAACTTTGTAGAAGTTCGTAGCTGTTCGTAGCATTCCGTAGAGTAAACGCTCGTAGCTGATGCACGACGCCGTAGTACAGTGCCGTGCCGTGCTACGTTGAATTTTTTTTCTACGAGATTAAGATATTGGATATTATGTGTTCGATATCTTTACTAATGTCCGTGTGGTGACGGATTAAGAATACGGATTGTCACCACCCAATATCATCCCGTGGGTGTCGTAAGAACCGACAGAGGGAGCATATTATACAGAGAACAGCACTGTAAGAGAAGGAAAACTTGATACAAACCCTATACCAACCCGTTTGGCCAGCGTGGTACAGTAGGCCAATTCCTTCTTTCAAAGGAGAGGCCTAGTCCAGCAGTCACTGTTAAAGGCTGATGGTGATCTTTAGTAATGATATAAACATAAAGAGTTTGTTAGGTTGATTGCGTTAACTCTCTGCGACTGAAGTACCTTAATTTTTATATTTTCACTGACACTGACACTGAAAATCCTCATGGAGTCCCTCCGCCCTGGGGGATGGGCGAAGGGGACTGTCAGACTCTTACTGACTAAAAACCAACCCGTGTGCCTCATGTACCCGTGTGTTGGAGGTTCGGGTTTCGCCCAAGCATACGTCGCAACCCCCCGACGGGATCCAACACAAGGCCTAACGATTGTAAATCCAGTATAATAATAATAATAATAAACATGGCCACTGCCACTTAATTAAGCATTAAAACTATTTCAGCTAATTCGTCAATATTTATTTATAAGACAAATAAAATCTTCTAAACTGAGTTTAAATACAAAAAAGGTTATATAAAAGGCTACACAGAAGAATAATCATCAATAATCTTAATAAATAAAAAGTTTAAGTTTTATTAATCTTTTTGATACATTTTTGTTTGGGGCCTCGTGCCTCTTTATTGTGTGACTTTTAGTTAACTTATTCTGAGTTTTCTTACAGCCCAAAGGCTTTTACTAAAAAGTCGTTTATTGATATTGTTTATCGGTCTGACTAAACTACTGCGGCACTGGTAAAGGTCCTTAACTTGCTGTCAGCTACCTTGAGTATTTAGACTTTACATTGCTTACAGGTATACAATAGTAAGTGAACAAATTAAAATAACCATACTAATATTGGAAAACTCCAAAAAAATACGTTATTTATTTGCAATCAAATTAAAACTAACATAGCTAAATAACTATTTACACATAAAATAAGACAGTAATTTCTATACTTAAATAACTAAAAAATACATTTAAAAAAAAGAAAGGCAAAGAAAAAATGGTAAGCCATAGCAATATCGTTCATGATGTCAACCTACAGCGGTTCACTGCCGGACATAGGCTAAGGTTCTCCACACAGACCTATCTATCGTAATAATATCGTTGCTGTGATATTATTATAATCAAATAAAATATTTCATATACTCCTGAGTATCCACAGTCATTCACATTACTACAAGGAAGTTCCGGGAAATTGCAATCTACTTTATCCTTACAAAGCCTCAATTTGTAAGGATAGACATCAAATTTCACTTCGTACGAAATCATTATGTCTATGAACAGTTTGTTGTTTGTATAAACCAATATTACATTTTAAGCACATACATCTAAAAAAAAATCACAGTAAACTTAACATTACATACTGACTTAAATAAGAAAGAACTTAAATCTAAATTGACGTCCCTTCCTATATTCATCGCATAATATATATACGGACACACACACACAAACCCACGCTCGCAAGCACACGTACGCACTCACGCACGCACACACACACCCACACACACACATACACGCACGCACATACACCCAAACACACAAACATGCTAGAAGGACAAAAGGACACAGTCCACTGGTTGTAAAAATCTAGACTAGTATTTAACTTCCTAGCCGACACTATCTGTTAAGATACAGGTCATCCTAGTTTAAGAGGCAGGGTTCTATTATATTTGAAACAGATTATTTTCTTGTTATTAACTATGTCTTGGTCCTTAAAATAGATACGATAATTCCTTCACAACGCATGTAAAAGTAAATATTGTAATCCGTAACTGGTTTTTAATAAAGTTTATTATTTATTTATTTAAACAGGATTTGTTATTTCTTATTTCATTTAGTAACAGAGCATTAAAAAAATGCCATCATGTCAGCCTATAGACATCTACTGCTCGACGTTTCTATGCTCCTCTCCAAAGAGACCGATCTTAAACCATTTTAAGAAAATGAAATTTTAAAAATATCTCTCAAGACAGCTTGCCTTAAACTTGCCGCGCTTTTTTCCATACACACATTTTTGTAAAGATGATTGGGCCGCCATGATCATCTGGCTTTCACTATCAATTTCCATTATTGAGGGGCTGTACTGTAAGGTCAAGAGGTTTTACTGAACATCAATCTCTCTCCCCCATTCTCGTTGAACCTGCTAGGACTAAAAGGAACAATACCATTTTGATCCCCAGTTGTTGCATATGACATTCTTAATAAGAATACCATAATACTTGAATAAATAAGGAATTTTACACTAAATACATGTCATGCATCTGCATCTGGAGATGGAGTAAAATTTCATGTTAACGATATATATATTGTATCAAAACCATGTGCATGTAAAAAACTGGTAATATCACACCTTGCAGATAAATACCTATATAACTACTTACCTGCATGAAATAGTTTTTATTTTAGTTTTTATAGTTGTACCTAGCTTAATATGATTCTTTAATATGTTTTTATAGCATTATGTATCCTTTCTGTTCCAGCTGTAACAACCAGTTTTTAACATAAATGCATGCTGTGTTCTCTTGTGAATGAGGAAACACAAGGTAAAAAGATTGTGAAACATCTCATTTATCATGTAATGGGTATTCTTTATTGGAGAACCAATAAATAAATAAAATGGTTAGGGATGGTTGAGAGTCACATTGCGCAGAACGTAACACTACCAATAACTGTTAGCCACTGCCGTCAACAGTTCAGCGCGTTTAGTATGTCATGCCGATCGAATACTACGACCGATAGTTAATTAAGTCGCTGTTGTTACCCTTAAACATAATCGACACTAACCCCGAGACTTCTTCTTCTTCTTCTTCGTGTGAGTGTGTGGCCAACTCTAGTATTGGAGTTTTTAGACCGCCCAATGGTCTCTGACATGGCGATTCGATTCTTATCCTGAGACAAGAACCGGGACCGACAGCTCTACGTGCCCAACGAAGCGGAACGGTAGCGCTCAAATGTAATGCCACACGTGGTCACCCATCCAAATGGAGACCTGTGCAAGCGTTGCTTAACTTTGCCGATGTGTTACGAACGGCAAGCCAAGTCTCGCTATGAGCGCTACACCCCTAGACTGTAATGAACAAACAAGACAGTCAGTTTAATAATCTGAACATAATTCTTGAACTTTTCGATTCTATCTATCTATCGATGCGCAGTAGGTAATGATAATAAAATATCTATTCTAAGGAGGATGGGCAGATTGGGACCACCTTCCAATAGCAATAAGATTTATGTCATTGGATAGGTCTTTTTAATAGAAACAACTTTTATTATGACGGCTTTGTTGTCACAGTTGTCCGTTCCAAGATATATGACATACAAGTTTCGATAAAAATTTGTTGAAAAAAGCATTCTTTTCATGGTGCTTAGTACTTTTATTACCATCCGCGTGGTGACGGATTAAGAATACGGAATGTCACCACCCGATATCATCCCATGGGTGTCGTAAGAGCAGACAGAGGGAGCATATTATGCAGAGAACAGCACTGTAAGAGAAGGAAAACTTGATACAAACCCTATACCAACCCGTTTGGCCAGCGTGGTATAGTAGACCAATTCCTCCTTTCACAGGAGCGGCTTAGTCCAGCAGTGGACTTTTAAAGGCTGATGATGATGAGTACTTTTATTTTATTATTATGCTTTATTTTGCAAACTCACTTATCTTCGCGTCTGCTCAAGCGGTTGGTACGGTGCGGAGTGCAACTTTTAGGAAACTAAAGGGTTATCAATACTAATATTATAAATGCGAAAGTCTGTTTGTTTGTCCGCCCTTCACGTCGCAACAAAGCAATATTATTTAATTATGTTTTGTGAGTAGTTAGTTGAAAGATTAAGATAAGATAAAGATAAAAATATTAAAGATATAAATCTAAGCTCTTTTCGAACGTCATAATACTAAAATATATACTTATGTCCCGATTCTATAACTACCACCGCACGGCGGGCGTCACTCGTCCTAACTCCAAGTAACCGGTTTGGAGGGGAGGGGGGGCACCCGCACTGTTCCTAAGCGCTTGGGCAGGCGCGAGAACGAGTCAGTTTGCAAAATAAAACATTATATAGTACTAAGCACTATAATAAACGCTTTTTTCAACATACTTTTATCGAAATTTCTATGTCATATATCTTGGAACGGACAACTGTGACAACAAAGCCGTCATAATAAAACTTGTTTCTATTAAAAAGACCTATTCAATGACATACACCTTATTACTATTGGAGGGTGGTCCCAGGTCCCATACATTTTTGCCCATTGTCTTTTCCCAATTGTACTCAAGACTATTCTTGGGTATTAGACTTAACTTGTTCTTAGACCCGACAAAATCCAGTATCCTCTTTATTTTAAGCGGCAAATAACGGCTTAGTAGAGTAATTAACCACTAGACAAACAGCCCAATCAGTTCAGTAATCTGAACGTAAGTAGGATCTCGTAAAATGTCAATTCTACACGATTTATTAAGAAACTAGAAGATACCCGCAGCTACGCCCGCACATTTTGTTGTTTCATCCCGATTAAGTGGAAATGTTGGGATATATCTTCATAGTGCTCCCTAAGGTTCTCAAGGAACATGCATGCCAAATTTCATCTTCATGCGTTCAGTACAGTGCTATGTGTTTTTTGTCAGTTACGCAAGAATCTGTGTATATAAAATTCTTGCATTACTGAGTGACTGATAGACAAGCCATGGCTATAGATAGTGTGATACCCGAGGAAGGTTTAGGCGTATTATTTACGCGGGCGGAGCCGCGGGCAAAATCTGGTCTTGTATGCAGTTAAAATTTAAACCAATAAGCTCGGCACAAAATGGTAGCCCATGTGCTGTTTTATTTTACAGTTTTATTAAAATCACTTAAGTAGTTTTTGTGTGAAAGAGTAACAAACATCCATCCAGCCTTAAAAATCACGTTTATCTTATGTAGTAAGATAACCAACATCCACACATATTTGCCTTAACTTGTGTTCACCATCCAGTTTTCTCGTTATTTTAAGGAAAACACAGATCGGTTAACTCTTTATTACTCTCTCTGTAGATTGCCGTAAGTTCGGAACATTTACCGAATTCTCCGAACAATGGAGCATTAACTGCGATCATTTTCGTTTCCACGACCTTTGTTTTGTGACGATTACTAGTTTTATATTTTCCTTCCAACAAATTATGAACGGCACCCACTTTTCCACTGCTTGGTGCTATTCTTTTAAATTTTTTTCTTCCTGCTATAGTTTCGTTGTGAATAGTAACTTTGCGGTACAATGGAGTTTTGTAGAATAATCTTAGCTTTGGTTTAAGCTTGCGTTCCTTTTTGTTGGATTATATCGCTATATTTACTTAATGAAATTTTAATACGTCACATTAAATATATTCATTATCTACCAATTGCTCTGTAAGGAATAATTATATTCAATTTAAAGCTACTCCGCGCATTCATTTTAAAGTTAAACATTTTAAAGTTTTCCCTTTAACTTAACAAATTATAAGAGATTCTCACAAAAAGTGCACTAACTATTCGCTAACTCTCATAGTTTCATGGGGAGTATATCTGATACGACTGGAGATCCGGGTTGGGCTCAGAATTGATTGCTTGTCACGCTTCTTTTCTACTTGTTTCTGTATTATACTGCCTAGCTCTACTACTACAGCCAGCTTTCAGTATATATAATACTGAAAGCTGGCAGTATAGTGGCCGTCGTATCGTAGGCTGTATTTTCTTTCTCAACAATAGCTGTTGAGACAACTGTGCTTTTTAAAGCATGAGTATTTTTATCATGACAGTATAATACAGAAACAAGTAGAAAAGAAGCGTGACAAGCAATCAAGATACGACGGCCACTATACCGCCAGCTTTCAGTATATATAATATTGAAAGCTGGCAGTATAGTGACCGTCGTATCGTAGGCTGTATTTTCTTTCTCAACAATAGCTGTTCAGTAGCGTTCAGCTATCGCAATCCTAATTTTAAATGATCACCTTTTCAAGTTGTGACCCCTTGCTTAACTTATCCTATTTACAGCAAACTTCAAGACAAACCACAATCATTATCAGTCGGAAAGTGTTATTCTAATCATATACATACATACATAGTCTCACGCCTATATCCCTGAAGTGGTAGGCAGAAGTATATTGCTACACACACTTTTCGTCAGATTTATTTTAGTCCCACGTAATAGTGGCTAGCCTATTGCCATACCGGGCACATTAACAGACTCCGAGCTGTTACAGAGAATTTTCTAACGAAAACACCCAGTAACACTTTGCCCGACCCGGGGATCGAACCCAAGACCCCCCAATCCCACGCGCACATTTATGCCGCGAGACCAACGAGGCAGTCCTGTCGAAATTCTTTATTTATCAGTAAATCCTGTACATTTACTGATAAATAAAGAATTCTCTATCTCTCGCTACAAATTACCAAATCTACGTGTTATTCGGTCAGTTACCCTTAAGAAGAATCGACATCAGATCAAAGGTACTTTGGCACACGCTATATCAACGTGCAACGGCACGCAAGTCTGCCAGTTCGAATGTTCTCATGGTTAATTCATGACAGTTCACTTCGAAAGATTAATGCACATACACTTAAAGTGACCCTGCGAGAGGTAGATGTGTAATGCGACTTGTAGCCAGAGGATAGACTAGGCTATATTAGGTTTAGAGGATACTGTGATCGTTTTGAAACTTTCTGGATTTTACAAAATATAAAATTTAGTAGAGGTTTATACTCGTACATCCGTGAACACGGCGCTTGCAACTGTGCCGAAATATCGGTTACTCGAAAGAAAGGTACGTGGGATATATTGCGAAGGACAATTTAAAATGATAAAGTTAGGCTACTTCAAGCGTCAGTCGAGACTCATATGGTTAGAACCGCGAGCAATGGATTTTTTATTTGTAAAGTCGTTTATCTGTAATGAATAACTATTGAAAGCTGGCAATGCGGATATTCTTAACCGGAATCGACATTTAATAATAATATAATTATACAGACTAAAATCTACACTCCGGGCAAAGTAGCGTGAATAAATACTAAAAGTAACAAATAAAACTAGCATATTTCTCCCACGAATAAGCAAAGGTTTATCGTCCCAGACTAAAACAAATCAAGAGTAAATTGCGTTATTGCGCGGAAACAAGGCAAGATAAATTGAACACTATTTAAAATTGGCATTTTGGTTGTCTTTGTAGCAGCAGTGTACTTTGAACATACCTGTCACGTCTCAACTGTTGAAGAAAGCAGTTTCACTTATGAATTATTTCTAGATTAAGATACATAAACAAAATAAATGACGTTTCTAAATAATAAAATTCAGATTTTAATTTGAACAGGTTTAATAAAGCACACAAGTGTCTGTTCCTACGTTCCAATTTATTTATCGATATCGAGGGTTTATCAAAATTCTATTGAAATTCATTCCGATTAAACCAAATTTAAGGATTTATTGTAAACATTATCTATATTTGATCGATATTTATTCTGAGTGAGCCCATCACTAGTCAAGATCAAATTTGTGACAAACTACGAAGATTCTTCCCTAGTAAGAGTTAAAATCATAAGTCAAAGTGAAGTAAATATATTGGGCATAACCGCCATTGTAGCGCAAATTCTATGTATTTTCTATATTCTAAGACGTATCGTGTTATGTTCGTGAGAATGCTCGTTAATCGCACTCATTTTCTTGTAACATTCCCGAAAATGGTCATTACAGGTGAATGCTCAAGTGTATCAGCGCCATAATATATATACATATTAAAAGACAAAATGAAATATAAATTAATTATGATACACCGGCTGTCTCGGCCTTTATTCAATTATTCATTTATGCACAAACATGGTGTACATCGGTGGACATAAAGCCATATTATGGCATTCTCTACCTGTCAACCTTAAGGTGGTGCAGAGATGAAAGTGGTAAGTTCATTTTACTATTTAGATGTAACTAATGTAAAATAATATTATTATGCTTATTTTAAATAAGATAATACCTGCTAAAATAGATCTATTAAATAAACATAAGTACCTAAATTGAATATATCCGTATTTCCAGCCACTCGCAATTCTATACAGAAACTTCCAACTAATAATCTTGCTCGACCAACTTGATACTCAGCGAACTTATTTACAGAATCCAGAACAAAGTTATTCAACAATCGTCATTTCGACGACGATTCTAACTATTGACATAAATTGAATTTCTTGCCGGTTCCGACAAAATTGATCTATAGCAATTTTCTTCGGTAGCCAGTAATGTCATAGGCAATCACAAGGTCGAATGTTTGGGTGGGATGGCGGTTTAAATGATAATGATGAGGTGTGCGAATTCAATTTTATATTTTTTGTTTACATTGTCATCATCTTAGCGTTATTCTTGTTGCGTCTAGGGTTTTTTGAGGCTATAAACACGGACTCCGTTTTCTTAAATAAGCTGATTTTACAGAAATCTGGGGGCACGGCAGGGCCCCCGCCAAGTCGAGCAAAAAAGCGGCACGGCCGCACCATCCTTTTCTCAAAGCAAGTCAGGCCATTTTCGACCCCCTTTAACTTCGTTTTAGATAAAACTAGAAGCCTGAAATTTTAGTAACCAAGCAGGTGATAGATAATTCTGATTATTGTGCATATATATGTTTCTATAAAATGTTAAAATAATTATATTTTTAATATAAAATGCAGAGATGAGATAAAATGCAGATGATGTCACAATCGACCGAAACCTGACGATATCAGACCACGTTGGGACCATCGTCGCGAAGGCTCAAGTAGCCAGGGCGAAGCTGCGCCCGCTGCTGTCCTCGAGATTGCCGCTGAGAGCCAAGCTGGCCCTCTACAAGACTTACATCAGGTCGCGCCTCACCTATGCGGTGCCGGCCTGGTACAACATGATAGCGAGGACCACTCGGCAGCGACTGCAGCGGGTGGAGAACGTGTGCCTTCGCCTGGCGGTCGACGCGCCCAGGTACCTGAGAAACGCGACCATCCATCGGGACCTCAAATGGGAGCCGATCGAGGGATTCGTGAGCGGACTGGCCCGGGGTATGTTCGAGCGAGCAGATCGCTCAGAACACCCCCACCTCATCAACATAGAGCGCCCCTCCCCCATCCATACTCAACAACACTCATCCGGAGGAGACTGAAGCGCCCCGCTCGGGAATTGATACCAGTTCCCTCGAGCGGGGCGCCATCAACACCACCACCACCACACCAGCCAGACGACCAGCCGCCGCCCTCTCGCAGGCGACTAACTGGGCCTCTCCCAACGGAAACTCACCCGGTTGGTCAGCCTCGAGGGCGGCCAACCCAATGACCGGCCCATAGTAATGGGCCGCGCAGATTACCTCCTGAGTCCCGGAGTCAACCTCCTAAAGGTGTCCCCCACTACCCCGAAGGGGGTGGTGAGAAGAACACCTACGATGATGCGACACCCAGTTGTCTTCCGGCAGTCGAAGTGTGAACATCGGACGCACAAGTGTTACCAATTGTAAATAGACAAATTGGTTTGACGTTTAACTGTTGACACTGTCAAACGAGTAAATCTTAATATATAAAATCCTTGCGTTACTGACTGACTGACAGACACGCTACAGCCGAAACTATTGGGCGCAGGAAGCTGAAATTTGGCATGTATGTTCCTTGGGGACCGTAGGGATGCACTAAGAAGGGATTTCCCGAAATTCCCATGGAATCGGCCAAAATGGGTAAATTAAAAAAAAATGCAGGCGTAGCTGCTGGCGTCCTCTAGTAGAGTATAAAATGTGGACAGACTCTGTTCAATGTTCGGTTCCGCCCCGGCAACGGCTTATTAAGGTACGATATAATTCTGACTTCGATATTATTGTGTTTTTACTAATAATGTGTTTCACAATTCTTTATTGCTATAGTGGTGTTATTTAGAGTATTGTCAATATAGACAATGTATAGTTAATGTAATAACATAGCTTAGCAATTGTATAATTGATATTGTGGGTGGTTCCGTCAGTTGTGAGACGTTAAAGTTCAGAACTTGCGGTATCATATAGTATAGAATCGAATTTATGCTGAGAAACAAGTCGTGTCTATTATATACATCATGTAGTGAATATTTCAGTGGTAAATATTTAATACACAGTAAATATATCTGTGGTGAATATTACTAAATGTATTATGCTAATCTATTGAATTAAGGTAATAGTTACTTTTGAAATATTGAACTACCCACAACCTTGATATCCGATACAATAATATGTATTGATTGTACCGCTTTTATAAACGACAATTATAAGTATTAAGAGAATGGCCAAGAGTTTTCTTGCCACGTTCTTTCTCTTGGTTCTATGCCTTTTCTTTGCGAACGTAGTGCTAAATGTAAATGTAGAATCAGAACTTAAGATTTTAAAATATACTCTTGAGACAACCTGAATAAATGAAAGTAAGAAATGATAGTTGTATCTTTTATTTTCCAAACACCTGACAAATAGAACTATAATAATACATATAGGCCGTATACCTTGTATTTATACATATATATAATAACCCCGCTATAACAGGCATTGCATAATCATGGTATATTTCAAATTTCATTTAATTTGAATAAGTAGTTTAAGAATTAAAATGAGTCAAAGTTTCTTAATTTTGTCACTCACTGACTAACCGATCAAATTTAAATATATTTCCAATATTTTATTGTAGAACTAAGTAGTACATGATCGTATATGTCAGCGATACGCCAGGGATATCGTGTCCAGACTCCATTATAATAAAAACACTCACGTAATATTACTTAGTTTATTTTCAGACGATTTCTAGCACAGAACTGCATTAAAATGTGACCTACAGTCCTTTTTATAAACTAACCGTCATAACACTTAATGTATAACAACTGCCACTTCCTTTTCAACATATAATTGAAAGTACTGTACAATTAATTATCAAAAATCAACATTAATATTGTTATGAATTTTGCACAACACCATATGATTTATTTAATACGAATAACAAATTTATTTTAATAATCAAACACTGCTTTACAACATTCGCAACAGATGGCGCTATCAACAGGATGTAAATATAAGCGCATGTTATTTATTACCGTAAACATAAAAATAAGTATCAGAATAATATTACCTATTTAATACTTATTGATTTTACTTTGAAAGTTTCTGGAGTTATCTTAATAATTAAGTGATATATTAAATACCCAATCTTTATGAAACAGTGAAGCAGTCAATACAGTGTCTAATATTCTAAAGTAGTGAAGTTCTCAGTTCTGTGTTCACAAATAGTTATTTAAATATCAATCTTAAATATGATTTACATTTTCGTAACAATATAATCATTATATATTAATTTGCGCCCATACGGCCATTCTGATCCAGCGCGCTCCTCGCGCTGATTATTTAACGGTTACAGAATAAACAGCATAACAAACAAAAAGAATGAATATAAAAATTACATAAATAAGCGTTTATCATACAGAATAAACTAAAAGTTATTTACAAGGCTTCACCTAGTAATAGGATCTTAGCCTGAGGCATGCGTCACCCATCACGGGATCTAACAAACAAGGCTTCAGCCATGGCTAAGCCAATTCCTGGCATCACTGACATAGGAATCTTAGCCAACTCGTGGCATCACCCATGGCTAAGCCAACTCGTGGCATCACCGTCATAGGGATCTAGCGCACACAGGCATCACCCACATAGGGATCTAGCCCACAAACGGCATCACCCACATAGGGTCGATCTAGCCCACGCGGCATCACCCATCACGGGATCTAGCCAACACACGGCATCACCCATCACGGGATCTAGCCAACACACGGCATCACCCATCACGGGATCTAGCCAACACACGGCATCACCCATCACGGGATCTAGCCAACAAGACCAGGATCAAGGATACGCATGGTGGCCAGCCAGCGTTTTGGGAAGGATGTTGGATAGGAAAAATAAAATTTTACTCAAACACAAATGCAAAATAATGCAATTACATAGGTCCAACAACGATAGTGGAGGAGGTAGAGGACCCCCCACGTAAATCGGTATCTGACGAATCCTCCGCCCACACGGTCAAGCTGCTCATACAGTTGTTGATGTTGATCAGCAACAAAGGTTAGCAAACAATGCTTGACTCCAGCTCGGTACAGCACTCGTGCGACATGTGTGCGCATAGCCCACAGACAAAACCACCGATCAGTAAAGGACCGCTCGTCCATCCTCTCTTCACACTAAGTCCAGGTCATCTGCCAGGATGTCATCATCAACCTGCAACACTCAAAAGACAGGTGGTGGGCAACATTTCCCACCCAAATATTAGCTCCATGAACCTTCGTAACTGTAGATGAAATAAAATTCTACTCTTACAAAGTGGTCCGGTCTATTAACCGCTTGACCGCGCACAAGTGACTATTTTCCCTTTTTGGTTACAGCGCTATACTCGGGCTGAATTTACTGTTTCTTTCTATTACGTAATGTTTTAAATTATTTTTCTCTGTTTTATTCAAATCATTGAACATTTCTTCATGCTAAAAATACGAAGCGAGTCTTAAAATCGTTAACCCGGAACGAAAAAATAATGTCAAATGCCACTCTTTGTTTCGCGCGTTCCGTGATTACGTGCTTATCGTATGCGTGTAATTAAATATTTTTATACTATGATACATGTTTTTTTTTATTAAATTCGGTGTAGATAGAATCCCTCTACAGTTAAAACTCATAAAATATGTATGTCATCGATTTACTTTTTAAAATAATCCTGTTTAAAATACACAAAGTGTTTTTTTCAACGATAGTCAATGTTCGCTGCTAAGTATAATAAATTAGAAAGTAAATATCAACAAAGAGTTCATACGACTTGAAAGAGTCATTTATAAGGTTGAAGAAAAACATCACTTCAACTTACTCATGTTACCGACTTATCAACAATAAATGTTTATGTTAGCGCGCCCATATGGCGAGCGGCGGCGCGACATTTTGTTTAGAACGTGAGCGGTCAAATGAATTCGGCGAATTGGCGCTAGCGGTCAAGCGGTTAAGCTATATCTATATATCAGGCATGTTCAACTTGTGCATTGGTCTATAGTTATCTTAGCTACAACAGTGTTGGAGCCCATATTTTACGCATAAGGTAAAATACAAAAGACACTGAATTTTCTCAAGTTCTCTCTGACAGTGCCATTTTAGATAGGTAATCAAATATAAAGTTATCAGGATACCCATATTTTGCAGTTTTGATAAAATAGTTAAAATTTAATATATTCAAAATTAGTTTTATCCACATCAAACAGGAAAACAAAATGGCAAGAACAAAGAGAGGCCTATGTTCAGCCGTGAACAGTCGGACTGTTGATGATAAATATGAAATGATTTCAAACCATGCAGATCCAAGGATTTCGAAAATACTAGTGCTATAATTATTACTCATGTAAGAACATGTTTAATCTAATAATGAATATTTTTAGGCATAGTGCAAGCTGTGAAATTGTTGAACTATTTGCCAACTGAGCCATAAAAGAGAAATTAACAAGCTACCAATATTACAAAGCAAGAGTAGTGCAGTCTTATGTCTAAAAATTATTCCACTCTGTATAGTTAATATGGTGGTGAGTTTATATCAATAGTTTTATTTGACTTTATTTTTAAGAGAATTTTTTAAATAATGTTAATATTTATTTTAAACTGTTAACATGTGGTGCCAATGTAATTCTTATTTATTAACACAATTATTAATTGTTTATCTGAATAAATAAATTAAAACTGACTAATCACAACTGACTTAGAAATAAAGCATGAGTAGTCCATACATTTACTTTTATATGCCAAGAATAAATACTGCTAAATGGCAAAAGAGGTGATATGGATTTTCACATCATGTTCTTTAAACCCACTTAACATTATTCTGATAATCATATTCTTATCTGTCTAGTATCCCACAAGAGCTAAGCAATAAGGTTGGCACTCAATTTTATTGGTTTTTCACTGGTTGTCATCTTGAATATAGATGCAACTAACTTAGCAAATGAACTCACAACTAAAATAAATTGTATTTACCGAGTATAACACTAAAGCTTGTTATTTATAAAAGATTAGCAGTCACCTGCCTTAAGACTTTCAACCTAAAATGCTTAGAGATAGACTTTTGTAAAACCTAAGTGAGTGCATATGTCCATAAAGAAATCTACTGTCCAGATCTCACGTTTCTAGCTTCAGTAGTTCGGGTTAAGCAAGGACGTTTCATGGTCGGCACAAATCATTCTATACAGGTATAAAATTAAACGACAAATGCATTAACTTGAGCTGCAAGTTGACAGTAACAATTTCAACATAATGTTAAAATGAAATCATGTAGGCACCCACAGAGTCCACAAATATATAAAACCTATTTTGAAACTTTACAAATATTAGCTTAAGAAATATGTATCACAAATTTATTTTTATATCTACCTTCTGAATATAAACCTGTACTAATATAATAAAACTGAAGTTTGTTTGTTGAATGCACTTATCTGTGAAGCTACTGGTTTTATGCAAATAATTATTTTTGTGGTGGATAGTCATTTATCAAGAGAGTCTTCATATAATCGCGCCGTGAGCACTAGCCATAAGTAATGCAGTTAGTTAGCCTTATGTAATGTGTAACCAAGGGCTATCAATAATGTTTTAATTCCTTTAATGTTTTACTATTGGGATAACCTATTGACTAACAATTGAATTCATATTCAGCACATCGATTAGCTTATTTAAACTGAAAGCAAATCAGGCAATTTATATAATGGATCTATATCAGAGCTTCAACTTGAAAAGGGCAGCTATACCGTTCTTTACTAATAATTACATTAGTAGAACCACATAACAACAAAGCTATTTTCTCTTTCTTGTGTAGACAAGTAAGTTTTACAGAGAGTTTCCGACATGGCCTAACGATTAATAAACAGACAAGAGCCCCAGCCGCAGGCATAACATGACTATAAGCACAGTAGCAGTGCTATATACCAAACGTGGATAAACAACAGTTACCTATAAGTTCTATTTGGGGTGTAACGTTCGTAATTTTGACTGTATAATGTTTATCTGGTAATCCTTACGGGGACAGTAGATAATCGTGTAAGCACCATAATTTATAAAATTAGGATGCTTCTCAAAAACTAATCAAATCAGCTCTGGATAAATACATCTGGTCAGTGCATCAACAACCCGCATCTGCAACCTCTGGTAGCACTCAGAGCAGAACAGCGTTCACGCCATGACGCCACAGCACACCCCGGTGCGTGCATCCCGTCGTAGTCGCTCTGTCGCTCTCGCTCGCACGTGGCCTCACGTGAAGTGTAGACGTGCCCGCCATAACTCCGACACACCGTGTGGTCTCCGATCAGGGTTGACTAGAGCCAAACACGGCTTCCGAGCGCTTGTCGCATCGGTCTTCAGGTCATCATTGGTAATGGCGGCCAAGCCAAGAGACCCATCACTCTCGTGCCAACCGTAGATCCCGAAGTCTCTTAGGGGGCGTTTATCCAACCGATAACCCTGGCGTATCGCTGTCAGCGATACGCCAGGGATATCGTGTCCAGACTCCATTATAATAAAAACACTCACGTAATATTACTTAGTTTATTTTCAGACGATTTCTAGCACAGAACTGCATTAAAATGTGACCTACAGTCCTTTTTATAAACTAACCGTCATAACACTTAATGTTTAACAACTGCCACTTCCTTTTCAACATATAATTGAAATTACTGTACAATTAATTATCAAAAATCAACATTAATATTGTTATGAATTTTGCACAACACCATATGATTTATTTAATACGAATAACAAATTTATTTTAATAATCAAACGCTGCTTTACAACATTCGCAACAGATGGCGCTATCAACAGGATGTAAATATAAGCGCATGTTATTTATTACCGTAAACATAAAAATAAGTATCAGAATAATGTTACCTATTTAATACTAATTGATTTTACTTTGAAAGTTTCTGGAGTTATCTTAATAATTAAGTGATATATTAAATACCCAATCTTTATGAAACAGTGAAGCAGTCAATACAGTGTCTAATATTCTAAAGTAGTGAAGTTCTCAGTTCTGTGTTCACAAATAGTTATTTAAATATCAATCTTAAATATGATTAACATTTTCGTAACAATATAATCATTATATATTAATTTGCGCCCATATATACGTGCTTAAGACTTAGCGCCCTTTGCAAGCGTAGCAATATATATGTATTTAGAAAGTAGGTTGGCAACGATATTATAGTCATTATTAAATAACATTAGTATCTATTATTAATAAATGAATTTTTGTTATACAATAATAATGTAAACGTTATTAAGATTTAACATTTAGAAACGAGGATAGGTACTTATATAAAATTGAAATTATTTAATTAGTAAGTATATAATAATAAAAATTTAAAAAAGGGATAGGTACGTTTTATTTAATAGGGCATTTATTGAACAATGTATATCGGTGGAATGTACATAAAGTAATGTTGTAAGTTTATTCTATTATTTTAAATTGTTATCCACCATTAAGATACTCTGTGACTGAATAGCATTTTTAGTTTAGAAAAGTTTTTAAGACTCTATTAAGTTTTATTTCTATTTTTCATCTTAAATTATTTCGGGTAATTTATTAGATATGTTTACGGCCATATAATAGGGGCTCTCATTGAGCATCTTTGTTTTGTAGGGAGGTAAGTGTAATCTGCTTTTATGGCGTGTGTTTAAGGTGCTGTTATACCTCAGAAGCCGTGAAACACCTAATTTTTCGTCGCGCATCTAGCCATAACGGTACATATTACAAACTAGCAAAAAAATTAGCTTAAAGTCAAAAGTCTGAACAAAAGACTTTTGAAAGAATTTTTCATGTATGTAAAATAGAATCACGGTAAAAAAATCACAAAATCGAGGCAGAAAATAATCTTTCGTCTCACTGTTTGCAATATTTTGATTGTAAGCTGTCATATTTTATTTGATAATATTGTAGGAAATCTAATGAACTAAAGAATTACCCTATTTATTTTCATATTATACGTGTATATTTTGTAAAATTAAATAAAATCTGCCAAACGTCTATAATTTTGACGCTCGGTAGATCCCATCAATATCAAACGCTTCAGCAATTTAAACCTTATTAGCATAAGCGGTGTACTGAGTGTCAGTTGCTAGTTTACGCCCCGCCCAGACCTCATCATTCGGCTATGAGCCCTGTGAGAGATAGGTCATGTTGCTTGCGTCTCCGCTGCACGAAATTTGACGTAAACCTGTTTGTTATTATAACACGCATTTGAGTTCGTAATTTCATGTTTTTTGTTATAGACTGAATACTTTGAATCAAATAGGCTTTTCATGTAACTATGGGCACATATAATTAGGACCTAAGTTTATACTCTTGTTGCGTTTAATGTGTTATTGTTTCTGTGCTTATAAATATATAATTAGAAGAATAAAATATGGACAATTAGAGAAATGTAGTTCTACGAAGTATTTGTACAAGAAAGCGTCGTAATAAAATAGAAATTCAGCCATGGCCAAGTGATTATGAAATATGTAACATTTTTACACAAATTATTTTCATAAGAAACTTTTATGACTAACTATGTTATAGATTATCGATTATGCATAATATAATTATATAAATTATTCTCACAATACATAGCTGCCACAGTTTTCAATTTTTGAAAGAGGAATAACATAAAATCGAATCATTTTATGTACCTATATTGCAAATTCATTAGCTTGTCAGAGCGCCTGGAGCGCTAAGATGCCGCCACGGCGAACAATAAACAGCGCTAATATAGCGCTCCGCAAACGAATGTTGTATTACTGTGTTGTGAACATAAACTTATTTAGGTACATCGGGTAAAACTTTGATTATTCATAAACTATTAGGTATGTCTCAGTACATCTTATATCTTTTTAATTTCTAAAATCAATCATTTATAAGTAAGAAGGTGACTTCTCTTTTTGCTATAACACAAGATATAGTATTTTTTTAATAATAAAGTACGCAACTAATTATCTTTATTGTAATTACAGTGAAGTTAAAGATAACAGTTCTGCAACGTCTTACACACATTTGACTGCAGTCATTCCTAACATGATCTGTTCAAGAGCTAGCCAAGAAATGCCAAACATTTTTTTTAACAAATTTGACTCAATTTCCGTAGTGATAAGCAAAAATTACAAGAGGGATAGCAGTGACTGGTTCGAATAGCGTAAGAATATGTTGACAGATTGAAATTTTGGTATAGTTGTTAAAAGAAGAGATAACAACAGTAAAGCCAAATTAGTTAAAAATATTTTGTAGAAATAAAATATTTGCAATGTAAAATCAGTTGCGCATGTAATCTAAAATGAATAACTGGCTTTGCAACAACTGGCGAAGCAAGAAAATGTAACAACCGAGCCTGGTGGATTATCAGTTTATTGGTGCCACGCCAGATGGATTAATAGGTCCAAACACGATTGTGGAAATTTAATGTTATTTAGTTGCCTATGAGAATGGCCTGGAGAATAGTATAAGAGCAAATAAAATACAAATATGGAAACATGATTGGTAGCGCCATCTACCTTCCTATCTATAACTAATCGCATCAACATCAATCGTTCCATGCTGTTCTAGTGCCAGCGATATCATATTTCCGTCCCTGTCTCCCATTCCCGAAGAAGGGGCACTGCCTTCCGTGGATTGTTCGCTGCGATCTTCGACGCGAGTGACAGTCCAGAACATTCCGCTCGCTGAGAACGTGTCCGCTATATCGTACCGCGCCGCATCGCTGTATGTGATTATTACCGCATATATAAACCGCTCGCAAGTGAGAGTGACGGTGAAGTGAAGTGAAAACAAGCAGCTACATCACGAAAGCACCAGGAGACTGTCCTTCTGATAAGAAGAAGATTGCCGTATAAGGTAAGTGCCCTCCATCCTTGAAATATCCTATACCCACTCACAACCACCTCTTCCCGTATCCATCTCCTAGGCGGCTAAGAACCCGCTATCCTTTGTATACAGTCCACTTCCCTCCCAAGTCGCCTAGAAGCTACCTACGGTTTCGGTGTATCGCCGAACCATTTTTTTGATCCTTCGAGCCGGATTCATTTACGTTTTTATACGTTATATCGCTATACCTAGGCAGTTATAGCACCTAGCTATACTCCTAATATATTCACATAACCGTCACATGGTTATTTCCGCCCGCATCAGTAGGTAAACTTTTATGTAGCTACCTACTTATTAAATTATTAATTCTGGAACTATCATAGTTGTCTTATAAATCTCATATTTCAAGCAACATTTAATTCCTCAGCTCTAAAGTGTTGCCTACTTAGCCTACTTAGGTGAAATAATAGATACATTAGATATTCTTATTTTGTTTCGGTCTCATTAGCTTATATTTACGTAAGCATGTCACAACAAAAGAAGTCACGCGTGTCGGAAGACAAAGAGATGACAATCTTAGAAGCAAAACGCAATATTTTATTTGAGCGCATTCAAAACATCTATGAATGCTCAAAAACCGCATCTATGTCTGACAGTAATAGCGAAGCATTTCTCAGTTATTGTATGACAGTAGATAGTATTCGAACAGATTTTCATAAGTTGTTAGACGATTATAACGCAAGATTACTTTCTATCAATCCTGATGAAAAACCGAACTATCAGGCGTATATCTCATTTGAAGATCTTTATTGTATTATTAAGCGTATACAATCGCAATTGGAGGGTAAATGTTCAGCAGAGCCCGTTGCCCGCAAACCGAGATTACCGCCAATCGAGATTATGTCGTTTGACGGAGATATACGAAATTGGCCGTTATTCTATGCGAGTTTTAAGTCTACAGTGCACGATAATGGTTCTCTGACAGATGCTGACAGGTTGTACTATTTAATAGGTAAACTGTCACCGAAGGCCCAGTCCGTATTTGCAGGTGTCACACCCAGTGCTGAGAATTATCAGGTCATATTTCAGTCACTACTTGACAGATATCAAGACACGCGCGTTCTAGCGTCTACTTACTTTGATCAAGCTTTAAATCTTAAATTGTCCGGTGACGCGTCTGTCGCGAATTTCCAGCTGTTTATTGATAACTTCGTAACCGTGGTTAATTCTCTTAGGAATTTAAAATTAGAAGATCTTTCCGACTTTATGTTGCTTCAACTCGCTTTAAAAAAGTTTGACACTGATACAATTCGCGCATTCGAGATGACGGAACGCAATAATAAAATACCTACACTAGATAGTTTTATTTCGTTCATAAAAGATCAGTGTCGAATATTTCATAATACGCAGTCTGGTTCACCTGGTTCGTCTAACACTAACAGCAACAAACAAAGGTTGAATAAATCGCGAAATAGTAATAGTTATAGTTATAGTTGGTCGTGGGTTTTCCGCACTTAGCCACTCATTTGGGCCATTGTGCGTATGTGGCGACTTCATTGACGCCGACTACTCATACCACCTTAGTTCCTTCCAGAAAGCCATTAGTTGGCTGGTGTCGTTTAAAGCTTCACTCATGGTTCTGGGGTTGTTCAGCAGCTTTGCCCGTTGATCGCTCACACTTGCACAGTGCAGAATGACGTGAGCGGGTGTTTCTTCGGTTTCCATACAGCCCCTGCACAGTGGGCTGTCCGTAACGCCTATTTTGAATAGGTGCTTGTTGAGTGGACAGTGGCCGGTTATTATGCCCGTCAGATGATTTAGTGTTTTCCTATTAGAATGCAGCAGCTTGTGTGAGAGTCGCTTGTTCAAGCAGGGGATGGCATCTTTTGTTTATCTGCATTCTTTTATGTTTGCCCACTGTTTTTCGTGTTCATGTGCGGTTCTCTCACGTAGCCACGTTTTGATTTGGCTTGCTGGTATCAGTACAATCGGCTCGGGTCCCATTATCATTGTGTCCGATCCTTGCCGTGCCAGTTGGTCTGCGGCGTCATTGCCTGCGGAGTTGCTGTGGCCTTTAATCCATTGCAGCGTAACCCGATTCTTCTCTGCAATCTTTTGCAGCTCTAGGTGGCATTCCATGATGAGGCCGCTGTTAAAGCAGTTGCTGCCGAGAGCTTGTAGTACAGAGGCACTGTCCGTGATAATGCGTATAGACAGGTCACTTACGTTCCTAGACGCGATTGCTGTTGCGGCTCTTGTTATCCCAACACACTCGGCTTGGAATATGGTGTTATGGGTGCCAAGGGATGTTGAGATGTTGATGTTTAAGTCATGGGAGAATACGCCCGCACCCGTCCCATACTTCGTTTTTGAGCCGTCTGTGTATACTATGACTTCGTGTATACCAGAGCAGTCTTTGTGTTCTTCCTGCAATTGGTTGCGATATTTTTTGTCAAAGACAAAAGTTTTAGGGATGAGATCGCAAGCGGCCTCTAGCATCGGGATCTCTTTGGTTAAGGTCCCTTTTAGGCGTGCGTGAGTAATTCGATCATCCTTTCTCCATAGCCCGAGCTTGTCTAGACGGATTGCTGCAGCGCCAGCTTCCTGCTGGATCATTAGGTGCAGCGGTCTTAGGTCCAGTAGTATCTCCAAGGCGGCTGTTGGGGTGCTCTTCATGCAGCCTGTTGTGGCCAAGCAGGCTAGGCGTTGAAGGCTCTGTAGCTTTTTTGTGATTGTGCTTAGTTGCGTGCGTGGCCACCACACTACTGCACCATACGTAAGCATGGGGCGTATAATGGCAGTGTAGATCCACAGGGTATTTGATGGTTTGAGACCCCATTTTTTGCCTATGATTTTCTTATTTTTAAATTAAAAAAAAAAATATTTATTTTTTATTTTTAATAAGACAACTCCCGCATTAGGACTAAATCCTGTGTCGCGGGGGACTTTACAAACATACAACTAACGGACACAATGAACACCCAGACTCGAACAACAATTTGTGAATTACACAAAGTGTTGCCTCGTGTGGGGATCGAACCCACAACACTCGGCGCAGTGTCAAGCGACGAGGCGGCCGCTTAAACCACTACGCCAACCGTGCATTCTCCGACATTGCCAGAAGATTGTGCATGCTTTTGTTGTTTTTGTGCTGATGTGCTTGCCCCAGTTTAGCTTATGGTCAAGTATTACGCCCAAGTACTTGACTTCATTCGATAGGGTAAGCTCCGTTCCAAAGAGTTTTGGTGTTTTGCACATATGGGTTTTCCTTTTGTTGGTGAAAAGTACTAGCTCCGTTTTGTTGGGGTTAACCGTCAGTTCATGTTGGTTGCACCATTCCTCCATGATCCTGATGGCTGCTTGCATCCGATTTCGGATCGTGTCTTCTGAGTCACTTTTGATCAGGATGGTGATGTCGTCTGCATAGCCGACTGTGAAGAATCGTCTGTCGTTTAAGTTCCGTAACAGATCGTCCACCACAATGTTCCACAACAGGGGTGAGAGTACACCTCCCTGTGGGCAGCCTTTTGCAACTATGCCCCTTGTGGTGGAGTTTACCGTGAATTGTATTGCCCTCTGTTTCAGCAGTTGATCAATCCAGCCACTAAGGGATTGCTCAACTCCGAACTTTTCGAGGGCCCGGCTGATACTGTTGAACTTAGTTTTGTCGAAGGCACCTTCTATGTCAATGAAGGCCCCCAGTGTCATTAACTTGTTGGTGAGCGCTGTTTCAATGGTTCCCACAACGGAATGCAGCGCCGATTCAGTTGACCTGCCACTTCTGTAGGCGTGTTGATGTGGGTGTAGTGGATTGCGCAGTAATGCGCCCTCACGGAGGTATCGGTCCGTAAGTCTCTCCAGCGTTTTCAATAAGAAGGAGGTCGAGCTGATGGGTCTGTATGCTTTCGCTTGTGAGTAGTCAGTTTTGCCAGGTTTTGGGAGGAATATGACTTTAACTTCCCTCCACCTGCAAGGTATGTATCTGTGCGCTATTGAGGCCCTGTAGATGTCGAGCAGGTGCGGCACAATCGTTGTGCATCCCCACTTTAGGAATGCTGGTACGATTTCATCCAGGCCTGCGGATTTGAATGCCTGGAAGCTGTCTATTGCCCATATCAGCCGGTCTGTGGTGACCACATTTTCGGCTACCAGCCAGTCTGTTTGGGTCGGTGGTCTGTAGTCTGACTCGTCCCACAGACGGTCATTGGTTACTTCACTACCTGGGAAGTGAGTTTCAATTAGCACTTGGCTAATTTCAGCGTCCGTAGTTGCGTAGGTTCCATCTTGCTTTTTAATGGCGCCAAGGGTTTTGTTGCTGTCCTGAGACAAGATCTTTTTCACCCTGGCTGCTTCATTCGTGGTGTTTATACCGCTGCAAAAACGCCGCCATGACTCGCCTCTGCGGAATCTTATGCGTTTCTTGTAGTGTGACTGGGCTTCTTTGTATTTGAGCCAGTCTGCTTCCATTCTCGTGTTTTTAGCCCTGTTAAAGAGTTTCCTCAGGTTTTGCCTGAGTCCCTCTAGTTCTCTTCCCCACCACTGGGTTTTGCTAGACGACTTTGGGAGTGTGGGTGCACAGGCTTGCTGATAACTTGTTTGTATACATTCTGTTAGTAAGTTGGTGTCATGTTCTATGTTGTCAGTGCTGGTCGACATGTCCTTAAAATAGGATTTGTCTACCTGTGATACGAGAATCGTCTTGTATTTCGCGATGTTGGTTCTGCGAGGGTTGCGCCTAGGTTGTTGGAGGTTCTCTTGCACTCGTATGTCATAGCAGATTCGTCTGTGGTCTGCGAAGGATGGCTCAGCTGACACATGCCAGTTTGTGACAAGTTCCGCGGCCCCATCCGATGCTAGCGTTATGTCTACTATGGTTTGATATCTGGAGCTAACAAAGGTGGGCTCCGAACCGTTGTTAACTACAGATAGATTTGTTGAAAAGATGTATTCAGTCAAGATCTCACCTCGTCTGTTTGCGTCGGGGCTTCCCCACAGCGGATGGTGCGCGTTTGCGTCCGCCGAGATGATTACCTGCCAGCCGTGGTCCTCGCAGTGCTGCACCAGCTCGGCCAGCTCTTTTGATGGGATGTCCTCATCGCCAGGCATGTAGACCGAAGCTAGTACTAACGTCTGTTTGTTGGGCCCTGTTTGGAGTCCTACGGCAGTGAGGTCTCTAGAACAGAAGTAGGTTAGCAACAGTGCTGGTATTGTTCGGGGAATGTATATGCATGTTCTCGGTTTAGTGACCGAGCAGTTGTGCAGTAGCTTACATCCGATGTTGTTTAGACCTCATATGTTGTCGCCTCTAATCCACGGCTCCTGGATTAGGGCTATTGTCTGTTGATTAACCTCCAGCAGCCTGCGTAGGGTAGCCGTTGCAATTTGTTTATGCTGGAGGTTAGTTTGTATGACTCTAGTCTGACGAAGAATCGAGGACATTGCTGTCCATAGACTCCCCATCAGACGAGTCGTGCTCGTCTTTTGCGTCCGTCGCAGCGGTGGGTTGTTGTATAGTCGCTGCGGGCGCCGGTATAATACGGGCTATGCCCGAGGTGTTTGGGATGGCTGGTACAGCTCGTCCCGTTGTGTCCTTAACTTCACTCGGCGTCTCCTTGGGCCCTACAGCCGCCGAGCTCTCCCCCCCGCTGGAAGCGTGGAACATTACGTACACGCTGCCAGCGAAGAAGGAAACCCGACGGCCGCGTCCCGTGATCTTGGGGATCTCGGGTTCCGGGATGCCCAAGGTAAGGTACACGCCGTGCTCTTGCAAGCATGCGCCGTACAATTGCCACGTTTGTACGGCGTACCAGGGGTTTTGGGCAATGAGGAGATGGTGGATCTTAGGTAGCTCCATGGTGATCGTCCTCGGCAGCCACAGCCTGGTCCCCTCAATCGGCGATCTTAGTTTGGCTACTGCGTTTTTGAGCCACGTTAGTGAGTGTTCGTTCTCGCACCATAACTTCAGGACACCCTCCACTGCAAGAGGTTTGCCCCTAAAGGAAGGTGCGAGTGCCGGCCCATTATTCGGCGATGTGGCGAAGGCAGTTTCAACTATACTCTCTTCAATTGAGAGTTCGAGCTGCCTCGCCTGTTCCACCGTCAGGTCCGTGGCGGGGGTGGTAGCGATGGCTACCATCAGCTGCGAGTTTATCGCGTCTGCGTAGCTCTTACCGCTCTTGGGTGTGGCGTCTGTTTTCGCCCGTTTCGACCCGGCGCTGGGTGGTGTAGAGTCCTCAGGGCGATCCCTCTTCGTGCTTGGTGTCGGAGTGGGATGTCCTGGTGGCGCCGGATCGCGTCTTTTTGGGCCGCGTTTGTGGCGCGGCTCCTTGTTTCTACACGACGGCTGCGCAGCGTTACCAATCCCACCGGAGGAGCGCGGCGGGGCACCCCGGGAGCAGCCGTGGTTGGTGCGCCGCGCGCAGGCGGGAGTGCGCTGTCTGTTGTTACAGTCGCGCCTCCCGCCGTCAGCGGCGCAACACAACCGTCCGGCTGCGTCGTCCGGGGCGGAACGTCCGCTCCACCGGTCGAGGTTTGGTCGCCGCGCTGGTTGTTTTTACCAGCCGTCGTGGTCGTAGTCGGGAGTGCGCTAGCCGATTTATTCGATGCGCTAATACCCGACTGTGTTGTTTGCTCACGTGAGCGTTTGTAACGGCGGTAGCGTTTACCGCCTCGTCTACGACTACCTGGATTCGCAGTCGACGCGAAGTCAACGTCCGCCTTTTGGCGTGCGTTTGCTCGACGCGGAGCGATGTTCCAGGTAGTGGACGAAGTGTGGGTTGCACGAGGCATAGCGTTGGCCAGGTCGTGCAGATTTAATGTGTCTCCCACTCGGCTTTGTGAAACATTGCCCCCCCCAGAATACGTGGGGCAGCCTGCACACGATGGTGCAGAGAGGGATTCTCCAGCGTCACGGACGCTGGTACCCGTGGGGTACGATACTATTTTGTTTCACCTCCATGATAGTTTTTGTTGGTATGAGTCTGTGTTGAGTATGTGTTTGTGTATGTGTGTGAGTGTTTGAAGTGGTGTTTAGATGCGTGTGTGTGTGCGTCCATGTAAGAGTGTGTAGGTGTGTGTATGTGTGTTATTGTGCGTGTATAAGTGTGTGGGTATAGGTGAAAGTGTCTGCTTGCGCGCGTGTTTTTGAGTGTGTCTGCACGCTGTATGTGTGTGGCGGCTGGAGGTTTTGGTTACGTCTGTTTCTTATGGAACCAGACCAACAACGGGCGGCAACCTCGGGAAGGATAGTCCACCAGCCTTGTCCTAGGGATCTGCACAACCTGCGCTACACCTATGACCATTCGCCAAACTCTGCATCGGACGCTGATGCAGAGAGTAGAAGTAAGTCTAAGTCATTGATAAATAAAAGTGTGAGTTAGACCTACTTCCGCCCTGAAATAGTATATAGAAATAGTAATAATAACTCGGTCCCTAATCCACAATCTTACGTAACATGTTCGGAATCTAATAGTAATAATTCACAGACGTGTCTGTGCAGTAATATAGTGCACGACCACTTATACAAGTGTCCCGCCTTCGATAATTTACATGCAACCGCTCGTTTTAAATGCGTAAAAGATAACAAAGCTTGCATTAATTGCTTAAGCATAAAACATAAAATGAGTAATTGTTCTAGTAGAACGAGATGTCGCTCATGTAATCAAAAACATCATACACTGTTACATTTCGATAAAGATAACCCGTTGTCAAGCCAAGCCGCTAACCTTGACACACTTGCGCCGCAGGTGCAGACCACGGTAGCTGCGCCTTCCGCGTCTGAGGGCGAAGTATCGTTGTGTATGACATCCATTGCGCGGACGACGCGCACGCGAGGACGGCACTCGCGCATCTATAATGATCCGCGCAGGGAAAAAACGCAGTGTACGGCGTCTAAGACGGTACTGTTAGCGACAGCGCAAGTTATCGTATATGATGTTAATGGGTCGCCGCACATGGTACGTTGTCTGCTAGATAGCGCATCTAAGACCAATCTAATAACATCGGAATGCTTCAAACGCCTCGGATTATGGAATAACTTTAAAAATACTAACTCAACCGTCAAAGGGATAGGCGGATCAGAAAAGCATTGCAGGGGTTCCGTAGATGTTAAAATACATTCGCGTTTTGATAGGAATATTAATTTTAACATTTCTTCGCTTATCGTGGAGCGTATCACGGACGCATTGCCGAACGCTAATGTAGACGTAGCATCACTCACTCATCTCGAGTCATTGCCGCTAGCCGACGCGGAGTTGGCGAATCCGGCAGGCATTGATCTTTTGATCGGAGCTTCAATATTTCCGCACTTGCTACTAACTAAAATAGTACGTAGTGAGCGATATGATTTACCGCCCGCTATTGAGACGGTACTTGGGTATGTGATTATGGGTACCGTACCTACGTTACATACTTCTCATTGTATTACGTCTTGTTGTTGTTCTGCTCTTCAAGAGATCAAGGTGGGTGCTAAAACTGTGTGTAAGATAAAGCACTAATTAGCTATGCTATGCTATGCTATGCTATGCTACGCTATGCTACGTTATGCTACGCTATGCTACGCTATGCTATGCTATGCTATGCTACGCTATGCTATGCTAAGCTACGCTACGCTACACTATACTATACTACACATCCGCTTTGTATATAGATGACATTGCCTGAAATGTCATACCCGCTCCGCTAGCAATTTCGCTTTGTGAAGAGCTTATTCAGCTTTTCAAGCGAGGCCAGTTTGATCTTGTCAAATGGACAAGCAACTCTAAGGAGGTTCTCGCACGCATACCAGATTCTCATAAAGCTTCTCCAGACATTGAGTTTGAGAAGTCTGTACCGCATAAGGTTCTCGGTTTACGCTGGGACAAATCCTGCGAGAGTTTTCGGTTTGACGTCTCACCACCAGATGATAAGTGCATCAAACGCACTATGCTGTCCACAGTGGCTCGACTATGGGACATAATGGGTTTTGTGGCTCCCACAATTTTGTGCGCCAAGCTCTTGATCAAAGAGCTTTGGCTATCAAAGTGTGAGTGGGATGAAACACCCCCTGACCATATTGTCGCCGCTTGGGGCCAGTTTTGTATTGAGCTTACCGCGCTCAATCAAGTTACTATTCCGCGTCATCTTGGGTTGGTAGATGGATGTACCATCAACTTAATAGGTTTCGCTGACGCCAGCGAGCGTGCTTACGGTGGAGTCGTATATCTGCAAGTCCGCATTGGTTCTAACTACTCGGTGCAGTTAGTTTGTGCCAAGTCTAAGGTCTCGCCTGTTAAAACCATTTCGGTTGCGAGACTGGAGTTGTGCGCGGCCCTTCTGCTGTCTCAGGAGCTCCACAAGGTTCAAGACACAGTTTTGCCCCACTACTCTATTAATAAATATACGCATTTTCCGACTCCAAAGTAGTGCTCGCTTGCATTCATTCTTCTCCTCATCGCTGGCAGGCTTTTGTCGCCAACCGCGTTAATAAATTGATTGAATTTGTTCCCGCTACTTGTTTCAATCACGTCGCGGGTTATCGTACTCGTCTTCAGGAAGATTTCTCCATAGATCATATTGACTGGAAGTTTATTCCACCAGCATCACCACATTTCGGTGGATGTTGGGCAAGCATGGTCAAAGTAATTAAAACGCATCTCTTCAAAGTTATAGGTCAACAGATCCTCTCTTACGAAGAGCCTTTAACTGTCCTTGCACAAGTCGAGGCACTGATCAACTCGCGTCCACTTCCAACTCAGTGAGATCTAGCCTGAAGTTGGACCTACCTCTTAGTTTAAGTATTTAGTTAGTAGTTTTCGCTATTATTGGGTTTGTAGTTTTCGCTAAAGTTAATTTAGATTAATTTTATTGTCATATTGCTGTCTTAGCCTATTGATGGGTTATGCGGTAGTACACCCAACATAGCTAAGTTCAATTCTATGTTTTTTTTAAAGGCAACCCTTTAGGGCCGGGGGGATATGGTAGCGCCATCTACCTTCCTATCTATAACTAATCGCATCAACATCAATCGTTCCATGCTGTTCTAGTGCGAGCGATATCATATTTCCGTCCCTGTCTCCCATTCCCGAAGAAGGGGCACTGCCTTCCGTGGATTGTTCGCTGCGATCGTCGACGCGAGTGACAGTCCAGAACATTCCGCTCGCTGAGAACGTGTCCGCTATATCGTACCGCGCCGCATCGCTGTATGTGATTATTACCGCATATATAAACCGCTCGCAAGTGAGAGTGACGGTGAAGTGAAGTGAAAACAAGCAGCTACATCACGAAAGCACCAGGAGACTGTCCTTCTGAGAAGAAGAAGATTGCCGTATAAGGTAAGTGCCCTCCATCCTTGAAATATCCTATACCCACTCACAATCACCTCTTCCCGTATCCATCTCCTAGGCGGCTAAGAACCCGCTATCCTTTGTATACAATCCATTTCCCTCCCAAGTCGCCTAGAACCGCCTAGTCCGGTGTATCGCCGAACCAATGATAAAAAAGTGAACTGACTAGTCTAAACAAATATTGTAATTGTTATTACCAAATTCAGGGGCAACACCACGTTACACGCAAACAAAAGTGTTTATTTGCTGTGTGGAGTGGCGAAAGTATACCACTAAAAATAGAAATTATAGAAACAGATGATTTTTCTGGGAGAACAAACGCTTGTGGCGTTTTACATGAATTGGCAGTTGCCTGAAATTGTTGATTCTCGTCAAGCTCAAGGGATGGCATTGCGAGATCACGGAGAGGAAAATGTTTCATCAGTGCTTGAAATTTCTACAATACCAAGCCGTAAAAGGAAAGTAAATGAAACTGTGCCTCGTGAACAACAGCAAATAATAAGTATTGAAGCCTTATCACCTCACACACTGCCTTTAACATTCGACGAGAATAAAGAAAACCTGCCGGGTTGTAGCAGACAGCTAACTTTTGATGAGCTGTAAACTCTGTATTTCGTTAATAAATGATAAATGAATATAAATAAATAACTTTTAATATTTATTTTCTTTGAAACAACACATATTTGATGCGAAAGAAAATTTTTATAATTTCCATACAAACATGTATGAGGAGAGCTAACGAAAATGCAGTAACTCAAATTCTAATTCTATATTTTCTAAGCGACATAGCAGTATCTCATGAATAAGGTATATCCACATATATTTTTGATGTTTCATCTATTTTGAAAAATAATAATGGGTTGGGTTTCGAAACGAGTCGCCTGAATTTGAGGGTATTGGTAGTGTAGGGGGCTTAAGGGAGTTCATTTTAATCCCCTATAAGTAATTTTGGCTGCCGGAGTTGCGTCTTAATATTTTTAAACAATTTCCAAAACTTCATAAATACTTCGGCAATTATGAAAAACGGAACGTAGTTTTTATATTTTCGTACAGTTTTACAAATGTCATTTTTAGGTTTTATGTGAAAAACGTGAAACGAAACGCAAAATTGCCATCTTGGAATGATCATATTGACAGCTAATGTCAAATTTGTGCGTCATTGCTTTCGAGTGCCTAGGGTTAGGTGCGACTGTAGTAAGTAACTAAATAGGTTATGTTAGGTTCTCTTTTGACCCTTAATCCGAAAATAGGAGCCATTCGCAGGGCTCCGTCAACTTTAGTTTATTAAACTAGTGTGATGAATGTGGAAGTTGGCAGTGCCATACACACCGATGTTTGGAGATTTTCTTTTTCAGAGGAAACCAAGTATTTCCGGCAAGTGAAAATGGTGAGGGGGGTTTCAAGACCGCCCCTCCTGCCTCTCCAATCACTCACAACCCCTAAAAACGGCGACGTATTTCGAAACCTTTACCATAATAATTTTACCTATAATAACAATAAACATCCATAAATAAATAAAAGAAATCAACTTTTACTAAACTTCAATTATCTCGTAACTCGCTTTAGTTGAGATACGGCTTTTGCGCTTAGTAGAGCAGTATTGTGTTTTTTAGGGTACCGTAGACAAAAATTGTAAAAACGGAACCCTTATAGATTCGCAATGTCTGTCTGTCTGTCCGCCCGTATGTCACAGCCAATTTATTGCAAAACAGATTTGAAAACTGGCAGGAATGGAATTAGATGTAGGTATTCTATGAACTGCTTCACTATTTTTATACAAAAACAAAACAAACATAATAATGGTCTCTCCATACATGGAACTGACTTAATTATTTTTATCATCTAACGGCACGTCGGTATTTACCTACTTTCGTCAACTATTAATACCTATAACGTCTAATGTAAACCAATTTTGCTCATGGCTCCACTGAGAACAAAAATTGCGCTATGCCTATATTGTACAAACAGATTGATGTATGTAATATGAATTTTAATAATTATCAGTATCTCAATTCAATATGCTAAAACGTTTTGCTTGCGATTTTGAAATACTGGAATACGGATGTCGCCAGAATACGGCCGCACGCGACGAGAATGAAGGGGGGCGCCCCGCAGTAGACGGAGCTAAGCTCCCTTCACCTCCCCTGCTTCACCCCCTCATTTACCAAAACAGTCGCTTAGGACAGCGCCTTAAGTTATGGATGTCTTTCATCTGATTGAATGATTAGTTGTGTCATATGTCAAGTATGTATATGGATGGAAATGTTAAAATATTAAATTTGGTAAAATATGGCTTACATCTTTGTGTGGTGTCTATATGTGCTAGTATCACTAAAAGAAAAAGGCACTTTTACCAAACATAGAAGCTTCAAATTTAGAATGTAAGTAGTGTTTAGTGTGTGAATCAAGGAAAAACTAAAATATTTTTCAGTGTCGGTCCAGTTTTTGAAATAAATCAACTGCATAAATAACTTTGTAATAAATGTATAAGATTACGAAGTTACATATTCAGTGAGGGCTTTAAGAGAATTCGTGGTTGATATGCAAACAGTAGAAGGTACCGCAAAGAAAAAAAATGTAGGACAATCGACAAAAATAAATGAGATCCCATAACCCATGAAAACACACTTGTAAAAAAATCAAGTCTCGCAACTCAGTTCTTCTACTGTAAAAAAATATGAGATCCATGTAATACCAAGTCGGTAATTAATGCGTTTTAAATAAATAGATTGACTTAGCAAAAGCACTAAACAATCTAATTTATATATGTATTACTTGTGAGATATAATATATTGTGTTTTCATGCATAGAGTAACATAAAATTATGTTAGGAACATACATGACTCTTTGGCAGGCATACAATGAGACATAGGTCCAACGTGCAGGAGCCCTTTGAGGCTTAATTTACGATATGATGGGCTACCCCATTGACGAGGCTCTAAAACAGCACTATTAGACGAGCAACGGCTTAGTTTCAGTGCGTGTATTGATGCTTGTATGGAAACAATTACTATGAAATCACCATAATATACATACATGGAAAAACACCCTTTTTTTTTTTTTTTTTTACGAGGTGGAAAATCCCTTCGGATCTCCGACTCTTGGGGGAAATAAGAGCCGGAGTATGTGGTGTTTCCACTAAAAACCACCTCGACTTCCGCCATGTACCCGTGTGTCAGAGGGTGAGGCATCAGCAAAGCACTCGTCGCCACCCACCGACGGGTATTGGCCCGCCAGATGGTCAGGCGGGCCCCGAACAAAACCCCCTTGGCGACGGATTAAGGTGCTGGACTCCGCCGCCAAAACGCCCAGCGGCCGCAGAGGATAGGGAGGACGGCAACACAACACCGCATCTCCTCTTCCTCTGCGGCCCCACCGCGACGCATCGAATGGTGCGCCCCCATTTGGTCGCGGGAGATAGGGCGCGCGGCAACGCAACACCGACACGCCTCTCCTCCCGCGACCGCACCCGACTGCGAGGGACAGACAGAACTGTCCCCCGCACCCGCACCGTTGGACGCATCCTTCGCAGGCCCCTCCAAGCCCACGCGGAGCGTCCCCTCCTGGATCCCTCTTAGCTTCACCGCGGGTGACCAATCCACGGTTACTGAGCCCCCCCACCACGACAAGGTGGAGATCCCACGGGGGGGATGGAAAAACACCCTACACCAATTAATTCTTGTACTGAATATGTGACTACCAAAACCTACTTAATTAATTAAGTAACGAAATCTCTATTGAGAAGAAGACTTAATACCCAATCGGACATAAGTTAAATAACAGTTTCTTGAAGATTTAAGTTATATAGCTTTTCTTTTAAAAAACGGTATTTCCCTTTCAACCGCATAAATTGGTGAATATTATTCCGCTATAAGATATAAAAGGCGAAATTTAAACGAATTTCCTTGCCATCTTTCACAGTTAGTAGACTCGACTGCTTTTAAAACTCCTAGTTGGCGATGCGGGGATCTTGCTTTGCATTATTTTGTTCCTTACCTTTCGAAATGACATTTTCTTGTCTTTTGTCGTTTGTAATTTGATGTTCATTTCTGTTTTCCACTGCAATTCTCGACGACTATTTGTTTTAATAAAGTGCTGTAATTTTGTTGACTGAGTACGTTGTTATTAGTTGAATGCTTTTCTTAAAGGTATTCATAGACTTACAAAGCAATGTTCTATGCTCATTCAATTTATAAAAAATAAATATATATTTTCGAATACGTTTATTAAATAATTACAGTTCTGTGTATTTATAAATCCAGTCCTGGGTATGATATATAAAGGTTTAAGCAAATTGTTAACCACCCCAGCCAATTTTATAGTGAGTCGATAGACTTTACATATCTTTCGAATGCGTAAATCTCTTACGTATGCAAGTTTTCTCACGATATTTACCTTCGTCGTTTAGAAAGCAATAATTACATTGTTACTGTCAATTTAATACGCTCACAACTTAAGGTAATGGGCATGAGATCCTTTGCGGATCTGTTGATATCACAGCCGTAATGAAGATTTTTGAGGATTGGAATATCGCTATTCCTTTGATTGCGGATGTCAGGTGGTAGAAGCTCTGTGGAAAAGCTAATATGCTTTGAAATCCGGTTAGTCTAGAAAGCTGATCCCGAGCTCCGTTACCCCGGCTGCACCCAAGTGTCACCTTGGTTGCAACTAGGACAACGCTAAGACGATAGAAAAAGCCCACAGCCAAATTGACATCTGTATAGAAAATTTTATACACAGCCTACCAATCATATTCATAAAACTTCACGACATTACGTGATTGCTATGTGGTAAAACCATTTGCACATTTCACGGTCCATTAATCTTTGCATAAACTTCATAAATAAATCAAGATATGGCCCGTATAAATAATGTTTTGAGTGGTGCACATATAAAATAAGGAGAGTGATAAAAATTCGGCCTTCACATCGGCCCTTCGAATAAAACCGTGAGTTCACTAGCTATATCGAAACGGGCTTCTGGTCAGACGGTCTCAAACTTTTTAACCCCCAATGATTCATGATTACACACCGCAGTCTTATTTTTATAAGGAATAATTGATTTATAAAATTGACAGAAAATAACAGTTTTTACCCGACTACGGCGAAGCCAAAAGGAAGGGTAATGTTTTTGGCAGTCTATGTATGTATTGTATTGTATGTTTGTACGTGCCACCGTAGCGCCTAAACTACTGAACCGATTTTAATAAAGGGGGTGTCAATCGACTCGTAATAATAGCTTGGGTGATACAGGCTAAGTACATATATATATTTTATCTAAATTTTCTATTACGGAATTAAGACTTCAGATTCCAACCTAAAAATACTAAACTGAGATCATGAGAATCATTACGTGTTTGATATCAATTGAATGGTATTGGAGAGCAAATTACAAATATGTACATATATTATACTGTTTGAGTGATAATATAAGTTTAAAACGGGGTTTTAATTAAAATTCGCTCGGGTTGGACGCTTTGGGTTAGGTACCTATTTTTCTTTCTTTCTTCCTTTATGTATGACAATGTAAATTTTGCACGGTTAGTTTAAAAGCCCCATCGGGATACGGAAAAGGATTGAATAATAAAAAACAAGTTTAAAAACTATAACCCGACTACGTAGCGCTCATAGCGAGACTTGGCTTGCCGTTCGTAACAAATCGGCAAAGTTAAGCAACGTTTACACAGGTCACTACTTGGATGGGTGACCGTGTGTGGCATTTACATCTGAGCGCTACCGTGCTTCGGAGGGCACGTAAAGCTGTCGGTCCCGGTTCTTGTCTAGGATAAGGATCGTTAGGCCATGTCGGAGGCCTTCGGGCGGTCTGAAAACTCCGACACCAGAGTTGGCCACACACTCACACGAAAAACAAAACAAAACAAACCCGACTACGTCAAAAAAGGGGTCTGAAAAATACGAAACAAGGAAATAGTTCATTCAGATACAAAGCTAGAGCCGTGGTCGCACCTATTGGATACCATTATACATGTATGCCACGTTTGTTTTATGCAGGTTAAGTATTCCTGGCACCCACATTAGGTAGGTATACAATAGGTGCGACCACGGCTCTAGCTTTATATCTAAAAGAACTATTTCCTTCTTTCGTCCTTTTCAGCCCCCCTTTTTGACGTAGTCGTGTTATAGTTTTTAAACTTATTTTTTTTACTTAACCCATAGGTATGAACGATTTAAGAACTTTATTTTATATAAACATCCAACTACTTATATTATTATAATGTACTTAGAGTTATACTATTAGTATAATAAAATTATTTACAGTGATCCTAAAAATTAAGATATGTTTGTTAGATTGAATTTATTTAATTCACTTTTTCACGTAAAAATTACATTGGGATGCATTGTTATGAAATTTTGCGGTAAGTAATATAAGTTATCCATGAGAAAAACACCGCAACTCTAGCGACCGGCGCGGCTTAGTGTGAAGTAAAATTACGTTGATCTTATGGTATCGGGCACATTGACCAAGCTATTCGTTGGTCAGGACTCCAGATAAATTATCAGTACGGAAACAACCTTCAAACAATATTTGAAACCTGTTACTCCATACTGCAAATTCAAGCTCTTCCCATTCCATTCTCGAATCGCAATCATGCGAGAAAATCGAAATTTTAAACTAAAAAATATCTTAATAGTGAAAGAAAAGGATATTTTATGTTCTAGTTTATAAACCGCACCTCACAATTTAATGCTAATATTTAAAATATAAATGTAATATGCATAATTGGAAAACGAAGCCTTTTAATCCTTTAAATAATAAGGCATTCAAAATGAGCTAGCGGAGTTAAAAACCATAAAAACTGAGTTCTGCGATATGAAGACGTCCATAGAATTTATCCATGACGCAATGGAGTCCCTTACTAGCAAAGTGTCAACCTTAGAAGAAGACATAATGTCAATCAAGAAAACCATAGATGACGTTACCACCCTTCAGCATCGTGTAGAGAAGCTCGAAACTTTGCACCACGAGAGCGAACAGAGATCTCGCATGAATAATATCGAGATCAAGGGAGTGCCAGTAACCAATTCTGAAAATCTCTTCACTATCGTGGCCAAGATAGGCGAGAATATTAAATGCCCATTACCAAAGGAACAAATAAATTATGTTGCAAGAGTCCAGATGAGGAATGATAAACAGAATAAAAATATTATTTGTTCAGTACATAATAATTACTTGAAGAGTGATTTCGTCGCCGCGGCGAAGCAACATAAAAATTTAAAAAGCAGTGATTTGGGCTTGCAGGGCGACAACAGAGTTTACATTAACGACCACCTCACATTACGAAATAAAATGCTTTTAAACAAAACCAAAACACAAGCAAAAGAAAAAGGATTTGAACATATTTGGGTCAAAGGATGCAATATATTCATAAGAAAAAACAACACTTCACCACGACTTCACGTTAAAAATGAACTGGATTTAAAAAAGTTTTTATGTTAACAATGTCAATGCAACATTCCGGTATGTGGTATTATTGCATCGACTCGCTAACGTTGAGAAACGCAGGTAACAATATTTCTATTCGTATAATAAAAACAAGTTTGAAAACCTACCGGCCACCTTTTGTCCTCGCATCGCTAAGTGACTACCGCTTCAATCATATTAGTTATCGCAAACTTAGACTTAACGACACTAGCCATAATGATGCGTATCGCTTGCCATTGCATAAAATAGTAATGTTCCTTAATTTACACACACATTCTTACGCCAATCCTTCTGCTTTTAATAACAAGCCGTATTTATTGGTAAACAAAGCCCTTTTTCGCTTACTACACCTCAAACAGATGTTCCACAATGTTATCTTGTTACCTACACTAAATGTGCTCAGTTTTTATTTTTGCTATTCAAATGCTAATGACTTTATTGCTTTGATTTATGAAGGCGCCTATTAGTATATTTTATCAAAACGTTCGGGGACTGCGAACGAAAACAGGTGTTTTCTACAGAAATGTGTGTGTCAGTGATTTTGATATTATTTGTTTAACCGAGACCTGGCTTATTGACAGTATTTCTGATTGCGAATTGTTTGACAATCGATACATTGTTGCGAGACGTGATAGGGATTATAGCAATACAAATCAGATGCTGGGGGGCGGGGTTTTAATAGCAGTGAAACGGGAACTTGTGTCGGACGTTCGTAGGGATTGGTGTTCGGCGGCGGAGGACTTATGGGTCACTCTAACGTTGCATCGCAGTAAACCTAAGGTTTGCTATAAGATTCATATCTGTGTAGTTTATATATGTAACAATAATCGTGGCAGTTCATTAATGGTGCAACTGAACACTTTTTCAAACAACCTTAGTGATCTAGTTCTGAGACATCCCACAGACAAATTTATAATCCTAGGAGACTTTAACCAACCTAATATTGTTTGGCAGCCAGCGGTTGACAATAGCTCATTGTATCCTAGCAACCTGCAGGGTGACATCCAGACAAATCTTATAGATTCTTTTAACATCTGCAACCTTTCGCAATATAATAGCCACACTAACAATAATAATAGGTTACTGGACCTGGTGTTATCAAATAACGAGGTTCTAGTCTCTCGATGCACCGATCCATTTGTGCCGGAGGATTCCCATCACAGAGCGTTATGTATCACCGCGGATTTTGTCGAGCTGCACAGCTTATCTTCTCGCCCGTATCGTTAGTATTTTTATCATTTAGGTGATTACATCGCGATGCAAGATGAGTTAAATCATGTAGATTGGCAGCAAGAATTGAATTCTGGGTCACTTGAAGACGCCGTAACATACTTTTATAGCACCATCAATCGATTACGCAACACCCACATACCAAGTAAGATTGTTAAGCCTCGTGTGAAATACCCGCCCTGGTACAAAATCCCGCTGATTAAAATAATAAAAGAAAAATCCAAATAACATTCAAAATTTAAAAAATATCGTAATATTTCCGATCATCATTCTTTTGTAACATTGCGTCAGCGGGCCAAAGAGTTAGAGAGCCAATTATTTCTCAACTATATATCTAAAATCGAAAAGGATATCCAGAAAAACCCCCGAGCTTTTTGGCGTTATGTTAAGTCCAAACGCCAATCTAATCAATATCCAGCAGTGATGCAACTAGGTCAGCATTCCACTAGCGATGGCGAGGAGGTATGTGACATGTTCAACGAATATTTTTACTCCAATTTCTTAATAAGCTCTCACGACAGCCCTCCGCTGTACAGTGAGCAGAACGTTGAACAGGTCGCTTCATGTATCACGGCTATAGAGGTTAGCAAAGATGGGCTTAGTAATTTACTAAAACATGTGGATATTAATAAGTCAGCAGGGCCGGACGATATCTCGCCAATATTGATTAAGGGTTGTGCCGATAGCCTTGTCATCCCTCTCTCGATTTTATATAAGCGTTCTCTAGACACAGGTGTGGTCCCCATTATCTGGAAGTCGGTGTATATAACACCGATACATAAAAAAGGACCTAAAAATATGATTGAAAACTATAGACCGATCTCAAAGCTGTGCGTGTTCGCCAAGATCCTCGAAAACATCGTGTATAGGCAAGTTTATGCTGCCCTCAAACTAAGTTTTTGTGAACAACAGCACGGCTTCTTGAGAGGTCGGTCTACTACATCTAATCTTGTTATATGTTGTGATTTTATATCACATTTCATGTCACAAGGGTCCCAAGTCGATGTTATATACACCGATTACAGTAAATGCTTCGACAGAATAGACCACAAAATTGTAATGCGTAAACTTTTGAGTATGGATGTAGGCGGAAATCTATTCCGATGGTTTACATCGTACGTAGAAAACAGATGCCAAACTGTCGTGCTGAACGGTTATACCTCTAGAGGACCGCTTACGAATATTCCTTCGGGCGTCCCACAAGGTTCGTTGTTGGGACCGTTGCTGTTTAATATATTCGTCAATGACATAAGTAACTGCTTCATATCCTCCAAAATTATTCTTTATGCTGATGATTTGAAAGTAATGAAACAGATAAATACGTTTCAGGATGCTAAAGAACTACAGGAAGATCTTGATAGGTTTCAAACATACTGCAGAATAAATAAACTGGACCTAAATGTTAATAAGTGTTACGTGTGCTCATTCACGCGTAAGCCCAGTCCAATAGTGCAGGCTTATAAATTATTAGATATACCATTAACAAGAGTCAATAATATTAAAGACCTTGGAGTTACTTTCTATTCAAAACTCCTATTTGACACACACATCGACAACATTGTTAGCAAGGCATCCAAAGCACTCGGGTTCATATTTCGAATCTCGGCAGACTTTAAAAACATCAAAACAATCAAAATACTTTACTGTTCCTTCGTTCGCAGTCACCTAGAATACTGTTCACAAGTGTGGAACCCTAAATATAACATCTACGTTGAGCGAATAGAGCGCATTCAGAAAAGGTTTTTAAGGTATATACTGTATCGTTGCAGCTGCTATTTACCTGACTACATGAGCCGATGTAAAAAATTTCACATTTTACCACTCGTTGAAAGACGAAGAATAGCGGACTTGTCATTTTTATTTGGTATCATGAGAGGAGCAATTAACTCGTCAGAATTGGTGAGCAAAATGGCTTTAAGTGTTCCGTCAGCACATCTTAGACGGTTTAACTTATTACATGTTCCTGCTGTAGATTCCAACTACCGACAAAACTCATACTTGATCAGAGCGAGTCGCATGTATAATGCGGCATGCCGGAGTGTGGATATTGACATTTTCTTTACTAGTGTCACTAAATTAAAAAAGCAACTGTGTAATGACTTCTTTGAGCAAGTGTAAAAAAAAAAAACTAGTTTTACTCATATTTAACTGTGTACCTATGTCTACTTGTTGTTTATCTGACTATGTGTTAGGGTTATCTTTATTATTTTATAAGTGAAAACTTTTAATTGGCCTTAACCTATTATCATTATATTTTATAGTATTATATAGCTGTAAGTTTTCCTGAAATGTAAAAATAAAATAAAATAAAAATAAATGTATTTATTTTAAAATACACGAAATACTTTACTCACAGATACATTTAATCCGAGAATATATAATAGTGAAAACGTTTGATGGACATCTAAAATAAGTATCTCATTGATAGGCAGTGACAATATATTATTCATATACAATGTCACACGAAGCGTCGGCAAATATGGAGTTGCGATAAGTGACGTGTCATTCGTGCTGAAAGACTATTCATTTTTAATTAAAATACGGGCTGTGAACTGTCATGAATATGTTAGCAATAGTTAGTATAACACTATTTTTAACCTCTTGTATGCCGGAATACTAGACACAATTAAAAACCTATTGTGTCTCGCGTAGATCTGCGTTCCGGCATACAAGGGGTTAAAAGATATAATATCTAAGGACAAGTTACACAAGGTCATGTGATGCTAAATTGGGCAGATGATTGAACTATGGCAACCAGAAAAAAACTAATGGATATATGTACTTATATATATTCTTTTAATATACAGCGTGTTGATCTGCATTTGCAGAATATTTTAGCTATACATTATACTTACTCACCTAAAATTATTTTAAACAGGGCGCGATAATATACCTATTTTCCTAAAAGTTACTTCGATAGTAAATCAGAATAGACTGTTGACTGGTGCAGAATAAGACTGCACGGTAGGTGCGAGTGCTTGTATGTGTAAGGTAACTGCAATGCGAGCTCGCGGCGATCAACTGAAGGACGGCGGGGGTCAATACACCGAACTGATTTTTAAAATGCATGATAACGAAAATATTTTTTTTTGTTATTTTGTCATGTATTTATGTTCAGTTTTAGGAGTATATTCACCCCTGAAAATATTTTGCAAATGCATATCAACACTCTATGTACAGTCAGCATCAAAAGTCGATGAACACATTCAGATTTTCAAAATCAATGAACATAATATCACCCAAAAATCGCTCAACAAGAAGGGCGCCAGTATTGAATGAACATCATTAAAGTTCAAAACTAACTGAACACTACTTGTCAAAGGTCACTGAACACCATTTTGTCAAAAATTGCTGATCGTTATAATATCCGAAAACATTTAGAATCATCAGTTTGAATTTATACCATCGACGTAATTATAGATTTTTTAGTTCGGTTGAATTGTAAACTTATTCGTAAAGTAATAAGACTTATTTTCAAAAATCACGCAGATTCCGTACAAATTCATACCGTCGACTTAGTTTATGATTTTTATAGTAACGATTAAATTAGAACCCAATCCGAGGGTCTAGTACGAAATTTACACGGTGATGATAGGCTAGTCAACGGGAACAAGTTTCATCATCATTCTCTTAGCGTTATCCCAGTTTCAATCTGGGGTCCGCTTACTAGTCTAACCGGATTTGGCTGAATATTAGCTTTTCCACAGAGCGACTGCCTGTCTGACCTCTGCAACCCGAAGGGATAGCGATATTCCATGGTTTAGACCAGTGTCAGTTTATTTAGAAGGTACTGACGCCCTGTAACGGCTGTCAAAGATCTTCATGACAACCGGGACCGACGGCTTAACGTGCTCTCCGAGGCACGGGACAAGCGATAATTAACAATTCAATACGCACATAACTCCGAAAAGTCATTGGTGCGCGCCATATGGATTCGAACCCGAAACCCTCTGCATGGCAGTCTGTTGGTATCTCCACTCGGCTATCGCTGCCTTTTAACGGGAACAATTTTCATACATTTCCTTAATGCGCCCTCTATCGATCGCTACTATCCGATAAGGACGCTTTTAGAAAATCTATGGAAATAGGGTTGTTTCCAACTAGTCAAATCAAGCACTTTTAATTAAATGTCAAAAACTACTTTTGGCAAGGGTTTTGTATGAAATATGATATAGTGACGTCATAGTGTTTTGCTTTCAAGTAGAATACTTATTATCAATAAATTGACGATAAAAAAATGTTAAATTAAGTTTTAACATTAATTAATGAATGAAACTACTATTATTTTGACATGTTTCACTAGATAAAAATACTTGTATAATTTATTTCACATGCAGGAAACTTCCGTAACGATCGCGTGCAAAACTCGTGGTTTGTTTGAAAAACAAACTCTTGGTAGACCCCCTATATACCTACATATAAGACTCATTTTCAAAATTCACACAAATTCTGTTTTAATTCAATTCTTTGTAAAACTGTTTACCCTTGAATGTAAAATAATATTTCTACTTAATTATCACTTTGTATCGAATGTAGACCATTGCGGTTGCAATTATTTATCATCTATAAAATATTGTATTAGCTTAAAAGTATATAGCTTATATTATATAAAATTATTTACTTTATAATACTTTAATAATAATATAATTAATCACATTAGTTTATCAAATGTAACGACCTCCTTTATTTAGTTCTCGGACGTCACTGGCCGTACTGGCCGAATGACTGGTGACGTGTTGTTATGCTTTTTTTACCATAACTTTGTTTAGCTACTTTTGAAAATCATGGTCACCTACCTATGCCCTTTTAAGTCAATCATTCATTTCTGGCGCTTGTCATGTTGAGCAATTTAGGTGTATTATAGTGTACAGCGATATTGAAAATCTAAATGTGGTCATCAACTTTTGATGCTGACTGTACAAAGATACAAATAGATCAAATAAATCTAGACACGGAATAAATAATCCTGCTCATCTCGTTTAAATAATAATTGTGTCCCAGCTGGCAATCAAACCCTTGACCTCCAGTTTTATTGCTGCGCCAGCGTAGCAGCCAGACTAATATTTTTTTTTTTTTTTGTACAAAAAGACAACTCCCGCATTAGGACTAATCCTGTGTCGCGGGGGACTTTACAAACATCTAACTAACGGACACAATTAACACCCAGAGTCGAAAAAACAATTCGTAAATTACACAAAGTGTTGTGTCGTGTGGGAATCGAACCCACAACACTCGGCGCAGTGTCAAGCGGCGAGGCGGCTGCTTAAACCACTACGCCAATCGTGCAGTAAATTTCACGACCAGGTCCAGGCTAGTTACCAGTACACACCTAAATCGAAACATTAATTGTGTAAAGTTTCTTACTATCCAGTCTGTTGAGGACTGTAAAATTTTAAAGGAAACAAAGAAATAATGTAAAATTGAGGTAAGGCAAAAGTATATTTTTACCGTAATCGATCCAGGAAGCTAAATACCAAATCATTGAGAACCTCAGATCCAAGTTTTATTAGAACACATAACGTGCAAAGGTTCTACTGCCTATTTTTTTCTTAAGTTACGCTAAGAGACCAACAAAGGCAAGAAAGGGGGCTATTCGAAATAAGTTTATGAACATTTGTGAAACGCTGGACTCTGAATGTGGAAGGTATGGTTACCATTACTTAAATTGAATTTGGGGCGGAGAAAATTTAGAAGAAAATATCTTTTGAAACAAAAGGTTGTATACGAAACTTCTTACTTCTATTTCGTGTTGTCCTGTCCATCTGTTCAAAGAGCTATGGCAGATTTTTAATTCAGTGCACTAAAAGCATCTTAAAAACTCATTACAACCAAAATTCATGAAATATTTTAATACGATTTTCTATATTTTAGTCTAATTTAGATAAGGCTAGGTAAAAAAGTATAAAATTAAAAATAGCTATTATGTTAATTGATTGCTTTTCGTAATGGCCATTTCTTTGGTTTGTCAGAAAGCCACAAGGTTGCCAGAGTAAATAATTATTTTTCTAAGATAGAATCATGAATGTTTATTTTATAGATTAAGAGATTTAAATAGTTAATTAATATTAATAATACTATTTTTTTGCTTGTTACGTTTATTTCTATGCGGATTTTAAATAAAGTACAGTATTAATAACTTCTTTCGACATTTAAAGTAAAACTGGGCGCTGGCTAAAAGATGGCCATTCAGAGCTATAAAAAAATACAACATGACAGTTGACATTTCGATTATTTTCACAATTTACATCATCTCGCTGTCGCCCGCGCTTGCTTGTTTATGTTCTGAGTGTTTTCGCTGCTTTTCCCCTGTTTTCAGTATTCTTTTTAACCCGGATTGCCCAAGGACTCTGTTTTCGCTTCTTGTTATATGACTCAAACTGTTTATGGACTCTGATATTGTCGGACTGTGACTTGTGCGTGCTTAAGGATTCCGATACTGCCCTGTTTCTTGGATATTGTTTTGTACCCGGTTTCTACAGCCAAAATGAGTGTTCGTGGTCGTGGCCACGGCAGTTGAAGTCCGTAGGGAACATAATATAGAAACAACTGAATATAATCTCAGAGGCAGATGACGCTATTTTAATAAGAGGTAGAATTAAATCAGGACACATAAGTCGGAAACAATATTATGTTTATGTTTTGATTGAAAATATATACCTGGACGAATATAAATCACTGAATATTGCTGTAGTTGCCTCGTTGGTCGGCCGACGCTAGGATGTTGCGCTCATGTAATGATCATCGTTTGGTATTTGGGATGGGCTAGACATCAACAAAATATCTTTGCACCAGCTGTTGCTGCTTGATGAATAATAAAATATTGTAAAATGAAATCTTGTGTTTTTACTATTCACCAAACCTTTTTCATACATTAGGAACCTGAAACATCTTTTTATCCTTGGTAATCCAATGTAAGTAACACGGTAAGAAACTGTCGTCGGCTCACTATTTTACACGATTGCCCAAAAAAGTAGTGTAAGTATTGTTTTTTTTTATAATCATAAATCATATTTCATTTATTCATGCACCATGAAATAAAAATATACATACGGTTATCCGCAATAGGCTTCGTCAAAATGTCACAGAGAATTGCAATATGAAATGTATGTGAGTTTCTTTATTCCGCCATAACTTCTAAATGGCTGAACCAATTTCGGTGAGTGGGCTGTTGTTGGGATCCTCACTTGACATAGGCTATATATTTTTTGGTAAATCAGTCGTGTTTTATTTTTCTTTGAAAAAACGTTCAGTATGTAAAAAAAATAGTCAATATTGATAGCATATGTTTAAAGCTGCATAAGAGCATCTGATTTTAACGACTGATATCTATGTATGTCATGATAACAGACTGGTCTCTCTATGCACAGAGGAGCTTAAGACAATACCAAGTGGTGCCCACACCTGGGGTTGCTTAACTTGCGTAATCGTCAATAATGTTTAATAGTGGGCATAAATAGTATTATGCTATCGAGCTCCTTCAGTTTTATATACCAATAAATTATTATTTGATGCAGCAATATACTAAATAGATGGTTATTAATGACATAACCTATAAAACTTCTAAGCATAATAACTCAAAAACCTGACCTCCTACAGTTACGATTTTTTTACTTTTAGAATCAGCAATATATATTCTGTCAAACAAGGTATATTTCATTAATAGATGCTAAATTTGGTGACTAACTAAAATGATGTATGGGAACCTGCCATAGCTCTTTGTCGTGAAACAGGTTATTTGGAATGAATTTTCTCTACACGAAAATTACGTTGATTATCATGAAATTGACCAACCATTTACTAGGGAAAACTGACAAAGTTAAATTTAGATACATTAAAAAAGGATTAAAGTTTTAATGGGTTGGGTTGTCTTACTTGCGCCAACCGTGAAATTCTCAAACAGTCTGAATTTGATAGGAACGTATTTGGTTCAACTTTAGTTTTAGTTTGGCTGATATCAAAACAGTATCGCGGTAAAATTACTGAACATTTGAAACACAGGTGCAACTTTAGCTATCGGTAACTGCTATCGCTGTTCGTTTCTAGCTCGACAACGTATGTATATTAATAACTAGAGGATGCCCGCGTTTACACCCGCGTTTTTTAAGGCTATTGTTTCGCTCCCGTCACTCATAGCGCGATGTTATATAGCCTATAGCCTTCCTCAATAAATGGGCTATCTACACCGAAATAATTTTTGAAATCGGTTCAGTAGTGCCTGAGATTAGCACGTTCAACCAAACAAACAAACAAACTCTTCAGCTTTATATATTAGTAAGTATATAAGATATAAGATACAGGGTACGGTTTTATTCTAAAACTTACTGGCTATTTTAAATTATGAAATGTATTGTGAATGTCTAGAAACGTTTCAAAGTACAACATTTATAAAATGTGTCAATGGTAACAAACTGAATATAAAATTTCGACATACGTAAATAAATACTTTTAAAGAAATGGTTTTATTTTGATAGAACGAGGAAGACTTTTGAGGATATCCCCCATATAACCTCACAAGTGTCAAGATTATTATTCGTGTTTGATATTGGGTTGTATTTAACTGTTACTCAATTTATCTCTGATTATAAATACTAAAAAATACTGACTTGCACACTAAAATACTAATTGCACCATAAAATATACTCACAAAATATTTCATAACGAAAACCTGTTTATTGACCGTTGCAATCTCTAAAAATAAAAATAAACCTTTCAATTACAGAAGCATATCATTTTTTTTTTACTTTTAACAACCAAATAAATCAATAAGCTAAGTTGACGGAGCCCTGCTTCGCAGGGCTCCTATTTTTGGGTAAAGGGTCAAAAGAGAACCTAACATAACCTATTATGTTTTCTGAGTGGATAAGTTTCCCGAGCGGATGAGACTCTTCATATCAAATGATATTTTGTAGAAACATTGTCATATTTGGTGTGCAAATAGTATTTTAGTGTGCAAGTCAGTACCTATTTTAGTGAAATAATAAAGTTTCTTAGCGTAACGCACTTCAGTGTGTTACTTAAGATATTTGATGCACTGTTAAAAATATCCCTTTGATATTTCGTTGACCTTTAATGTTTTCAGACTTGCGGGACTTGTATTCATACTAGTCGACGCCAGCAGCTTCGCACGCACATATTTTCGAATTTCCCGTTTTGTCCGATCCCGTGGGAATTTCGGGAAATCCCGTCTTAGTGCACCCCTACGGTCCCCAAGGAACATATATCTTAAATTTCAGCTTTTTGCGCCGCGTAGTTTCGGCTGTAGCTTGTCTGTCAGTCAGTCAGTAACGCAAGGATTTTGTATATTAAGATTAATATTTATATAAAACTAGCTTACCCGGCGAACTTCGTACCACCATATTTACACACTTACTTTTCGGATATTTTAAGATACTTGCTATTACTTTTTAAATATTTTTTCAAACAAACCTCCTCCTGGCAATAATGATCAATTGATCACATAAATGAAAGATTTATCCAATATGGTGCAGTCGTTTAGAAGTTATGCGCGTACAAACATTTCACTGATTCATTTTTATTTATATAGATTGAGTCTACTTTTACATAAATATTGCAATTAATTAAAAATAAAGTTAAAATACCTCTTATTCGCCACGGCGTTTCAGCGTGGATTTCACCTGCCACGGTCACGAGACTCTTCAATTACTCTTCAAAACGTCACTTCAAATAAGAGGTTAGGGAAACTGTAACTCATTTCAATTTACAGAAGTGCTATATTTGAATAGATACTTCGTTTTTAGCCTAACGTTTATAAATTAAAGAAAAACAATCATCTGGTTGTCTGGAAGAAATCGCATTTAGCGATAGGACCGCCCTCGTCCCACTAGTTTAAGTTCTTGGTTTTTATTGTGTTCTTGAACTTTTGCTGGTGTACGATAAGTCAAGTCACAGTCAAAGTCAAAATCCTTTATTCATTTGGGTCACAAAGTGACGCTTATGAACGTTAAAATAATAAATTTATAAAATAACTAGGGGACGCCAGCAGCTACGCCTGCACTTTTTTTAAATTTACCTGCTTTGGCCGATCCTGTGGGAATTTCGGGAAATCCCTTCGTAGTGCACCCCTACGGTCCTCAAGGAACATACATGCCAAATTTCAGCTTCCTGCGCCCAATAGTTTCGGCTGTAGCGTGTCTGTCAGTCAGTCAGTAACGCAAAGATTTTATATATTAAGATTATTTAAAGACTACATTTACCTTTACTGCCACGTTCGCAAAGCAAGGGCATAGAACCATGAGAGAGAACGGGCAGTAAAACTCATGGTCACTCTTTTTCATCGCCAGGTTTGGCATAATACACATTTATAATTTACATTTTGTAAGGTGCTGCAACTGTTACACCTTCTATATCACCTGTATATATTTACTGTATATAATAATACTCAAGCATGATACTTAATTTTAATTTTGATGTTCATTTGGTTGGCCTCCTCAGAATAGACATGGCGAAACAGGAGCATCCACTTACATTATATTTACCTAATAATGCAGGCAAAGATATAGCATCTATCTATGTAATTATGCACTGCAACAATCACTGACGCAGTTGCCTTAATTGTTTTCTATCTACTGCTTTCTTTAATTTGTACTTTATTTTTGACGATGCATATAAAATATTTAAATTTCTTTATATATTTTGCTAGAGGATGACCACAACTAAGTACATACACCCACACTTTTTGTCTGTGCATTGTCCGTCAGTCAGACAGTAATGATATAAATTTTACATATACAGATTATATAACCATTTGTGTGCCAATCGATATAATAATATATGCGTTAGCAATTCAGTTGCAGGCTATGTAATTTTAAAGCATTTTTACTGTAATTCCCTATCAAACTTATACGATTACCTAAAATATTTCACAGCTACCACCCATTCACTTTATATTTACGATGATCTAAGTATAATGTGAGGGACCTTCCGATACATTTTATGTCTTGAAATCAGTAGCCATATATCACGTAAAATGGTTTCCAGATTTCCTCCGTTACGATATCATAAAATAGGATATACTTTATATCTTGACGTCGACCTTTGCTTTCAAATAAAAACCCTTTTTGCATACATACGAATGTACTTGTAATGATGCTTTCTTTGCCAAAGATAACCAGTATGTATATATACTATTTTATATTCCTATCGGATTCATGAGAAAGATAGGCAGCGATAGCCTAGCGGAGATACCAATGCCGACAATACCATACAAATTTTGACAGGCAGAAAGGAGTCAGTGCCTCTGAATGAAACTGACAATAGTTTAAAGGTTTAAACCATGGAATATCGCTATCCCTTTGGCATGTGGAGGCCAGGCAGCCAGAAGCTGTGTAAAAAATGTAATATTCAGTCAAATCAGGCGCAACCAGATTAAAAGTATTCATCACAGTCATTTGGGTTCAAACTAAGTATAACCTTTACTATAGAGACCAAATAACGAATAAACATACTTACTTGATCTCAAATACAAACACATATATCTAGATAAATTACGCCAGGCCAATGAACAAACCATCCTACTTGTCCTTAAACTGTCACATTGACAAAGATTTGTCTTAGATGAGAATCAAAACCACTGTCTTATCAGGTAGGGTCAGTAACCAGTAGACCAAAAGAGCAGTAGTACAAACGTTGGCTATTTGAATAGTGAATAATTATGGCATTTATATCAGAACGCCACCTTGCTCCAGGCGTAAGTTATGCAGCCCATTACGGCTCTCGTCTTGGAACAAGAATAGGCTATGTCGGAGGCCGTCGGGCTAGGGTTGACAGCACGCTTGTATTTGAAAATTTCAGTTAATGAAGGCAAAAACAAAAACACTCTACATTTGACAAAATTGCTATCTCATACGAGTATAATGAACGTCAAGTAAGATCGGATTTCGAATTACCAAGTCTAGGTATCTGCTATTCGACTTACAGCCAGACTTACTTGTATTGTGAGTAAATATCAGGATTTAGTCCTCTGATGAAAAAGAAACCCATTTCCGCATTATTCCATAATTATATTCTTTATCAATTTTCATCAGACGAGTTCGGTTTTGTCAACCTTTTTATATTGCAATAGTGGGGTGGTCAATTCGGTGCGTGCGGATTCCACTTTCCTTTCATTAGTGTACAATGGAGTAACGCCTGATTTAATCAACTATAATTGTTATAAAAATGTATAAAAAACACAGCGTGATAACCCTTACCTGCCAGTTCTAAGGGATGTGCCTAGCGGGATAAAGTTTATAGAGTACAATATTTTTATGTCAGCCTTCCAATTAAATCATACTAAACACATAATAAATAAAAACCGGCCAAGTGCGTGTCGGGCCACGCGCAATGTAGGGTTCCGTAGTTGCCCATAATTGCCGTACGCATATCTTTAAGATTAAGCCAGCGCTCCCAATGTAAACTCACAGAAATAGGTATTTATAAGTTAACCGACGATTACTTGTAAACTAGTGATGTCTACTTAGCCGTGATAGTTTTCCTTTTAAATTCGCTATATGTACTACATTTTTGATTTTTTTTCACCTCTTTCAAATTAATAGTTTAGCCAGCAGAGGGGGGGACACTTGAGTCTAACAATTTTTTTCTCTTCAAAGCTTGATATTTCATAAACCAATCACTTGATCGAAAAATGATTTGAGCAAACTAATATATATTTTTTTTTAAAACCTATCCAATGATACCCCACATAATGGGGTACTCAACCAAAAATTCAACCCCACTATATATGTAGGGGGGATACCCTTAAAAATATTTTTCTAAATTTTATTCTACAGTTTTGTTGCAATATCTTATGTCTATATTCATGTCAAATATCAGCTTTCTAGCACCAGGCGTCTTTGAGCTAGGCTGCGGACGGACAGACAGACGGACGGACATGACGAAACTATAAGGGTTCCTTGTGGATTACGGAACCCTAAAAATGAACAATAGCAATAGAGTTCCGTAAGTATAATCAAAATGGATTTCAATCACGGAATAGAATAGAATAGAATAGAATACTTTTATTTGTACGGAACACTAACGATCTTGGATATGATGCTAGCTGATGCACAGATTGAAAATATGTAAAATTGGTAGTCCAGCATTAGACGTGTTTCAGCTGATATGATGACAGCTGTTACAAGACATTATGCAGTATGAAAAATTTATTCACCCTTTTATAAGATAACCTTATAGGTAGATACGTCATATTTTCCAGATGAATTCAAAATTGGAACCTAATTGAAAATGAATGAATGAAATGAAATGAAAATAGTTTATTTTGACATACACGTAAACACAATAATATTCTAAAGAAACACAAAAATACTAACAAATAAAAAAGAAAGAGAATAAAACAAATCACAAAAAAAATTCATTAAGAATAAGAACAAAAAATTAATTAGCAAAAAGGAAGGAAAATAAACTTAAAAATAAACAGAGTAGTAAAAGAAGTAAGTCGTGTAGTGAAAATGGGACCCAGTTCGGCATAATGCCAGACGAATGCCCGGCGCCGATTTTCAACCAGGCCCTCTAGTGACTCACGCATGCGATATCAAAGAAACAATATAAGTACAGAATACAATAGAAATACAGAATTACACATATGTACTTATATAACTTTTTTATTATAAATGGTATAGGTACTTACATAAACACAGATAAAATAAATATACACACAAAAAGGAGTACATAAACTAATAAATATTATAAGTATAAGTAAGTGTAATCAGTGTAATACCAGTGTGTCATAAAAAAAATAAAAAAAGGAATAATAATATTTATGCATATCGCAAAGTGTCGATGCCGACGAATTATTCTATCGTCATTGTGCGTCACTAAAATTAAATTAGTCTTGGCCAGACTGCCAAACAGATACGCAGCGCTCGTGCGATGCAGTGCGCGGGTCTCTGCAGCCAATAATTTACAAAATAATAACAGGCTACCAGCGCCCTTGCCCCGCCAGTAGCCGCGCGGCATCCGACGCATCCGCATGCAATGTTTGTGCATACGAAAACAAACGCGAAGTCGTCTCAAACGCTCCACAGCTCGGCACGATGCAAATACAGTTATATAATACATATATATACAAACAAACAATATACAGTGAAATACCGATGAACATGACAACAAATATGGAGTAATAAAACAATCTTAAGTAAGTACATATTTTGTGTCCTAGTATTCATATTGAAGCACATTCCTAGCACTTACACACATATCTTGCACTTTCAGATTCTCGGATATTATGTATTGCCGTTAACCCAAGTATGAGAGCCAGGCCTCAGAGGTAACGCAATGTATTTATAGCCATATGCATTTAAGCGTCAATTCCGATTTAAATGTATAAACAGGGAGCGAGATTAGCTAACGCTTGCTTATTTTATTTGTTACAGGCTTCTCACATGGGTTTCTCGCACAGCGGATGCACATAAATAAAAACCTGTAGCTGAACACCGTATCATCTGGACAATAATTAATTAATAAGTATTGTAATAGAAAGTAAGTAACTATTTAGATAAAATTATTTTTAGATAGATTAAGTACATATTTACTATAAGAAATAGTCATGAAGATTGCATTGTAGTTAATAACAATTTAATAAATTAATTTATACAAAAGATAGTAAATAAATATATTATTAAAATAGGAACTTATAATATTTGTCTTATAAGTATCCATTATGATAATGATGATTGAATACATAAATTAGGTATAAATTAAATGTCATTTTCGTAATTATAATAATTAGAATAGTATTAATAGGGGAATCATAAATAAACATTATAATATATTATAAATTATATTAATAATAAAATTAAATGTCAGGAAATTATTATAATTAATTAATTATAAAATATAATATTTGCAATGTCATGATTATTTGATTGTATTAATTGATTATTTCTATTGCTTTAATCATTTAAGCTTCAAATAAAGGAGGCGTTTATATTAATAACACCTAGTTTTTGTTGTTCCTCTACTAGAAATTTTTTTAACTGCCTTCTGAAGGCGTGAATTGACGTGAGGTTACGCAATGGAGGGGGGATATTGTTCCAACATTTTGAAGCTGCATAGCGAAAACTTCCTCTAAATGCCTCTGTGCGATGTAAATTAATTGATAACGGCTTAGAACACTTTCTGTTTGGACGTTCACTGCCATTTGCGACCCATGTTAGTTTCTCATACAAGTATTGCGGTTGTTTCAATTTAATGACGCCAAACATTAGGCAAGCCAAGTGCAGTTTCCTACGTGACTTCATTTTTAGCATGTAATTTTTATTTAAGAATGGCGTTACATGACCTCTAAATGGAACCGCAAAACAAAAACGTGCGCAAGCATTCTGCACCCTCTGTATTTGCCTATCGGTACGTGCTAAGAGCCGAGGGCCATACACAGCATCCGCGTAGTTTAGCTTACTTAGTATTTGGTAGCGCCATCTACCTTCCTATCTATAACTAATCGCATCAACATCAATCGTTCCACGTACAAGTGTGAGCGATACCATATTTCCGTCTCCCTCTATCCCACTCCCTGGAAGAGGCACTGCCTTTCGCGGATTAGTCGCTGCGATCGTCGACGCGAGTGACAGTCCAGAACATTCCGCTCGCTGAGAACGTGTCCGCTATATCGTACCGCGCCGCATCGCTGTATGTGATTATTACCGCATATATAAACCGCTCGCAAGTGGGAGTGACGGTGAAGTGAAGTGAAAACAAGCAGCTGCATCACGAAAGCACCAGGAGACTGCCCTTCGGAAACGAAGAAGATTGTATAAGGTAAGTGCCCTCCATCCTTGAAATATCCTATACCCACTCACAATCACCTCTTCCCGTATCCATCTCCTAGGCGGCTAAGAACCCGCTATCCTTTGTATACAGTCCATTTCCCTCCCAAGTCGCCTAGAACCTACCTACGGTTTCGGTGTATCGCCGAACCAGTATTAATGACTCAGCCAGCTGCACACGTAATTCCTCTGACAAATAGGGACGCATTTTATATAAAACTCCCAATCTATAAAAACAGTTCCGCACTGCATCATCTATATGTTTCTCAAACCGTAGTTCAGAATCTACAGTCAGTCCAAGATTCCGCGCTTCATATACTCGCTCCAATGGACTTCCCCTTAAATGAACGTGAGATGGCGAATGCAATAAACTTAAGGATTTTTTGGTGCCAAATATAATATATTTTGTCTTTGATGGGTTTATCATTAAACAATTTTTCTCGGACCATGCGAACAGCCGCTCAAGGTCTTCATTCAGGTCTTCTATAGATTTTTCGAAATCACTCACCCTAAATGACAAATAGACCTGAACATCATCCGCATAGATGTGGTATTTACAGTTTTTAATGGAGTCCGTGATGTCGGCACAGTACAGGCTGAAAAGTATAGGTCCCAGAATAGAGCCCTGCGGCACGCCTCTCGCTAAAGAGGCAGGTGTCGAGGTCAAGGTGGTCCCATCCATTGTATTTAGCTCCACATATTGCATTCGGTTACTCAGGTAGCTATGGAACCACTTTAATGTATTGTTGTCAAACCCATAGAAGCTCAGCTTGGATAATAACAAACTTAAATTTATAGCGTCAAAAGCGCGGGAATAGTCTAATAGGACCAGAATTGTGCACATGCCCTTATTCTGGGCAGACAGGATCTCATCAGTAACATCCAAAAGTGCCGTGGTGGTGCCACGGAACCGCCTAAATCCGGACTGTAATCTAGGTAGAATCTCATTTCTTTCTAAAAACTCGGTGAGCTGACGGCTTACAACTTTTTCTAATACCTTCGATAAACAGGGCAAAATGCTAATCGGCCGTAAGTCCTGTAAGCTATTAGGGTTTGGTTTTTTCGGTAGCGGTTTTACACTAGCTACTTTCCATATATCAGGCACAGTAGAGGTTACAATGGAATGATTCACTATGTCTGTAATAACTTTTAGGGTGTGTGTTAAGGTCATTTTAATCATGGCCAAGTTGATTTTGTCGAATCCTTCAGCGTTGGATCTGAGACCTTGTATTATACGGAAAACGACATCCTGATCCACAGTTACCAAACTAAAAGTGGCGTCACAGCATCTATGGTACTCATAATACGTAAGATTACAAATACTAGTGTTCGTGTCGCCAGGCACAGTTAAAAAGAAAGTATTTATAATATCGGGGTCCCTGAGATGTGAAGGAATATCAGTCCCTTGTTTAGGCGGCAGAATTGTTGATTTTAAATTTCGCCAGAGGGCTTTTGGATCTCTTATTTTATTATTTATATTATATTTATAATACGCTACTTTTTCCTGATGCAACGCTGTAGTAACAGTAGACTTTAATTGCTTATAATAATGCCTACTGGTTTCCGTCTTTAGAAACTTAGCTAAGGCATCATCCCTACATTTCATCATGAGTCTAATTGTGTCTGTTATCCATGGATAAGAACGACCCTTAAGTATGCAAACCCTAATAGGAGCGTATATATCGAATATCACTGTGATCCATTCGCTTAATGCACTCACCATATCGTTCACATTGTCTAAAGTGGATATAAGATCCCATCGAATTTTATCTAGAACGTCACGCATAGTTTCAGAGCAAATGTTTTTCAAGCAACGCCTTTTATGTACTTGTGGCAATAGTTTTTGCTTCCTGATACCGAGTTCACAACTTATGTATGAGTGACTGTTGATTAACTTAAATGGCTCGATCCTGACACTATTCGCACTTAGGTCCGTATAAAGCAGATCAATCAAGGTCTCACTATCCTCGGTGAAATGCGTCGGTGACGACACCAGTTGATTAAGACCTACGCAACCAAAGAAATCGTTAAGTTTCTTCGTCTTGGTGTCTTTATTATTTTGGACATTAACATTAAGGTCGCCTAACAAAATAAAATGATCGCAATGTCCCAAAGAACTTAATGTCAAACTAACTGAATCCAGAAATAAATCTAAGTTCAGCCATGGAGGACGATAAGCCGTGCATATAGCGATCTTCTTACCGTGCAGCGTGAGTGTGAGCCACATCTGCTCCACGGAATCGAACTTAGGATCGCTTGTACCTGTCCAAGTTCGCGCGCTTATGCCGTGCTTTATGTAAAAGCTTACGCCACCGCCGCGACCGCCGCGAACATTCGCGGGCCGCGGAGTGTGACGGAAGCTATACCCTGGTAGAACAGGCCCGCGCGCCTCCTCTCCCCGTCGCAGCTATGTTTCATTTATTGCTAATATATCTACAGGATTGCGTTCTACCATTCCTACAAAGTCATCGTGGTTCGCACCTAGGGATCCCGCATTCAACAATCCAACTCTGAGGTATCTATTAATAATAACCATTAGAAATATCTAAGTTATTGTATCGCACCATAATCAAAGAAAGGATAGCTGCACAGTAATTGTTAACCCCAAACAAGTGTTCGCTGTCAACATTGACAATTGCGTTGCGTACCATACCAAGTATCCAACAACAACACAATGTACGAATATAATTAAAGTGTATATTAACAATAACTAATATAGTATAAGTAATGTTCATGTGTAGTATAAATATCAAGTATAAGTTATAAATATATGTGTATGAAATTATGTGTAAATATTGTATATAGGTGACAGGAAATACAGTTAAAGATTTATTTCTTACTTCACGGCAACTGTAGTAATGATACTCCGAAAGATTTTTATATGTGTTACTGCCATTTTTGTCAGCGAAAAACTAACAAGTAGATACATAATAGACATTATAAGAAAAGATTATTGATAAGAATATAATAAACACTAGTAATAACCTAATTATTTGCAATATTATCCAACTTGTCATTGCCCAAAAAATTTACTTATGTCGTTGCCATTAACAATACGGTACGTGGGTGCCCCGTCCTCCCTCTTAACAAAAACTTTTCCGTCTCTAGACCAGATATACTTCCACTGCCGACGGCGACCAGCCTCACGAGCTTGACGAAACAGCTGATGGTTGGCGCACGTCAGCCGTTCATTGATGTAAATGCGATGTTGCGAGCCCGCCACACCTATGTACCACCGTTGTAGTGAGAACTCGCCGCACGCGGACCGCCCGTAGCAAGTTGTCGCGAGTTGAGCGACGCGCCAGCCGCACAGCTATTACTCGCGGCCGGTGCGCAGTGGGGTCGGCAGAAGGGCCAGTTGTCTCGACGATATTACGACGCGCGGGCTCAATGCACTCGACGTGAACGATGCCGGCGTCCTGTATGTCAACTCCTAGTTTGGTTGCCATCAGTTTGACTATGTGGGTGACACTCTCACCCTTTTGCTCAGGTAGGCCAGCCACAAGAACATCGTTGAGCAACAATTGCTGGTCCCGGTCGTTCAGCTCGTCGCAAATCGGATATGGTATCCTCAAGGGGCTCAATGTTAGAGGAGGTTATTTTTTCTAACTCCTGCTCCAGAGCTGTGACTCTTGATTCCACACTACCCACTCGTTCTAAGCAGCTATTGATAGTGCTTTTAAAATCTGCCACCTCAGCTCGATACTGCCGTACTTCGCTTCTCATGGCGGACATCAATCTTAGTACTGTTTTTGAGAACGGACGTGTCGAGCAGCATGAGAAATTATTATTTAAACAATTTTAAATCGTGACCTCAATATTCGCTGCCAACTATCTGCGAACGTTACAAAACTAAGTGTTATAAAATGTATCGTGATTGAAATTGCAAACAAAATAAAATGGATCACAGTCCTTTTAATCGGAGCAGCAAGACTGCGCGGAGTCCACCTTCGACGCCGGCACCTGCACCCCAGCGTCCAGCCCTTGAAGTCATCCCTACGCCTGAAATCCAGAACTGGATGTCATCCATTGAGGTTTACCTCAACGAAGTGTGTTCTATAGCACAAGATGGAAAACTGAATTCTGAGCAGAAGATGAGAGTCAGCAATCTCTGTCGAAACGTGGGCACTAAAGTATCACAGTTGGCAGTTCAGTACCAGTCCCTTAAGTCACATGCTATCCAGGCCCACAATACCATCAAATCCCAGCAAGAGCAACTCGATTTGTCTCAGAGACTTCAAGAACTACAGCAATCATACAAGAGTCCTCGAATCCTACCAGCTGTACACCTTCTTTCGTTGAGATGGTTAAAAAAACTGCTCATTCTTTCATCCAGCCAGTTAGCGTAAGTTCGGTGGCAATCTATCCGAATGACAAGTTAAAAACAAGTGACGACACTAAATCGTTAGTACAAAAAATAATCAGGCCTGACCAAATGAACCTCCACGTGAGAGCACTGCGCAAGATAAGGAACGGCGGCGTGATCATTAGCACAGAGACCAAAGACGACATCGAGAAAGTCAAACAATCGGTACAACTTGCAAACTCAGGCCTTATAATCAATGAGCCCCACAAACGTAAGCCTAGGATTGTGATCATTGGAGTGCCTTCAACTATGAAAGAGACGGAAGTTTTCACGTGCCTGTACCACCAGAACTTAGCAGAGAAACTTCAAAGCTGCAATCTAGAGACGTTTCTCAATGAAACCAAGTTGAGTCACAAATCGGGCCGCAAAGATGCTGAGACCTGTAACTATATCATTGAAGTATCAGCAGCGATACGTAAAGCACTGATTCTCCAAGACAGGATTTTTATAAATTGGTCATCTTGCCCGGTGAAGGATTACACCCTAGTTACGCGCTGTTATAAGTGTCAGCAGTATGGTCATGCGGCTAAGTCTTGCAGAGAGTCTCAATACACATGCGGTCATTGCGGCAACCAAGGACACAATAAAGGACTGCACTAGGAAATCCGAAGACCCAAAATGCGCGACCTGCTTGCACTTCAAGAAGCCCAGCAACCACACCACAGGTTCTACTGACTGCCCAGCAAGAATAATGGCGGAAAAGAGGTACATAAACTCAGTTGATTATGAAGGAGCCTAAGAGCGACGTTGTACTCGGGTATTTCCGACCATTAATCATATTATTCTTCAACTTTAAAAGAATTTATACTTCATTTTGTGATTCATAAACACTTAACACACCTCATTATATTGACCTACTAACATTATTATTGTAAGATCATCTAGTTACATAAAATGCACACAAGAATTATGTACTTACACAATTATTAATAACATTGACATCATTCACGATTCGGCTGACACACAGTTTTATAAATTTCGCTGTAAGTTCAATAAAATGCTCGACACGCAATTATAGTGTATATTTCATGACCATCTTTATTATATAATATAGATATTAATTAGTAAATAAGTTTTATTTTGGCAATTTTATTTATTATTAACTACGTATTATTATGGTTGTATTGTAAAATACAAACTTCAAATTTGTAAAGAAAGACCCAACCACCTGTGACACAGTTTTCAACTAGTACAGGGGTATGGTTCTTTCCACCTCATTGAAAATCTATAGCATTAAGAGTAATATTATATTAGAACATTGTTGATATTTATGCTTTCTGTATTTCTGCGAATAAATTTTATTATTATTCCGTTTATTAAACATTTTTCTCATTGTCACATTTTATATACTTAATAAATATTACAATTAAAAATAAATTTAATTATATAAAATGGGACCACGGAGACCCACCGGCATCGGGCACAGGGACCAAGCTACCGGTGGTTAGGGCTCCAGAGAAAGGAACCTCCGTACGATGCGTGTCGTGTCCAGCAATACTGCCTTCTGTATAGAGGACTTGATCCAGCCGTCTAACAAGAGCCTCTTGAGGTGGTGGTCGAGGCTCTTGGCAATAAGGCCATTTACGGTCACGACTATCGGTACAATGATCGCCGAGTCTACATCCCACATGTCGACAATCTCGTGAGCCAGGTTCAAATACTTCATTTGTTTATCTTTTTCGGCTTTCACGAGATTCTCGTCATGGGGTATGGTGACGTCGATGATCATTGCAAGGCGCTCTAATCGGTCTATCACCACTATGTCCGGCTTGTTAGCCACAATAGTTCTGTCAGTAATGATAGACCGATCCCAATACAGAGTAGCACGACCATTTTCAAGAACTGGGTCGGGCACATACCTGTAGTACGGTATTTCAGAGTCGACAAGTTGGTACTTTAAGGCAAGTTGCTGGTGGACAATCCTGGCTACTTGGTTGTGTCTATGCAAATATTCGCCATTGGCAAGACGAGAACAACCGGATACTATATGTCTAAGCGATTCACCAGGCTGGTGACATGCCCGACATATGTCAACCGTCCCATCCCTCAGAATATACTTCCGGTAGTTGTTCGTCATGACAACTTCGTCCATAATTGCAAATACAAAACCTTCTGTTTCGGCGAAAAGATCGCCAAAACGCAGCCAGGATACCGACGCTGGGAAATCTACGTCGGGCCCATGTAAGGCCCGGTAAAATCGTCCATGCAGCTCTTTACCTTTCCATACTTCCCTGCGCTCCTCTACACCAAGTACGGCTGGTTTGCGCCAGTTCTCTTTGGCCAGACCCAGCGGGGTAAGCCCTCTGTCCACAGCGACCACATCTCGGTGCACACCCGCGTCGGTATGGAGAAAGTATTCTCTGAGATTGCACACCTCGCGATTGTGGAGGATCTTGGCACTTAAGAAGCCTCGACCCCCACACTTCCGCGGGATGTACAATCTCATCACCGACGAACGCGGGTGATGCATCCGGTATGTCGTAAGTAGACAGCGAACTTTCCTATCCAAGGCGTCCAATTCTGTTTGAGTCCATCTGAGTATGCCGAAGAAGTACATTAAGACCGGCATGGCCCAACCGTTACAGGCACGCACCTTATTTCCGCCTGATAAAAAGCTTTTTAAGACTTTCTTCAGGCGGCCAAAGAAACGTGCCTGCAACGCCTGTTTCATGCCAGCGTCATCAATGCCTAATGCCTGCGCCATACCCAGATATTTGTAGGTTTCCGTTGCAGAGAGAGATCTAAGTTGTGTGAAATCTGAAAGCTCTATACCATCAGATTCCACACTCCTGCCTCGCTTTACATGCATGACCGCACATTTATCCACACCGAACTCCATTTTAGTTGAATTACTAGAGCTTTCAGTTATCTTTAGTAACTCAATTAATTGGAGGTTAGTGGGGGCAAATAATTTTAGGTCATCCATGAAAAGGAGGTGAGAAATAACCTGACCTCTAGTCTGCAACTGATAGCCTAGCCCTGAACTTTCGAGCAAAGTGCTCAGCGGGTTCAGTGCTAGGCAAAACCATAGTGGACTCAAACTGTCGCCTTGGAAAATACCCCGCTTGATCTTTATAGGTACGCCATACCCGCAAGGCTGTCGACACCCTGGATAGTGAAGAACCGTACTCCACTGCCCCATACATGCCCTCAAGAGGGTGCATAGAGTTGCATCTACTTTGTACAACTCCAGCACCCTCAAAAGCCACGTATGTGGCACAGAGTCATAGGCCTTCTTATAGTCTATCCAGCATGTCGCCAGATTCTTTCGACTACGGCGCACCTGTTGGCTAATGGCCATGTCGATAAGGAGTAGCTCCTTAGTACCACGTGCCCGGCTTCTACATCCATTTTGAGATACAGATAAGATCTTATTTCCAAATATGTGTGATTCCAATTTTGTTCTCAAAATATATGTAAAAACTTTATACACTGTAGGCAGGCAAGTTATTGGCCTATAGTTCGTAGGCTCCGTGGTACTACCAGACTTAAAGAGCAGGTGAGTTACGCCAGTTGTCATAAAACTTGGCAGCGATCCTGAGTCCAGAGATGACTGGAATTGGGATGCCAAGTGAACATGTGCACTGCGTAGCCATTTTAACCAGAAATTGTGCAACCCGTCCGGTCCTGCAGATTTCCAATTGGCTAACGGACGGACTGCACAATTTACATCCCCCGCGTCTATGGCTACAGGCCATATTATTATTATGTTTCTCTTTTTCACGGCTATTCTTCTAACATTTGGTGTTAGAAGAATTACCGGTCCTTTGGGAGGCCTACACGGGGATATGGATCCAACGTGCAGAGGCCCGTAGAGAGTTTTAATCTAAAATGGGATGGGACACATGCCGCGGAGCCTCCACAACTGCACTACTGAGTACAGCTATGGACTAGCCGCATCACGTGTAGGGCTATTGTTTTTAGTGGATCTAATGAATACGGGTTATGGGGATGGGTGTTTAGTGAACTGGTAATTAATGCTATGGATGAAAAACGGCACCTGCCAGTGATACTCCTATAGCATCCGTCCGCGTGGCAGGTGGTGACTCGCCAACTCACTAAATGGGCCCTCTCTAAACAGCCGCCCAAAGCAAACAAACTCTGCTATAAAGGCAGCCAGAGGGCAACACCGGTGCGAGTGGCTAGGGGTGTCGAGCGGTGCGGCACCGGTTTCGCCATCGCGGGCCTCGTGACAACGGAGGCCCGGAGCGGGTTTCCCCGTAGTTACGCCCTTGAGAATGACACTTCCACCCCCAAGCTAATAGCTCTTGCGGCTTCCCTCTGGCCGGCCGACCAAGGCAAGCCAGAGTTGAGAGTCCTGCGGGCACTCTTGCAAATCTACTCCGGCCAGCCAACAAAGGCAAGCCGGAGACGAAGCCCTGACCGACTCTCTGAAGCATTCGGGACCGCAGTGTCGCCACACACATTCAGCTCGCCACAAAGCTGCCCTGCGGTTGTAAGCTTTCTTTTCATCTTGTAATAATTTTTTTGTTTATATAACACGATGAAGGTGATGTTTGAAAGCTGTTACTCTGCCCTCTGAGATTGCGTTAGTCTCATGATGAGATAACGGCTGCCCCAGAGGGCAGCCGTTATCTCATTATTATTATATTATTGTTATATTATTCATTGTTATTATTATTATTATTATTATTATTATTATTATTATTATTATTTCTTCTCTGAGCGCCCTGAGCTCATGTGCTAAGTCGCCACCGTGCTGGTTGGTAGACATTTTTATGGGCGTAGCGAAGTTGTCCTCCCTAGGCATTGACGAGATGTTGGGTGAACTACAACCGGTACATGTCCAGTTACCGGCTGTGGCATCCGATGCAGGGACACATGCGCGATGAAATATCGACGGACATCTAGTACATCGCGTACAATCATTTTGGGCCTTAGCAGAAATGATCTTGCCGCAAGCTCCGCACTTGACCATATTTGGAAATAGCGCTAGTCTAGTCAAGCTATGTGTTGTCAATATTGTGTCAATATAAGTCGACGCAGTGACTCAGTGACTAATCGACACAAGAGCACACAGAATTATGTGACTTAATAGTTCTTGCAGAATCTCACAGATGGCGCTGTTCGCAATAAACATATAAGGCTGTGTTGTAGGCTGTAGAGTTAGCGGTTAATGTTCACAGCTTGATGCTTCTGATCACTGAGCACAACACCACGTAACAGTCACTATATATTTTTGTAAAATAGTTTATAGTTTATATTTGCCTTTTATTTATTTATAATTAGGGTAGGATCACTGCCATCTAATGGTAAACATATTTTAGGTTCAATTTATATAATTTATAGTTTATTATATCACTATATAACACTAGATGTCGTTTATTGTAACCTGTACTATAAGTTTATGATTAAATTATTCCGAAAAGCACTGTGTTTGTATTTTTAAAACTGATAATGACCGTAAGCAAAACTCCGATATCAACGTCCGTGACGTCACTCAACCTAATTGGAAAAACGTATCTCATAAATGAATTTAACAGAAACTGCAACAGCGGCGAAACCGGCCAACAGTCTACGACTTTACCAATCTTTCAAACCCGTGTAACCATTTAGCCAAACTATCAGAATAACTTCTCCATTCCTTACATTGGTTTTATAGATCGTATAAACTTCACTTGTATATCTTTCCAACAAGACCATAATAAAGTTCCATAGCAAACTTAAAACGCTTATAAAGTGAAAAGGACAATTCACTCATAGTTTCCTTTAAACGATGATAGAGTCTAATAGGCGATGAGTCGGTGGATTGTGACCTATTTGCTACTGTTATCGCTCGGTTATAACTTTATTATAAACGGCAGGCGATATAAAACGCGTCAAGCGACGCGACGGTTCATAGGCACAGATGTAATTGGCTCACTAAGGGTGAGGCCAAACGAGGGTAATTTTGTGAGTCGTGAGTCGCAGAATTTCGGTTGCAAAAATTCTGCTGCATTCGGTTTCATAGGAAAGTTCTATTTGATTCACACGGCGACGCTAAATGAGTTACTTACAACATTAGACTTCCTTTCTGCAACCGAAATTCTGCGACTCACGACTCACAAAATTACGCTCGTTTGCCCTCACCCTAACCTATCTCGTCTTTGAACTAAGTCCAGATGTATGAATATTCTACTGCCCTAATCGAAGTATGACTAGTTCAACATCGCAACACATGATCACACCGATACCAAAACGCTGCGAGATGAGACGCAAACAATCAAAAAAACATGTCACGTTTTAGGCGCACTATAATGCGTATTTTGTCGCTCATGGAAGTCTCTATGAAAACGAAATACGACAGTGAAATTTGATGGATGCAAGCGTGAGATTGCGGTCCACCAAGGATATTACATCCTTATGTGCTGACCTAACTCAGTACAGGAAGACCGCAATGGTTTGTGCTTTTTATCTACAGAGTAGAAAATTACGAGTCACCGCAACGATGTTTCTATCGCGTGGCATATGATGCGTGTCGCTTTGCTTATGGCTGAGTCTTTAGACGCAACTTGGGCCTTATCGCTATCCGTTAGGGTAATGAGTAACTAGGTAGGTAGTTGTTTGTAAATAAACGTGTTTTTCTTTAGTGGAGTAATTATGAAGGTACATATATAGGTTAAGCAAGCACGGGGAGGTTTTTCGGCGCGATCAACAGTTGTTGAAGGTTTCTTGTTAGGGGTTGTTGATTGCTATACTAATCAACTCGTTTATTTTGATTAATCAATACAGCAAAACTAATTGAATCTGGTGAGCTAAAATCTGGATAAAAGGATTATCACAGAATGTAACTGTTAGTTGAGAATTTGATAATTGCATATTTAAATGTAGATTGGTCAACATTAACGTCTGTCTGTAGTTTTTGGGTATTTGTGAAATACCATCGATATTATAATCGGAGAAATTTGCATATTATGCCGAGCGTTATCTAGGTTGCATCCCAGAGTCCACTTACTAGTCTTACCTGATTTTATTGAATAATATTCAGTAAAATCTGATTAGCTTTTCCGAAGAACGATTGCCGTCTGACCTCTGCAACCCAAAGGGATAGCAATATTCCACTGTCAATTTATTCTGAGGTACTGACTCTGCATAATGATTGTTTAAAATTTTCATGACAGTTGGGACTGGTAGCTTAACGTGCTCTCAGCAGCACGTGGCAAAGGCACGATGATAAACAATTGACAAGACTATGTAGGATCTGGTTATTAAAGTGGATGTGAAACGAATTGAGTGTAGTTTTGCCGGCGTCAGATGGCTAATTGTTGCACGACGGTAGTTAGGCACGCTTCACAGAGATGCAATGCTCGGCAATAGAGCTAACAGTGTGCTACAATCCTATGTAAGTCAACATCTCACAAAACTATGCTCGATTCGTAGTGAGGTTATAATTATTGAAAGTAATATCATCAAGTGTAACAACACTAAAATTGAGATTTAAACTTATTAAAAAAATAAGTTTAATGTTCAAAATAATAATAAATAACAATATTATACAAATACCAAGACCAGGACAAACATTGATGTACATACAAATGTTTGACTTGAGCGGCAATCGCACCCGCAACCTTTGGAGTAGCAGTCGTTTACACATCCGTTACGCCACGATAAATTCAGCGTATCGTAAAAAGTGTTTATACACTGCGCAGTACGCCGTGCTCACGTAAGTAATACCTGGACCATTAGAAGGATCCCTCAAAAGGCCCAAAATCCATTTATCCGCCGACATATAAATGTGTTCTGTTACTGCTCTCGTAATGAGGATGTCATTAATTACCATTATTAATTTCGAGCACACACGTTCATCGAAATGTGAGTCAATGTGGATTTCAATTATTTATGCTTTAATTAGAAATGTGATATACTGAATACATCAAGGGGGAAATGGTGTAATTATGTATCCAACATTCATGTTTGTTCCAACGTTTCGGCATGGGATACACCAGCCAAGTCGCAAGAATGTACCCAGGACCATAACTCGCATTTCCCTTTAATTTTAAATATCCACCCAGGTATGATTTAAATTTTCTCTTAATACACTGTACATAAACCTCGTCATGTCAGCCTAGAGACGTCCACTGCTAGACATAGGCATCAACCAAGGTTCTCTACACAGACCGATCTTGAACTGCCTGCATTCAACCGCTTCCCGCGATCTTAACCAGATCGTCGGTCCACCTTGCAGGAGGCCTACCTCGTATATAAACCTAATGATTGTTTAAAAAGTGTTTTAATTGTTAAGAGAATTACTTATATTATTATCATCATCGTAAAGCATTCCGAAGTATACCGCTGGACATCATAGGTCTCTTGTAATTAACGTGACAATAGCTGTGAGTAGATAGGAGAGTTTGGCTTTGTAACCTATCTGGCTGGATGGGTTTTCCGTCGCAACATAGTGATTCTATTTTCTCCGAACATTTACCTTCTTTATTTTGTCAGGTCTTGTAGATCCCTCGAAGTATAAAACCAGGCAAATTGATTCAGTGAATGTAAAAAATATATTTAGAACAGGGTGCTTTACATATTTTACATGGCATCATTATATTTTTACGGCAGGAGTAGTCCCATCGTTTGCCATTAGATGCCATAGGTGTCGTAAGAGGCAACTGAGGTAACCATTCCTGTAGCGGTGTCTAAGTATAGCTGCATCCGATCAATGTGAAGTTCATATTTGAAAAAATTACAAAGAATCTTGCTAGAAGCCAAAATTATAACTCTTACTAGCGGTTCTGTAGTAATTTAAATTTAAATAAACATTTATCTTATTAAAAATAACATTAACAAATACATCATTTTCCTTTAACACCTTGCTATAAGCATTATAATCCATAATATTAAGAAGATACGCCATTTGGAATATCAGAACCGAGTTTGAGAATACCAAATAATATTAGGGGCTACCTTTTAAATTTACGACCCACCAGCATGAGCAGCATTAATTATAATAGCAAAATTAATTAAATCTCTCATCTATATATTTTAATATAGATTTTATGGCGGCACGTGGACTGGCTTTCATAATAAGGTGTTAATTTTTCCATCAAACTGTTTATTGGATAGCACCTACGTGTAACAGTTAATTAATTTTTATACTTAAGTACAGTAAAATTTATTTTAACTTTTTTATTCATTGACAAATATATCGAATATGGAGTGAATGAAGGCGTTGAAATTACCATTTAGTGTCTAAACACACTATGTCGAAATTACGCGACTGAAATTTCGCGGCTGATTTTAGATTCCAATGTATTCGGCTGATATGACACACCATAAGTGCCAAACTTACGCTAGTGTTACGAACTACTTACGTTTGTGCTCTACTACTAGAAAAGTTGCTACTAAACTAACACCCGACCGAAGTTACGCAGTACGCTATAACGCAACATAATTTCGGTATAATGCGTCGTCAGTAATTTAAATAGCATTGCAGATGTAATCATTCCAAACTTCGGTCGCGTAACTTCGGCATAGTGTGATTAGACACTTAAAATCTGCAGTTAATTGTCTAATGTTTACTCAACGTTAATACTTTTTGCTATATTCTAATCATCTATCTGATTAAAACTATAATCGATGGACTTAATTCTATCAGCATTGTTCATAGGCTACGTGCTGAAACTGAGATTTGCCTAATGAATTTCAATATCATAAGACCCCCAGGTGTCAAAATTCGCGTCTTCGTAATGGTCAGCAAATTTAAGTGCCAAGTAATGTCACGGGACTAACGAAGCCGAATCTGCATACGTATGTCAGGCCAACGTTGTTGTCTATATGACGTCACTGCAATATTGACGCTCTTGCCTTATTTGCTCTTCATCTAGATACATAGATAGATAGATTTTTTTTTATTGCACACCAGAAAAAACAAGAATACAGGGATCAAATAAAGACCTTTAAACGAGTGGTACAAGTCTTATCGCAAAATGTGATTCCTTCCAGACAACCAAGAATGGGCTTGATTATGGTGTACTTTATGTAACATTGTGTTCATAAGAGCTCAACAAGACTAATAATTTATACTATTTACTTACATACTAATATAAATTACTAAATAAAATATATAAATAGATACGATAAATATATACAATATCAGTGCATGTTTAAAAAAGCAGTCATGGAATATCTGCCAAGTAATGTTTGGTGATAAGTTTCTTAAATACTGCATCTAGCGCCATTCTAAGGCTTTTACGTGTATGCATGGCGAACCAAGTAATTTTTTTTCGTTCTTCCTTTCTTAGCCTCATAGCATTATCCCAGTTTCAATCTGGGGTCCGCTTACTAGTCTAACCGGATTTGGCTGAATATTAGCTTTTCCGTGGAGCGACTGCCTGTCTGACCTCCGCAACCCGAAGGGATAGCGATATTCCATGGTATAGACTATTGTCAGTTTATTAGAAGGTTCTGACGCCCTGTAACGATTGTCAAAGGTCTTCATGACAATCGGGACCGACGGCTTAACGTGCTTTCCGAGGCACGGGACAAGCGATAATTAACAATTCCTTTCTTAGCCATGTGTAATAAATAATAAATAGTCTATTGAAATGTTACATTTTTTCGGGCTTAGCGTGCATTTGCCAGGGGACGCAAATTTATTTCATAGATGCCAAGCGAGGGTTAGTCTAAAGTAAAATCCAAGTTTGTGGGGTTGCAGCCTTTGTCCTTCAGCCTCCATCTTGAAAAGAGTGATACAAATGGGTTTTCTATTCTGGCAAACTATTGGCCACACAGAAAAAATCAAAACATGATAAGTTGCAAATTAAATTCTCTACAACTTTGGTACCATAGCAATTAGTCGTAAAACAAAAAATAACTAAGTTACAAACGACAATCGAATGCACTTTGCAACAAATTCTCTTTTCAATTTGTTGTAGTATTTTCGTCCTCAATAACAAAAAAATACATTTAATTCGTCTTAACTGCATCCAAAACAAGAGCCACTCCTCCAACTTGAGACTCCGCAGCTTCCATAACTACCATTAGGTCCAAAGCTCACTCATTACAACCACCATAAAAACAGGGTTTGTCAAAATATGGACAAAACTCTTAAACTACGGCACTCTGTGGGCTTCTGAAGGTGATCTTACACCCATGCTAAGGAAACTGCAATGTTCTGCAGCACCTCAATGTTCTGGGGAGAGATGCAGCATAATAATTGGAAAATCAATGGCAATTATGATTAACTGACAGAATGCGTTTTTTTCTAAAGTTCTTCATCAATAATAATTGAATACCAAAGCTGTATTAGACCATAATCCACAGCCTGGCTCCTAAATAGGCTAAAGACATATTAGTCATGAAGACATGTTTTAATAACCCAACGAAAACAATCATAATATAATATCATACTTTAAACTTTTTTATTTATAGTTTTACGACGAATGGCATCAGAACCAAAGTTGTAGAGAATTTTAATTTGCAGCAAAAAATGCTTGAACAAGATCTTTGTGTGATCAATAGTTTACCAGATAAATAAGAGAAATCATCCCCACCCGCACTTTTATCAAGATGGTGGCCGTAGGACAAGAGGTACGACCCCACAAATTAGGATCAAGCCTTACACTAGCCTGCACATCTGTAAAATAAAATTGCGTCCTCTGAAAAATGCAACCCCAAATGTTTCTTTTCAATGGACTAATACGAACCATTCAGATCTTCGCTTGACCACCTAATAACTCAAACATCAAACATTTTTAGTACATACTCTTTATTTGCTTAGTGAGGAAGACGGACGCTTCATAACTATATTGATATCCTGTGCGCATACAGACATCCAATCGAAAATCTACAATTTATAAATCGGACAATGTCGTGATAGAATCGAACCCACAACACTCAGCGTACTTCTTAATGGTGAAGTGACCACATAAACTACTCTACCTTACCCAAAGTCGTATAAAATTTTGCAATATCGATTTTTTTTATAGTGAAATGAAATGAAATGAAATACTTCTTTATTTCGTGTAAACTTTGAAAGTACTTACGAAACGTCATTAAAAAGAAATATTTAATACAATTATTTTTGTGTGTCGAATTAGAACAGCTCAGTCCCAAACGTTGTGGTCGTCTTTATAATCAGATATTTTATAATAGGCTTTTGAACACAATTTCGCTTTTACTATTGTAAAATTTTGAACTTATTTCTGGACCTGAGATGCATATGGTCGGATCTGGAAAAAGAGAGGTTTTCAGGAGAGCAAGAACAAAATTCGAAAACATTTTTGCCAATATTTAATATTTACCAGCAAACTGGAACAATTTTATGAATTATATTTATGGGAAACAATTGTATCTTACATTTTGTAACAATTCGAAAAATCTTAATGTTAAAATACTATGGTTAATAGCATTTATTTTAATTTTTTGCTCTAATCCGACTTTATGCCTGTAATAAATCGTTCATTACGAATACTTTTTGAAATTATAATATCATACGTCTGTATGCTAGCAATTTTTATGATTGAACTGTAGTTTTATATTGAAACACGACATTATGGTGTAAACCTCGAAACAATGGTCAGTGTTTGATGTCCCTTTAATCCTGACACTACATTATCATCAGCCTTAACAGTCCACTGCTGCACTTAAAGCGAGGCCTCATCATCATTTCGTATAGCATTTATCAACGATTATAAAAATATCTCTCTGAATTTTATTTTTTTAATTATAAGTAGGTAATTTAATCTAAAATCACAGAAATATCTTCAAACAAAATTATCTGAATTTAAAATCCTGGAAGCATTATCAACGATTATAAAAAATATCTCTCTGAATTATATTTTTTAATTATAAGTACGTTATGTAATCTAAAATCACAGAAATATCTTCAAACAAAATTACCTGAAATTAAAAACCTGGAAAATATAATCTAGTAAGCCTCAGGAAAATCTGACTCATTAGCACAGCCCTTAAATTTTTTTAATATTCGTGAAATTATTTTGGCGCAATCGCAAAAGGGCAATTAAATCTTTATGTTTCGCATAAGATATTGGTTCTTATTTCTTTCTTAAACACGGTAGGTCAGCAAACAATTTTACTCCTCCAGAAGCATTTGATTCTAAAGATATCAGGAAAATCAACTAAAAAGTTTTGTTTTTATAATAAAGGACACCCGGTTGCGGAGTTTTAGTCTTAACAACAAAAACACACATTTTGATATTTTGTACTTCATTCGTTCTTCAAGTTTTCTTTCGCTGTACTCAAGGTCCATTGTTTTTATACAAAGAGGTCCTTAAAATGTGCAAGTTTCATATTAAAAAGTTTATTTTGAAAAGCATAACAATCATCGCAATCATGTATCTACTGATGATCATTTTAAGCTTAGGAAAAAATAAACTTTCTTTTGCATTCAAATATTCAGGTGTCTTTCCTTCTTCCATTTGTATTTTATAATGACCATACATAGTTGCAACATTAAGATCTGGTCCTTAATATATTTCTCACAGTTTTTGACGAGAATGGCTTTCATAAGATGGGTAAATTTGAATACCATTTTAATCATAAGTTCAGGTGACTTCTTTCTTGGATCACGTTTGGCTCTCTGATATCCAATCGTTAGACCTCCTTCTTATTGTTATCCGATGCTTAATTTAAAAAAAAAATCCAATTGAGAGTCTTTTCAAATATTTAACCTTGCAAACCTTTTCACGTTAGCCTCCAATTGTAAGACTGTAAGGATATAACAAATTTCTACAGTCCGACTCTACATTTCCGTGGTTACAGCAATCGCTTATTGTCTTGGTCTGGGTGTTTCTATGTTTAATTTATTTATTTATAGTCTTACACCTGTATCCCCGAAGGGGTAGGCAAAGGTAAAATATTACACTCACATTTTGCCATGCATTTTTAGGTCCCACGCAAAAGGGGGCGAGCCTATTGCCGCTACCGGGCACATCAACAGACTCCGTGCTGCTACTGAGAATTCGGAAAAACCCATTAACACTTTTACCCGACCCGGGAATCGAACCTCCTATCAGCAGTCGCATACGCTATCCACTGTACCACGGAGGCAGGCTATCTATGTATAATATGTATGTTTTTACATAAAAATATATATGTTTGTTTATCCTTTGCTGATCCCAGTTTTTACATTGTTTCTTAAATTGGTTAAATATGAGCTTCAGATGACATTTTGATTTATATGAATAAGGAAATCTGATCATACGGTCTTCTACTTTGATTCTTTTTAAACCACTGTAGGATGGTATGGAGATCCTTTCTATATTGCAATATTGGATTGTTTTTTTTTCTATTGTGATGGATTCACAACTGGTTTCTTTACTTTATGCATAATAACTGGATCATAGCTTTCTTTTTCTGTCCTCAAAGTGTTGTCAAATATTTTGTGCCATCACAGTCCACAGCCATTACAACATAATATAAAGGTGTATTCAAATTATAACCCAAGCAGTAGAATCTACTTAAATCGCCAAACATTTTAATAGGGTATTTAAAAAATCGAATTAGTCCGTCAGTTAGATTATCGAAAAATATTGGATACGTATTTTTTGTTTTATCAAATCAGTAAAAAATTACGAAGATAAAACGCATCAAAGATGGAAAAACGCCTAAGAGTGGGGGCTTGTAACGTCACTTGCCAGTAAAAAGTGTACTGGCAAGTGACGTCACACGAGTTTTCAGCGAAGTTTGTCGTCTTTATTTTTTGTCTACGTGACTAAAGAAAATATACGTATCCAATATTTTTCGATAATCTAACTGACGGACTAATTCGATTTTTTTGGTCAAATACCCTATAATGTAACCATACTCATCAAATCACAACACAATATCTTTTATCGCACTTTGTCACGCTTAAAAGCATTGGCACAAGAGTAAAACAAATAAATTCGCCTTCTCGTCCGCTCCAGAACGGTCCGCACGAACAACAGAAAAATCGGAAGTATTTTCAGTACCGACCAAGCTTCGACTTGATAATTTAGTAAAACTTGGCAACATAATGATTTAAATCAACATACAGTCCAAAAAATTTATGTAATGAGTATTATATTACAACTAGAATGTCTTATTATTGCATTGGACTTACCTAATGTATTGTAAGTTAAAAACATAATTTTCAAAGCATATATCTGTACATATATATCTGTACATTTAATTAGTTGCAAAATTTAGAGTCATAAGTACGTATCTGTAAATACAGCCAAAGAAAACATTCATGACTGTTAAAAACGCTTTGAAAGCATAAAGAATTATATGGATTTGCGACTCTGTTAGATATTAGTAATTTATGGAAAAAAGGTTCATATTAAAATATGGCTTAATGCCACACAAATATTTCGGTAAATTCGTAGATCAGACATTATGAATGTAATTATCTCCACAGTAAATAAAGATAGAATCATAAGAATTAGTTTGCCAGAAAGAGAAAAAGAAACCTAGCATTGTGATGGTAAAAAGTGATTTCGGGTGGATCTTTAGATACGACCATATGCATCTCAGGTCCAGATTTATAGATAGGTGTCTTATATTATAAGGGAGCTTGTAATAAAAGCGTATACATTGCCCACTAAAACAGCTACTTATTTTGTGGAGACGAGTGCTATGAACTACGAGATTATTCCTGTGTCTTGTATTTAAAGAATGTATCATTTTTTACAAAATTTGTCAATATTTTTATGTACATATAGCAGATTTTCATAAATATATTGTGATACAACAGTTAGAATCGTTAGTATAGTTTTATATCAATCAAGAACCGATATCAAATAAATATGCCTCTTAGAATTTAATTTCCTAAATACAATAATATCACACACAATAAGGTACAATATACAAATACGTGAAATTTACCTTAAACATGACAAAAGTAAAGCGAAATAATGAAGAGTACACTTAATTATTTCCATCGAATTTCGCTGTAAGTTATTAAAATACATCTGTGAAATCCTAAATTATTTCTGGGAAAACTGGAATTGTTAATAAATAAACACGGCGTGTAATTCTCTTCTCGTTTCGTTAAAACCACTCAGCATCTTATACTAAGAGCTTGTTTGTTTCGTTTCAGGCTATTTTTATTACAGCACTTTAACCCGCCTATTGTTCTGTTTCAAATATAGTTTATTTTATATTTTAGCTGGTTGTTTGTATGGTATGTTAGGATTTGTTTTTCAAAGAGACATGAGGCAAATAATCCGATGCATCGCCTGATAGTAAATTATTACCGACGCCTATGGACACCCGCAACACCAGAGGAGACACGACAAAATTGCGTTGCCGGCCTGGATGGAAAAAGAGGCGAAGGAGAAGGGGATGGGGCCTGTTCCGCTTTAATCAGTTCTGAGCTCAGCTCAGCTTTAATTAATTAGCAATAGGCTTGATTTATTGTTGAAGAAGGTTTTGATTTTGAGTTATGATTTTATATATCATGTAAAACTGTAAAAAATATGGGTGTATTAACATAAAAAATGGTACCATTAGCTCACGCCATCAACAGAAACTTGAAGTTTAGGACGCTACTTAAAATATAAACTAAACCTCTCAGTTCCCTTAAGGCGCTGTCCTAAGCGACTGTTTTGGTAAATGAGGGGGTGAAGCAGGGGAGGTGAAGGGAGCTTAGCTCCGTCTACTGCGGGGCGCCCCCCTTCATTCTCGTCGCGTGCGGCCGTATTCTGGCGACATCCGTATTCCAATATTTCAAAATCGCAAGCAAAACGTTTTAGCATATTGAATTGAGATACTGATATTAAAATGTATATTACAAACATCAATTGGTTTGTACAATATAGGATTAGCGCAATTTTTGTTCTCAGTGCAGCCATGAGCAAAACTGGTTTAGGCCTCGCGCGCACTAGCGATTAAAGTTGGCCGATAGTTTGATCGGTCAGTCAGGTCAGTACAGAGTTATATGGCAGTGCGCGCACTTGATCAAATCGTCAAGTGCGCGCACTGCCATATAACTCTGTACTGATCCGATTGACCGATCAAACTATCGGCCAACTTTAATCGCTAGTGCGCGCGAGGCCTTACATTAGACGTTATAGGTATTAAATGTTGACGAAAATAGGTAAATCCCTACGTGCCGTAAGATAATAAAAATAATTAAGTCAGTTCCATGTATGGAGAGGCCATTATTATGTTCGTTTTGTTTTTGTATAAAAATAGTGAAGCAGTTCATAGAATACCTACATCTAATTCCATTCCTGCCAGTTTTCAAAACTGTTTTGCAATAAATTGGCTGTGACATACGGGCGGACAGACAGACAGACATTGCGAATCTATAAGGGTTCCGTTTTTACAATTTTTGTCTACGGTACCCTAAAAAACACAATATATCTCTACTAAGCGGCGCAAAAGCCGTATCTCAACTAAAGCGAGTTACGAGATAATTGAAGTTCAGTAAAAGTTGATTTCTTTTATTTATTTATGGATGTTTATTGTTATTATAGGTATAATTATTATGGCAAAGGTTTCGAAATACGTCGCCGTTTTTAGGGGTTGTGAGTGATTGGAGAAGGAGCAGGAGAGGTCTTGAAACCCCCCTCACTATTTTCACTTGCCGTAAATACTTGGTTTCCTCTGAAAAAAAAAATCTCCAAACATCGGTGTGTTTGGCACTGCCAACTTCCACATTCATCACACTTGTTTAATAAACTAAGGTTGTCGGAGCCATGCGAAGGGCTCCTATTTTCGGATTAATTGTCAAAAGAGAACCTAACATAACCTATTTATTTACTTATTACAGTCGCTCCTAACCTAAGGCACTCGAAAGCAATGACGCACAAATTTGACATTAGCTGTCAATATGATCATTCCAAGATGGCAGTTTTGCACTTCGTTTCACGTTTTTCACATAAAACCTAAAAATTACATTTGTAAAACTTAAACTAAAGTATAAAAACTATGTTCCGTTTTGCATAATTGCCGAAGTATTTATGAAATTTTGGAAATTGTTTAAAAATATTTAGATGCAACTCCGGCAGCCAAAATTACTTTAAGGGGATTAAAACGAACTACCTTAAGCCCCCTACACTACCAATACCCTCAAATTCAGGCGACTCGTTTCGAAACCCAACCCATGATTATTTTTCAAAACAGATGAAACATCAAAAATATATGTGGATATACCTTATTCATGAGATACTGCTATGTCGCTTAGAAAATTAGAGAATTAGAATTTGAGTTACTGCTTTTTCGTTAGCTCTCGTCATACATGTTTGTATGGAAAAATATAAAAAAATTCTTTCGATTCAAGTATGTGTTGTTTCAAAGAAAATAAATATTAAAAGATATTTATTTATATTCATTTATAATTTATTAACGAAATACGGAGTTTACAGCTCATCAAAAGCTAGCTGTCTGCTACAACCCTGCAGGTTTTCTTTATTCTCATCGAATGTCAAAGGCAGTGTGTGAGGTGATAAGGCTTTAATACTTATTATTTGCTGTTGTTCACGAGGCACAGTTTCATTTACTTTCCTTTTACGGCTTGGTATTGTAGAAATTTCAAGCACTGATGAAACATTTTCCTCTCCGTGATCTCGCAATGCCATCCCTTGAGCTTGACGAGAATCAACAATTTCAGGCAACTGCCAATTCATATAAAACGCCACAAGCTTCTCCCAGAAAACATCATCTCTTTCTATAATTTCTATTTTTAGTGGTATACTTTCGCCACTCCACAAAGCAAATAAACACTTTTGTTTGCGTGTAACGTGGCGTTGCCCCTGAATTTGGTAATAACAATTACAATATTTGTTTAGACTAGTCAGTTCACTTTTTTATCATGTTTCCATATTTGTATTTTATTTGCTCTTATACTATTCTCCAGGCTATTCTTATAGGCAACTTTAGAACATTAAATTTCCACAATCGTGTTTGGACCTATTAATCCATCTGGCGTGGCACCAATAATCGAATAATCCACAAGGCTCGATTGTTACATTTTCTTGCATCGCCAGTTGTTGCAAAGCCAGTTGTTCATTTTAGATTCCATGCGCAACTGATTTTACATTGCAAATATTTTATTTGTACAAAATATTTTTTACTAAGATGGCTTTACTGCTGTTATCTCTTCTTTTTACCACTATACAAAAATTTCAATCTGTCAACATATTCTTACGCAATTCGAACCAGTCACTGCTATCCCTATCCCTATCCCTGCTAACACGAATGTGTAAATGCGGTATTACATTTGCCCAGAGGATTTATACCTTTGTTTCGGGTTACCGATATTTCGGCACTGTTGCAAGCGCCTTGTTCGAGGATGTACTGAAAGTATTTCAGGTGGATGAATTTATTGTGATTAGAAGTATATATGCAAAGCAAGTTTGCTTATTAGGAATATAATATACTATAACAACTGTTTGCACCAGCGAGCTGTAGGATTCTTGTGCTCTGCAAAGAAAAACCAGAGCTTGTAATATGTGCATGCATATGAATGCATAAGTGGGCATTAGCATATAATTGCACGTTGTAATGGTTGTTTAAAAGCTTGTCGATGTATGATAAAATTTATAATATAAGATTGTAAAACGTTTATACCTTTTCTTGAAATCTTGCTAAATACGTAAGTTACCAAAGGTTGTTTTACTCCCAACAATGATTGAATGACCCTGACACTCAGGAAGGTGGAAGATTCCGCGATGGTTTTAGTACGTGGGCCAAACTTATTTCAGGAGTCGTACACACTCCCTACACCAGGCTCAGCATGACTTTGATTGTCCGATAGAGACCTTTTTCTCGTATTTTTTACCGCTCACCAAAAATTCTCTGCCATGAAAAAGATTTTCATAGGAAGTATGTTAATGACATTGACCGAATTTCAAGTTTAAATAGCGTAATCAAATTATATCTGTTATCTTGTCCACGGTGCCCTGTCATCCCGTAACAGTAGCGTCACACAAATCACAACAGCAGGCTTTGTTGTATACTTACCCAGATCGGCCTGCCGTTTGATGCTGGTGGGCCCAGTTGTGGGATTATCCCATTGCAACTGCTACATTTGAAGGGATAGCGTATCTCTTACTTAATTATGGTTCTAATTTTATTTACAGTATGAGAAAGCAAATGCTATTAGAGTTTTTGGATTTGTTTAGCTGTTAACTAATTTATGGTATATCTTTGTTTCAGATCATCTTAGACAGCGTCGGATGTAAGTCGGGCAACACGTCGGAGAAAACTGAGGTATTAATTCAAATTGGTTATTTTTACCTAAAAAAATCTGTGATAGCAAGGCAAGCCCTTGACATAGTGACAATCTCACTATATAGATTCGACTGGTTAAGCGTTAGCATCTTTATTTCATTTAGAGATTCGATGCACAGAGAGTTGTGGTTATAAAATGCGACAACCCACCGTAGCTAGAACAGTACGTAGAGCAAATACTCCCAGCTGCCACGAAGATCTCTAATAAACTTCATTAGCTTTTCAGTCAAAGCGTTTAAATTGCCGGACACTGACATAGTTACTAAAAAGTACTATTATAAGCAGAGACAGCCGAGTGGAGAGACTGATGGACTACTACGCAAAGGGTCTCGGGTTCGAAAACACGGCACGCACCAATGACTTATCAAAGTTATATGCGTATTGAATTGTTAATTATCGCTTGCTAAACGGTGAAGGAAAACATTGTGAGGAAACCTGAATGTCTGAGACTTCTCCATAATGTTCTCAAAAGACATGTGAAGTCTGCCAACCCGCACTTGGCCAGCGTGGTGGACTATGGCTTTACCCTTTTCATAGTGAGAAGAGGCCCGTGCCATGCAATGGGACATATATACAGGGCCGATGATGACGATGACTATTATAATATAGCCATTGTGATTTACACACTGTCGTGTATTAGTCCGACGGATCTCTCTATCTTTGAGATAATGCCTTAATATAAATAAAACATTTAGATATAATGCGTGCGAACTTCGTACTATTCGTACGAAGGCGGGACAAACAGGTTTTTTAGCTATGACGAATAAATAATGTAATGACCGAAAATCAGCTGCCTACTAATTTACGAGTATCCAAAACGCCAATCGTAATCCTTTAGCCACACATTTCAGGAGCGCGACCCAAAAAAAAATAACCTCCTGCAACTGTACACAATAACATTCTTCTCTCTACTCCCACGAGTATACGAAAACCACAACTCATTTATCCTTGAAAACAGGTGAAAAGCTACAAAAAAGTTATCGTATAGTTTTCATTATCTTTCGTTATTTATTTTTTCGTCGATCCTTTCCATGTTTTTTAAACACATTTTTAACACACAAACAATTTTTAACACACAAATGACAGCATCATACTTCTGCAAACGACTTAATCTCGTTGCGTGGGACTAAATAATTGTCCAACTTGGAATATTTTCTTTTCAAAGTACTTTTTCCTTAATTGTCTGTGAAGGATCTTTTTGTTAACATATATAAAAAGTCAATTTTGTTTTATTTTGTTAGGTATTAAGGAAAATTTGTACAACAATTTTGTTTGATGCGAGGCGATATCAAAAAACAGCCGTTCAGAGGGCCGCAGAGGTTCTTTTCGAAGTGATGTGCTCAATAAATTATTATATACTTATCTGAGTGCACCTATGCCTCGGTAAGCGCTGGAAGTTGGTGGTCCTGGCTGTCATGATGATCGATAAAAAAAATATATAACGTTAAAATAATAAATGTTCGAATTAGAACAGTATACTGAATACTTCATCGTAGAGAACTAGTCAAATCTCTTGCTGAACGGCTAACCCATAAATGAGAGTCGGGCAAACAATTGGGACTTGAAACTTGATATTTTCCTCACAAATTTCATACAATATAGTCGCTCTCTAAAGGATAGGCTTTCAGATTGGAATAGAGGAAAGGTTTAATAGTTGATTTATAAAATTTTCTATCCATCTGGATATAAAATTTAATAAATACAACCGTGGTGACGGATTAATAATTAATCACATAGTGCCACTAACACATTTCATTCCGTAGGTAATGAATACAGATTTATAGAAGCCCAGTTCTTAAGGATTTCGTGTGCCGATTCCAAGTGGAAACTCTCCAGAAACGTCGCGAGTTTAGTTCGTAGTTGGCGCCGTTGGCGGTGATAGCGTCGTTCTCCGTTTCTCTCGCTCTCGTAGTTAAGTTGCACTGGGGGAGAGAGAAACAGCTATCGCAGCGCGACTGCCACGCCGCCAAGCGGCAATTTGAGTTGATGAAAACGTCTTTTCAGTTTTATTAAATTAATATTATCGTAAGTAAATGACCTGAGATTCAAATGAAAATGTTATTTATAGATTGTTTGAAGTACAAAGTAAGAAAAATATTCTCTATTTTTATTTTAATAAGGTAATGAGTCAACATAAGCATAAGAGGAGCAACCTTATTTTAGAACTTCTAGATATCTTCTTAATATATAAAATCCTTGCGTTACTGACTGACTGACAGACACGCTACAGCCGAAACTATTGGGCGCAGGAAGCTGTTTGGCATGTATGTTCCTTGGGGATCGTAGGGGTGCACTAAGAAGGGATTTCCCGAAATTCCCACGAGATCGGCCAAAACGGGTAGATTAAAAAAAAATGCAGGGGTAGCTGCTGGCGTCCTCTAGTAATATTATATTTAATTGAAGAGCTGCCTTTGCGAGTTTATTTAATTAAATATGGAAGGTTTTTTGTACAGTCAGTTACATAAGAGTCCATACATATTTACGTTCTTGAATGGTTAAATTGTCCGAATTAATTATAATTCTCAATTTCTTGTAGGATTCTTAGACAAAGAAAACTTACCTAAATCTGTATAATATCAAATTCTTGCGTTAGCGACTGACTGAATGATAAACAAGCTACATCCAAAACTATCAGGCGCAAAAAGTTGAAATTTGCCATATAAATATATTCCATGGGAGTCGTGGAGGTGCACTTAACAAGATCGGGGGAAAAGGTTAATAAATAAAATGATTTACTTAGCTGCAAATGACAAACCAGTAAATTTTGCGAGTAACAGGCATCATCAGTGGTCTCAAGTGCCTGCCTGATTAAATATAATAATAACACATAATAGTACAGTTGTGTAGGCCCCGCTGCATGTGTCCCATCTCATTTTAGATTAAAACTCTCTACGGGCCTCTGCACGGACCTATGTCTCCGTGTAGGCCTCCCAAAGGGCTGGGTATTGTTTAACGCAAAAGTTAGAACAACACCCGTAATAAAGAGAGACATTATAACAATGAAGCAATTTTGTAGTTGACTGTACGTCTAGATTAGATATCTTAAGATATTCACCTGAAGTAGAATCTTGCTTGCTTTATGAGAATATCTAATGATGAAGGCTGACAAGCAAACGACATATTTAATTAGAACCATTGAAGTCGCGGCCATAGCGTGACGTGACTTTTGGTCCTAACAGATCGTTGCAAAGTTAAGTAACATAAGTGCAGGCTACCCCTTGGATGGGTGAATGCTTGTTATAGCATTTTCATCATGGCGCAACCGTACTTCGGAAGGCACGCAAAACTGCCGGTCCTGGTTCTTGTTTAGGGATAATCGGTAGGCCTTGTCGGAGGCGATCGAGCGGTTTGAAAACTTTGACACCAGAGGTGGCCTCATACTTATACGATAACAAGAAGAATACCACATAACAAATCATCTATAATAAATACCAAAGAAAAATTTAATACTAGTAGGTATCAAATTACTTTCTTTGAGAGTGGGACCAACCTTGCTGTTTGAGTTTTTAGACCGCCCAAAAGTCTCTGCCATGGTCTTAAAATTCTTGTTTTCATGCAAGAACCGAGAACTCTTTGATATAAAAGCAGTAAAATTGGTCACCCATCCGAATGGAGACTTATGCAAACGTAGCTTTACTTTACCGATCTTTTACGAATAGAAATCAAGTCACGCTATGAGCGCTACACGGTATTAAGTAATTTGCTTTTAACATGTTTTTTCACTTCTATTGGGTGTACAATTATGTGCTTTTTGATCTTCATATTGTTATAATTACTTTTTAAATTGAGGTATTTGTTAGGTACAAATTCTGAGATTGTTACTAACCACTCTATATAATGTGGAATATTGAATTGTTTATATGTAATCATTAAGGTGACTTAACTTATGGCGTAAAAGTTTAAAGTAGTCGCGTCGCCGCTTAAACCTGCGCCGAGTGTTGTGGGTTCAATCCACACACGACATAACTCTTTGTGTGAAAATTTGTTAATTTAGCTATTTTACAAATTATATTTCTAAATAAAAAACGATATTTCGAAACAGAGTCATATACATAGTCATAAATGTGACGAGAATTTTGAGAAACATACTGCAGTCAACTGTATCCTAGCTTTGTAAGGCTAGGATACAGTTGACAGCAGTAAAGCTAAAAATAAATTGTGAGGTGTACCTCACACTTTATTTTTGCAGGTACGTGTGATTCATGGTCATGTAATGCAGCGAATACATTGTAAGGAGTACGTACATTAGAAGATGTAAAAGCAGATGCAATAACATACATCTAGCTGCAGAGGTACGGCGATTTTTAATATAGATATCTTAATACAGTTAAAATATTAGAAAGAACTATCGAACGATACGATATAAAAGGCCAAATAAATATTGAAACAGCACCTACTCCCAAAGATACTCTAAATTAAAAACGATTTTGTGTCAGACTTCCAGGAAACAAAATACAATTTAAATTTGTACCAAAATGATAAAAATTGCATACGCTATTTCATTTTATATTTCATGAAAACGAAACCCAACACCAAAAATAATGTTGCTCAACAAATGACTTTTTGTATCCGAAGTATGAGTTTGTCAATATGAAAAATCCAAGAGCGTCATCAATAAAAAGTTCTCAAATATGGAATTTACGTTTTATGCTCTCAATAGTTTGGTCTCAGTTTAATGTTGATTGTGCCGTCTGATTTAAAAATGTGATTGTAAATCTGAACCATTCTTTGCTCGATACTTATAATTTTATGCTGTGTTTTGATTAACTAGTAAAAATACCGACTCCGAGGCGTGTTAGTCTCTGATGCATACACTATAAAGCTAGAACGATGATGATGATGACCCTTTTCACGGTCCTGTCCTAAAAAACCAATAGTCAGCCCAGTGGAAGATCAGCGCTCGGTCTTTGTGACCTAGCAAATTCTGAACTGAGGTCCTGATTGCTGCACAGCTGTGGACACATATTTAGTCACCCTACAATGTTAATAGGTGTATTATCTATTATTTTTAATTTTGTGTTTCAACACTGTGTTTTCGTTTTCTCTTTTTTTTGTGTTTTGATATAATATGTACTTCCCTTTGTCTTTGTTGTATGAGTGACTTTACCCGATGTATTGTTCTTTTCTTGTGTGCAGTAATAAAAAATTTAATTTTCATTTTTTCATTTTGGTATCGGTTGTATCGACATCGATGAAATCGATCTTCGGTGATAAAATTACTTGAAGTTGGCAAAATTCAGTTTTAAATATTATTACAAAGTTAGCCACAGCCAACCTAATCAAAGCGAAGAAGTAAGGAATTGTCTAAACGATTATGACATCGATAGCAAATTCATGTTACCTAAAAATGAAAAATAAATTCATCAGATTTAGAGTACGTATGTTAAAATAGTTTTCTACAGACGTTGTGAAGTGTATGCAGTTGCAGTTAACCGTATGCATGGTTTCACTCACATAATGATGTTTGTACTTGAAATATAGTTCATAGCTCTGGTGTGATCTTAGTTTTTAATGTAGTGCTCATAGCATGTCTTGGCTTGCTGTTCGTAATAGGTTGACAAAGTTAAGCAATGCTATCATAGGTCACAACTTGGATGGGTGACCGTGTATGGCATTTACATCAGAGCACTACCATGCGGAGGGCACGTAAAACTCGATTCCAGTGTTTTTCTCGGGGCTGGAATCGTAAAGCCACGTCGTAAGCGTACGGGCAGTCTGAAAACTCCGCCACCAGAATTGTCCTCACACACGAAGAGCTATCGTAGTTGATTTCGGGCCAAGCTGAAAAAGCGTTTTAAAACATTAAAATGATTAAGGTTCGCCAACAAATTGCCACGTAGCGTGGTGTATGCAGTTGCATTTTACCGTATTCATACAGTTTCACTCACATAATGATGTTTGTACTTGAAATAATTATAGTATCCACGAATTTATGTTCATAGCTCTGGTGAGATGTTAGTTTTTAGTGTAATATCCATGCAGTTGGTACTTCTGATTGAACTTATTCAAATGCACATACATAGACTCATGCCTGTTTCCCGAAGGCAGTGTTTATGGAACGCAACTTGCAACGATCCTGACATAATTATCTCTCATGCTTCATTCACTCCCATAAAGTTTCTCATGCATGCTCTTCTGTTTAGGGTACTTCTAATCAGTCCTTTTTTTAGGTTGTCTCCAATTTGGTCAGAGTACGTCCACCTAGGTCTTTCCCTTCGTCCTGTCCCATTCACTTTTGCCTTATAGATCTCTTGGTCAATCTTTCGTCATCCAACCTCTCTATGTGCCCAAACCATCCTAGAATATCTTTTTTCAAATATATGTAAACGAAAACCAGTTAGTTTATTTATCATTATCCTCCTATCACCGCTTACTAGTCTTACCAAATTTCACTGAATATTAGCTGTTTCAGACGGTTAGGGTCTAAATACTCTAAATCATCGTGATTATTATCATCGTCTTTGCATAACCCAAGTTGCATCTAGAGCCCGAAGTCCGCTTTCTAGGCTCACCAGATAATTTAACTTTTTTTCTCATGTCGACTGCAGTTGTTAATATATATATATAGTCTAAGGGTCGAGACCGCATTAAAATAGCAACCTTACCCAATATATGTACTTAACTCTGACTTATGATTTTTCTCATGTAAGAGAAAGATAAATATACAAATGTCATTTCGAATCTTCGAAATTTTCGTTAATTTTAATTAGACTAGTGATGTGCTTACTCAAAATGAATTTCGATAAAATATCGATAATGTTTGCAATAAATCCTTAGATTTGGTTTACTCAGAATGAATATCAATTGAATGTTGATAAATCCTCAGATAAAGTAAAATATGTGAATAAATCCAGCCACACTAGTAAATAAGTTACGATAAAAATATTTTTAAATTACCTTTTTAAGGTGAATAAAGCAATTGATTATCGGTTCTGCGACAGATGTGACCAGCCCACTGCCACTTCAACGTGCTAATTCTCTGAGCTATGTCGTTTACCTTGGTTCTCTGTCGGATCACTTCATTACGAATTCGATCCTTCAGAGAAACTCCGAGCATAGCCCTCTCCATAGCTCGCTGAGCGACCTTAAATTGGTGGACTAGTCGCACCGTCAGTGTCCACGTCTCGGCAACGTAAGTCATAACGGGTAGGACGCACTCGTTGAAGACTTTTGTCTTAAGGCTTTGCGGTAGGGAAGACGAAAAGACTCGACAGAGTTTTCTATATGCCGCCCAGCCAAGCTGTATTCTTCTGCAAGCCTCCCTCTCGAAGTTGTTTCTACCCAACTGCAAGGTTTGCCCAAGGTAGACGTACTCCTGAACCACTTCGAGACGGACCCCGTTTAGGATAATCGGTTCCGGAGCGACATGTTCATTGAACATTATTTTGGTTTTATCCAAGTTCATCCGGAGACCGATGCGAGCAGAAGAATCAGCCAGGTTGCTCAGCATATACTGCAAGTCTTGCACGGTTTCAGCCACGATAACGATATCGTCTGCAAATCTTAAGTGTGAGAGGTACTCGCCGTTTATGTTAATACCGCGTCCTTTCCAGTGCAGCGTCTTGAACATATCCTCCATTGCATTTGTGAACAATTTGGGGGAGATAACATCCCCTTGTCTCACACCTCGATGCAGGTGGATAGGTTCAGACTGCTGGTTCTGTACTTGGACGGTCATAGTCGCGGCGTCATACAGACCTCTCTGCACTTGGACGTACCGCCAATCGATTTGGCACCGTTTCAAAGACTCCGGAACAGACCAGGTTTTGATGGAGTCAAAGGCCTTCTCATAGTCCACAAACGCTAAGCACAGGGGCCGATTATACTCCTCTGTCTTCTGTATAATCTGCCGCACTGTGTGGATGTGGTCTATGGTGCCATACCCTCTTCGAAAACCGGCCTGTTTGGGCGGCTGAAACTCGTCGAGTCTACGCGCGAGACGGTTCGTGATGACCCTGGAAAACAGCTTATAGACGTGGCTCAAGAGCGAGATCGGTCGATAGTTCTTCAACGGAGTTTTGTCTCCCTTTTTGAAGAACAAAACGGCTATGCCCTTGGAGTTCTCCCCGAGAACAGGACAGAATTAGATATGCGTTGGAGCTGCACCAGTATAGGTTTTCCCCGGGGGCTTTTCCTTTTGTGTTCTAGAGTGGAGACCGCGCCTTGGCAAACGTAGTGTAGGACGCCCTTCGGCTAGGTGGAGTGACGATATACGCATAGTGGCTGGCAGCGGCTGGACACGCAGAGCCGAAAATCGGGCTCAGTGGCGTGCCATTGGAGAGGCCTATATCCAGCAGTGGACTACGGCAGGCTGATGATGAAAGCAATTGATATTCATAATATCACTAATAATCTCTACCTAGGGTCTATAGGGTCAATGACGAGATCATTACCACTTAATGGTTTTCAAATACAAAACCACGTTACTTATTTCAGACTTTTGGAAGTTATATGCTTATTATTTAGAAAATTATCACGATCGTCAAGTGTTCGCCTAAAATCTTCCAAACCAAATTAGGCCTTCTCAAATTGAACAGAGGCCCGAGCTCAGTAGGCTTAGTTACATAATTCTAGTAAATCATTAACCATTAACTAACAGATTAGAAATAAAATTTAACTTCAGGGTCAATTTTAAATAAAATATTTCACACATAATGAATCACATTTATTTAGGGTAAAATAGAAAACGTCACTGACAGTGTCATTGGCTTAATTAAAAAAAAACTCAAATTTTTACAAAAGCATATTATATATACAGGTCAAATTAATTACGCCCTTATAGAAGCCTAGGTCTAAACTAAGTAAGAAATAAAAATAATTTAAAAGAATTAAACCAGGAGCCCGCATGGTGAGTAAGAAAAAAAAAAATTGTGTACTTCTAACAGGCACCGAACCCAAAAAGTGTTGATGTTAAAAATATTAGTTTTTCTGCTGCCTAGTGCGAGCATCTTTAGATATTGGTAAAGGCTCTTGGCGATTAGTCCATTTACTGACACAACCATCGGCTCGTAGCGTAAGGGTGCACTAAAAAGGAATATCTCGAAATTACCGCAGAATTAAGCAAAAACAACGTTAAAAAAATATGTGCGAGCATAGCTGCGGATAGCTCCTAGTATAGCATAATTTGTTAAGGGGTTTTTATAAGCATAATATTGATCCTTATCCATTTTGATCAAAATTGACTTTCCGTATCATTTGACTACAGCTTTTAGTTTTAACAAATATTTTAAGGGTTCACAGCAGTCTACTTGTCATTTGCATGACGACAGGTTTATCATGGCTACGATTATATAATCATGATAATGACTCACACGATTAGCATCATGGTAATTTATCGTTTTAAGATTGGTGTACTAGCCTTTCCTATTAGTCCGGCTGTCGGCGAGATATGTTGTTGATTAAGGGGATGATAACTAACTAACGACGATAGATATTGAAATTTGAGTAATGTGGGCGGGCTAATGAAATGTTTAGAAACTTATCTATCAAGACGTGGACATCACATGGATAGCTCTGTTTGACTTCGATGCCAAGCATTTGTCAGTATGGTTCCTCCACAATTCTTTTAGTGCGACCAGTACATAACCGCAGTTATATATTCGTAATTTTAAATAGAAATTGATAAACTGCAATGCTAGACTGCCGAACAGTGGAATCATATAACCTTTTAACCTACACCTTTTAACCTGTCGAGTTTCAGTTACCGATACCAGATCTTTTAGTAATACAATATCTGTCGGGTATTTCACCGCTCTTAGCAGACCTCTCCGCTTTTTTCTCGACTGAGGCAATAAACGTCTTTATCCTCAGCCGAGGCTCTAAAACATCTTTACTATTACAATACAGAATTACCATACACTACATTAACAATCACTAGATACGTAGAAACAATAGGATCCCATATAATTAGCTTTACAACACTAGCTACTCGCAAACAGTAGGAATCACTAAATACTTAGCTCCAGCGCCCATTTGTGATTTCATCAGACCAGCATGCAATGTTATACACACCTCTCTTTATACTGATTTTTACACATAAAACAATATGTTTTGAGTGACAATGTCAATACTATGAAGTAATAAAGTAACTTTGTATTCTTCATATATCAAGTTAAAACCCTAAACGTAGAACCGTCGGTTGTGGCCAGTACTCACATAGAGGTTGGCTATTATTTACTCTTTCTCTGTGGCTCATTTTAAATTTATTAATGTTGCTGCCCTGTACACTATATACAAATCGCGAGAAATCGCGACACCGGCAATCACTATAACTACTCAGTACTCAGTACAATTCATCGTATCGTCCTACATGTGAACTCTTGCATTTAATTACACAAGCTTTATACTTAGTTGTTAGCAGTAGATGGTTTTATTAGAACTTTTATAAACACGAAAGTTTGTGATGATCGATGAAAACACTTTTTTTGAGATATATAATTATATTCAAGTATACTTATATTTCAAAGAAATATTACAGTATATCATCACAATAGTGCAAAGGCTACCTTATTTTTGCAATAACTGTCACCCACATCGGCGAATACGTGGGCCGAAGCTAGTCTGTAAAATAAAAGTATCGATATAGTTATAACGTCACTATTTTTATGCGTCACAATCTTTATACGAATAAATCAAAATGTCTATGAATGAAGTCTCAAAGTTTCAAATGAAGTTCTATAAAATTTTTACGGGTAATAGGTGGCCACACGGTCACCTATGTCAGAACTTTTAGTGATGGTCTTGCATGCGGATCCCTCCATCTTTAACATAATATATAGGGTTGTACTTCAAAAAGCCTTTTGTCAGTGGATACGTATATGCTAAAAGAAACGCACTGTCAAAATGTCATGTTTCTACCTTCTGTAGTTTAGGTTATCCGATAATATAACTAACGGTCAAGACGAGTCACTTTATATATAAAGGCAAGGCAGGCACTCTATATATAATTACATGATATAGTATGAACCACAAGGCTGGCATCGGTAGGACGTAATACAATAGTCTATTACTCCTAAGAATATTAGTAGCCTTTGCAGTGGTGTGAGTGTTGTCTACTTAACATAGATTAGATAACGTCTGTTCTACTCGAAAAATAACTGTAAATATATGTTTAGTATTTGAGGTTATTGGGCACTATTAAACAAATCGGTAAGTAATTTATTTTTTCGTAATATTTTACTTCGTATTATTCTAATTTTCTTTGAATTGACTGAACCCTGGCAGTAACCATTCAGTAAAAATGGAAATAAAAAAGTAAAAATTACGTTTACAAAGTATATTATTATGCGATTTCTTTCTTTCTATTTTTTCTATGCTAACAATGAAAATATTCTGTCTTCACTACATCACTACATAGTATAAAACAAAGTCTATCTTCTGTCTGTCTGTCCCTATGTATGATTAAATCTTTAAAACTACGCGACGGATTTTGAAGCGGTTTTTTAATAGATAGAGTGATTCAAGATGAGGGTTTATATGGATAATACACGCCGCATAAGCATTGCACCCGTGTGAAGCCGGAGTGGGTCGCTAGTAAATAACATAAGACGTAATTGTTTCATTTGAAGAATAATAATAGTTCGTTGCTTGTAGGCTGCCTGACACAATGCTTCCATTGTAGGCTTTTGGCTTTTGCACTAATTTACTTCTAGCACTTTTTACTGGGGCGCAGTAAGTTGTAGCTAGCGCAAAAAAAATCATACGAACGAGTTTTGGCTTAACTAGATCCTACTACTACTATAAACGCGAAAGTTTGTGAGAATACATGGATATTTACAGGTGTCCGATCATTTGACAAAAAACAAATGAAAAATTTTCATTTGACAAAATTATACTTGTTAAATATTTTAATTTACAAACTTTTGTTTAATAAACTACTCATTAGACAATATATTTAATATAAAAGTTATTATGCTAAAACATTAATTAACAAATTGATTATTTTTTTACACATGTTATTTGGCAAAACAACGTAAAGCATAAATAACATTTGACAAAAACATAACATTTGCCTTGCTTGGTAAAAATTTTTTTAACCAAAATCTACGATAATACATCAATCTTTGTGTAGGGCCAACTGAAACAATGGCTGGTTAGGTTAGGTTAGAACTGCGACCACAACGCACGAGCCGAGCGAGCGAAGCGAGCGTGCCGTGGCAGCGGCCGGCGAATGCCAGAACCGAATTCTACTTATTTCGCTTAATTCAGGCAGTGTGTATTTTTTTTAGAAGACTTAAGTTTCTATGCAATTAGTATTAATACAAAATTATTACTTGCCTATAAATAATCTTATCAAGATGAAAATTGCAACCAAGCAATTAAATATTTTCAAAACTTCGCGTAAGTATTGGTTTGAAATTAGTTATTTTTTAAAACTAATAATTTATCTTCTATCTTTTTGTACAATCACCAATTTGTCAAACGAATTATTTAGTCAAATGATTATTTTTAAAATAATTATTTAAATAGACGGACACGAAGGAACTTAACCTCGGGACTTTGTGGATCCGTACGGTTAATATTTACCACAGTGTTCCTCGTTGTTTTCATCATAATATTTTTCACAAATTAAATGTATTTCAAATCATTCCGTAATAAACAATGTTATAATCCAACCGCAAATAATTAAAGTCAGTTACATATTACAGGCGTAAAGTTCACGAATTATTATAATGGGTTTCTGTGGTTGTGGAACAAGCTTTACTCCGGGGTTATTGTTTAATTTTGTAGTAATGTATTTTGATAAGTAAGGTTTAATGCCTCACATTACATGTATACATCCTCATCAAAATGTTATTACTTGTGTGTGCCATTTGTGACAGAAATAAATATTTTCATTTTCTTTTTTTTTCTTTACTTTATTAGACATAGAATTGCCTCAGTGGTTAGAATATTGGTACATTTTATTTCAGTTGTGTGTCTTGAGTCAAGACGGGAGCGACGCAGTGGTTTTCCGTGCCTTCCGAAGCACGGTAGCACTCTGAATTAAAAGCTTCAGTAAGCAATCACCCACCTAAGTGGTGACCTTAACAAGCGTCATATGACACGCTTTGGAGCGCTACATTTAAGGTCACAGCTCATTAGAGCCACCCGGCACCCACTCCGCACCGCCTCGCCTCGTCGTAAGCCGTCCACGCGCGGATGGCGGGTGGTCCACCCGCCGTCCGCGCGTGGACGGCTCGGTGACAACTCGCTGCTCGCATGCTTGCCGCGCGTTGACTGCTCATCGCCGTCAACGAGTAACCGCGCGGCGTTCACTTGTTGACGGCGCACGGTCCGCTGGTTGACCGCGCGACGTCCACCCGTGGACCACTCGTGGACGCCGTGCGGAGTGGGTGCCGGGTGGCTCTAATGAGCTGTGACCTTTAAACCACACTAGCTAAGCATCATCATCATCATCATCTGCCTTTAAGAGTCCACTGCGGGACTAGGCATCTCCTTTGAAAGGAGGAATTGGCCTACTATACCATGCTGGCCAAACGGGTTGGTGTAGGGTTTGTATCAAGTTTTCCTTATCTTAAAGTGCTATTCTCTGCATAATATGCTCCCTTTGTCGGCTCTTACGACACCCATGGGATGGTATGGGGTGGTGACATTCCGTATTCTTAATCCGTTTCCACACTAAGCTTAAGAGCCTGTCCAGAAAGCGCGATTTACGCGCGCATCCACTCGCGCGTTTTGATTCGTATTGCGTCCAGATGCGGCGTTTCACGCGCGTTCTTACGCGCGATTGTGATGAGACGTATTTGGTCAGTTATAAACATGGACTCGGATACAGTGGTTGTGTTGTGGCTTGCATACCGTCGATGGAGGCGTTGTAAGCGAAGAAAAAGTCGACGATTGAACGTGCATCCCATTCTACGTGACAGATATAACGCATAGTATGTTTATAACTTTATACCCAAAACTCAGAGAATATAATGAAAAGTTTTTCAACTAATTTCGGATGTCAGTAGCATCGTTTGAGGATTTACTAGAAATTATCAAAGAAGATATGACGCCATGTCAAAATTATGTGGTACGGGATAATGTTTCTGCAGAAGAAAAACTCGTGATTACTTTGAGGTAATATTTTTTTATTGCTTTAGTAATTATAAACTAAGACCCAATTAACAAAAATAAAGAATTTGAACGAAATTAACAAAATTGTATCACGCTCCATTTTGAACCGAATACGTCCACTCGCCATGGACACGCGCGTAGTACTGGACGCAGCAATGGCGCCGGAGTATCTTGACTCGCGCGGCACACGCGCGTAAAACGAGCGAGTCGAAAGTCCCGCTCATTGCAAGCGTTTTACGCGCGTGTGAGGTAACGCGCGAGAGCATCTGGACGGGATGTATGTAGCTCTAGTATCTCGAAAACGCGCGAGTGCCTACGCGCGAGTGGACACGCGCGTAAATCGCGCTTTCTGGACCTATCCAAATGGCATTCGACCTATCAAAATTTACACGGAGATTTTTCTCAAGTTTATTTAATTGGTACTAAGTACGATGAAAACTTACTTACTAATACTTAAAATCTATTGAACTAAAGATATGACCTATTTTTCAGAAAATAACAGGTTCACAAACAAAATCATAAATGTTTAAGGAAAATACAACTAAGCACTTACTGAACCTATATGTATGGCGTAGTAGTTTAAGCGGCCGTCTCGCCGCTTGACGCACCGTTTATTGTTGTGGGTTGGATACTCACATGAGACAGCACTTTATGTGATCCATAAATCGTTGTTTCGAGTCTGGATGCTCTTTATGTCCGTTGGTTTTATATTTCGTTCGACGACCGGTTGGCGAAGCGGGAGTGTAAGCGACTCCAACGCCGAAGGTCACGGGTTAGATTCCCGCTCATGTGCATGAACATGAATGTTTGTCTTGGTCTGAGTGTGTCTATGTATGTATGTATAATATGTATGTATTTACAAAGAAAGTATATAGGTACTATGTATGTTTGTTTATCCATTATCTATTGCACATAGTACAAGCTTTGCTTAGTATGGACCTTGGCACAGAATATGTTCCCAGCGCGGCAGATGTATATAAAAAAAATTTGCTATATTTACAAGCTTTTTTGTTCATTTACTAACTTCAGCAGTCCTAGTCAGAGGGTGTTTCACTAAAATAAAACAAGGGCTATGAACAGCATTCGTGTTGGATAATAGACTAGGTACTATTTATAGAATACTATATAAAGAATACTTATTTTTGTTGTCCTTTTGTGTCATTTGCAGACATCGAACTAATGTTTTAATTTATTTTTAGACTCACAAACACTGTTGGTCCACCCAACAGTGTTTGTGAGTCTAAAAAAAATAGTTTGTTACTCTTTCTCATAAAAATGACCGCAAATATTTTGATGAAACTTGTAGAAATATAGCTCATATATCAGAATAGCAGATGGGGTACTATATAATACATCCCAGTAACTGGCCCTATGTAGATATAACACACAAATAATTAGATTTAGAATATTTGAGGGTCCCTCTCTCTGTTAGGATTGTCAAATTAATGTAGAAGCATCTTTCCATGACAGCTGTGATTGACGGCTTACTTGCTCATTGAGAAAGGAGTAGAGAGGCTTTGGCTAGACGGGTACCCATCTATAAAATAGACGGACACGAAGGAACTTAACCTCGGGACTTTGTGGATCCGTACGGTTAATATTTACCACAGTGTTCCTCGTTGTTTTCATCATAATATTTTTCACAAATTAAATGTATTTCAAATCATTCCGTAATAAACAATGTTATAATCCAACCGCAAATAATTAAAGTCAGTTACATATTACAGGCGTAAAGTTCACGAATTATTATAATGGGTTTCTGTGGTTGTGGAACAAGCTTTACTCCGGGGTTATTGTTTAATTTTGTAGTAATGTATTTTGATAAGTAAGGTTTAATGCCTCACATTACATGTATACATCCTCATCAAAATGTTATTACTTGTGTGTGCCATTTGTGACAGAAATAAATATTTTCATTTTCTTTTTTTTTCTTTACTTTATTAGACATAGAATTGCCTCAGTGGTTAGAATATTGGTACATTTTATTTCAGTTGTGTGTCTTGAGTCAAGACGGGAGCGACGCAGTGGTTTTCCGTGCCTTCCGAAGCACGGTAGCACTCTGAATTAAAAGCTTCAGTAAGCAATCACCCACCTAAGTGGTGACCTTAACAAGCGTCATATGACACGCTTTGGAGCGCTATATTTAAGGTCACAGCTCATTAGAGCCACCCGGCACCCACTCCGCACCGCCTCGCCTCGTCGTAAGCCGTCCACGCGCGGATGGCGGGTGGTCCACCCGCCGTCCGCGCGTGGACGGCTCGGTGACAACTCGCTGCTCGCATGCTTGCCGCGCGTTGACTGCTCATCGCCGTCAACGAGTAACCGCGCGGCGTTCACTTGTTGACGGCGCACGGTCCGCTGGTTGACCGCGCGACGTCCACCCGTGGACCACTCGTGGACGCCGTGCGGAGTGGGTGCCGGGTGGCTCTAATGAGCTGTGACCTTTAAACCACACTAGCTAAGCATCATCATCATCATCATCTGCCTTTAAGAGTCCACTGCGGGACTAGGCATCTCCTTTGAAAGGAGGAATTGGCCTGTTATACCATGCTGGCCAAACGGTTTGGTGTAGGGTTTGTATCAAGTTTTCCTTATCTTAAAGTGCTATTCTCTGCATAATATGCTCCCTCTGTCGGCTCTTACGACACCCATGGGATGGTATGGGGTGGTGACATTCCGTATTCTTAATCCGTTTCCACACTAAGCTTAAGAGCCTGTCCAGAAAGCGCGATTTATGCGCGCATCCACTCGCGCGTTTTGATTCGTATTGCGTCCAGATGCGGCGTTTCACGCGCGTTCTTACGCGCGATTGTGATGAGACGTATTTGGTCAGTTATAAACATGGACTCGGATACAGTGGTTGTGTTGTGGCTTGCATACCGTCGATGGAGGTGTTGTAAGCGAAGAAAAAGTCGACGATTGAACGTGCATCCCATTCTACGTGACAGATATAACGCATAGTATGTTTATAACTTTATACCCAAAACTCAGAGAATATAATGAAAAGTTTTTCAACTAATTTCGGATGTCAGTAGCATCGTTTGAGGATTTACTAGAAATTATCAAAGAAGATATGACGCCATGTCAAAATTATGTGGTACGGGATAATGTTTCTGCAGAAGAAAAACTCGTGATTACTTTGAGGTAATATTTTTTTATTGCTTTAGTAATTATAAACTAAGACCCAATTAACAAAAATAAAGAATTTGAACGAAATTAACAAAATTGTATCACGCTCCATTTTGAACCGAATACGTCCACTCGCCATGGACACGCGCGTAGTACTGGACGCAGCAATGGCGCCGGAGTATCTTGACTCGCGCGGCACACGCGCGTAAAACGAGCGAGTCGAAAGTCCCGCTCATTGCAAGCGTTTTACGCGCGTGTGAGGTAACGCGCGAGAGCATCTGGACGGGATGTATGTAGCTCTAGTATCTCGAAAACGCGCGAGTGCCTACGCGCGAGTGGACACGCGCGTAAATCGCGCTTTCTGCACCTATCCAAATGGCATTCGCTCTTTGTTTTTTACTTTCGCTAACGCTTCGCTGCCATGACAACAGAAGGAATTTCTTCTTCGTTGACCACGTGACATATCGCAAGCCAACCATGCCAGTTTCATACATTTTTGCACTTAGCGATTACAATATCGTTAATCGAATGCCATTTGGCCAAGGGGGCTTATAATTTATATAAATGTAGCTGGTTAGATACAAATATTTGCGCCGGTATATAATTATTAAGGCGCTGATACACTTGAGCATTCACCTGTAATGAGCATTCTCACGAATGTTACAAGACAGAAAAACAAACGAGTGTGTTTTCAGCGAGCATTCTTAGGAATGTTCTGGCGAGCATTCTCGCGAATGGACAGTAAATTCGTTACGAGCTTTTCGCCGAACCGAGCTTCTGTCATTGTTCTGTCATCGCGCCTCTGTCATTGTAACTAGGGTTGTCAACTTATTTTGCCAAAAATCAAGTATAAAATAGTTTATATAGGACAAAAATAAAGTATTTGGAAGAAAAAGTATTTTTACATTGTATGTTTATATTGTCTTAAGAACGTATTTTTGTGTGCTTCATGCTCGTGGAAGTAGGTAATGCTAACGCAGTTAACGTGGCCCCGCGATTTAATGGGATCGGATAGAGGAACACCATACCATGATGATTTTAGTGAGCAGTCCCGGCACTTCTCGTCGAAGTCTCACAGCTAGCAGCACTTTTTTCAGTAAATTTATACTGAAAATTCATTATTATTATTAGTGAATTTCTTTTAGATCTCTTTAAGTCTAAATAGTTTCCATTATCCGTTTCAACTAATGTGTAACCTTAAATAGATCTGTTTGGTCTAAACATCACAGTAAACGTTGGGAATAAAGTATTATCTTATAGTTTATTTGTATTAAAAATATAAAGTATAATTTCCATAAAGAAAGTAGAATACGTTATTATAAAGTATGGATGGCAACCCTAACTGTAACGCTGTTTGTACAACGACGTGTTCACACGCAGCTACGTTCCGTTTTTTCTTGAATTTTCATCATGCTGCCTATATAATTTATATGTATTTTGATAAGCTACCAAATATCGACAATTGCGAATTAAATTGAGTAATACGTAGATTTATCTATACTTGTTTTTTTTCTCGCAAACTCTAAAAGGTTTCTGGCCTTTTAGAGTTTGCGAGTTTAGCGTTGGACCCATGTCTCCGTGTCCCGGTCCTTTGGCAGGCATCTGCCAAAGGTCCGGGTAATATTATAAAATCAAAGGTTTTTAGAATAGCCGCGCGGCCGGCTAGGCACCTCGCCCCGCACCCCGCGTCCATGCACGTCCCGTACCCCTGTCGCATCGCGCGCGTTTGATAGTATTATTGCAATGAATAACGTTGTGTCTATGATTTCCTTGTTTCTCGGATATTTTTACTCGGATTTGGTGGCATAAAAAAGTAAAAAGTTATTTATGGAAATGTGTTCTATTATTGATATAGAACCACAGAAAAAAAATCCGAACCACATAAAAAAATACCCTGTATAAACTACTATTAACGCCAAAGCCGTGATTATTGATAGATTTTTGTTACCCTTTTATGTAAAAACATCTTTGATTAACTATTGCGGAATAGCTTTCATTCACATCACATTAAGCTACCTTCTTTTCCGATAACTGACAACCATGTCGGCGATGCCGCGAGTTGAAGCTAGTTTGTAAAATTTGGTATCGATATTATTACATCATTAACACGAATATCAATACAATCTCTATGGATAAAACATCAAAATATCTATGAAAAAAGTCTCAAACTTTTAAATGAGGTTCGTCTCAGCGCGAATTATTTAATTTTAATAAACCTCAACGTCAACGTAATAAAAGAAAACGGGAGAAGGATGCTGACATGATGATGCGATCAGCATTTGATACCCTACAAAATTCAACAAATTCTTTTAATACCCTGAATGACGAGTTCGGTACCTTTGAGTTGTTCGTAGCAAATAAGTTAAGGCAATATACTGAGAAGACAAAAAACCATGTCCAACACATGATATCTAATTTACTATATAGCGCTGATAAAGGAGAATTTGATTGCTATGATACAGATATGTATGGAAGTTTTCGGGGCTATGGCACAGTGCAGTCTTCTCCATCAAATGCGTCTACTTCTGCTACTGTACAAAATGCAAGTCAACAGGACAGAAATGCTTATGATGGCAGTCTTACCGATTTGTGCGAAATGAGTCAATGAACGAATTCATAAATACCTAGATACGAAATAGGGCTAAAGCAAAGTCACATTGAGCCTTTACTTTTATGAAAATAAACTGTTTGCACTCACTTTGATGTTTTCTTCCAATAACTCAGATATTGCTTTACATAATTCTGGTATTATATGTATCCAATGGCATGTCTTGACATTTTAAAAAGATACTGTAAGCTTATATAACTATCTCCCGTAGCTAAAAAACGGAGAGTTACTGCTAACCTTTCTGTTATCGTGATTGCAGCTCTAAACCTTGTGTCCTGTTTGGCTATTTTAGGACCAATCTCATCATACTCATCCTCTTAGCGTTATCCCAGTTTCAATCTGGGGTCCACTTTCTAGTCTAACCAGATTTGGCTGAATATTAGCTTTTCCACGGAGCTACTGCCTGTCTGACCTGTGCAACCCGAAGGGATAGCGATATTCCATGGTTTAGACTAGTGTCAGTTTATTTAGAAGGTACTGACGCCCTGTGACGACTGTCAAAGATCTTCATGACAACCGGGACCGACGGCTTAACGTGCTCTCCGAGGCACGTGATAAGCGTAAGCGGTAATTAACAATTCAATACGCACATAACTCCGAAAAGTCATTGGTGCGCGCCGTGGATTCGAACCCGATACCCTCTGCATGGCAGTCTGTTGGTATATCCACTCGGCTATCGCTGCATTGTTCTTGTATTTTAGGACCAATCATGTTTAGCAAATATTCGAAATCCCTTGATGACATAACAGAAAATTTCGATAGTGTCCGCTTATTTCTTGTTGTTTTAATTCTGCTACTAATTGTAGATCTCCACTTCCATTTCTAAGTCGAAACAGATTGGCTTGCACCACTTTTACTTTTCATTCTCTTTTTATTAAAATAACCGATAAATAAAAATGTAGCATTTCCAGTTATAATATATTGGTCAAAGAAATATAACCTTATCCTAGTCCAACCTCTCTGATATTAGTCTATGATGTAGCACACGCCATAAGGTTATATTTCTTTGCACACGCCACTGTCAGATCTGACATCTTTGTGACTTGTGACAATGTTTTGGCGAGCATTACCGCGAGCATTCGCTAGAATGCTCGTGAAAATGTTCGTAGCGATGTTTGGCTATATGTTCGGCTCTATTCGTTGTTCGGTTCACCAAAACAAAAAACCGGTGAATGCTCGCTGTTCTGTTACAAGTGAATGCTCAAGTGTATCAGCGCCTTTACTTAAACAGTACTGTCACTGTACAGGCCTGTTTCTGCCGTCCCTTTGGGAATATATCATATAAAAATAAAAATAAATATCTAAGGCACTCTTTTCAGCTGGCATTCAATTGACACTGATAATATTTTTTGTGATTAATATTTGATACAGAAAGATAAGCCTCGTTTAGAGGCAAAACAAGTCTGGAAGCATAGTCAGCGCATAGAGCGGGACACTGCACGTCAGGGATTCTCTTGGAACCAATTTCTGTATGAATCCATACTTCCCTTTTCATATTGCAATAGTTGAGGTGGTCAATCCAAAGGCGGCTTCTTCTTTTCTTACAACTGTATACAATGGAGTTTTGCAAAGTAACGCCCGATTCAATCATCTATGTGATCACTATTGTTCAAATTTAAATAAAATACTAGAGGACCCGTGCTGCTCCACAGCATATTTTAATATTATAAAAAAGCTCTTACATATAGGTATGATGAGTACATTGTAGCCTTACCTATCTAATAAGTAAAAAGATGATTTTCTAACAAAAAATATAATATATATATCACAAAACTTCTTTTCTCACAACATTGGCTTTGCGTTGCACCTTAGGTATCGTGAAATTTCCACCTTGGCATTACTGAATGGTTTGCCGCGCAATAGGGATTTAAATAATATGTATAACTGAACATTGACGAAAGAAAGTTCTTCAATATGACTGTGCTGCCCTACCATTATTTCCATTAGGACATTGTAATGTCCTTCGTTCAGGTGCCCAGAAAATAGCAAGTTATGAGCAATTTCGCCAGTACCATAGTCAATAATCGTTTTACTGTTTTCCAGGTGAACTCCGAATTGACACTCGGGATATAGCTCACTTACACTCTTAAGTTCAGCATGCCCTGCGTACTGTCCATTGGCACCCATCACACGTTTGTAATCTGTTGCATTTGTAATGGTCTGGCCATATGCTTCGTCCCCAACAATGAAGTTACTATACAGGGTGTAAAAAGACCCTTAACGAAAACTGAAACCACATATTGTACCAATCATTACGAACATTTTTTGCTTCGGCATCATACCAGGGAAATTACTGGTTCAGGAGATATTGAGGCTCAAAGTTACTATGGAAGTTTGGTAATTAGGTACAAAATCGATGCATTTACCCCCCTAACCTGTTCTATAGATGTCCCAAAGATCCATCGGTATTTCGAAAATTGCACGCGTGCATTTTTTACAGCGGCTTGAAAAAAGTGAAAACTTAAAAAAAAATTTCGTTTCCCAAGTTTTATTTTTGGTTAGTATGACTTGGCATGATGGCCCAAACGCGTAGACTTCGGCTTGGTGATGGGTCTTGTGACACCCTGTATATACATCCCACTTATTGACTATGTTATCAACAGTGGCCAAACGAATTTCATAATGTTTATTCTCACTTCTATATAAACAATAAGAAATTGCGCGGAATAAGCAATTACCGTCACCAAGAATGGAAATCACTTGAAAATAAAATTGTTCATGGTAGAATTAATCAAATCTGAACCCGTTACCACCCGTTTTTTTTTAGCAGTAGGGAGGACCATCCTGTACCACATCTCCAACAGGGCCGTCATTGACCAAGATTCTTTGTTCAAACTTTCTCTGAGCATTTTCAATTTCCTTCCAAGAACCATCATTATAATTGAAAACACAACTACTCACAAAAAATACGCTATTAAATCAGAAACTTCAGTAACTAACTTCAGGGTATATGGTGTTCTGTGACTAACTTACGCTAACTTCACTTTTTCTTTATCTGTCAAAATTAAAAATATAGAAAAACGACTTCTTTTATAAGTAAGAAAATAGGTTTTATTTCTGTTATCCAGCTTAATATGTCTGTGAGAAGCACGACTTATTATGTTTTGTGTATGGGTGTGATTAATCCATCATAATTTAGAAATGTAATAATGACGTTTATAATTTTGGTTGAAATTGTAGTTTTGGTAGGAATGGTAGCTTTGGTAGCAATCGTAAGTAACATTGCTACCAAAACTACAATATATGCCAAAAATACCATTTCTACCAAAACTACTATTCCTACCGAAAATAAATTTTCCTATCAAAACTACTATTCGACTAACACTGTCATATCTACCATTTTTTTTAAACTACCATTTCTACCAAAACCGCCAGTGTTGTCAAAAGTACCTACCTTTGCTCTCAAAACTACTATTCTTACCAAAACTACAATTTCTACCATAACTACCACTTGTAATAATATAATTATATGACAATAGTACTATGAACCGCTGTAATATGTTCCACATAAAAAAAATAAGATGCCCGAAGAAAGTCCGTAATTTAAAAACACGAAAAATCTGTTCACCCAACACCCGGTAACATTCGGGGAATATTACCTGCCATCAGCGATAATTCACTATAGTGATAATTTGACCACCATCGGATATAATTTTACACACCATCACACTCAAAGGAGGTATAACGTTTTTTCCTGGCAGTTACCCCAAGGAACTTATTAGATGCCATAAAATTATTTTTGAATTTAGAACCGCCCATGTAGAGAGAAAGCAATGGAATCTTAAATAAATATTGAAAAATAAGTTCAATGTCCACACTTATCTTCTTTCAACCTTACCCAATTTAAATGAGCATACCATCAAATGAAAGAGCTCTTTTCAGCGCGTGTTTTAGGCCTATAACGAAACGCCTACCTCAATGAGAACCAGATATATAGAAGCAAAAAGTCATTGACTACGGCTACGAAAACGTAAAAAATGTATGGGAGAAAACTGTTTTTGCATGTAACTTGATGAATGTGCAAGTTAGGTAATTTCTAATGCTTGATGACATCTATGCAGCGAGAGCTTTCATTAAAAAAAAAAAACATGCGAATCACAAATTCTTTTAATATATAGATTATGTCCAATATCGTAGTTGACCAAATGATTTGCTGACGTTAGCATATAAATCAAATGTATATCACGATACGTTACCTTTTCGGACGACAGGTTCACCGGTAAGTGAATTGGTTCAGATATCCCTTACCTATACTTATTTAAGCAAGAAGTTTATGCCTACGGTGGAATATAGACCGGTAGCTCTTGCTTTGTACGGAATTATTCAGAGCTTTCACCGTCCGATTGTCTTAGATTTTCCTTTGGCAACCTATGCAGACTTACGTCATACATTTCACATGTGAATGGATTGTGGTATAAACGTAACTGATTAAGAAAGCCAGTTCACTGAAGGAGATTGTTGTGGCTATCATAATAGATTCGAAAACTAAAGAACGGCTGTTTACGTATATCCATGTATGATAATCGAGTTATAGCATATTAAAGCATATCTTATTATAACATACCTATTCCAAAGGACCTATATACAGGCAGCGATGATAGCCTACTCACCTAGTGGATAGATCGCTAGACTGCTACTGCAAGTTTTCGAAGTTACGTGCATATTAAATAGTTAATTATCGATTGTTGGGCGACGAAGGAAAACATCATGAAGCAAACTGCACGTCTGAGAGTTCTTCATATCGTTCTTATTATATCGTATTAAAATACTTGTGAAGTCTGCTAAGCCGCACTTGATCACTTGAGTGGGGAACGGACTATGGCCTTACCTGTCCTATAGTAAGCAGAGGCCCATACCCAGTAATGGGACTGTTCATATAAATATAAGACATACTAAATTTAATGCTTAAAAAATAAAAAATAAATTGAAGAGTGTGTTTGGCTACGCATTACGAGCACGATATTTATTTTACTGTCCACATATATAACTACACTAACTTACTAATATGTTAGGTCTATGCAGCTCTGATTATTGTCTATCCATGAGGCTTGGAATGCATGGTGGATATGTATTGTGTTAAAATACTTGTCAAATCTTTAAATGTTGGACGATTCTTTCCACAAATTCCAAAAAAAGCATTAAAAAATATTGGCGTTTATATGCAGCGTGAACAAAATATACCAAGCAAATAGCTGGTGTAGCAATCATGCTACGCTAAGGGAGGAAGGGTCGGGATAGGAAATCAACAAATAAATTACCTACGATACCTAATTGCCACGACCCGGGTAAATATACAATTTGATAGAGATCACAGCTTCAAAGCGTAAAAAGGAAATCATGAAATCGTTGAATTATAGTAGTGAGTATCTAAACTTACATAACATATTAAGCAACATCCTAGACTAGCGTTTGTACTATAAATTCAGCTTATAAAGGCTGAATGACCCTCAGCTCTCAACTGAAACTTCGGTGTTTTGCCAACAACAGCAACTATTAAGTCCTGCCCTCAATGTTGCAAACTTTCATAAACTATATCGCAGATTGGTATAATATTGTAGTGCTTACGCACTACAATTCACCTTTTGTTATTTCGTGGTAGAAATGCCATTGTTGGTTTAACTAAAAATGTTACCTAATTATTGCTCGCTTAAAAATGTGCCCGGTAAATGACAAAAGACTCGCCCCCTATTACATTGGGACTGAAACATAATTGGCGAAGTGTGGGTGTGCAATACACATCTGCCTACCCCTTCTGGAATAAAGCTATGGTTTCCACCGAATAAGGGCAGGTAGAGGATGCGTGGGAGAACAAAGAGGCACGGTAATGTTTTCTATACAGTATTTAACTTCATACAAATGGTCGAAATGCGAGTTATATCTACGCGCTTTAATCTCGGTACGCATTCAGTGCCGAGCTCGCTACACGAAAGTATTACTTGCCTTCTGATACTTAATATGAAGTTAAAATACTATATCGATAACTTTTCAGTGCTAGGCGTTTGGGGCCTACCAACTTAAACCACCACAGCGTCCATTGAGTGATTGAGCTCCCTTTGCGGCAGGACCATGCGAATCGCGATTAGCATATTTTTTCGGGACTAGAAATTCAGCTATTCCGATGTCCATAACTAATTACTTCTTCATCTTAACTACACCATCAAACCTATCCTTTTCAGTCTGTCCATCCTAAGGTTGCCTGTAAGAAATCGCATTTTGCGATAAGGCCGCCCTTGTGCATTTACTTTTTTTTGTATATTTAAGATATCTTTACATAATTTATAACAATTGTATTTGCGCAATAAAGTTGTTATCTATCTATCTATCTTAACATGCCAAGTCCCCACATACATTATAAATATTTTTAGACTGTAAATAGCGTAGTATTAACCACAATGATTTATCTTACCACAAGTGCGAATGGGACGAGGTAAGTTAAAACTATGCGAATAACTTTGACAGTTGTAGTAATAATTCATTTAATACGGGTCAAAATTTATTTGTAGGTGTGTGCTTCGCATCCGGTGTGACTATTATTCATCCAGGATAACAGCCCTGGGTCATCCAACGAACGACGGATTTATTACGGATTACGTGGAACACATTTTTACGAATGGATGTAATTTTTTTCGGAACTGTCCTTACAGCGCGTGTGGAGATATTAAATGGTAGGTTGTATGAGTTTATATGGCTGGTTATGTAGGCTTCTGCTCATTTTAACGGCTTCAGCGTAAATAGTTTTAATATTCGTACACAGATTTAAAGTATTCTTTTTATAGACTCATGCCTGTATCCCCGAAGGGGTAGGCAGAGGTGTAATATTACACCCGCATTTCGCCAAGTATTTAAGTATTTATTACGTATTTATATTGTGTACAAATCAAAAAGCATTCATTCATGTTGGCGCAGCGACCCAAGGTGAGTCTTGGCTTCCGACAAGAGATCTTTCCATCTTTTTCTGCCATGGATAAATTCCTGCCGGTTCATTTTATTCAGTCCTTCATTCCAACGATATCTAGGACATCAAAAGGCAAATTGAAATTATTTTGTATTCATTGTTAGTGTCGAGAGAAGTGAATGAAAGCATGTACATAATCTACACTATAATATTATAAAGAGGAAAACTTTATATTTTTGTTTGTTTGTAATGGATAAACTCAAAAACTACTGGACCGATTTTAAAAATTCGAAAGAAAGCCTTTAGAAAGCTACATGATCTGCGAGTAACACAGACTATATTTTATTTTAGAAAATATAGGGGTCCGTAAGATATTTGGGTTTTTCGGGTACGCGAAGTAGTTCCCTCAGGACGCGGATGAACCGCGGGAAACGACTAGTTATATAATAAAACAAATTCTAAGAATTCACGTGATCAGATGAACTTCACACTATCTTAAATCGATGAACTTGTAACTATAGAATATATGTAAGCTATCTTCACTTTGAAATTTACTGAAATATATATAATTGGCTGCCTCGTGCACAGTTTTTTAATCCGCGTTCTTCTAACGACTGCCCTTGGGATTTGTTGATTGGCATGGCTAGATGCGCGGTGAATTTCAGCCTTTTCAAATAAAATGGCAAGTAACTCAAAAACTACTGGACCGATTTTAAAAATTCTTTCACCTTTAGAAAGCTACATGATCTGCGAGTAACACAGACTATATTTTATTTTAGAAAATATAGGGGTCCGTAAGATATTTGGGTTAGCTTTAACGGAGTTCTGTTCCAGAGACATCACAGCAATACAAATTGAAATAATACAGCAGCCAAGGAGTATAGCGGTCGTTTTCGCATCGGTCTACATGCCCGAGGCCGAAGACCCGCCTCCGTTTGACCTCACGCGTCTGGTTAACCAGTGCGAGAGAACCAATACGGAGGTCGTAATAGGAATGGACTCCATTGCCCACCACCAAATGTGGGGCATGGACTGCAACGAAAACACAGGTAAGTCATTGGTTGAATACTTATTCACCACTAATCTTACCCTATTAAACACAGGTACGGAGCCCACCTTCGTCACTAAACGTAGTCAGACAATTATCGACTTAACTCACGCAACAGAAGGAGCAGCTGAACGCATCAAGGGATGGCACGTCTCGAAAGAGGCATCATGCTCAGACCACAGATGGATCAGCTTCTCCATGAAAGTCGATATACAGCCCACACAGCCCCGCAGGAAACCACACAACACTGACAAAGCAAAGTATGTCTTACTACTTAAAGAGAAACTTACCCTTACGGCCACGCCGCCGGTACTGGGTGACACTGAACAGATCGACGATCAGGTATGTATACTGACGCAGTCGACGCTAGACAGCTATTATGCAGCTTGCCCGGAAACCACTCCGCCTTCAACCCTGGGGAAACAACCCTGGTGGGGCGCTGAAATTGAACGTAAGCGCAAGAAGGTAAGAAAGTCTCTAAATAGGGCAATGAACACAAGCGCGGACGCAGACTGGGACGCTTATAAAGCGGCCAAATCAGACTACAGAAAATGCCTCAGATTCAGACGCACCATGGGATGGAGAAAATTCTGTTGGACCATTGAATCCTGCCAACAAGCAAACCGGGTAAGGAAACTACTGGCCCAGCAACCGACTGTTGCACCAGGTACTCTCCGTAAACCGGATAACACATACACTACATCGGAGGAGGAGACAAGACGCGTCCTACTCGAAACACACTTCCCAGGCTGCGTCCTCACCCCGGTAGTAACGTGGCACGATACACCAACAGTGGCGACCGAACACGAATGGAGACACGCAAATACGTGGTCACAGAAGAAAATCTCCAATGGGCCATCGATAGCTTCCACCCCTTCAAAGCAGCCGGACTGGATGGCATCTTCCCAGGGTTATTACAATGGGGAGGGGAACCTGTCCTTAAAAGACTCCTGGCAATCATGAGGTCTAGCCTGGCCCTCAGATATGTACCGAAGAGGTGGAGGGAAGTCAAACTAATCTTCATACCAAAACCAGGCAAAACAGACTATACCCATGCAAAGTCCTTTGGACCAATAAGCCTGACCTCCTTCATGCTTAAAACCTTGGAAAGGCTTTGCGAGAGGAAACTAAGAAGTGGGGCTCATAAGCACCTACCCTTACATGCCAACCAACATGCATACAGCTCAGGGAAATCGACGGAATCGGCCTTACATCAGGTCGTGGCCCAGATCGAAGCTGCTATACAACAAAAAAGCATCTGCCTGGGCACCTTCATCGACATAGAAGGAGCCTGCGACAAGACAAACTTTTCCAGCATAAGCAACGCTCTAGCCAGGCATGGTGTGGATCAGATGCTCATACAGTGGATCCAAAACATGCTCAGCAAAAGGGTATCAGACAGCCTTGATAACTAAAGGGTGCCCGCAGGGAGGTGTACTCTCCCCGCTATTGTGGAACTTAGTCATCAATGAACTCATAGACAAACTCAACGCGAGATACTTCCATACAATAGGTTATGCAGATGATCTAACCATACTCACCTCAGGTAAGGTAACCAGTACAGTGTACGACCTAACCCAACAAGCCCTACGAATAGTAGAGTGGTTGTGTAATGAGTACGAATTATCTGTAAACGCGACCAAGACCGAACTAGTTATGTTCACACACAAACGCGCGCTGGGTAATTACCGATTGCCCAGGTTATTCGATACAGAGCTTAAGCTGTCTACCGAGGTCAAGTACCTAGGTGTCACTCTCGACAGCAAATTGACATGGAACAGCCACATGGAAAATAAGCTCAATAAAGCCAGCATCATTTTCTGGCAGTGCAAGAAGATGATAGGTAAACGCTGGGGCCTATCCCCCAAAATTGTCTTATCTCTATCGGGTTCTGGTAGTAAAACGCAGCGAAACTCGAGCATGGAAAGCGAGACAATAACCCACGTTGGCGCCACTGTATCGGGTTCTGGTAGTAAAACGCAGAAAAGGTTCTATGCGTTTATTTTCCGAGTATTGTCTCACTTCCCTTGCACGAGTATGACCGACCAACAACACGGCACTGGCCTGAACACTAAGGGCTGCAGTCTCCCACGCTGTTCCCTCCGGTAGTGTGCAGGGCAGGTTGCTCGAAGGGCTGCGCGTCGCGGCCGTTGGCTCAGCTGGCAGGCGCCGGCGGTGTGTGTGCGATGAGCAGGGCAGGCCAGACTCTTCGGCAGAGGTGACGCCGAAGGCGATGCAGCAGGTGTAGCGGTCTAGGTAGCGTAGCCCGGAGCTTAAGGTAAACCTGGAACCTGAAGGAAAACAGCATTAGGAAAGCCACAACCAATAGAGTCAGGCAGGCGGCGTCAGCCGGCCTCAGCTAGCAGGTAGAGAGATGGGCAGTACGCTAACGCAGTAAATGTAGTAACTCACCCACAGCTGGGACCAGGATACACGTAGAATGTATATGGATATAGCGATATAGAATAGAGTAGCGGTAGAAGGTTAGTGTAGAGTAGCGGTGACGGCCTCTCTGTCGGCCCCTTTATATACCGGCCCTCCATCAGCGTTGGTGTCGGCGCATTACCAAATAAGGGCAAAACTTGCGAGCGCGGACGATGGCCTTTCCTGATTGGCCGAGCGTATGGACGGTATTATGACGTACACTCGGTAGATACCGTTCATACGCTACAATACCGCCCGCCTTAGAAGAGGATTTTACGTGGCTAACAAGGAAAATCAGACTAGCTGCGTTAGGTCTATGAGTCCGCTACTGTCCAAGCTAAGACGGCATATAAAGAGAAGGAAGGGAAAGTCTTCTACGGTTTGTAACAAATAGTTAGGCACCATAGTGTATAAGTTTTAGGTCCTTAATGTGCCAAAACCCAATAGAATTTCCAGACGCTTCCGACAACTCGTAAACGAGAGGCGACTTTTTATTAATCACTGTGCACTTCACAAATTTAGGGGCTAGTTTCTTACAGAAGGACTTATCCTTGTCGCTCTGATAAAAAGTCCTTTTCCACACAGTGTCTCCCACATTAAACTCAGCTGGTTTACGGCGTAAATTATACGTTTGGGAATTCATAGCATGAGCTTGAATGAGGAGTGCCTGAACTTTGTCAAATATGCCTGATAAGTGACCTATGTTTTCTGCGTAATCGACCCTAGGTATGTATACTATATCATTAGCGTCCGTGTCGACATAGTGTGAGCCGCATGGAACTAGTTCACGTACATAGACTAAAAAACTAGGTGTATAGCCCGTGACTTCATTAACTGCAGTATTTCATGCAAACTGCACCTTAGGTAGGAGAGTGTCCCATAATCTCTGGTCATTTCCTACAAACGCCGCTAAGGTAGAACCAATGGTTTTATTATAGCGTTCGACCGTATTGACATGTGGGGAATATTTAGAAGTATAATGAGGATTAGGGATTTTGTACTTGCGCAACATAGCTTTTAAAGTAGCACTGACAAACTGTTTACCATTGTCCAATATAATTGTAGATGGTATACCATGAACCAAAAATATTTTTTCTTCTAAAATATTAGTTATAATTTCAGCAGTTGCGCGCCTGATAGGAAAAAGTAGACAGTATTTACTAAAACAACAAGTTACTACAATGATGTAAGCGTTTTGTTTTCTTGTGACGGGTAGTGGCCCCACCAAATCTACACTAATGGTTTGGAAGGATCGTGAACACACTTTGGGACGTCCCATGGTTCCCAATGGTGCATGGTTCTGATGTTTGTGCGCGATACAAGTGTCGCAAGAATTTATGAACTTAACTACGTCATCGCGCATTTTGGGCCAATAGTAATGCAGTGCTAAGCGTTTGTAAGTTTTAAATATACCGAAATGCTCCGAAGTGGGTTCGTCATGGTTCTCTAATGTGGCATTATTTCGATCAGAAGAAGGTAGTACTTCTTTCCATTCGAACTCCTTACCTAGCATACACCTAGATTTAATCAAACGATACAATTTATTATTTTTAATAGAATAGTCTGGATAGTCATTAGGCGAAGATAAACAACCGTTGTAGGTGGCTGAATACCATTGATCAGTGTCAACATTAGGGTCATTCACGTTATTATTATTCGGCTTATTTTCACTTAACACACTACACGGCAATGTTTAAGACATGCATACGGATGCGATATGGTTAGGCAGTAATTTAAATAGTTGCCAGAAATCGATGCCTAAAATTAAATTACTTGTAACTTCTGGAATAATATAAGCTTTCAATAAGTGGGTTTGATTATTAAAAGTAGTGGGTAAGTTGATAAGACCGCACAGCAACAAGATACTTCCATTCGCGGTCCGAATGGAATTAGTGTTGTGACACTGCTGTATTCCTAACCCGGTTTTAGTAATTACCTCCAGATGGGAGTTGTTACCTAGAATTGTAATGGCTGAACCGGAATCGAGCAATCCACAAATAGGTAAACTGTTAATCGTTACGTTAACATAGGGCCGTAGGTCATTTTTAGGTTTATTATCCAGGATCGAGGCAACGGAATAACTTGAGAAATACACTTTAAGAGTGTTTAGCCAATTTCTCCAATCAACTTTGTCAAAATTGGTCGGATAGGTTGTAGAACCTAATTTAGATTTTGACACGTCCCGATCCTGACCAACTAGTTTTTTGAATTCGACGATTTACAGTTCGGGCAGTAAGGGAATGTCACATCCCTACGGCCGCACTTGAAGCAAATTGCGAACCGATCGCGTTTGCATTCATTCAAACTGTGATCATTGATACGGCAGCGCGGGCAGTACTTGGACGTGACTAGAGCGACAGAGCATGTTTAGACTTAGGTTTGCTAGGTTCGTTGTTCTCAGTGTATTCGGACGTACCCTCTATAGTAGCAACGGGATAATTATTGTAGGAATTATTACGCGCTCGGTTATTAGGTTTGTGACTGTAAGCTAGGTCTGGTGCCAACGTGTCGTTATTATAATACGGTTCGCGGAATTGAGAGTTCATACATTTCATCCGTTCGTAGTTTAAACATAACGTCTGCAGTGTTGCTATACTGTCTATAGCAACACTGCAGACGTTATGTTTAAACTACGAACTGTTTTAACTGTTTTTACAGGCTTAAGCTACTGTATCGAATACGGCCCTACATTAGTGAGGACATGCGTATTTTGCTCTGTGAACCTCTTGTTCTATCAAAGTTGAATTATGCCGATACAGTATATGGAACCTGTCTTCTAAGCAAAACTGAAAAGCTAATCCAGCGGGTGCAGAATGCATGTGCGCGGTTCTGTTTTAATGTGCCACCACGTTCACACATTACACCTTTCCATAATAAAAATAAGATTTTAAGAATGGCTTCACGCAGGAAACTTCACCTTGCTTCTCTCCTTTTTGGTGTGGTGTCCACAGGGAGGCCGGCATACCTCCACAAAAAACTAACTTGGTCTAGGGACATAAATCAACATAAAACTAGGGGTTCCACAAGCCTGTTGATTATACCGAGACATCATTCGGCTGCTTTTGGTGCAAGTTTTAAAGTAACAGCATCACGTATATGGAACAACTTGCCGCCACCGTTAAGAACTCTAAAATCAAGTTTCAGCTTCAGTAAAAACTATAAGCAATATCTGCTAAATGAACAATTAATACAAAACTAAACTTACCTACTGCGAGTATTGTGGGGCATTGGGGTGAGTCCCCTGTGATTGTTTGTTTGTTCGGCCAGCTAGTTTTGGATTGCCTTATAACTATAAAACTCCTCTCCTTAGTTGTATCAGTTGTTTGTTGTTATTGCCATTCATCTTTTCCCAATTTTAACTTATACACAGTACACACCCTAATATTATCAAAAGCATTATTGTAAGATAGTTCATGACACACACACACACACACACACACACAAAGAAACAGCAGAAATGAAGACTTCACAATAATCACAATATTTACATAATAATATTATATTTGCCATTAATGTTTTCTATTTTCAATTTCCTCTGCGAAAATAGCTCGCAAATGGCTTGGCGTCAATTTGGCTCATTTGAGAACCCCGCGCTAGGTACCGACGCTTACGCATTCAGCTATAGACATTTAATGACCATAGACTAATATTATAATACTGGAGACAGCTAAAGACAGAGCAGTGAACGCACCAAAAAAAAAAAAACAAAAACGAAGAATTCTTCTCAAAAGGAAGAAGGCATGAATTCTTTAATAGGTACCTACATAGGTATATAATTAGTCTAAGCATGAATTCATGGTACAGATTACATAGCATAGCGGGATTCATGGACAAATTTTATCTGGTCCTTAATGATGTCTCTATTAAATTGTTTGTTTTATTAGTATCGTAGTATCCCAATAGTCTGTGATTAGTACCTTAGATTATAGAAATGTTTTAACACACCATGTAAGATAAATTGCATAATAATAATGCATGCCATAATTTTGATTAATACATACATGATGGTGACTTTGTCCCAAGACTAAGCAAACGTTTTATTTTGGGACAATGTTACCTTCACGGATTATTACGTGTTGGCATTATGTTCGCTGAGGTGCTACGTACTTATGCTGTTGCCATCATTTTTCGTTGATCGTATTTGTATTCGTAGACCTATGCCGAGTCATAGAGTACATATGTAATCATTCTTTTGAACGGGATGCTACGTTAATTTCTGATATTTGTCATTATGTCACACAATTCAGCAAAGGTCTGACAGGTCACACCTGTCAGACTATTGTTGTTCTGTCAGCTTCAGTCAGCTTTGTTGTTTTATTTTATTTATTTTCTCTTTTTTGTATCTATTTTTTATAATTTAATTTAATTATACTCCATTTCACATTGGGGGGCGCGGGTGGTGTAATGGTGTTTGTTATTTAGGATCATATTCGTCTGATTTTCATTTATTTGTACGGAGATGAAATTATGTCACCAGCGCCTTCGTGTGTGAAATGGAATATAACATGTTCTCTGCCTTCTCTGGGTTTACCTTTAATTTCCTATGTGTCAAGTGTCACAATTTTAGAAGTGTAAACAATAAGCCTTGTCGGTATATAAATGTGTTCCTCTTTGTGCAAATGTGAAACGACCGGCCGGGGTCAAAAAAAAGAAACAATATATATTTATTTATTTATTAGTAATTAAGATAAAATGGTACCAACAGAATATCAGCGCCATCTAGTTGAACTAGATGGCACTACGCTGAGTTGGAGGCCAATTCCGTTACTAAACCTGTTATGTGTGCTAAAAAATGTAATTATTTCGTTTGTTTGTAACAGAATAAATATGTTTTCTTTCTTTCTTTCTTTCTTTCTTTTTTTATTGAAGATATTGACGGAGCTAGCACTAGTGAGTAGCATGGACGTATGTTATGCAATAGGATGTCTAACTTTTCGCGTTCGGACAATCGCTTTGACGGTGACAGCCTAGCGAACAGCTGATTCATTATCGAGAGATAAATTATTATAGTTTCGGTAGCACCTTGAGTACGTCGGCGGATTTCATTTAATAACCGGTAGTCATAATCGTACGGTGTGAAATCGTCTATTAATTTAGTGGTGAGTTCTTCCCATGTATTGAAATATTCTTTTAGGCCGCGGTACCAGTGAAGTGCGTTACCGGTGAAAATTTCAGAGGCATATGATAAAATTTTAGTGGAAGGTAGATTACGCGCGGTTTGGAATTCGGTTACGCGTTGTAGGAACGCTCGGACGCATCCCGTACCGTCGTATTTTAGCTTAGACAGTTCGCTAACTCTCAAATGCTCGCAATGCAATACTGGGGCTAACCCTGCCTGCGACGAGGTAGACGGCGCAGGTTGGGCCTCAGCCACAGCATCAGCTGAGCGAACACCTGATTGTTCAATGGCGGCACCGAAACGAACCGGCTGCACAATTCGGTTATTCGTTTTGAATACGCCGTAGGACGTTCCATCCTACGGAGTCTATGGAAAATGTGGTTGTGCAGTGCGGTAGACCTCCTAGCTAGGTGCGCGTCGTAAGAAAGAGATAACGAATTTAGTCGCTTGGCCAGCTCAGAGACGGCCTCGCTAGCGCCCTCGAAGTCCACCGCTATGGCTAGACCCGACTCCAAGATGTCATCATTTGGAATGGCTTCCAGTAATTTAGGGAACTGCTTCCGCAGACCTAGGACAGAGGTAGCCGGCTCCTCACCTCTAATCGCAACCTCGTAAGCTAACTCGCTTTTATTTAACAGAAAGTATTTTATGGGGTGTGAGCCCATTGTGTATGTAATAAATAAGCTGCGTAAGTATACACTACACACTACACACTAAACTTAGTGCGCAAGCGTTCCGCCCTTACAAATGGCCTACTTTACGATTAGGCGTAAAAGTTCGACCGTTAGGACTAATTAGAAAGAAAAGATTCAAATTTGCGAACTATTACGTAGTAGGTAGTTACACTAAAAGGTAGACAATTAGTATAGCAATACGTACCGGTTCGCTGTAGCCGCACCTCCTCGCTTACAATAATGGAGACCTGCTAGAAGAGAACTCAAGCACGGAAAGCGAGACAATAACCCACGTTGGCGCCACTGTATCGGGTTCTGGTAGTAAAACGCAGAAAAGGTTCTATGCGTTTATTTTCCGAGTATTGTCTCACTTCCCTTGCACGAGTATGACCGACCAACAACACGACACTGGCCTGAACACTAGGGGCTGCAGTCTCCCACGCTGTTCCCTCCGGTAGTGTGCAGGGCAGGTTGCTCGAAGGGCTGCGCGTCGCGGCCGTTGGCTCAGCTGGCAGGCGCCGGTGGTGTGTGTGCGATGAGCGGGGCAGGCCAGATTCTTCGGCAGAAGTGACGCCGAAGGCGATGCAGCAGATGTAGCGGTCTAGGTAGCGTAGCCCGGAGCTTAAGGTAAACCTGGAACCTGAAGGAAAACAGCATTAGGAAAGCCACAACCAATAGAGTCAGGCAGGCGGCGTCAGCCGGCCTCAGCTAGCAGGTAGAGAGATGGGCAGTACGCTAACGCAGTAAATGTAGTAACTCACCCACAGCTGAGACCAGGATACACGTATAATGTATATGGATATAGCGATATAGAATAGAGTAGCGGTAGTAGGTTAGTGTAGAGTATCGGTGACGGCCTCTCTGTCGGCCCCTTTATATACCGGCCCTCCATCAGCGTTGGTGTCGGCGCATACCAAATAAGGGCAAAACTTACGAGCGCGGACGATGGCTTTCCCTGGTTGGCCGAGCGTATGGACGGTATTATGACGTACACTCGGTAGGTACCGTTAATACGCTACAATGGCTCTATAAGACAATAATACGTCCGATGTAAGCTACGGCGCAGTAGTGTGGTGGCCTAGGACCAACCTAATAACTAACTACTAACCTAACGGCCGCCAACAAGCTTCAGAAGCTTCAAAGACTTGCATGCCTAGCGGCCACGGGCTGTATGAAAACAACGCCAACAGCGGCACTTGAAGTGTAGCTGGATCTGCCTCCATTGCACCTGTTCATACAACAGGAAGCAACGATGTCGGCAGTCCGGCTAAGAGCCCTGAAGCTCTGGAAAGACTCGAATACACCGCACACTAACAACTTTAATAAGCGACCGCATACCGAAACAATTTGTTTTCGACAAGAAATACAAAATCCAACTGTACGAGGATCTACACGGAAGAACAGTTAACCACAACGAGCTCACGATCTTCACAGATGGGTCCAAAACGGATACAGGTACGGGTTCAGGAGTATTCTCCGAGGACCTAAACATCAACATCGCAGCACCGCTGGGAGCCTACAACACGGTCTACCAGGCCGAATGTTTTGGCATAATCCTAGCTGCCACAGCAATCATGGCACGTGAGGTAAGGGAACGATCCATTAGGATCCTCTCAGATAGTAAGGCTGTCCTCTCAGTCCTCAAAAGCCATACTATCACCTCGGCACTCACGCTTGAATGCTAACAGAAACTAACAGAGGTAGGTAAACTAAACAAATTAACACTGCAATGGATCAAGGGCCACAGTGGCTCAAGAGGGAATGACGCAGCCAACGTACTTGCCAGAAGAGGGGCCACTTTAGAGGTGGTGGGACCCGAGCCCATTATTCCCCTCCCTTCTGGTTCTTATCGCAACCTGCTAAGAAATAGGACCAGGACCAAACACAACCAGTCCTGGATTGGTATTGAAACATGTAGGCAGGCCAAGGAGGCTCTTCCCGCAGTAGACGGTAAGATAGCCAAACAAATCCTCCGGCTGTCCAAACAACAACTACGGACAGTCACGGCCGCCTACACAGGACACGGATTCTTTAATAAACACCTATTTACTATAGGTATCACCGGCAGCCCGCTGTGCAGGGCCTGTATGGCAGCAGACGAGACGGCAGCCCACCTGCTCCTCGACTGCCCTGAGGTCGCACAGTACAGGCAGCAGTACCTGACCAGATACAGCACCCTGAGGGAGGCCGTGGGCCACATCAAGAGTCTGCTGGCCTTCCTCGAAGAGTTGGGGTGGCTCGAATGACGACACCATTCCCACCCGCACGCAAAATACACGCCAAGACATGGAATTGCGGAAACAGCCCGTGCCATCAAGTATCAAGTAAGATATTTGGGTTTTTCGGGTACGCGAAGTAGTTCCCTCAGGACGCGGATGAACCGCGGGAAACGACTAGTTATATAATAAAACAAATTCTAAGAATTCACGTGATCAGATGAACTTCACACTATCTTAAATTGATGTACTTGTAACTATAGAATATTGGTAATCTATCTTCACTTTGAAATTTACTGAAATATATATAATTGGCTGCCTCGTGCACAGTTTTTTAATCCGCGTTCTTCTAACGACTGCCCTTGGGATTTGTTGATTGGCATGGCTAAATGCGCGGTGAATTGCAGCCTTTTCAAATAAAATGGCAAGTCTGCTAGAATCAGAGAGATGCGCGGCATTTAAAGCACCTTTCCTTTGTACGATCTTTGATAGCCGTCGTCTCAATGACGTTGTTCATGAGCTATTCAACACTCATATTTTTTCACAGTCAGTCTCGTTCCATTGCACTATGAAGGTTGATTGTCGTTACGCGACATGATGATGACTGAACCTTCTTTCAATAGGTGGCAAATTTAAATAGCTAACCGCGCGAATTTTACGGTCTACGGCTGGTTTCAATATTCGATATGTGTATCCATGGATTTGGCTACTAGAGATTAGGGTGGAAAATAACAAGTAAAATACATGTATTTTTTAATCGGACTTTGTATTTTTCAATAAAATACAGAAACTTTTAATGAGTTCTTACGATGTATCTTTCGCAAGTTTCCGTTTTTTTAATGTATTTTACATTGTATTTTTCGCTGTTTTTTAGGACTTATAATAATAAAATAACTCTATGGTTAAATCAGCATCTTCCTTTACATATAATTAAAAATCATTGAATTGTTAATTACATAAAGAATGTCGTGTTGATGATGATGTTACAATTGACGAACCAGACCACGATCAGGTTGATGTATGCAATAGTGATATTGAATTGTAGAAACTTTTGTATATAAAAACACTTTTTTCTTAGTATACCTAATAATAAATAACGTAAATAATTATAATAAACAATGCCATTATCATTGTTTGTTTTCTTTTTCATTCATTGTAATTTATGAAAAATACATTGATTAGGACACGTATTATACATGTAAATTTGTATTTTTTAAATAGCCCTAGAGGAGAAATACCAAAGACGGCCTGTAGCGGCCAGAAAATTGTGAATAATTGAAATTAAACATATATTTTTTTAAAATACATAGTCTTCGTTTCTTGATCGAACTTCGGTGAAAGATTTTAGTTAAAAGAAAAGATTATTATTTTGAATTATGGGCTATAATATATGTTTTAAAATTCAGACACCGGTATAACGTAATTTTAATTTTCACACCGACCAGTCCTTTGATGTTAACTGCTAACAGCGTTGCCCAACATTAATTTAGTAACTTCTAACTATACGTGATGTTAAAACAATACGCAACTTTAAATGGCTTATTTGTTTTTAACTATAATAATGAAGTTATTTTCAATATACAGAAATAATCTGTCTTTTATATTTTTTGTTGTCATACGCCTGTATCCCCAAAGGGGTAGGCAGAGGTGTATTATTAGTATAATTTAGGTTCCACGTAACAGGGATGAGCCTATTGCCGTTACTGGGCACATTTTCTCTTTGCTACTACTAGGAATTCGGAAAAACTCCGTAAAACTTTTGCTCGACCCGGGAATCGGACCCGGGACCGGGCGAGCAGCAAACGCATACGCCATCCACAGGCAGTCATATAATTATATATATTTTGCACTGTATAATGTAAAAACCTAGGACTACTCTAACACTGTCATCTATCCCAAACAAGGCATAGTTTGTCCTAAGGTAACAAGATAAACATCTGATCCCAAACACAACGTTCTTACTAAACAGATATTTTTATTATTATACTAGCTTTTGCCCGCTGCTTTGCTCACGTAAATTTCGCTTAGATACATTTTTTTTTAGTTATGAATTATATCCAGACACAAATAAAAATACTTGTGCTTATTACATAAAGATTTGTCTCGGGCGGGAATCGAACCAACGACTTCTATCTAAACAGTCAAAGTCACTAACTACTTGACAAACAGACAAGTTATATATGTACACGGAGATAGATAGCAGATTTATATTTTTTTAATTAATTGTAAACATTAATTGAATTTTTTACTTTGTTTATATGCCTTTCTGGCGAGCGATCCGGATATGTCTATATAGGGTTAACCACAACCCCAACAAATGTAATCGTGCCTTTATTAATGAATTTTTTTTGGCAATATATTAATAACTTCGAGTATTTAGTTAGGAAAAGCTAAACGGACAGCTTAATCAAACACAAAATACTCTTAATTTTGAGGCTCGTGATCCTATTGATATTCCGGCAATAATACCGTTCATTGTATTGGTATTGTATTTATTTTTGGATGTACAATGTTACGAGAAGTGTGGGCCACTGCCAATTCTGAAGAGTATATACCACTGTATATACCCTTCAGCTTTAAATGCAGCACTTCTAGATAGGGCTTATCTTCCAGATAAATAAAAAAATGTGTTATCTAAAAATTTATTGAACCCGAACTTATTAGAGACCGGTAAAACTGGCCCTCAGTCTTTCATTTAAAACAACAAGGCTACGTCGTGTTGAGAGATATGCATATTTTGCAATACGGATATATTGCAAAATTTACATCTCCCTCGATTACTAAAATGTTACGCTTATGGAGTCATCGTCTGATGAAAGTGGGCTATTTTTTACTAAGAACTCAACTTGCACAAATGCGCACCTTATACCAATTTTAGCTACCTTGCCACCATTGTAATGACATAGTCATAAAATTCATTTCAGCCGAAAGACATCCACTGTTGGAGATAGTTCTTCTCATAGCTCTCCACATGGACCGATCTTGAAACCCTTACCAAATATTAATGTAATCTAAATGAAGTAGCGTATTATCGAAAACATGATCACGTTCGGAACACTGAGTCGGAGTTTAATGCCGTGGCTATTAGACCAAGGCTTAGTTGATGTTATCCCGGATTACAGTTAAAACTGTTAACTGGTATAAATTAAAATGAGACTGGAAGATTTGAGATTGAATACTTTGAAAATCTGGGGAAAATCTCACAGATTTGCGGGTATTTTAGTATGTTTGGGTAATGCTCAGTTTTGGAGAAAACTAGCTCAGCGATTATCTGCAGTGCCTTTTCTTTAATAATAATAATAATAGAATTTTATTTCAGGCAAATCACCCATAGAAATTTACATAACACAATAAAAATTTACACAGCAAAATTAAAGAAAAACACACATTATAGCCATAACAAGTTAAAATCAAATAAAGAGTTAATTACGTACATAGAATTATGAAATAAATGTCAAATATTAAAAATTATATAAATTGCATAAAATTTTGTATATGTGGGTTGGTGGTACAGTCAACATAAATTAGGCTTTGATCTAAGTATATGAACAGTGCGAAAAGTGGCGATTACAATGTTGTTCTTGCAGTTACTTAATCGCAAATGAAAAGATGTTCTAAGTTTATTAAATAAAGCATAGAAGTCCTTCACCCTACTATCCGCGAACATGCCAGTTGCGCTACAGCGCCACGGTAGGTTGAGCATAGCTCTAAATGCATTATTATATTGTACACGAAGCGCGTTATATGCGCTTTTCGTGTACCTATACCAAAGCTGGCTGGTGTATAACGACTGACAATACGCTTGGAATAGCGTAATCTTCACCTGTTCAGAACAGTGAGCAAATCTTCTGGCTAACATATTACTCTTACATGCGATATTGCGTCTTTGACGTTCTAAGTCATCGTCGTCCATTAGAGTCTCAGTTAGTATGTGTCCTAGATATTTGAAGGTCTTAACCATTTTTAGCAGCGTCCCATACAGGGTGACAGGTAAGATGCGAGTAGGGTGATTTCGTGAGCGAAAGACCATCACTTCCGATTTATTTACATTGTATGTAAGCTGATTCACATTTGCGTATCTTTCACATATGTCTACGAATTTCCTAATGCCACCGACTGAGGGGCTCAGTAGCACCATGTCATCCGCATAACTTAAGTTGTTTAGGCATTGACCATCAACATAGCAACCGACTCTGGTGCTACTCAGCTCCTCAATTAGGTCATTAACATAAATGTTAAACAAAACAGGGGACGACAGCCCACCTTGTCTCACACCAGCACTTAGTTTGTAGGGCTCAGAAAGGCTGTTATTCCATTTTACTTGATTGAGTTGATTATTGTACCAAAACTCTAAAAGATCTATGATTCTCGACGGTACGTTAGTTTTCCTTAGTTTACGCCATAAGATATTATAATTTATGGTATCAAAAGCCCGACTTAAATTGAGAAAGCATGCATAAACTGATGTATTACTATTGATGTACTTATGAACTATATTTTTAAGTGCAAATATTGCTAGGTCAGTGGATAATCCTTTACGGAAACCAAACTGTGCATTATTAAGCGGGACATTATTTTCGTTTAAGTGTATCATTAGAAGACGTTCAAAAACTTTTGATAGCATGGTGGCTAATGAAATAGGACGGTAATTGGACAAACTGGACACGTCACCTGTTCTGTTTTTTATTATTGGTACAATTCTGCCGCCCATACGATAATCACAGTAAGTCACATTTTTGTCTATATTGAGTTAAGTACATATTCAGAAAGTAGAGATCAAGATCTCCAATTCTGTATATTCAGAATTTGAAAATGTGGCTTACATCAAAAAATAAGATTAAGCATAATTACAGTAAGACACGATAGGCGCCAAGGTGCACTTATTATGAATGCAGTATGGGCACATACGGTTGATTTTTGCATAAAGTTAAATCAATTTACCTAGGTTTTACTACAGTAAGCAATCTTACTATAAATATTATAAAGTTACGATTTTATTACACTAAGTACGACTTAAACATATTAACAGTAAGTGGCACTTGTCGTTACTGTATTAAGTAATTGGAATAAAACATACTATTGCATTACCTAAGCATAACTACAGCATGTGGAACTTACTGTGATTATGTTTAGGAATTTGAATTTCATTTTATGTGTAGACTTTTCTAGAACAAATAAGGTAAGTGCATTACTTACTGTATATATTTTAAGACTTTAAGGCGTTTAGTTCGTCACGTCGTTGTCCGTGTGGTGATGGATTAAGAAAACGAATTGTCACCACCCCATATCATCCTATGGGTGTCGTAAGAGCCGACAGAGGATGTATATCATGCAGAGAACAGCACTGTAAGAGAAGGAAAACTTGATACAAACCCTATACCAACTCGCTTGGCCAGCGTGGTATAGTAGGCCAATTCCTCCTTTCAAAGGAGAGGCCTAATCCAGCATTGGACTATTAAAGGCTGATGATGATGAGTTCGTCGCACCTAAATAAATTAAATATTATTATCAACAGCTAGTGCCTGGGCTAGCTGTTGATAATAATATTTAATTTATTTTTCGGGATATAAAACTTCGGGATTTTAAATTTTCGACCAAACAACCATTCGGCGTTTCAATTATCGGGATTTCATCCATCGGTATTTTTAAATTCGGGATTTTGATACGTACCCATTTAAAAATTATGTCTAATGATCATTATGGCGTTTAAATATTGTGTCTAATTATTATTATGACAATTAAAAATATGAAAAACAATAGGTACGTATGGCACTTGTATCATATGGTATCTAAGTTTCGGGCAATTAAAAGAAGATATGTCATGTCTTTTAGGGCAAAACAAAACATTCGGGCAAATGAAATTTGGATACTTAAATGAAATTCGGGAATATGAGATTATGGTATATAATCTTCAGGTAAACAATAGACAACCCTTAAACTTTCTTATTGTAACTTTGGAAAATATATTTGTAAGTCTACATTTTACTAGTCATTTAAAACACTTTTAAGGTATTTTTAAACGTCTACAAATAGGTTATAAAACTAATTAAATGAATGATAGGACCGATGAAGGATAATTTGTAAGACGAATTTGTTTTAGTTAGTGTAACTAAGATCTCATAATTTATATGACGATTTTAATTTTTTTTTCTCGTTCTGAAAGGTAAATAAGCCTTATCAGAAATTAAAGTGCCTTTGTCTTTTTATGTTTTTGTTGTGTACAAAGAAGTACAACTAATAGTTTAATAAGAGTTTTATGGAAAAACTATAAACGTGTTATATTTTAGAGATAGTGCTTAGTTTGTTTGTTGTTTAATATTGTTTCATGCACGAAGAAGTTTTGTACAAATACGAATGATTACCTTTGGTTACGTTAAGTCATTTTTAATGCTATAAATAATTAAATAATAGAACTGATTTTAAAATTTTCTAGTTTCACAAAGTTATTTGTACTTGTTTTATTAAACTGTGATTTCATAACATCAGTTATGTTTCATTTCCTTACAAATAATTAAGAAAAATGTAATTAAAGTTGGTGTCGGTGCTTTATGAGGGATGCTGTAATTTTACATATTTCTTCTAGCTATAATTACAGTAAGTGCCTAAGTTACTGTAAGAAAAATATAACATAGTTGTTATTCTATTTAAACATTTACCTTATTTCATAATCATTGTTACAGTATGTAGCTACAACTAAAGATAGTTACAGCAAGTCACACACTTACTGTAGTAATAATAAGAAAATGTTTTTATTTATTTTCTTCATTACTTAACATAAACATATTTTTAAGATTTACAACACATTTAGTACATGTAATTAAAAATAAAATAGAACACCTATAAAACATGCCTATATTTACGTTATACATTTGTAAGAACTTCGATATTATCTATATTAAGGCAGAAATGCTAAAAATAAAGAAAAAACTTTAAGCGCGTTTTTCTCTAAACTGTCTTCAAGTCACTTACTGTGTTTATAACAAGCACGGCAGAACTGTAGTTTTCATGAAATCGGTAGGTAAATAACTATGATAAATACAAACATTAAAGAGCTCGAGCTCGCTTTAAAATAATATGTATTATTTTATACATTTAAAATTTTAACTGGGTAGACACTTGCGTTAGACAAAGTAATTTCAATTTGCTAAGGGTTTTGGCAGAATTATCATAGTGAAAATATGATCATTTTTACTTTATGTTGTGAGATTGCAGTGTCAAGACATAATTATTTGTCATTACTGCTCGTTATCCTTGTGGTGATAGATTAAGAATATATAGTGTCGTTAATCCATTTCATTCCATGGGTCTTGTTGGACGGTACACGAAGTGAGAAGTATCTTTGGAATGGCCTTAGAAAGCTTAACATTATTAACATTTATTTAGCTGGCATGCCAAGAATTTGGACGATTTGCATAATAATTCAATTTGTCAACACTATGTCCGGTCAGCGTGGTGTAGTAGGCCAAGTCCTCCTATTGACTCACAATAATTATATTGTGACGCAAATAAGAGGAGGAATATACGTTCAGAAAATACTCCTTGTATACTTTTATGCAGTCATGCGCAAGCGATGCGCGTCGATACTGCAGCATTTCCCAAAGGCAGTTCGAACAATATCCTCACGACATTGACGGACAAAATAGATGGGCCGTTTATAAAATTCTGGGCTAGTAGACATGTGCGCCCAGAAATCAATGTGGTTATAGGTTAAGTGTGTGATTTTAAAATTGTGTACTAACAATAGGCTAAGGAACTATTGCCACTATGGATCTTTGGTCTGAAATAAATTATATATTATTATATAAATTTTACTTCTTACTGAGGTAAACTGCTTCACCTGATTGTCAGGATTATGGTGGGCTATACATAATTTATTGATACTTTATCAATAAATTACCTATAGTTCACCATGTTCGGTGTGAGTGTTTATGGTTTTAAAAATGTTCGATTCTAGTAGCTACAGTAGTATTGTAGCTCATTCTAACCCAGAAGTAGCGTAGAAATTGTTGCTGATACTGAAACAAAACTGAAAATTCAAGATATATACGTAAACAAAAAAATTTTAGCGCAGAATTTTTATGATTAAAATAATATAATGCTATGCCCATATTATGTTCTCATACGTAGTATAAAACTTCCCTTCAAAAATTGAATAAAAAGTAACATTGAAGGACACTCAATGTCAACGCTACCAACGCTTCACGAGAATTCATCGGCGTCAAAAATATGTGTTCCAATGAAAATGTGGCGCAGTAATATTTTCTACACCAATTTATATTTTGTACCGCTAAGCGGATTACGTACTACAAGCTTTGGCGGAATTTTTGATATCGAATTTTCAGTAACTTGGACAGTATATGTAATTACGTAATTTAAGCAGGTGTGTTTAAATTGTATATGATGGAGGCAGTATTGTTTGTTTATTTTCAGAGCCTATGTTAAGATTATAATATTTACATAAAATATCTGTAGGTGGTGTTATGATTTCGATAGGGTTTGTGTTTTCCTTAATTGATTCATAAGGCATACTTATGCTTGTATGTACATATACACACAAGTTTTATTGAAGAAAGAAAGAATGAAATGAAGATATTTATTGCTATCAGAATCAAACAAACGACTTGCTTTCAACCATGTAATCAAAGCTAAAATATAACGCTGATCTGTTTTAAATAAACCCTTGTGTATTGTTCAGACCTCCTCGTTCCCTTGGGCTGGCTGAGAGTAAAGGGAAGGTTCCAATACACGAATCGCATTCTCATACTTGTCACAACTAGCGGGTTAGTATTAGTGACCATGTTGTCAAGATTAAAACCATCAAAGACGAAATTACCTTCAAATTCAAATATTCTATTGCTGTCCATATTGTTTTCATGCTATTACATGCATAAATCAACCAAATATGAACCCTAACTGGCACGAGAATGTTGAAAAAGTAGAAACTTGGTAATTTTCTGCCGTTTACCCAACATAACCACAACATTTTACTATTTCTAACGTCAACTGAATATTCACTGAACAAACAAATGTTCAAAAACAAAACTAATAAAACTACTTACACGTCAGTCGTGGTTTTGATGAAAACAGCTCAATTCCTTCGGGACAATAAGTCAAATATAATAGAACAATTACAATGTCAAACGTGGCAGTTTATGGTGCCGGCGCGGCGCTCAGCAGGTTACTGGGTCATGAGAACTATCATGCTGCTCCTACTAATTCGAATTCGAAGGGTTATACCTACGGGCTAGTAATGAGTGGTTAAGGATTATTATTACTAAATTTTTGCGGGTCGTTTTCGTATAACAATATTAGTAATAATATTAATTTATGTATTTGCCCCCACAGATATCAGACTTTAAGTACAAACTATTCTCACAAAATTTATATTCTGTAACAAATAATGAAAAAAGCTTAATAAATTTTATTAATAAATGTCTAAAATAAATAGGTACATTATATCTGTACTCTATGAATGACCAGAGAAGTACTACCATCGCTCGCACAGAATGTCGACGTAAAGTAACAGTATCCATACTGTTGCGTTTTCTTCAATGAGTGAGAGGCCAGAAGCACCGTTCCTTTTTCCTTTTCTCTCATTCCGCTTCTCCTGCTATTCTTTTTCTCATCCCAAAGGCTGACAACGCACCAGGAACTCCTCTGGTGTTGCTGGTGTCCATGGGCGTTGGTCATTGCTTACCATCAGGCGATTCTTCTGCTCGTTTGTCGCCTATTGGTTACCATACCCGGTCGTCACTCTATCGAAAACACAATATAAATAACTCCATGTATTAACACCTGCATATAATTTTGTAATACATTTATAACGATGGACGGATGGATGCCACCATAAAACAGGAATTTCGTAGCATTATTTTATAACTCTGTAAGCTGATAAACGCATTAATTGTAAAGACAACACCGTAATAATGATTGTGCCAATAAATTTACTATTTACTAAAAACTAAAATATGATTAAAAAAATGTGTAGCTACTGAAATTACCTTGCAGCTCCGCCCGTGTAGTTGCCAATTATAAGCAGCGAATGATACTTAGGAGACTGGAGAAACACACAAAAATTCCAAACCTAACACAAGTGTATTCTCAAATGGTAGAATAGTAGTTGAAAGTTTGTTTGCCCTGATTTTCAAGCTATCGATAGTAGAGCCTTGCTGATTTCAGCATGAATGGGCCGGCTCGACCGGGGAAGTACTACCCTCTCACAGAAAATCGACGTAAAATAACAGTACCTATATTGTTGCGTTTCGTTCGGTGAGTGAGAGTGCCGGAGGCCCCATCCCCTATTCCTTCTCCCTCATCCCACTCTTCCTCCAATCCTTCTCCTAACACAAAGAGCGACCACGCACTTGTAACTTCTCTGGTGTTGCTTGTGTGCTTACCATTACGCGATCCGCATGCTCGTTTGCCACTCATGACATAAAAAAAATTAGCACTATGACAAAGTGGGCAACGGATATTATTATTATAAATATAACGTTAGTTTCATGGTGTACAAATAATATTATTCGTTTCATTCAACATTTTATTTTTAATCTATCGTGTCTAGACTAGTAATGAAGACAAAATTGCGTGCCGTGATTTTCGTCATTATATTATATGAATGTGTTTCTAATTGTTTAATGATTTCGTTGTATCTATTATTAGATACTCAATTGTGTTATGGACGTAAAGCGTTTCTGTTGGAATAAAATCTATACTAATATAATAAAGAGGAATGATTTGTATTTTTGTATGTTTGTAACGAATAAAAGTACTGAACCGATTTGAAAAATTCTTTCACCATTGTAATGGAGCGTTATCCCTGAGTAACATGAAATTATGTTCAGTCTAGGTTCTACTGCTAAGAGACTATGACCTCTAAGTTTGTTTCAGATGTTTCTTCTTAGGGTAGTCAGTTAAGAAACTCCGCTCTCATCTAGCTTTAAAACATGAATCCACAAGTGGCATTCTACCATACCAAGTACGATGACATTATTCTAGGCAACATATATATTATGTTTATACTAGCTACTGCCTGCGGCTTCTCCCGTGTTGGTGATGTTTATAGCAATCAAATGTAGCCTATGCGAATTTATGATGTATAAACTACATATGTTACAATGATTAATCACAATTCGTTCAATAGCTTTTGCGTGACAAATATCCTTAAAAACTTACACGTCTTTTATAAGACGTAAGATATGTGGATAATGTATGCCTCTGCTGATCGAGACCTCCCAGGGTCGGGCAAAAGTGTTAATGAGTTTTGCTGAATTCTCAGTAGCAGCACAGAGTCTGGCAATGTGCCCGGTAACGGTAATAGGCTCGCCCCCTATTACGTGGAGCCTAAAATTCATAAGCCGAAATGTGGGTGTCATATTACTCCTCTGCCTACCTCTTCGGGGATACAGGCGTGAAGTTAAAAAAAAATATTTACAAAATATTCAATTGAGCCAAAAACACGAGTTTAGGTAGAAATTTTCAATTAATTTTATTTTATAGTTTGCAAACTACACTGTACCAATTGTCCGATGAAAACGATACAGTTCAGTTCAAAAAAGTTCGCCATTAAAATAGCTGTGTCATTTATATTTGTTAAATGTTTTACAATTGTAGGCACTGCTGGTTCGTTGCTATCAGTATACGTCAAATAGGATTCAGAATGCCAATTTGAAATAATTTTCTACGAAATCAAGAAACAAATTAATTAGTCGAATTCTAATTTAGGAGGTATTTTGCTATATTTTTTAAGAACAAATTGTTTTTTTTTCTATCTTGCAAAACATGACTAGTAATAACCGTGACTGATAACTAATAACTTACCATTCCAAATAGATACACATAGTTAGACAACACTTACAAATATCAATATTAAGATGGGTTTTAGTGATATTATTTCCGATGCGCCAGGTACTGTGGTTTAGAGGAAACGAAAGAAAAAGTGTTCAGTCTTGTCTGAAGACAGGAATCACTTGGCTAACTTAGAGTTTTCATGGACCTACAATCTCCGACACTAGAGTTTGCCACTTATAGTAATATTTATTTAACGGGTCTATAATTATCGGGTAATTATTTGAAAATAAAAGGAATAATATACCTTTTATACTTGTCTCTGCATGGGTTACACCAGCCATGGACACGATATGACTGATGTCCAGCATCGCCTTCTCTGGGAATTTTGGCACCTACTTATATCATCGGCACTTCTTCTTCTTTTCTTCGCCTTATCCCATTATCTGGGGTCAGCTCTCCTTGTCTGCCTTCTCCATTTTGCTCTATCTTGAGCGGTCGTAGCATCTACCCTCAGGTCCTTGAGATCTTTTTGGACTGATGAGAGCCAGGTGGCAGGAGGTTTTCCGCGGCGTCGCGTTGTTTTCGGTAGATTTAGGGCCACTCGTAACATGTGGGAGGGCGGAACACATGTCCATACCATTGAAGGCGTCGCTCTGTTACCTTCTCGGCAATGGGGACAACCTTGTAGCTTCTTCTGACGTGGATGTTGCGTATATTGTCGAGCGTCGTGACACCCGCTGACCAGCGTAATATGCGCATTTCCGCCACGTGCAGTTTGACAGGCGTTCTTTACTTATATTCTTACAAGATACTATAGGAGTAAAATAATGGTTGACTGGCATTTTACATACACAAAATTCAATACAAATTAATTATTTCACTTTCTGTCACTTTTTTATTTTGTTTTAGTATGAATGTGTGTCCACTATTGGCGGACTTCATAGGTCGCCGCTTTCGCCTAATATAATACTGACTACTAACACTAACATTTTATAGGATGAAAAAACAGCATTTGCACTCTTTTAGAACTTGTCACTACCAACCGAAGCTAACTGACTTACCAACAACCTGATCAGTATTTTTAATACAATCTCCGTAATGAAAAACTTTTACAATCTCGTTAGCATAACAATTATGGCAACAAAAACAGAACCCGAATGATAAACGAAAAAGAATATAATTTCGCAGCAACCTATCAAAATGTCTGTCAAAGCAAAAGTTGGTGGAATCCCGGCCAGTGCCGTGTCGACGCGAAATTACAATGACTACTAAAATTAAACGGGCCACAACTTTACAAGTACAGTCGCGGTCTGAAAGCGTTTACCACCTTAAGGCTTATAATTGCATGAACACATCAATTACACAAGGACGACGATATTGTACTAGGCAACCAATCTATGATAACATGCGTTGCGTAGCAACTGGTGTCAATAACGATTTATTATTCCACATTTATAATATACGTTCATTTTATTACAAGCGTGATATTAACAATAAAACTAAAATATTTGTAGTCTTCAAATAATGTTATTTTAAACTTGTTATTTACGATTTTGGTATTTGTAATTAATAAGTTTATCAAATGACTTTTACATTGACAGATTATAATGAAAGGGATGGCGAAAATACGACATCCTGAATATGAAACCTTTTTGAAAAAAATACAATATTATTTATATCGTCGAGCGTAAGACTGCCTCGTTGGTCTAGCGGTAGTGCATACGACAGCTGATCATGAGGTCTCGGGTTCATTTCGCGGGTCAGGCTCGGAAAATGTTGCTAAGGTTTTCTGTTAAGAATTTCTTAGTGACAATTTATTAGGAATTTCTGTCAAGAAATTCTTTATTATTAGCCCGAAGTTGGCGGTGTTTCACCCCCGTGCATCAGAAAGCACGTTAAGCAGTCCCGGCTGTCATGATCTATGGCAGTCATTAGTGGGAAGTCAGTGCCCTCAAATATACCTACTGACTACTGGTCTAACCTTAGAATGATGTTAGATGGCAGTCGCTCCGTGTAAAAACTGATATCCAGTCAAATCTCGGTGGACCAGAAATAGCAGGCCCTGGGCTCCGAAGTGCAAACTTGGGATGCAACTAAGAAAATGCTAGGGTGATGATGATGATGATATCGTCTAGCGAAAATCAGGACGCGGTCATACTGTGAGCTATATTGATAGTGGATGGTATGCTAGTCCGTTAAAGCGCATGCTGATCACATAAGTGAGCTTTTGTTTAGATAGTGTGTACCCTTAACCAGGCGAATCGTGCTTTATAAAAAAATAGGCAGAAATAATCAAAAATAAATTCAACACATATTTTTTTGTTAATAAAAGTTTTAATAACGAATATAGCCTCCCTCAGCAGCCACAGCATAAATGCAATTCTGTCATTATGTCAAATTATTTCATCGACCTAAAAATATTCATACTCTTTTTGTTTGAATCGATGCCTTACCAATGATTGAAAAGTAATAAGTACTCAGATTATAGCATTTTAGACCTTGCTAAAACCAGCGTGAGAAAGAATGTAATTTTAAAAGTGATAAACATTTTTAGACCGCGACCGTACATTGATATAAAATTCTATAATATGTGCCTTTAATTACATAGACTCACGCGTTAATACATACATAGACTCACGCCTGTTTCCCGAAGGGGTATGCAGGGACTATACGGAAGGCCATTTGCAACGATCCTGACATATCTCTCTTACTTCATTCACTCCCATCAAATTTCTCATACATGCTCTTCTGTTTAGGGCACTGCTTATCTGCTAGCGTTAATATATATGTAAAATCATCATTATCATCCTGTTGACGACCTGATGAAGTCCATTGCTAAAAATAATCTTCTCCAATTGCACACCACTGAGTTCACTGACGTGCAATTGGAGAGGAAATATCTAGCTTGATATTTGGCTCGCTAGTTTGCCACTGATAGTTTTGCGTTAATCGTGACTATCCCCACGCTGTTAAAGGTACTGTAAATAAATTAATTTATAGTAACGTAGGCCCATTATTTATACCATGACTTATATTTTGCGAGAAACGAAAGATGGCTGTTAGGTTCTATAAAATTTAAATTTGGCGCCTTCAGTCATTATAGAATGTATCGCTCTATAGTTGTCATAGTCATGTTAGATCTCTATGATTGCTCTGTGTAACTACTACCTTTCGCCATTGTCTGGTTTACAATAAATAATTAACACTTTGATTACTTTAAAAATACTCGTTTCATTTAACAAAGGCAGATCTCAAAAACATAACCACTCTCATACCTGAAGTCACGTATAGCACTTAGATAACTGACTGTAAATAAATTTATACTCACTGTCATCATCATTAGCCTTTAACAGTCCACTGCTGGACTAAGCCCCTCCTTTGAAAGGAGGAATTGGCCTACTAAACCACGCTGGCCAAACGGGTTGGTATAGTGTTTGTATCAAGTTTTCCTTCTTTTACAGTGCTGTTCTCTGCATAATATGCTCCCTCTGTCGGCTCTTACGACACCCATGGGATGATATGGGGTGGTGACATTCCGTATTCTTAATCCGTCACCACACGGACAATACTCACTATAAGCATATAAAAGCTTTGCGGTACTAGCTGACTGACTGACAAAATGCACAGCAAGAACTATTGGTTGCACGAAGCTAAAATTTGGCATATATCTGCTTTGGAGAGCGTACTAAGAAGGGATTTCGTGAAAGCCTGACGCCTGGTCTGAAGTCACAAAAATATGTTCATCAAGACGTTACAAACATAATGATCTGCAAGTTGTGTTCACATTTATACTTTTACGCCTTTTCAGCTGATAACTAGAAATGAGTTCGTTCGATTTCAATCTTAAGGCGGAAGTCATCTACTAGCAGAAAATAAATTGTGATATAATATCTTCTTGGGTTTACTATTAGTAACACCAATAGTTGAAAAATGTTCGGGTCCTTTGAGATAACTTATACATTCAAGAAAAAGACAAATATCACCTCAGTCTGCGTGACCATGAATCCTGTGAAGAATTCGAAACGTCGCTCGGCTAGTAATAAATTTATAAAATGTAGTTTCTAGATCATCGGTTTAAATGTAATAACTAAGTGAAACCAATATAACTCGATAAAATCCGTAAACTGTAGTTTTATTTCAATAAATTGTGATATGCGAATAGCTATGAGAAAGACCGGGAAGAATCACTCGCTACTCATTTAAACCGATAAATTGATACACTTATTCAAAATATTTGGTAGCATCACAGCTGAAGTATACTGTGAAACTGACTATGATGTACTAGTACTGACACCATTGATAGGCAACTTTCATAGGCAACATTGTCATAGTAATGAACAACAAAAATACGTTACTTCCAGCAAATGTATTTCCCGTCGACATTCACAATTTTCGCTTTGTACTCGTACGACACAAAGCCACCACTATCAATTGTTAAATTTTTAAAAGCCTTCAGCCGTTTAGCTCGTATTGTAAGCCTTTTTGTGCGAACGATGTAATCCATGGATTGCCCCTAATCTGATGAGTATTTTTGCCACATGTTTTGTGTTGTTTTTGCCTTCTTTTATGTCATTCATTGTTTTATTTTCGGTGTGTGGCATTGTGTTGTCTAGGATTGGATTCTGCGTATAAAGATTCGTTTCGGTGAAAATATTAAGTGGGATTATAATCTTACTGGCAAAATACCTACTATTTTAGATCAGTTATAAGGGGTTTATCTGAATTATTAGCACTATCATGTTTTTAGTTGATATTCATGTAGCGCTCATAACGGGATTTGACTTGCTGTTTATTGTAGATTGGTAAAATTAAGCTATTGAGGGCATTTGTATGGGTGATCCGTTTGTAGAGCATTTATTTTGGATATTAAATAAAATTAGAAATTTAAGTTACATTTTACTTGTTGCAGATATGGCGGCCGGACGTCGGCATTTAAAACTACGTTGGAACTGCTAATATATTTTTGGTAAGTTTAGTAGGCAATCAAATACTTCTAACCTACCTTTAAATATATCATTTAACAGCTTTAAGTCATAATTATAACTGTCTAGCAGTTTATGCGAGTAAGCGTAACAAACATGCATCCATCTACACAACTTTCGCGTTTATAGAAAGGATTCTACGAAGCCTGTTACACTGCATTTAACAAGGCACTGCATATAATGTTTAGATTATGTTTAATTCACGATTCACTAAGGTAAACCATATCATCAAATTATTTATTCCATTCTCGGTGGTCTCGAAGAAATCGCATTTTGGGATAGGACCGCCCATGTACCACTAGTTTATATATACATATATACCCGACTACGGCAACGCCAAATGAGGGTTATGATTTTGACAAGCTATGTATGTGTGTATGTTCATCTGTTCCCTCATAGCTCCTAAGCTACTTATCGGAACTCGACAAATGAGGTGTTGTTAGAACCGTCTTGATTGTCCGCGGACCATAGGCTACGTGACGTGACACAAAACTCAATGTGGCGCCCTCTAGCGCCAAAAAAAGTGTTGTGTTAAAAAATAAAAATGAGATAAACACATCGTGTTTGATATCATTTGAAAGGGCGTCACATGCACATTTCCAAAATATTGCTTAAATTTAAAGGAGCGCACTCTAGTGGACAAACAATCATGTGTAAAAATATAAAGATAAATACACCGTGTTTAATATCAAGTATAGAAGCACAGTGATTTAACACCAAAATAGTTTAAATAATAAAAAATTAAAAACTAAAACCCGACTACGACAAAAAAATCGACGCTGAAAAGTATGAAACAAGATTTTCAGGATGCTGAAATAAACAAGGTTACTGGAAAAACAATATGAGAACCAAAATAAGAACCATAGTCACACGTTATTAGTTGTTTTGTTACGGTTCTATATAACGTGTGACTACGGCTCTTATTTTTGTTATGTTATTGTTTTTCCAGTAACCTTGTTTATTTCAGCATCCTGAAAATCTTGTTTCATACTTTTTCAGCGTCGATGTTTTTCATTTATTTTATTCTTGTGATTCGTCGATCTCGTTGGGATCGTGGATAGCGGATGGGTGCGAGTGGCTAAAATTGGTCTAAGTTGACCATCTTGGGAGAGGCCTATGTCCAGCAGTAAACGTCTTACAGCTATTACGATGATGATTTTAATATTTCTGCAAGTTGCAAATACTTTTGAAGTTACCTCTAACTAAATGCGGCAAACGTAGGCTAACAAAGTATACAAAAACATGATTGCGTTGAATAAAAAAACATCAATTACAAGAATTTAAAGTATAGAAACCAATTTACGCCAATACAAAAAAAAACAATTTTCAATAATTTGATTGTCGACCTATCAAGCTTTTGCTGGAGCGTCCGAAATCCGAAATGCATGACAAAATGAAACTACCGGAATATAGTGTTGCCATTGATAAAATAATGCTTTGACAGTGATTGATGTTGCCAGTAGTTGGAATTTTTCGATTTCAATGCGAGTTGTGTTATTACATTTTAATTGTGGAGCTTATTCGTTGCATAAATGTATTGCTAATATCATAATTGTTGGTTAAGGTTCGGCTATCACAATCGACTGAACAGGAATAAATTAACGTTTCAAATTAAATATTAAAAAAACGACGGAGTTGTATATTCTATTCTATCTATATTATATTAATTTATATATATATATACAGGGTGTCACAAGACCCATCACCAAGCCGAAGTCTACTCGTTGTGGACATCATTCCAAGTTATACTAACCAAAAATAATACCTGGGAAACGATTTTTTTTAAGTGTTCACATTTTTTAAGCCACAATTAAAAGCGCCCGTGTGCAATGCTCGAAATGCCTACTTATCCATGGGGTCATAGGGCACCTAAAGAACATATTGGCAGGGAAAATGCATCGATTTTGTACCTAATTAGAAAAATTCCATACTAACTTTGAGTCTCAATATCTAATATCTCCTGAACCAGTAATTTCCCAGGTATAGTGCCGAAGTAAAAAATGTTCGTAGTGATTGGTACAACATGGGATTTCAGTTTTCGTTAAGGGTCTTTTTACACCCTGTATATATATATATATATATATATATATATATATATATATATATATATATATATATATATATATATATATATATATATATATATATATATATATATATATATATTAAGTCTACACACATTTTAACTTAGGTACTGGTACACGTCTAAAACTACCATTTATTTCCTACCAATAATATCTCGATCCAAAGGTTGCCTGGTAGAAATCGCTTTTAGCGATAAGGCCGCCTATTATACTGTATTTAATATATGTAATATGTAATAAATAAATATACTATTATAATTAAGGTTAAATAATATTTGCTTAGGTTAAATAGTATATTATATATTCGCTAATCCCAGAATCTACAGCTCCGATTTTAACAATTATTTTTGTAATGGATATCCAATTTAGGCTATAATATAACATCACGCTATGAGCCACGAGTACGGAACAGTAGCCCAAAATAGCGCGGATGCAACCGCAGGTTCAGCTAGTAAAATTGGTAACTCGAAATACATCCTGAAAAACAATATTCTAAGGTTAACGACCATCAAAGACTAAATTATTATATCAGGTAGAAAATTACAAATAAGCAATTTCAAAATCACATTTTGAACGTTGAAACGAGACCTGTTTTTTGAAGCGCGTAATATAGCGCGCGTGTAACTGCGTATGCTGAAACGACCGTATACGCGCAAAAAAATACGACACGCCAACGCCAACCGTGCAGTGCACTCAAAATAATTGTGATCAAATAACAATTAGAAGACTAAAATCTGTGTTTTTTGTCAAATTATATTCTACTTTAATTTGCGGCCTGCCATTTATACACACGCGTGTGTGTCGAATTTACTCACAATCATTTTTCCATTGTAAAAATTAATAGCTTACACGAAATCCCACGCTTTTAAAAGCCCATTCAGAAGCTTACTGAATCTTAAAAACAAGCTGACATTTTATTAATAAACGTGAAAAATAATAAACGGCGATCGCGTGACGCAATTAATCTAAATTGATCCAGTTCACGTGTGTTAAGGGAGGTCGACTACTGACCCTACTTGTGTTGTGATTCGTCGATAAAGGCGTCTATTAATAAGTTATACTAATAGAGGGCGTTACTCTCTGATTCAAGATTTCACTGGCGTGTTTGCCTAGTGATCCTGACTGTTAAGCTTAGAGGTCTTGGATTCGACTACCAGGACAAATCTTTGTTTGATGAGCACGATTATATGATATGTTAGTTGCATCCAAGATCATTCGCCGGCGACCATTTACAAGTGTAACCAGATTTCACAAAATATTAGCTTTTCTACGGAGCATATACAATTTGTTGTTTCAAATCTAGGTGCTTGCTGTGGTGCGCTCTATGTCCATATATTCTGACGTGTTGATTGAATATTTGTAAAATTCGTTGACATGACTTATTCCTAGAGCAGTAGTAGCAAAAAAAAAATACAAGCCTGCGATAACTTTACGTAAAACATTATAACATGTAGTATAAATAAAAGGTTAAATTATCACAAACTTATTGGTAGCTATTTCATTTACATTTTTTGCAACTGCACGGTTGGCATGGTGGTTTAAGCGGCCACCTCGCCGCTTGATACTGCGCCGAGTGTTGTGGGTTCGACACTAGGCAACGCTTTGTGTAATTCACAAATTGTTTTTCCGAGTCTGGGTGTTCATTGTGTCCGTTAGTTGTTTGTTTGTAAAGTCACCCGCGACACAGGATTTAGTCCGAATGCGGGAGTTACCTTTTATAAAAAAAAATACAATAGAATGAAAGTTTACTATAACCTTGATTAACCCTAGAACCCTACATGGGGTGCAGATGCACCCCACATCGATTTATTTTCTAAATATCTCAATTTATTTAATATCCACGAATTCGCGCGTTGGAGTATTTTAGTTTGGTTTCAACCGCTCGCGTTACGTCAATACCGTGACGAAAGCCGCGTCATGTGGTCGCCTATATAAGTAAAATCGTAAGTTACTTTATTTATTACAATTGATGCATTTGTATGTAATATGATATTAAACTTGATTATTTAATAAACCAATACTCTTATATGAATTGAATACTGATATTTTTAGATGTTATGTAGGTGAAATTCAATGAAGTTTATTTATTTTGTTTCACATGGCTGTCAGAGATTTCAATGACGAAGAAATAAACTCTATTCTAGAACACGAATGTGGCGACGAAGAAATAGAAGTTGGGGCCAGTTGTAATTCCTGGGTTCCTTACAAGTGTTCAAGATCAAATAATAAGCCAAACATAAAGTTTCAGGGAACATTTTTTAAACAATTAGATTTGGAAATGATACATGAACATTTGGAGGACCGTTACCGGATGCCAACTTTGAGGCGGGATAGAAAAGAGTCCATTGCAGCGATCCTCAAAAAAACTCCCAGATCTTACAAGCGCTGTTCCTTCTCGTGCAAAACAAGGACGATGGCTTTTGTCCAAGGTCCAAAGACAGAAAAACCAGGACTATGTGTCAAAGGTGCAAAATATCTCATTTGTTTGGAGCATCAGGTAAAAACTACGTTTAACTTTGTGTAATAAGGTTGATTTTTTATCTCAAGTTACTGATTATTTATAATAAAACGTATTTTATAAATTGTTTATTTATTTTAAGAATTAGAGTCATTTTATTATGGAGTGTTCCAGCACCCCAGTGTAGGAATAACATGTGCGCCAGATAGTATAGGATTCTAGGGTTAAATTAATTTTTAAAGCGTATATTTTCTTGACGTTGATTAATTATCCATATTATAAATGCGAACAACTTCGATGTGCGATACGTGTGAGAATTTTATTTATTGTACCTTAACTCGATTATACAGTTAATAACTTTGCTAGGCTATTCTTGGTATATTATTGAAAAGTTTTTTCGCCCTTATCGAACAATATTAGAATACTACATGTATTCCAATTATGCCTAAATATAAATCTTCACTGCTCAATTTTTCAATCTCTATTTTCAATCTCTGATTCTCTCTGTCAATTTGCATTCCCTCGACAAAAAAGAGTGGTATTATAAGTTGGTCGGCGGCATCGCAGCTACTAAACGAATGGACCTCCTAATATTTTCTAATTTTTTTATAAGGAAAGAAAACAGATGATAGAAGGACGTCGGCCGTCAGCGCTCTCTCTAAAAAGGAAAACTGCTAGTGTACGTGTCTTTCTACAATAAGTGGTTCTACATTCTGGTCAAGCCAACTTATTTATTCTATAATAGAGGATATTTGCAGCTATGCCCACATTTTTTTTAATTCAACAGATTCTGCCCGACCTCGTTAAAATGTCAACGGCAAATCGATTCTTAGTGCACCTCTACGATCCTCGAGAACATACATGCCAAATTTTAAGCTCCTTTTTTCGACTCCCTGACACTGGGAATAAATCCTACGTAGCGAGTAACTTTACAAACGTTCAAAGAATAGACAGCATATAGGTACAACCAGACTTGAAACAGTAAACTGTGAATCATACAAAATGTTGTCTCGTGTGCGTCGAACCCACAACACGCAGTGCAGTTCTTAATCGCAGGCGATCGCTGAAACCACTACGCCGTATGTGCGTTCAAATTATGATAGCTTTTATTTTTTTTTTTGTTATAAAAAGACAACTCCCGCACTAGGACCGAATCCTGTGTCGTGGGGGACTTTACAAACATACATCTAACGGACACAATGAATACCCAGACTCGAAACAACAATTTATGAATCACACAAAGTGTTGTCTCGTGTGGGGATCGAACCCACAACACTGCGCGCAGCGTCAAGCAGAGAGGCGACCGCTTAAACCACTACGCTAACCGTGCAGTCAAGTTTATTTAAAAAGTACATATATACGAACGACGATCGGTAGTTTATGAGTTTATCCTGTTCATACAAACAGGACGCATTGGGTACTTCATTTTATTATACGTTAAGGTACAATGGCAGTCTCATCCCATCATTTCCCCATTATGAAATCATTTCAAATTATTAAATGAAGATGTATGGTGAAGGACAGGCTCTGTTTACAATATTATTTCATTAATCGAGGCGAAAAGCGAACGGCATAGAAAACCTTCAAAGATTTGTCGCCTTGATAATGAAAAGTTACTTAGGTAACTTTGAATTTCGGTCTAACTTTGAATGGAAATCTATTCAAGATTAAAATTCAATTTATTCCTTAACTGATTTCATTGTCAAGACGTGTAAGAAAATACTGTCTGATTTGGCCAAGTATTTCTTGTTATCTATTTAGGTATCAATATAATTAAAAATACATGCCCTGACGGACATTTCATTGCATGACTATGGAAGCAAGGAACATTATTTTAAAGAACGAGTTTATAGCTGACCGCAAACTGCAACAGTAGACGACATGTCGCCACGTCATGTCGCAGCAACATGCCGCGACGTGTCGCTTTAGTCATGATTTCGGACCCAACCACGGATGGCATCAGCAGATAGCAGCGCCTTATTCCTATTGGTTCTGAGTGTTCAGTCAGGATATCTGACGTCTTTGGGAACTTCGTTGGCAATACGGTGCAGTCAGGTAATACTGATGTGTAGTTGGGTATCACCTCGCTACAGCGCCGTAGACGACATGTCGCTCGCTACATAGTGCCGTAGACGACGTGTCGCTGGCTACGAAAAATATTTCATAGGAGTACACAGAAAGCAAGCGACGTGGCGACACGTCGCCTGTTGTTGCGGGCTGTGGTCGGCTACGAACTCATACCTTAAAATATTTTTGTATTTCTTTCATAACAGAAATCAACTTATGCACTAGGATCAAATGTCTATATCAAGGAAATTAGGAACTATACAACGGACAAAAAGTGAACTTAGACTCGAAAAACTAAGTATGGATTACACAATCTATTATCACACATTAAGATGGAACTCACAACACCTGGCGAAGTTTTAAAGATCAAATCAATCGCTTAAAAACACTATGTCATACGAGCAGTCAGAAATAAACGCCAAAGTCAGTCAATAAACTATTACATTATGCGTTCACATCCTAGGCTACAATATTTCTTAAAATAATCTCAAGATAAAGTTCCTAGGTGTAGAATATATATATATATATAACATGGAGTATAAAAAACACTATTTGGTATCAGCGGCTTATGATCCCGAGGAAAGCCGTAAAATGATATTGCAGGATATAGCTTGAGATGCGATCCCAACCTTTAACTATATGAAGCCTTCGACAAGTTGAACTTTCGCCGACAAAAGTTTGTTCTAGAAGCTTTATAATTTTAAACTTGGCTTTATAACTAGCTTACGTAATAGAGTATAAAGTTTAAGTTGTATTAAAGTTCGCTTTTGTAGTACTAAAAGTATGTGTAACAAAGATTTTTTTTATTATTTTTGGGTTACCATAGCCGATAGTCCAAAAAAGAAGTCTTAGATTTTGTGATGTCTGTTGGTCCGTCCGTAAGTCACAGACTTATTTCCGAAACTAAGGTCTTTTGTTTTATGCAAATTTCTTGTTTCTGAAGTAATGTGTTATGCAAATATTTTGTTTCTTAAGTAACAAAACGGCTATGCTGTATAGCTTGGCCTTTTCTAACTAAGATTTACTCAACTTTCTTACTGGTATCTCGTCATTATATTTTGACTGAGATGTCGAATTTGTGAAGATAGGGTTGGTAGAGTTAGGGCTTGTACATTCAGATGCTTGGTTCTACATAAGATCTGATATCTTTTTCATAGGGTAACACTCGTCACCCACTCGGAAAAAAATTGCATGAAAATGTTTTTATACTCCAAATCCATCCTTGCTACTACGGAACCCTACAAAAACGAATCCGACTACACTTGGCTCCTTTCTTATATTGATACGCCAATAAGTATTTGCTGCTTATAGGACGGTGAATGAAAACTGTAGCTTAGCTTAGCTTATAGGCTGGTGTTTGTGAGAATCGATGGACGAATGTTTGTTACTCTCAAAATTTGTAGTATATAGCAAAATTTGGAGTATAATAGCACTCAAAATAGTTTTGTCACAATAACCGACACCAAGCGAGTGGAATCGTGTGTAGAACCTAGAGTTACATAAACGAAAAAACGTCAGATTGAATAGTCATAATAATAATTTCAACCGAAACCTTTTAGTTCCTCCATTCTCATAACATATTTCACAAACCGCCATATATTTCGTCTCTGTACATTTATGGGAAATAGCATTGTAACACATCTATCAATGTGACAATAATATATAGCTTATTACATGCCCATTACTTGCATTCCTCTATTAACTAGGGTACTCATTTTGGAAGAAATTACGGGGCGATACATTCAGCTTTATCCGTAATACTAGCCAGAAAATAAATTAATGAAACTCGCCCATATCTGAGGTCATAGTTACTCCAGAGTGATGGAGATGAAATTGTGGTGTATCCCGTAATTTATTATTTAAATCTATCTTTGTTACTATGAGCGCAGTTTCGCTTATATCATAGTTTTGTTAGTAATACTAGCGTTAAAGACTTAAGGTTGCAATTATGTTGAAAGGAATTTCAACTTTTCAATAAACTCGAAATTTTTTATGGATGTTTGATACTCTTTGAAGCAATAACTATTGTTCAATTTGTAATGAATTTTTTTTTTCACTACGTATACAGGTGGACTTAATGCCGTGGGCATTATCTCCCAGTTCACCTTAAAAGAAGTAGGTGCTATATAAATAATATAATGAAGAGAACATTGTTTGAACTTACATAAATATACATATATAGATTATAATAAATATGTAAGATACATACATAGATAACAACTAAGATATATAAAAAATATAAAGTATATATAAATATAATTTCAACTAATAAGTACATACTATATGGCTTATAGTATGTATAGACATATACATACTATAAGCCATATAGTATTATAGATTTTGGCCTATATATATGCCAAGGCATATATATAGGCCAAAATCTATACATTTATACTACTACTATATAATCTCTGGAACGGCTGGACCGATTTTTAGGGGACGTTCACTAGCGGATAGCTGATGTACCAAGGACTAACTTAGGCTAAAATTGACCGGGTACGCGAAGTAGTTCCTCAGGACGCGAGTGAAACCGTGGGAAACAGCTAGTGAAATATAATTATGAATTATGATACACTTGCTGCTTCAGCCAATAAGAGTTCCTTAACTTTGAACTTGAAGGTGCACTTGGTCCTGGCAATACTGATCTCAAGAGAAAGGGCATTCCAGAGAAGGATTGATTGTACAGAGAAAGAAGAATGAAGAAAGTTAGAGTTGTGATTTGGAACCATGAGAAGAAGGTTATTAGAAGAGCGAAGGTTGCGAGCATGATTAGAACATAAATACTGGAAGAGAACGCTAAGAGGATGAGGAGTTCTATATTTATGTACATGTCCCAAGTGCAAGAGTTGAGTGGCGCACTCAGTTTTTCAGTAAAGGCTTCCATAAATATACATATATCGATCAACCTGTGGTTTAATATGACGCTCTTAGGCTTCCCTCATATATGGATGTCATGTGCGTTCCATCCGCTCGACGTAGGCCTAATGTGAGGTCAGCTTGAGTGTCCCCACAGTTCATAATCATTATGTATATTTTGTGGTTTGCATAAATGACATCTAAACACGACATTTCTAATTCCCTTTGACGATTCCCTATTCATCGACTATTTGACGACTTTAAAACTGATTTACGGTGAATAAATATAACCATGTATAATAAGCGACAGTCTCTTGTAAATGGTGTATCGATTGCATGTATGGATGCTATATTTTATGGTGAAATGAACATTAATAGCAAGGTATATAATTGATATTAATGTACCAATAGAATTTAACACCCACCCGTTTTTATTCAACCATTGGCAACATAAACGGAATATATAACATTTCCAATGAGATTGCCTATTACTACTTTAAAACATGATAAAAACTCGAAACGCAATCGATAAATTAGCATGAATTCAGAATAGTGTAAATTGAAACTATATAACACATATTGAAAATTCAGCAGTACATACCTAGAAACGCAAAGGGTCATGCCGAGGCTACGAAAGCTACTATAAAAAGAAAACTTATTCAACCCTTTCGTAAAAGATAAAATCCAATTCCAGTAAAAGTAAAACCTTTACTACCACCTTAAAGTTAAATGACCTCCCCACGTAACACATTTAATTCCGCTTGCGTAAGCAAATCAGGCGTCCTAAATACCTAACATCTAAATAGCTAAGCAGTAAAGTAATGGTTCATTCAGACTTTATGTAACGAAGCGAAGAAAATCGTGTGAATTGAAAAAAAGGCTTCGAATGATACATTGGTTCATTGTAATAGTATATAGAGTTATTCGATTACTGTTGCATATAGTTATCTTTACCAAAACTAACCGGATGCCCGCGCACCTTTTTAAAGTGCTTACTCAGCATCGACAAATTTCAAGTGCACGCCACCACTTGAAGACTGGCGCGCTTAATAAATTAGTTTTTGTTTAATTGTTAATAACGTGAGAGGAGTGGTGTTTATTTTTCTGCAACCTAATGAATGACTCATTCTAATGGTACAAAACAAATTACGTTTGAATGAAATGTTTACTTTAGGAAAACGGCCGTAACGTAAACAATGTCGTCTTTAACGACTTACTCGACACTTTTGTTTATGATAGTAAAAGTATTAGCTGAAACTTGTTTGCTGTTGCTTTTTCATATACCTGGTGATATTATCTATGTTATAAAAGTAACAGCAATACTTGCAGAAAATTATTCAGATGTAAGCATTTGAAAAAATATATATATTTCGCTGACTTTGCATTCCGCGCGTGGGGCGTAATTATGGATTATAAACATCATTGTAAACAAATTATGTGATTATATATCATACTTTTATGTTTTTATTGTAAATTAACTGATTAATTATGAAGTTACAGCAAAAAAAAAATAATGTGTATTACTTTAATTATAGACAAAAAATTCTCATAAAAACTACAAATGTTTAAATACATATGTATGTATATAAGGTTACATTTATGCGTTGTATTATTTTTTATTATGAGTATATAAATAAACCTTTGATAAAATATATAATACTCGTATTATTTATGAGATATTAGTTATCGAAAGTTTTGACGGGGACTTCAGTTTTTTTTGGCGGGTAAAAGTAAACAACTGTGCAGATTCCGATAAACATAATTCTTATCGGATTCTTATCAAAATTGGTTTTTATACTTGAAAATCTTGTTAGAAAGAAAGTTTTCTAGGTTTGAAACTGATATTTGACATAAAACGGTATTAAAAAAAGAAAATATGAAAATTGGAACCAATTAAGTAAAAAAAAACTTTGTTTTATTTTTTTTATGTTTAATATTAAAATGTTTCTTTTCTTTATATTTATTTCCTCTAAAAGTAAATAAAGTAACCTTTCTAACTGTTTATAATACTTATATACCTCCCATAATAAAAAACGACGAGAAAAAGGAATATATCAGAAATATAAAATCGCGCTCAAAAATGGCGGGAAAAAAATTCTAATTTTCACTCTATACTGCCCTTGCGTGAGCTTCAACCATACTATATGGTTTTAATTTACATCATTGGAAGGCTGATTTAATTTCGCGTCTATTAATATGCAACATACCGCAATCGGTTAAGTTATCCGAGTTCCACAAACAGATTAGTGCGCAGCGGAAAAGCGTGGGAAAAATGACAGTTAAGGCGCTCATCTGTTTTTGCAAAAAGGGACAATAGTCACTGTGCGCGGTCAAGCAAAGCCTAACGTGCTTTTCGAAGCACAATACAATAAAATTTCAATACACACTTTACTTCGAGACGTTGGTGGTGCGTGCCGACATTTGCTGAGCGTTGTATTGGTCCCTACATCGAGCTATCGGTTCATTAATATTATGTATGAGATTCCCCCTTAGTTTATGATGAGTCGGGTTCCGATAAATTATGCAACTAAATCTTCCTCTCAAAACGGGCAGTTCACTTTTACACCTTCGTTATAAATAAAACTAATTCTATATATATATATATACCCGCAGCTAGGCATACCCGCATATATTTTTATTTACTTATAGCTTAATATTTTCTTCGGTTTACGCGAATGTTACACATTGAAATTAAACTACAATTTACGGATTTTATCGCGTTATATTGGTTACACTGTTATTACATTTCAACCGAATGATCTAGAAACTACATTTTTATTACTAGCCGACGTTTCGAATTCTTTACAGGATTCATGTTCATGGCAGACTGAGGTGATATTTGTCTTTGTCTTGAATTTAAAAGTTATCTCAAATTTCAGTTCCTGGCGCCCGTTTTTGTCACTTAGTCTCGCAAGAATTTGTTATACAGATGTCTAGCTGTTAATTATTATAATACCTATTTTATTTACAACATGAAATAATAATAAACGTTCACACTAGACGCGGTAAAAATATTATTTTGTCCCTCAGTCGGGTATGGACCGAAACCTTAGTAAAACCTTCTTTACAGTACTATCAACTTTATGTCGGTAGGTTGGGAAGAAATAAGAAAATAAAGTTATAGTTTCTAAAGCTGAGTATTAATATAGCAAATTGTACGTAAAGTACAGAAAACATCTTTTTAGTATTGTAAAATCATGAACTAGATAATAGAGAGCAGGGTGAGGCAGTAAATGTACATTAAGTAATTTACTTAAAAAAAATGTGTTAAAAAAACGTTCATAAGCGTCAACTTGCGACCTAGATGAATGAAAAAATATATATCAGCACTGTTTGTCGTTTATCTTCTCATTGTGTGAAGGTTTACTCCACATACCATGTATACCACACTGACATCATTATAGAAAACTCAGACCTGCAGATTTTTACATGATGGTTTCACAGTGGCGTTCCATTAGTACATTTTGAAGTTATCTGGATCGTTATCCAGATAACTTCAAAATATCAGTAGATCGCATAGATTTGAACCCGAGACTATAAAAGTGTGCATTGAAAACATTAATACATATTTTAAAAGACAATGTACTATGCGCTTTTATAATAAGGCAGGTGCCAGGCAATATCTGTATATGGAAACCAAACATGCTTGTCATTCAATTGTTCATACCTATGACAAAACGCACCAAAATATGGATAAGTAAGTGCAACGTTAATGAAAGATTTTTTACTCTAATTAAAACGTTTCTCGGTTAATCGATCAATTCGATCGATTCGAAAAGGTGGCCAATTACAAAGATGGGTCATGGATATGTCATACTAACATATTCCCCGTGACCCCGCTTCTTACTATGAGTCGTTAGAGGAATACCGTGGTAGTTTTAATATGTACGCCTAAACGCCTATACACACAGTCTCTCCACCAGCCCCGATTTTAAAATGAAAAGCTGGCAACAGGTTTTATAATAAAAACAATTAAACAGCTAAGCCATTTATGCATTAAATAAAAAATGATTACCAAATTAAATAGCTATTAAGCCAGTAAACTCAACACATTAAGCCACGTCAAATAAAATTGAAATATTTATCATAATTTCAGTCAGTCGCGAGCATCGCTAGCGAATGCGCGTGCGCGGTCGTCGTTAGCGAAAATGTCGTGCACAGTAAAGTGTAATAATTGCAATGTTGTTATTGACGAACTGTTGACATTTATTATGAACAAGGTGGATGTGATGGACCAAGAAAGTTTAGTGCGTATATGTGTATCCTCATTTAGTGTTGATGAGGTGGAGAAATCGAAAAAACTCCTCTTTGACTCCATTTCTACGGACATCCGAAACATTAAAAGGAAGAAAAAGAATGACGGGAAGATACAAAGAGATATCGAAGACATTTTAACAGTGATTAAAAGTACCGATTTGGAGAAAATTCCCATTTTTGTGGCAAAAGAGTTGCACAGACTGCCTCCAATTACTTTTGATCATATAGATGTGACGAGTCTATTGAAAGATATACTTATATTAAGGTCCCAATTAGATTATGTCAAGAGTAACTACGTTACGACTGAGAAACTAAATGAAATAAAATCCAAATTAGATAATAAAAAACATGATTCGATGCTCTTTTGTACGCCTAGTCATACACCCTCATTTGTAAACAAAAAAATACGCCGCTGCGGACGGGCAAAAATTTTAAATAACGATTCGCCGTCTATAATTTCACCTGCTGTGGCGGAGTCTATGAAGAGACAGAGTGAGGGTGAGAGTTTATCTCGTTCTCACGGGCTTGTTGATAATGCGCTGGGGTCAGAGGCGGTGTCCTTGAGTGATTATGATCATAATAAACATGAGAATTAAATGCAGCGATACGAGCGCGTGGCGTGTGAAAGCGAAACGGCTATACCTCCCACTAGGAATAGCGAGGAGCGTTATCAGAAAGGTAAACACGGCTCACAAATAAGTACAACTGAGGATAAAAGGACATTTGCGGCGGTGGCGAGGGCGGATGGCGGAAATCAACACCGGGAGGATGGAAAGTGGACACTAGTGCAGAGTAAAAATAAAATAAAAAAACAAATTTATAACATCTAAAGGAAAGGCGCGTATATATGACCTTAGCAAGTTTAAACCAGCTGATATGAAGATACCCCTCTTCATCACCAATGTCCACAAGGATGTATCTGAGGCAGATGTGGCAGAATATATATTTTCTAAAACACAGGAAAAAGTGGAACCTATTAAAATTAAAATGGCTATAGAAAGAAATTATAGCGCTTTAAAAATATTTGTGAGCAAAATCAACCTTGAGACATTTCTTGATAGCAGTATGTGGCCTATGGGCATCTCATTTAGGCGTTATACATATGAGAGGCCGAGATGAAAGCCATCCACAACATAGGGCTGAAAGGCATCCTTCAATAAACCAAAATGGATAGTAAAATAAATACAAGGTTGATTTCATTTAACTGTAAGTCTCTGCAAAGATCCTTAGAGGGAATCAGGCATTTATGTAATATGGCAGATATTATAGCGCTACAAGAGACGTGGCTACTGCCCCACGAGTTGTCTACTGTAGAAGCGATTAGTAAAGATTTCGGTGGCACAGGACCATCAGCGGTAAATACCTCGGAAGGCCTCGTGCGAGGCAGGCCTTATGGAGGTGTGGCCATACTGTGGAGGAAAAGTGTTTTTCGTTCAGTCACGGTTATCGACTGTGCGGATGCCCGTTTGACTGCGGTAAGAGTAGGGTTGAACGGCTCATACTTTTTAGTATTCAGTGTCTATATGCCAACCGATTGTGCGGATAACGTACCTACCTTTACACAGTGTCTAAGTTCAATCAGTGCTATTGTGGAAGAAAATAGTGATTGTGCTGCGGTTTATATGCTAGGGGACTACAATGCGCATCCAGGTGAGCTCTTTTGTGATCGCTTACTGGAATTTTGTGACGACCAGAACTGGACTGTAGTAGACTTTAATTTTACTGACAATTCTGATACGTTCACTTTTATTAGTGAAGCCCATGGTTGTGTAAGATGGTTAGATCATTGCATAGTTACGAATGCAACGCTTTCCACTGTTACCAATGTACAAGTCGAGTATGACGTGCAATGGTCTGACCACTTTCCACTGCTTATTGATTGTAACTTGGATTTAGTGTCGTATAAACAAATACCAGTGTATGCAACTGGGATCAACAAGGTTGTATGGGGTGAGCGTACAGATGAACAAGTCCGGCATTATCATGAGGCATGCTATGCTCAGCTTAGGGAAATTCATTTTCCGGATATTATGAGTAAATGTTATGATGGAATGTGCTCTGATTTTGAACATAAGTTATTTTTAAGAGATATGTATCTGAGACTGGTTACTATATTGTCTGAAGCGGCTATAGCTACGCACAAGAGGGTTGAATCGCGGAGGAGAGGTGGTTATATTGCGGGTTGGTCTAGATACGTTGCAGATTACCATAAGGAGGCCAGGTTGAGGTTTTTGGCCTGGGTGAAAGATGGTAAACCTAATAATGGCCAGACATATATTGACATGATGGAAAGTAGGAAATTGTTTAAACAAAAGCTAAAATGGTGCCAGGATAGGCAGGAACAATTTAAAATGGATGCGCTTGCAGTACATCATTCTGTAAACAATTTTTCTAAATTCTGGAAAGAAACAAGTAATATGAGCCATAAGCCTGGCCTCCCTGTGAGTATAAATGGTGTTAGTGATCACCGTGAGATTGCTAATATTTTTAGTGAACACTTCAGAATGGAACCCAAGTACCAACCAGGTGTATCTCGGTTGCCCGTTACTGGGACCATCGCCCAGAAAAGGCATGTGAATTTTTCAGCTAAAGATATAAAACAACTTATCAATGGTATGAAGAGAGGTAAATCACCTGGGCATGATGGTCTCAGTGTCGAGCACCTAAGGCATGCAGGAGTTCACCTGCCTCGCGTTCTTTCCATGTTTTTTAATCTCTGTCTTTGTCATGGGTACTTACCGGAGGAATTTACGAAAACCATTGTGGTGCCTGTGATCAAGAATAGAACTGGAGATATCTCGGACAAAAACAACTACTGACCCATCTCACTTGCGACTATTATGGCCAAAGTGCTTGACAGCCTGCTTAATGACATTCTTACTCAAAACGTAAAGTTGCACCAAGCTCAGTTTGGTTTTAGGACGGGGCTTTCTACTGAAAGTGCGATTTTATGTCTTAAGCAGGCTGTCAGGTACTACACTGATAAGAGGACACCGGTATACGCGTGTTTCCTAGATTTGTCGAAAGCTTTTGACACAGTCCTTTATGACAAGCTTTGGGTTAAGCTGGGAAATGCGGGTGTGCCGGCTGAGGTCGTATCTCTGTTGAAAGATTGGTATCGAGGTCAGCGGAACCAGGTGAAATGGGCGGGGGCCTTGTCAGACCCGTATCGAATGAAATGTGGGGTAAGATAAGGTGGACTGACCTCTCCTCTGCTGTTTAACCTTTATATAAATGACCTTATTGATGAGCTCAGCAGCACCCATACCGGTTGTCATATTGATAATGTATGCGTTAATAACATCAGCTACGCGGACGATATGGTGCTGCTGGGACCATCAGGGGGTTCTATTCGTAAGCTGTTGACCATCTGTGAGTCATATGCGGTGGAGCATGGACTGACATATAATACAAAAAAGAGCAAGGTACTTATTTTCAAAGGAAAATTACATGTGTCCGCTCGGGTTCCACCAACTATGTTGTGCGGCGAGGAGTTGCAAAGGGTTATCAGTTTTAGATATCTAGGGCATATTGTAACCGATGACTTGTCCGATGATGCCGATCTGGAGCGCGAGCGCAGGGCATTGGCGGTGCGAGGGAATATGGTTGCCCGCAGGTTCACTCGTTGCTCCTCAGGTGTGAAAATTACTCTGTTTAAGGCATACTGCCAGTCTTTCTACTCGAGCAGCCTGTGGGTAAATCATACCCGTCGGGCCGCCAGTGCCCTGTGTGTACAATATAACAATATTTTCAGGATGCTGATGCGGCTGCCTCCCTATTGCAGCGCGTTTCTAATGTTTGCCGAAGCTCATACGGATGGCTATCAAGCTATTATACGTAAAAGAGTAGCTTCATTACTAAGGCGATTGAGAGACCGTATCAATGGCATACTGAAGATGATTGCATCGCGTTTTGACTGTCCTATACAGAACAAGTGGATGTGTATAATGACCGGACAAGACTGATATTATTGTTATTGTAAAAATTGACTATGAATGACTTTTATTATTTTCTTATATTTATTTTTATTGATATTTTATTGAAATTTTACTTTGACTAGATTGAACATAGATCTATTGACATATGTATTTTTATTTTCATTGACATTATAATTGTATATTATTATGATGTATTAATTTATCATTTCTGTGCCATTTGCTATAATATCTTAATGTATTCTTGTTTCTCTGTGCTGACTGTATACAAACTAACTTTTATTTTGTTTCTTTTATGGATTGATGTTCCTAATCTGAAATAAACATTATACAATACAATACAATACAATACAATACAATACAATACAATACAATACAATAATTATTTCAATATCACGGACGGATTGTCAATATTAATGTACCTAACTGGGCATCAAATAATAATAAACATATTTCCAATTTTGTTCGCTAATGAATACGTAGAAATTAACGCTCGACGTTACCTTATAATGATTATTAATTTCGATGTCATCATGCTTGTCCATATAGGTATGTTATTCTTGAACATATTTTCTGTTTATAAACGAATAATGCACAAAAAAAGCCTCGCACAGCATAAGTTCTTACCTAAGATGACGCTAACTTCGTCATCATGCAACAAAAGCTTTCTTGTAATACATGTGGGCCTAAAATTGTTATTTTATATCATAGTTTTGTAAGTAATTAGTGTTAAAAACGAAATTGTACTTCATATATAGATATGAAATCCAACATTTCAATAAACTTGAAATTTTTTCATGAAGCATAATACTATTCTTTTTGCAGACGATAGCACTATTCTATTTAAAGGCAAAAACGAAGAACTACTTATGCATGACATAAATGGTACTCTCTGTATTATTACGTAAGATGGCTAAATCATAATAATTTAAAACTAAATATGAACAAAACGAATTTAATGATTTTTAGAAACAGGATAATTAAACTTAATAATTTAGTCATACAGTACGACAAAGTAAATATCAAGCAAGTCCAAACTACAACCTTTTTTGGTGTGTCCGTTGATGAAAATTTAAACTGGGATAGCCATATTGAAGGTCTGTGCTCAAAAATAAATAAGCATTGCATATGCTCTCCAATTGCTAGCAAAAACAGTGAACACTTCTACGGTACTGACTGCGTAGCACGGATATGTGGCACCAATCGTACGATATGCTATAATTTTCTGGGGCAATTCTAGAGCTACATCTCTAGAATTGCCCCAAAAAATTATAGCATACCATGCATTTAAAGCACAAAAAAAGTGCGTTCGACCCATTTGTAACCGATAGCTGTAGACCCTATTTCATAAAACTGAACATCCTGACCCTACCATGTATATGTGTACTTGAAACTGTATTGTTTGTGGAAAAGAATATCGCCGTCCCCAGCGAATAATATCGTAATCAACTATTGCAATAGAAGTACTTTTATGGGGAATTATTGTTCTAGAGGTGCGATTACACCTTGTGAATTATTTCACGTGATTCGAACGATTACTTTTCGAGTTACACATTTTGTAATGAATTTACCTGTACTATTCGTCTATAAATAAAAACTATTTTTTGTGATGAATATCATCATAATGAATCAATACTGACCCCTTGAAGTTATCTTTTTTCCAGTAAACTGTAATTACAATTTTATTCGGGTACAATAAATATAACTTATTTCGGTAAAATATATAACCATTCCTTTTGCTATGGAATATTAATGTTAACCAATTTAATGTTACCACTATATATTATTTTAAGCTGTGATTAATATGGTAATAAAAAGTTATCATTACAATCAAGCTCGCTACTTTACAGTCAAGACAATCGCAATTAACTATTGCTGTATAGGTCACTGTCAACAATTTACTCAAATAAAATCGTAGTGTTGCATTACGGTTTGAAAATTGTGTTTACATTTTGGTAATATGGTTTTTTGATTATATTTTTATAGGTGTAGAACTAATATTTTTTTAAGTTACATCTATTTACACAACAAAAAATACCTATCTATTGGTATGTCAACGAGTTTTCTATGTAAAACTCATAATAAGTTATAATCAAAAAACAGTTTTTTATTTTTCCTGTAAATTTTACTACTTTTTATTACGATGTTATTCGTTGGGGACGGCAATATGCACATGTTTACAAAATTAAAGCAAAAGACACAATTTAAATATGAGTGTACCTTTAAATATTTTAACAAAAGTACTGTTGGGGACCAGTGTAAGGAGATGAAATGAGAACGCTGTCTAAACTCCAGTCCAAAGAAAAGTTTTAATTTCAAATTAACGATTTTACAAATGTAGTATAAAGCGTATACGCTCTCAGCCGTGTTTGTCGGTGAGTGAGGTAGGTCGCGGCGGTGTCACGTTCCCTCCGCCCCCCTTCCCCTCTCAGCTAGAAGCTTGAACAAGTACTTATATTTTGTATGGCCTCCAGGTCCCACGATAGTTAACCATTTATCGAAGCCTTTTCTAGAAGAACGAAATATTAAACTATTAAAGACTAATTAAAACAATATATTTTATCGCAAAAGGCCTATTATTTAGTGTATGGTTATTTATCCGATACATTATAATACAGTATTCTGTTCTAGTTATTTTATAAGTAAGTATGTCACATGCCGCAAGGTTAAATATAGTGATTCTAACACATCTATGTACCAATAAGATCCCATGTACCTATATTTATGACTTATAAATAAATAAATAAATGTTTGTGACTCTTTTTAGCAATAACTACTGATTGAATTTTAATGAACATTCAAATGCAAGAGTTGAGCTATGACACTAAGTTTACCAGTAGAGGCTTTCCATACCTATATCTGTACCTGACCTGAGCATTAGTATGACGCTTTTAGGTTTCCCACATATAATAATATGGCATGCGCGTTTGGTCCGTTTGACGTACACCCACAGGCTAATTAGAGATACTACGTACACCTAATGTGAGGTCATAGTGTGCTCACAGTTCATAATCATTATGTATATGTTGTGGCTTGCATACATGAAATGGAAACATATCAGCTCTAACTCCCTTTGAATACTATTCATCGACTATTTGACATTTGATAAAACCATATATATATATAATTATCGATAAATAGTGTTTCCATAGCACGTATATATACTATATTTTATGACGGTATGAACATTAATAGCAATATATGACATGTCATAGCTATTAAATCACTCGGACGTAAGGGAGAAAAGCGACGCACTACAGACATACCTACTGCCATCTGTCATTTCTGTTTTGCATACACGATAAATACCGCAAGCAGATTTGATACTTTATGTTTTTATTTAGTTCGGCCATCAACAGAATAAGGGATTCGGTACTCTTTAAACAGAACTCCAGCGCTATAAATCCTGTGACGCAGGGGATTATACATGCACGAAATAACAGTGACGCATGCGTGGCCAATCTTTTCTATGAAGTAGCAATAGGTTCGCCTTATAAAAGTTTCAGAACTCACGCGTTTTTATCCAACTGTTGTAAACATTAATTGTTTGTTTCAAAAAGACAACTCCCACACCAGGAATTAATCCTGTGTCGCGAGTACTTTACAAACATAACACTAACTGACAAAATGGACACTCGAGAAAAATTATGGATCACAAGTGGTATGTGTCTCGTATGGGAATTAAACCCACAACACTCGGCGCAGTGTCAAGCGGCGAGGCGGCCGCTTAAACCACTACGACAACCGTGCAGTCGTTATCGTTATTATTAATAAGGTAAACAAAATTTTCAATCTCATGAAGCATATAAGTGCTTATTGCTGATTTAAAACATGGTTAATAAATTTGAAATCCACTCAATAAATAAGCACGAATTCAGAAAAGTGTAAATTGAAATTATATAATAAGCATTGAAAATCCAAAGGAGCAGCACATGTCTGGAAACGCATAGGGTCATGCCGAGGCTACGAAAGCTACTATAAAAAGAAAACTTATTCAACCCTTTCGTAAACGATAAAAACCACTTCAAGTAAAAGTAAAACCTTTACTACCACCTCAAGGTTAAATAACCTCCCCACGAAACACATTTAATTCCGCTTGCGTAAGCAAATCAGGCGTCATAAATACCTATGACCTGTATAGCTAAGCAGTAGGGTAAGGGTTTAGTCACACCTGAAGTAACGAAGCGAAGAAAATCGCGTGAACTTTTTTTAAGGTAACTCCCGCACTAGGAATAAATCCTTTGTTGCGGAGGACTTTATAAACATACAACCAACGAACACAGTGAACACCCAGACTCGAAAAAACAACCCTATATCCTGTTTGATAAATTTTAATAATTATAGAAATAAAAATACTGACATAAATTATAATCAACATATTCTAAAAAATTCTAATAATGCAACTTTCTTAGGACTTACAATTGACACAAAGCTAAAATGGAAAGAACAAATTGATAAGGTTTGTGGTACAATTAATAGGTTCGCATATGCTCTACATAAACTTACACTCGTGGCAAACAAGGATACTGCCCTAACAGCTTATTATGCATATGTTGAATCTGTGCTCAGATATGGTCTATTGATCTGGGGCAACGGAACTAACATAAATAAAGTATTCGTAGCACAAAAAAACTGTATACGATCTATAGTTGGAGTTGCTCCAGATGTATCTTGTCGTCCTTATTTTAAACTATTAAGTGTATTACCTTTGCCTTGTTTATATATACTGGAAATTGGCAAATATGTAAAACAAAATCATAATATGTCCAAACAAGCCAAAGATGTAACAAAGAGAACTAATATTAGGAACCCCAATAGACTAGTGGTAGACTTGGTTCCAAAAACAAGTAAATTGAAAAACAATTGCTATGTTATGTGTAAAACGGTATACAATAAGATACCTGAAGAAATAAAACAATTACCGTTAAAGCAATTCTCATATGCTTTGAAAAAACTACTTTTACACAACACATTTTATTCTGTTAAAGAGTTTTTAGAATACAAATACTAAAGCCAAAGTGATTGTTAGTCTTGTTTTTAAGTCATTACTGTATATAAATTATAAATAAAAATGCTAACGCTATAATATTTGTAACGATGATAAAATAAGCATATGTTAATATATATATATTTTTTTAAGAAACCACCATTTGCATGTTATTAATAAGATAGTTAAGTAGGCCTGTTCTGTTACATTTATTCCCAACACCTATGTAAAAAACCCTATTTACTGCGAATAAAGATTATTTGTATTTCTATTTGTATTTGTCCCATTCACACGTGCCTTTTATATGTTCTTTGTCAGTATTTCATCATCCATTCTCTCCGTGGGCTCAAACCATCTTAACATGCCTTTCTCGATGCTTGTGACTACATTTTCTTTTACTTTAAGAGAATGTTGTGGCATTCTCTTAACACACAATTTTTTACTCTGTCGATCAAAGCTACAGCACACATACTTCTCAGTGCTCTCATTTCTACAACATTTATTCTACTTTCAAGACTCTTGTTATACAAACCTAATTATGTCTTAATTACACCCCACCACTGGGCGAATAACTCCCCTTCTATCTTCCACTTGTCACGATCACACGCGAGTTCTTGCCAATTCTTCCGGAAAATAGTCTAACTAGGTATGAACCAAACCTTAGTAAAACCTTCTTTATTGTACCATCAACTTTATGTCGGTAGGTCGGGTAGAAATAAGAAAATAAAGTTATAGTTTCTGAAGCTGAAAAGAGAAAGATATTGAAAGAAGAGTTAATGCAGGTAATAGAGTGAGTGGAGTTCTGAAAGCGTTTGAACAGCCAAAACGTGTCCAAAAAGGCACATTTGGCTGTACATAGAGGGGTATTAGTGCCTGCACTTAAATATAATATCAATAACTATTAACTTTTGTAATAGTAGATAACTCACAATGTGAAACAGTTCAGCTCCTTACAAAGATAACATGTAAAACCATTATACTGGCAGTTATAAAGAGTGGCCACGAGTTTTATTGCCCGTTCTTTTTCGTGGTTGTGCCTATTGCATTGCGAACAAAACAACCATAATTAACTTTAATTCATAAGCGTCACTTTGTGGCCTAAATGTATAAATGATTTTGATTTTTGACTTTTGTATGGTAGTGAAAAATGGATATGGCAGAGTAAAAAATTGTGTCTTAAGAGTGTTGTGGGGTAAAAGAAGATGTAGTGGCAAGCATCAAGAAAAGCATGTTATAATGGTTTGGAAACATGGAGAAGGTGGATAACGAAAGACTGACAACGAAGATATATAAGGCAAGTGTGAATGACACAGGACGAAGGGGAAGACGGGATCTGACGTTCTCTGACCAGATTGGAGACATCCTAAAAAAAGGACAGGTCCAAGTAGTCTAAACAGAAGAGCATGCCCGAGAAACTTGATGGCAGCGAATGAAACAAGAGAGGCATGTCAGGATCGATGCAAATGGCGTTCCCTAGTCTCTGTCTACCCCCTCGGGCACCAGTCGTGAGTCTATGTTATTATGCTTTCTGCTTGGTGTGAGCATCTTCTCACTGTGAGAAGTGTTAAGTTGAAAGCCATTGAACATCACATTGGCCAAGTGCCGGTTGGCTGATATGACTTACTTTTGGACATTATGGTTAACTCGCATACATGTCGATTTTTACAGGTTGGTGTCACAGTTGCACGATCAGATAACTTAAAAATATCAGTAGACCACAGGGATTTGTCTCTGAGACTCTCTATAATAGTGTCTTGATGAGACAATACACGGTTGGAATTCAATTCTTCATACCTACAACAAAACCCACTGAAATGTGAATAAGAACCTAAATATCTTTAAAAATTGAAAGTACGTCAAGATTTTTTTCGCTATTTTTCCTAATCGATAATCATGGTGACATTTGTGATGAATATCATCATAATGAATCAATACTGACCCCTTGAAGTTATCTTTTTTCCAGTAAACTGTACTTACAATTTTATTCGGGTACAATAAATATAACTTATTTCGGTAAAGTATATAACCATTCCTTTTGCTATGGAATATTAATGTTAACCAATTTAATGTTATCACTATATATTATTTTAATCTGTGATTAATATGATAATAAAAAGTTATCATTTCAATGAAGCTCGCTACTTTACAGTCAAGACAATCGCAATCGAAAATGTCATACCTTCGTTGAGTACAGACGTGTTTAAAATAAGTATTAAAATTAACAAATAACTTGCTGAATCGTGACCTACTAAGTGTTATACATGTGTAATGTGCATAGACATAACATGAATATGTCTGACGCGTAATAAGAAAGCCGAAATACAAAATGGATAGCAGCCCCTTCAGCAGGAGTAGCAACACCGTGCGCTCGCCGCCTCCTACACCGCCGGTAGGGCCCGCACCTGCACCCTCAACGAGACCTAATGCGCCGAGTCAAGGTGAAGATGTTCACGATGTGATGCCCACTCCGGAAATCCAGTCCTGGATGACGATCATTGAACAAAGCCTCAATGAGATATGTTCTATTGTATCTGAGGGTAAGATGAACACGGAGCAGAAACTGAGAATTAATTATCTATGCCGTAAAGTTGACAACGCTAAATCTCATATGGCAGTACGGTACCAGACCCTGAAATCCTGTAATCCTGTGTCGCGAGTACTTTACAAACATAACACTAACTGACAAAATGGACACTCGAGAAAAATTATGGATCACAAGTGGTATGTGTCTCGTATGGGAATTAAACCCACAACACTCGGCGCAGTGTCAAGCGGCGAGGCGGCCCCTTCAACCACTACGACAAGCGTGCAGTCGTTGTCGTTATTATTAATAAGGTAAACAACATTTTCAATCTCATGAAGCATATTAGGGCTTATTGCTGATTTAAAACATGGTTAATAAATTTGAAACCCAATCAATAAATAAGCACGAATTCAGAACAGTGTAAATTGAAACTATATAATAAGCATTGAAAATCCAAAGGAGCAGCACATGCCTGGAAACGCATAGGGTCATGCCGAGGTTACGAAAGCTACTATAAAAAGAAAACTTATTCAACCCTTTCGTAAACGATAAAAACCACTTCAAGTAAAAGTAGAACCTTTACTACCACCTCAAGGTTAAATAACCTCCCCACGAATCACATTTAATTCCGCTTGCGTAAGCAAATCAGGCGTCATAAATACCTATGACCTGTATAGCTAAGCAGTAGGGTAAGGGTTTAGTCACACCTGAAGTAACGAAGCGAAGAAAATCGCGTGAACTATTTTTAAGGTAACTCCCGCACTAGGAATAAATCCTTTGTCGCGGAGGACTTTACAAACATACAACCAACGAACACAATGAACACCCAGACTCGAAACAACAACCCTTTATCCTGTCCCATTCACACGTGCCTTTTATATCTTCTTTGTCAGTATTTCATCATCCATTCTCTCCGTGGGCTCAAACCATCTTAACATGCCTTTCTCGATGCTTGTAACTACATTTTCTTTTACTTTAAGAGAATGTTGTGGCATTCTCTTAGCACACAATTTTTTACTCTGTCGATCAAAGTTACAGCACACATACTTCTCAGTGCTCTCATTTCTACAACATTTATTCTACTTTCAAGACTCTTGTTATACAAACCTAATTTTGTCTTAATTGTGATGAAATGTGTCAATGAACCCTATGACCTAGAATGCCTATAACCGACAACAGAGTTTAAAATAAAAGCAATTAAACAGGTAAACCATTTATGCATTGAGTAAAATGTGATTACCAAATCAAATAACTATTAAGCCAGTAAAGTTAACACATTAAGCTACTACGTCAAATCAAATTGAAATATTTATCATTATTATTTCAATATCACGCTCCAATTTTCAATATTAATGTGCAGTACCTAACTGAGCATCAAATATTAATAAACATATTTCTAACTTTGTTCACTAATGAATACGTAGAAATTAACGCTCAACCTTACTTTATAAATATCATTAATTTCGATGTCATGCTTGCCTACATATATTGGAATGTGATGTATTAAAATACTTTTTGTTTATAAACGAATTGTACAGAAGTATACAAAGTGCATTTTAATGAAAATAAGCTAAGCTTAAGAGGACGTTTACCCAAGAAAAAAATTGTCTTCTTGCAAAAAATTATAATAAAATGTAATAAATACACTAACAGACTGACCAGAGAGTCTTGAATTGAGTCTTGATTGATCCATGGGACGCATCTCCCACTTTTCGAAGCTACTTTGCTAAACGGTGAAGGAGAAATTGCGAGGAAACCTACATGTCTAAGAGCTTCTATGTATCTTGTTCTGGAAATACATGTATCAGCAGCTAAACTGAGGGCTATGCCCTCTCATAGTGAGAAGAGAGCTGTGCCCAAAAGTGAGTCAATTTAATATACGGTGCATAAAAATATACTTTTGAAAATTATACAACTAATAAATATGCGGTAATTTGTGAGGATTGTAGTATTCTGATCTACAATCCTCACAAATTACCGCATATTTATCCCGTCATCCCCATGTCCCGATAGCCGTCACTCATAAAAGCATGGGTAGAAACTAGTTTTAAATAATTATAACTGAACTCCTCTGCTGCAGACTACTTCAGCTGATCTTCGCGCACCTCAAACCTCGTCCATTCATCAGTCACCTCGCGCTAGTCCATCCCCACTTGGGACCAAAATAAAAATATATTAAGAAACTATTTCACCTTGTCTGTATTTGTTTTGTTTAAGTTTGTTAAGTCGCCCACTACACAGGAATTATGTTTTGTGGGGGAGCTTCCTAAATATAATATTTTAATTGCACTTTTGGTACACTTATTTAACCGGACGAGTGCAAAGTTAGAATATGTAACACAGAGCGCTAGGTGGGTGTGTCACACCCAAATACTAATTGTGTGTTTTAATACTTTTATTCAGAAAACTAATTTTCTTGAATAATAAACTGATATTTAACACCATTTAGAACTAATTTTTGGGTGAATTAAAACAATTCAAACAATTATTAGTTATAGGTAGCACATGTTTATAACTTTTATCAAAAATGTGAAAATAAGAACAACATAAAGTATTTTTTCTTCTAATAGACCAAACATTAAAAAAAAAAACAAAATAATACTTTAATTGCCTTATAAAACTAATAAAAAAAACCTTATTCATCCTGAGATCTTGTGCAGATTTTACAAACGAAAATGACATGTTCCATACATAGATAACGACTAGTATTTTTTTGGATCGTTCCATTTTTCCGCCACGAATAGCTACATCTTCGCTAACACATAGATTAACATATCTTCGCTAGTATTCTCTTCTTATCCTACAGGCTGCTCTTCATCCAACTCCTGATCTGTCTCACTTTCAAAGCTTCTCTCACTAAATTTGGTAAATTTATCTTGGTCTGCATCAGATACGTCCGAAGAAGTGGCTTCAGCTTCTTGAAAAAGTCGTAATTATCTGGTTTGGTTGATTTCATACGACATAATAGATTTTTGACCTAAAAATAACACCAAATAATAAAAATTAAATAAAATTTGTTGGATCAAATTTGTTACAAGAAGCGTAAGGTGGGTTTCACGCAACCGCTGACAGCTTCAAACTCGCCCACATCATTTATTGGGCGGTGGTCAACAGAAGCAGTGGCAGTCGACGCTTCCGTACCTCCCTTCACGCAGCTGCTTACGGCCATTTTCAATATTTGAACTATAGATAGATCTGTAGATTTTTGACTCGTGTTTGACATATTTTGTATGGAGCTTATGTCAAAAACGAATCTAAAATCTACAGATTTATCTATAGTTCGAATATTGAATTCCGTAGTTAGACGCACGAGTCGAAATAACAATTCGCTATTAAAATGTTTTTCGATGTTTCTAGGTCTGGGTGTGACACACCCAACCTTACGCTCGTCGGGTTAAGCATTTGCATCGCCCACTGCCACGACTGTAATGATTTCGATTCCCGTACGGGATGAACTTCGTGTGTTTCACAAATTGATAGATCTATGTGTTTTTGTCTTCATAGTTATATGTTTCTAAAGTCCCCTATACATACGATAGTGCGATACAGACGTTGTTCTTAGAGCGGATGTTGTTTAAAAAATAAAAACAAATCGAACTTGATGTGTTCTGAGTGAGAATAGGGTTTAGTAGTTTTTCATATATTTTCCGTATCTGCAGGGTTCTATGATCAACATATACACTACTATTTTTTAATTAGTACAAAATCTTTAAGGACAGATTGGTGAAGACATTATTATCATATATGTGACGTAAGAATTTCATAATATCTTTAAAGAGCAAAGTTATTATCATTTGTTTATTGTAGAAAATCTCACTTAAATCATAGTCATATTTTATAATCCATTCACATTGATAATATTCTATCCTGCTCATTCGAATTCTCTCTGTCGCACTTATGATGTAGGTAGCCTTAGACAATAAAATTAAGCAAAATAATGTGTGTCGGTAGTTACTTTTTTAATTTTCTTAATTCTACCCTCTCCTTTATACTTCATTCGGGATTAGGACCGGTAGGACCGGTAAAATTTATCGTTTAACAAGTAATTAAATACGGAAGTATGTAATTAGAAAGCAAACAAATATCAAAATAAAAGGTGTTCTGGACTAAAAGAAAATAGTAATTTTGGCGTATTTATGAAGTTAGGATCAGCTGCTATTTACAAATTTCATCATCATCATGTCATCTGAGAGACATCCACTGCTGGACATAGGGTTCCCCCAAGGTTCTCCACACAGACCGATTTTGAGCCACCCGCATCAAATCATTATTTACGTAGGTAGGTAATTATTACTTACAAGTATTTCAATTTGTCCTTCGAAATGTCCACCACTATTGTCAATACAGAGACGGGAACGTTTCATTTAATTGCTTTTTAACGAGAGAAGTACGCTACTGTCTTTTCACTTCGTCAAAAGCGTCCAATATGCGCTGTTTTAATTGCTCGACACTAACCGGCTCACTTTTGTATACCCACAAAAAGAAGTCCATGGCCGTGAGGTCAGGTGAGCATGGACGCCAAGCTACAGGCCCGCCTCGCCCGATCCACTGGCTTCCAAACTCTTCCCTGTTCAAACGCACAGCTGCACTCGCGTTTTATCCACTCAAAAAGTACGCATGAAGCATAGATACATAAGCCATCGAAAAAACGATGCGCTCACTATCGGTTATAATTTAGCACTGTTTGTCGCATTGGGGCGCGGCTGTGCGGGCGCAGAGGGACAGGGGCGAATTTATCAATGGAGTGGGTTTACTACTACTACTAATTTACTACTCATAGTTTTAGTTATGCATTTACCAATTATTACGTATTTTTGTAGACAGTTTTGACACTTTGTGTTTTTATTTTTAACCTACACAAATATGATCAGTTAAAGATACTTAGAGCCCTGGTAAATTTATTGTACTAATTAAAAAATAGTGGTGTATAATATACCGAAGTTGTTTTAGTGAGCAGGCCAAACATCTTTGAGTCGCTCATATTACCTCCACTATGCTCCAAACTCAACATTGAGTTGGGCTCAACTTTGAGTGATGGATGTAACCCAGCTAGTAGGGCTTTTAACTTCTCACCTTAGTTTTTGTGGTGATGGATTGAAAATACAAAGTCTCACTGTCCTATTTCATTCTATGGTTGTAGTAGGAAGTGACTAAGAAATTATGCGGCGCAAACAATATCTTTATAAAGTAACCGCATAATCGGAAACAACCCCTATACCAGTATAATTTTTCTTGCTAGCATTCTAGCCTACCGGACTAGCATGCCATAGTATAATAGGTCAAATCCAGCTTTTGACTGACAATCTTGCTGTGACTCAAATAAGGACAGGTCTACCTCCAGCAATGGACCACGAACGACTCTACTAAGATTATTTTCTTTTGTTGGTCAGAGACGAAGATAAAGAATTGTGTAAATAGTATATGTACTGTTTATTACGTATTCAGGGCAAGCATAAAGCTTTTATACAATATAAGCCGCGTGGGTACATAATTAAGATACTTACGTAGGAAATAAATGTAATGTTTTCAACATTTAGACTGCAAATAGCTATGTGGGTAAGACGCCTACGCGAGGCGCTAAAGATCAATGCTGTAAAACTTATTTAAGGAATGTAAAACGTGATGTAGGTACACGTCAATGTAGTAGGATGTTGCCGGCAGGGTAGATAAACTGTGTCCGAGCAATTGTCAAAGAATTAGTTTTCTTTTTTTCTTTTGATAGGCTACCTTGGCCGCGGTCTCGCCTGATGTTAAGCGATGTCACGGTCGAAAATGGAGCACGCTTTCCTAGAAAGTACCTTCTCACCCGCGACTTGAAAACACCCAGATTGTACTCATCAGGAAACACAGAATCAGGCATGGAGTTCCATACCTTTGCAGTACTCATAATAAATGAGGAAGCAAAGCGTTTCGTACGTACGGATGGGATGTCAACCATATAACGGTGACGATGACTAGTTTGTCTGGTCGCCCGATAGTAAAAAAGCTATGGAGGAATCAGGTTATGTAGTTTATATGAATTTAAATATTCGTGGTCATTACCAGTAAGTTTAAATTATCTTTTGGGATTTAATTATACCTCGTACTTTTGGAGGTGGGTCAGTGTTACGCAAGTAAAACCGCGACACTTCAGTTCATCCGCAAACATGGCGCTTGCAACTTACAGTGTCGAAATACGATTACTTGAAACAAAGGTACGTGCTTAGATGAATTTTTCGTATCGCTTTGCTATACGAAAAATTCATCTAAGCAGTCATGTATCTATCTGTGGCGGCGATAGCCGAGTGGGTATACCAACAGACTGCCATGCAGAGGGTATCGGGTTCGAATCCACGGCGCGCACCAATGACTTTTCGGAGTTATGTGCGTATTGAATTGTTAATTATCGCTTGTCCCGTGCCTCGGAGAGCACGTTAAGCCGTCGGTCCCGGTTGTCATGAAGATCTTTGACAATCGTTACAGGGCGTCAGTACCTTCTAAATAAAACTGACACTAGTCTAAACCATGGAATATCGCTATCCCATCGGGTTGCGGAGGTCAGACAGGCAGTCGCTCCGTGGAAAAGCTAATATTCAGTCAAATCCGGTTAGACTAGAAAGCGGACCCCAGATTGAAACTGGGATAACGCAAAGAGAAAGAAGGAGGAGTCATGTATCTATCTAAGAGTACCTACGTGCCAAAATTATATCTCAAATGACAATTTAAAATTACTTTTAACGACCACTATTTATGATTGCCCGTAAGTGAGACGATTACATACTTAAGTATTCGAAAATAATTGTTATTTAATTTCCCCGTACAACCTCTCAAGCCCAAAACAACATAATACATATTCCCATTACAAAACACCCACAAAACACTTTATCGTTTATCCCTTTCAACATTAGACATCGAAACGGGTCATTACACTTAACATTGACAGCATACTTCTACATAATATTACATCGTATATAAAAAGACATATAGACAATTTTAGAGCCTATAACGTACAAAAGCAAAGAAGACGTTACGGCCCCTTTCAACCGCAGAATGGAGAATGGTTTCTCGGATGACACGCACGTCTATAACGGTTCAACGTATAGTAACCACACATGTACCAATTATAGCGATATTTCTTACTTTAATCATGTCATAGGGAGGTAGAAATTTGCCTTAGGATTGTCGAATGCTGAGCATAATGTATACAAAAAAATAGGAATTAAAATCTTGCTATTCGTTATATTGAACGAAATGGGATAGTGACATATTGTTGTTCTTAAGCCTAATTCTTTATTCACAAATTTAATATCAGTTATCTTCTACGATATCTGTCAACTATAAGTGTTTATGTTTATGGCCTGCGACGCCGTCCACGTGAATTATTCACAAAAACCTTCCTGAGGCATCACACTATAGAATTATTTATCTTAGATTTACTGATATCAGACAAATCTACTTAAATAGGTGTTGCATTGCTTGCTATGGATCCGACCCTCCAAGGCGAGAGTCTAGGATGCAACTAGCATAATGCTAAGTCAATAATCATGAGATATTTTATTTATGTTCTGCATATCATTCTTTCTCGTGGAAGTGTATTGACAAACAAGCTGGTTTTCGGAGTTTCTAGGATATGGCCTCACGAATCTTATCCTGAGGTAAGAACCGGGCCCGATGGCTCTACGTGTCCACGGTAGCGCTCTGGTGAGATAAATATAACAATAAGCGGTTACCCGTCAAAGCGGTGACCTTTGCTAATGCTGATTAACTATGCCAACGTACCGAACAGCAAGTAGCGTCGCATATATGCTATGAACATGTCTTTCGCTGTCCGCTATCTTTACTTAAATCTTGTAAAATATCTATCCCAAATTTATAAAATGTCTGTCCCGTATAAACAAAATACATGGTGTCCGTTAAACACAGGGTGTGACATAAAATCCACGTGAGCTATGACCGAAGACCCGTAATACCGTTTTTATCACGGCAAAGGCAGATTTTCACGCGATTCGAGCCCGATGGAAAATATAGTTTTGATTCGACATATTTTTTTTGTTTTGATGGAGAGTAAGCGACTTTATTGTGGCGACGATAAAATGGAGCGTCGTTTTGTTTAGGTAAATAAATTGGGCCATTTTCTTTCTTTTAGTGCTTTGGTTGGTACGATTATTTTGTGTGCAGGTCAAGTGATTAGTGATTATTAACCTGTGAACACGATTAATTGTTGGGTTTTTGGGTACTGTTGGCAATGTCAAAAGAAAAGCAATTTCATAAATATAATATTAACGGATTTCTGTTCTAGAAACTGTGTCGCGGTGGATCTACAAATAAAAAACAGAGGTGCACAAAAACCACCCAAACTCGTAGCAACAATGTGTATTATAAAAAAATTGTCTTACGTGGAGACTGAAACCACAACACTTGGCACAGCAGACCACAACAAGATGGACGGTTAGACACAACGTCACATAATTTTTATTCAGAAACTCAACTATTTAAATGAGATACAGACGTTTCATTTTATTGCACTATCATAAACTACAGTCATCATCGCCCTAGCATTATTGAACGTTTAAAGTTTAACCATCGCAGGCAAAATAACATTCAGTTAGCGATATTTTTATGCGCTATGTGCAAAAATGTATGGAACTGAGGGCCTAGACAAATAGTTTTCGTTTAGCTAAGCTAATTATTAAATGTATGGAACTGGCATACGCTTTCGGTACGACACGTGGTTGGTAAAGAACGAAAAGTTTATGCTACTATGACATCTAACGATAGCGATATTAGAAATGAGGATTGTATACCTTTTGCCAAGGCCCTTCGATTTGACAGAATATTATCATTCCCAAAAAACTAACATGTCAATCTATATTATCTTATCGAATAACCATGTACTGAAAAATAAATAATAAAAAAAGTTATTACTAACTGACTAATTTTGCATTCAATTTCATGAAGTACATACTAAAGTATGCGAAGCGGATAAGTCTGATATTACTTCAAATCTTCCGCTTATAACAACTTTGAAAACGATTATATAGCCAAACTTCCTGGCCAACTTCGACGTTCCAGAAATGTGGCATCTTAGAAAGTATTTTTTAGTCGAATTCCCCTTTAAAAAACATGAAAGCTCTTATGGAGAGAAGTAAAAAAGTTATAATAAGCTGGAATCAACAATTGCGACGTTACATTTTTACGCGTCAGATCGCGTTCGGTCGTTCGTGCAAGTCGACTTTGAAAGTTGTATTCGAATTTTCTTCTTTTTATTTTTGTGTTGTTGTTTAGGAAAACAGGGATCTTAAAAATGTTTCGGTGTTGTTTACTGAGTAAAAAAGTCTTGATTTTTTGAAAGAAGATGTTTTTTTTTAGTCTTAGTTACTTTACTTGCTTGGGTGTATTTTCATTAATTCCTGCTGTTATGATATAGAATCTTATAAATGATAAAATATATAAGCAATCAAGTAAGAAATCTAATTACACGTTTTTTGAAATCTAGTTGTAACATTAAAAAAATTGTGGATCAGGGTTCTGTTGTTCTAGGATTTGAACTCACGATACTAAGCGCAATGTTAAGTGACAAGGGACCGTTTCAACCTCTATGCTTACCGTACTGTCAAAAATAAATGACGGGCAGTTAACTTACTAACGAGTACATAATAGAGCACGTTACATCATGCATGTCAAACATTTTAGCCAAGCCAGAATTCTGTTGTAGGGCAGTATTTTACGTTCACCTCGTATGTTCTTAAAATAGCCTTCATAAATATAAGTATACCGCTAAAATCTTATTATGGCGGATTCACCGCCAATTATAACAAAGTTTAAGTCCCCAAACCTCACTTTAAGTAAATCTGGACGTGCAAACCGGTGTTCTAACTTCGAGTTGGATCGTCTTAATTGTAACAAACTCGAGGACTAATCCAGTGGTTTTGGACTAAGTGGGGATTTATTTATATTGACTTTAGATGAAGCTATTTGTTATACTAAGCTTGGTAAATAGGTACTATATGATTGACCATTGGGACCTGTTGATTCTTATGGTTATTGGAATTTTAGTTTAAAATTATCACGCATAATGACTGCCTGTCCAGTGGAGAGCGTATGCGACTGCTGATCAGAGGTCTCTGGTTCGATTTCCGGGTCGGGCATAAGTGTTACTCCGTAACTGCACGAAGTCTGGTGATGTGCCCGGTAACGGTAATAGGCTCGCCCCCTATTATGTGGGACCTAAAAATTCATGTCGAAATGTGGGTGTTATACTACACCTCTGCCTAATCCTTCGGGTGCGGGGGACAGTTTTGTCTGTCCCTCGAAGTCGAGCGTGGTCGCGGGAGGAGACGCGTGTCAGTGTTGCGTTGCCACGCGCCCTATCTCCCGCGACCAAATGGGGGCGCACCATTGTTGCGTCGCAGTGGGATCGCAGAGGAAGAGGAGATGCGGTGTTGTCATGTTGCCTCCCTATCCTCTGCGGCCGCTGGGTGTTTTGGCGGCGAAGCCCAACACCTTCATCCGCCGCCAAGGAGGTTGTGGCCTTCGGGCTATCCAACGGGGAGTCAGGTTAGAATGCTAATGCGACCCCCTGGCGCCCCCAAAATAGCGTCGAAGTATGCGCTGTGGTTTTAATGGGTATTACGGCCTAGCACTCCAGCCGTCGAGTCCCACATACGTGCGTAAATGCATTTCCACAGCGAAGAGAAAAAAAAGGAAAATAAAAGGATACGACCGCTTTGCTATGTTTGACTCTTCAGCGTTATTTTGCAGCGTCATCGAAAGGCATAAACACACATCTATTCACAAAGTCATCTTTTTTAGCTATATTACGATTTCAACCATTGTTTTAATTTTGATCGCCTGTGATGATAATAGTAAATAATAAACCAACGGCAAAAATGCTACTGTAAGTTTCTTCATTTAAAGATCGTACTCCACATTCCATTATCGTCTCACATCATTCAGCATTTAATCTTGAAAGCCTATTGACACTTACTACGAGTTTCATCTTAATATACTTTAAAGTAAGACGTGTCTTATATCAGGTCTCCTTACGCAATCTCTTCAGAATGTAAAGTATTTAAAATATTTAATTGTTGAAGACACGGCTCAGCATCCGACCATTCTGTCTTTATCTTAAGTTGGAGGTACGTCACGTATTCGGGTCGTTCTTCTTCCACCCACCCTGGATTATGGTACAAGTGAGAATCTGTTAAAATACCTTGAAATAATATTAAGAGTATAACGCCTGAAGTAACCGATTGTGTAATCTTAAAGATACTGTATATTGAATTAAACTGAAAGCAGAAAATTTAATTAAAAATATAACGATTTATTAAACGTCCGTGTGGTGACGGATTAAGAATGCGGATTGTCACCACTCCATATCATCCCATGAGTGTCGTAAGAGCCGACAGAGGGAGCATATTATGCATAGAACAGCACTGTAAGGGAAGAAAAACTTGTACACAAACCCTATACCAACCTGTTTGGCCAGCGTGGCCAATTCCTCCTTTCAAAGGAGAGGCCTAGTCCAGCAGTTGACTCTTAAAGGCTGAATGATGATAATGAATTACTGTATTTTTCGAGTAAAGACCACATGGACAATTTATACGTATTCATTTATAATACAGTGAATAATAATTGGAAAAAGAAAGTCAATGGTCACAAATACTCAAGAATTATCGAACTAAATCCAACGAATGAAAACGCTCCAACTTACATTCTACACCCATCCATTAACACTACAAAGATTTGTACGAGTAGTTTATCACGTTATGAGTTTTCCTTTTGTAACAGAAAAGCCCATTGTTCAAGAGAATTGAATTGCTTCAATGAATATTTAAACGTTTTCATTTAATATTCAATTTTCTCTTTGTTGCAGAACACCAATTTGTCGGTTGACGGACACGATCCAGGTATGCAACGGCACGAAGAAATGACCAACATCATAGCAAAATGGCTCATAAATATTGGACGACATGGATGAATTTCGCGTGCATATCACTCGCTCTGCTTACCAGTACGGTGGCAGACTTCACTACGGAGTGCCAGAGACCGTGCGATTGTAGATGGCAGTCCGGAAATAAAGCCGCTTTTTGCTCAAACTCAAGTTTAAAACTAATCCCCGCCAATCTCAGCAACGATATTCAAATACTAGATTTATCGAATAATAATTTACAACAATTACACCAAGAAGGATTTAAGAAAGTCGGCCTAAGTAACTTGAAGAAACTGTTCCTCAAAGAGTGCAGCATAGAAGTAATCCACAAATTTGCATTCGTCACTCTAGCAATTATGATAGAACTTGATTTGTCAAAGAACAAAATTAGATCACTTCATCCTGATACTTTCAAAGGCACAGAGAAACTTAGATTAATAAACATAAGCTACAACTTGATAGATAAATTGGAAAACGGCATATTTCGTAATTTAAAGTTTTTACAGAAAGTCGAAGCGAGCAACAATCGAATACACCGCATAGGAACGAAAGCATTTGTAAACTTACCGCAGTTGAAAATATTACGATTCAACGGGAATAACTTGAGTCACATGAAACCAGATATTTTGATGGGTTTGAAAAATTTGTCCGGTCTGGACCTTCATAACAACCCTTGGAGATGCGATTGTAATCTACAGACGTTTAGAGACTGGGTGATCAGTCACAACCTATACACTCCACCAACCTCATGCGCTGAGCCCCCATCTGTACAAGACAAACTTTGGAACGAATTAGATTCGTCGAACTTCGCGTGCCGACCGACTATTCTCGAACCGCTGCCAGACGCAACGGTCAAAAGTTACGATGAAAACGTGACTCTGACTTGCAAGGTAGTCGGTAACCCACCACCTGAAGTTTCTTGGCGTTTTAATGGCAAAACTATAGAGATGAAAGCGTTTGGTGAAATCAGGTACACCGTAACTGAAAATACAATGGATTTGATACGGTGGATGAATTTAACTATTATTTATGCTCGGTATAGTGATAGAGGGAATTATACCTGTGTTGCTGAGAATCCGGGTGGTCGAGATGAAAAAACTTTGACGCTTGTCCTTTCAAAGTACGGAGGAGTTGGAACTATAGCTGGTATGGACACTGATTCCTTTGCAATCTTAGTTGGTTGCTTGACAGCTATAGTTATAATTTTTGGAGCTGCACTGGTGATTTGTTATTTTACGTCGCAGGACAATGAAATTAAAAGACTGATTAAAAACGAGAACCGTTCTTCGAATGGAAAGGTTCTGATCGAAGGTTCTGTGGCCTCAGAGACAGAAAAAGATTTAAAGATTGATGTCAACCCTGTCTCAAAGCCTCCTAGGAAGTACGAAGCACCACCATCATTTACAAGTGAAGCTACGGAGATGTCCGAGCTAAATAGAACACTATTGGACAACGAATCTGTTTTAGGTGAGTTACATTGGTCAAGCTAGTGCATACTTTAGTGAAATTGTGCTTCTCAATAATTATTATTGTTATCAATAATAATTATTCTGCCTTAATGATTTTACATAATTTTACCGTATTTACTCGTGAATCTTTTACCTAATAGCAAAACATAAACCGCTATTAGGTAAAAACTTCACGGGTACCGCGATTAACACGTTTACAATTTTCAAGAAAGAAGGCAACTAGCCTAAGATAACCTTAACTAGCTGGTACTTATACTTTACAATTGTTTACAACTTTAATGACAACAAATGGCCCAAAAAAATAGGTGATATTCATTGTTTTCCTTTGTCGTTAAAAAGATTTTAGATCTTATTATGAATATGAAAACTCATTAAAAATCATATTATTTTACTTGTATTGGTTGCATAATATAAAAACTTATCAGGCATTTTCAACAAAATCGCCTGCAAGCTTCAATAAATCTATTTTAAACTTTCGCGATTTGTATACATCATACAAAATAATTTAGCGGGTCTTAATCGCGTTAACTTAACTTATTTAAGGTATAAATACCTCCCCCCCGTGGGATCTCCACCTTATCGTGGTGGGGGGGCTCACTAACCGTGGATTGGTAACCCGCGGTGAAGCTAAGAGGGATCCAGGAGGGGACGCTCCGCGTGGGCTTGACGGGGCCTGCGCAGGATGCGTCCAACGGTGCGGGTGCGGGGGACAGTTCTGTCTGTCCCTCGCAGTTGGGTGCGGTTGCGGGAGGAGAGGCGTGTCGGTGTTGCGTTGCCGCGCGCCCTATCTCCCGCGACCAAATGGGGGCGCACCATTCGATGCGTCGCGGTGGGGCCGCAGAGGAAGAGGAGATGCGGTGTTGCGTTGCCATCCTCCCTATCCTCTGCGGCCGCTGAGTGTTTTGGCGGCGGAGCCCAACACCTTAATCCGCCGCCAAGGGAGTTTTGTTCGGGGCCCGCCTGACCATCTGGCGGGCCAATACCCGTCGGGGGGTAGCGACGAATGCTTATGCGAATCCCTACCCTCCGACACACGGGTACATGAGGAACACGGGTTGGTTTTTAGTCAGTAAGAGTCTGACAGTCCCCTTCGTCCTTCTCCCGGGGCGGAGGGACTCCATGAGGATTTTCCAACCCGACACCAAAAAAAAAAAGGTATAAATACCTATTTGTTTCCGACGTTTCGCTCGTCTTGCACCGAGCTTGGTCGCGGAGAGACTCAGTCTCTCCGCGACGAAGTCTATCCGCGACTAAGCTCGGTGCAAGACGAGCGAAACGTCGAAAACAAATAGGTATTTATACCTTAAATAAGTTAAGTTAACGCGATTAAGACCCGCTAAATTATTTTGTATGGCAATAAATCTATTCCGCTAGTTTGCGCGCATGAGAGCATTACATCAATTTCATCAACAAATTTATCAAACCTATGTGTCCTAATTACGAATTTGCTACTAATAGGTGTTTGATTAAATGCATTCCGCATACAGTCGTAGTCATAATTTCAACGTTTGCATCGATAAACAGGCGATAACTTCACTCATGAATGCTTGCTGTTTACGTTGATTATTAAATAATACAAATTATACCAAATGTTTATTTAGTTGATGAGTTCAGTGACCGACAGAGTGAAATTCTTTCTGGCAGTAGATAAAATTAATCATTTACCACAAACACTGCATCAGAAGTGAAATCATTCGCAAGAATGTTATATTACAATTTTATTAATTGGACATTGGGTAGTATTAGTTTTAAGAAAACCGTAAGCAATACTGCACAGCTAATTTAGCATCCATTTAAAAATTTTTTGTACTAATCCAAGCAAAAAGACATCAGTCTATGGAGACCACTTGTAAATTGTTTGAATTTTAGACTACCGAAATCGCTTGTACATTGTATAAATCGAGACGAAACTAAACCACAGATTACTAAATAGTTACTTCGTAACAGATACATCACTTCCATACAAAAGTGTAAATACCTACGCTATAATCACCTACTAAATCTTAATAATAATAGCCGTTGTTTGCAGTGAAGAGAAATATACCCTAAGTACGCACGCAAAGAGTTGCAGATTGTGTGACTGTACTTGCAATCGCGTCATCGAACGAAGGCGCTAGGGTTGTTCTTATGATTATTTTGGTAATAAAACGAATGCTGCAAAATAACCATATTTTTGTTTGCTAAATACCTACATATACACGTGGCAGTTAGTAAATACATATTGTTAATATATTTAATAAAATTAACAATAAGTAAGTAATATGTTATCCGCTTGACCTCTCACCTTATTTAAGTGCTTACTCAGCATCGACAAATTTCAAGTGCGCGCCGTCACTTAAAGACGGGCGCGCTCAATTAATTAGTTTTTGTGCGATTGTTAATAACTTGAGAGGAGTGGTGTTTATTTTTCTGCAACCTAATGAATGATTCATTCTAATAGTGCAAAACAAATTACGTTTGAATGAAATGTTTACTTTAGGCGACCGGCCGTAACGTAAACAATGTCGTCTTTATCGACTTACTCGACACTTTTGTTTATCATAATAAAAGTATAAGCTAAATCTGGTTTGCTGTTGTATTTTCCTGTTATATTATCTATGTAATAAAATAAAGTTATAGCAATACTTACAGAAAATTATTTAGATGTAAGCATTTGAAAAAAAATATATATTTCGCTGACTTTGCATTCCGCGCGCGGGGCGTAATTATGGATTAAAAACATCATTGTAAACAAATTATGTAATTATATTTATATCATACTTTTATATTTTTATTGTAAATTAACTGATTAATTATGAAGTTACAGCAAAAAAAATAAATAAATAATGTGTACTACTTTAATTATAGACAAAAAATTATCGTAAAAACGTCATTTTATATAAATAAGTTTAAATACATATGTATGTATATACATACATACATACATACATAACGTCACGCCCTTTATCCCCGAAGGGGTAGGCAGAGGTGTATTTCTACACCCACTTTTCGCCAGATATACTTTAGTCCCACGTAATAAGGGGCGAGCCTATTGCCGTACCGGGCACATTTCCAGACTCCGTGCGGCTACTGAGAATTTCGTGACAGAAAAACCCAATAACACTGCCCGACCCAGGAATCGAACCCGGGACCTGCCGATCCCATGCGCACATTTATGCCGCGAGACCAACGAGGCAGTCGTATAGGGTTTGATGTCGAGTTTTCCGTCTCTACGCAAAGATGTTATTTGCATCGTGTTATCCCTAAGTCGCCTCTTACGACACCCACGGGAAGATAGGGGGTGGTGACACTTGTATTCTATGCCGTCAACCACACGGCAAATGTATGTATATAAGGTTACATTTATGCGTTGTATTATTTTTTTATTATCTTAATATATAAAATCCTTGCGTTACTGACTGACTGACAGACACGCTACAGCCGAAACTATTGGCCGCAGGAAGCTGAATTTTGGCATGTATGTTCCTTGGGGACCGTAGGGGTGCACTGAGAAGGGATTTCCCGAAATTCCCACGGGATCGGCCAAAACGGGTAAATTAAAAAAAAATGCAGGCGTAGCTGCTGGCGTCCTCTAGTGAGTATATAAATAAACCTTTGATAAAATATTTAATACTTATGTTATTTATTAGATATTAGTAATCGAACATTTTGGCGGAAATTTCAGTTTTTTTTTGGCAGGAAAAAGTAAACAACTGTGCAGGTTTCAATAAAAATAATTCTTATCAGATTCTTATCAGAATTCGTTTTTATACTTGGAATTCTAGTTGGTAAAAAAGTTATCTAGGTTTGAATCTGATATATAACATAAAACGGTATTTTAAAAAATAAAATATGAAAATTAGCGCCAATTTAAAAAAAATCTTTGTTTTATTTTTTTATGTTTAATATTAAAATATTTCTTTTCATTATATTTATTTTCTCTAAAAGTAATTTAAATAACCTTTCTACCTGTGTATATTACTTGTATACCTCCCATAATAAAAAACGACGAGAAAAAGGAATATGTTAGAAATATAAAATCGCGCTCAAAAATGGCGGAAAAATTTTCTAATTTTCACTTTTTACTACCCTTGCGTGGGCTTCAACCATATTTTATGGTTTTAATTTATATCATTGGAAAGCTCATTTACTTCCGCGTCTATTGATATGCAACATACCGCAATCGGATAAGTTATCCGAGTTCCACAAACAGATTAGTGCGCAGCGGAAAAGCGTGGGAAAAATGACAGTTTACGCGCTTATCTGTTTTTGCAAAAAGGGAAAATAGTCACTTGTGCGCGGTTAAGCGCTTATAAAAGAAATAAAATTTATAATAATCATACGTATTAGCGGGCCTATTGCCTATTTCTGTTTATCGGGCACAATACCAGACAATACAGTAAGTACGTACATAAGAATCTGACATTAAGTAGATTTTATTTCATAAAAACAAGATAGATTATATATTTAATTCTAATAACCTAAATTTATCAATTAACAAACATTTACATACCAAGTCTTTCGTTTCTTACCTTTGTTCTAAATAAAATAAATGGTGTCAATTTGTAGATGAAATTTGATATAAGTACCTCCTTATATCATATCTTATACCATTACATACTACATAAATCATTGTATGTCTTTCGGCAATGGAAAAACAAAAAGTTTTCATTTGTTTTATGCCCTTAACACCCATCCACTGCATAATAACTTTCGGTTTTGGCATTTCTATAAGAAAGCGCGGAAACCGTGCCGGGCGTGCGGCGGCTCTCGGTCGTTTGTACCGACAGCGGTACACGAAGTGGTAGGTATTTTTCGCGCGAATTTAAGCCAGTGACGGGGGCCTGACTAAACTGAGAAACGAACAGATTTCACCTATTAAATTTCGAGTTCTGTTGAGGCCTTGCAAGCACAGTTTGTTGACACAGGATTGTTATCTCTGTTCTGTTCTTCGGTTTGCCCAGGTGCTCACTTCCTTATTAGCTGTGTTACAAAGGAAGCGATATTTACTTGTGCCTTTGTTTCTCTTGTTACTTGTAGTTTGTGCTGTTTAGGTAATCACAATATTTGTTAAGTTTTAAAATTACAGATAACACAGAAATGATTTAATACATTTTTAATACAAGACTAGAGGACCCGTGCTGCTCCACAGCATATTTTAATATTATAAAAAAACTCTTTCATATAGGTATGATGAGTACATTGTTGAAGACCACCTACAGAGAAAAAATCCACATTTGGAATAACACTTCAAAACTGCACACCTTAAAGCCACTTTAAACTTATTACTATATAATTTGTAATCTTGCTGTCTTTTCGCAATAATATTTGCTTCACGACGTCCTGCCAAAGTGACTTTGAGTTTAGCCCTTTCAACTCTAGGAGCAACAATAACAGAACTCATACCAGAAGGTGAAGAAATATACGACAATAAGTTTTGATGTTCAGCGTCATTGAAGAAAGAAAGTTGTGCTGCCCTACCATTCTTTCCATTACGACACTGTAATGTCCTTCGTCCGGCCAGAAAATAGCAAGTTATGAACAATTTCGCCAGTACCATAGTCAGTAATCGTATTACTGTTTTCCAGGTAAACTCTGAATTGAAACTCAGGATATAGCTCACTTACACTCTGAAGTTCAGCATGCCCTGCGTACTGTCCATTGGCACCCATCAAACGTTTGTAATATGTTGCATTTGTAATGGTCTGGCCATATGCTTCGTCCCCAACAATGAAGTTTCTATATACATCCCACTTATTGACAATGTTATCAACAATGTTTTTGTCAACAATGTTACAAACGAATTTCATAATATTTATTCTCACTTCCATATAAATAATAGGAAATTGCGCGGAATAAGTTATTACCTTCACCAAGAATGGAAATCACTTGAGAATTGTGGATGGTAGAAATCTGAACTCGTTTCCACCCGTATTTTTTAGCAGTAGGAGGACCATCCGGTATCAAATCTCCAACAAAGGCGTCATTGACCAAGATTCTTTGTTCAAACTTTCTCTGAGCATTTTTCAATTTCCTTCCAAGAACCATAATTATACTTGAAAACACAACTACTCACAAAAATATGTTATTAAATCAGAAACTTTAATTTACTTACGCTAACTTCACTTTTTTATTTTATCTGTCAATATTTTACTATCAAATTTAAAAAATATAGGATAATAGATAAACCAATTTTTTTTTATAAGTAAGAAAATAGGTTTTATTTCTGTTATCCATAATTTAGAAATGTTATAATAACGTTTATGATTTCATCAGTTAGTAATAGAAAGCTTTGGTAGAAATGGTAGCTTTAGTAGCAATCGTAAGTAACATTGCTACCAAAACTACCAAAATTTTAGGATAACAAAATATAATTTCTACCAAAACTACTATTCCTACCGAAAATACTATTCCTATCAAAACTACTATTTGTACCAAAACTACTATTCGTACTAACACTATCAAATCTACCTTTTTTTAAACTACCATTTCTACCAAAACCGCCGGTGTTGTCAAAGGTATGGGAGACCGGGTATGATTGTCGTACGGGTTGTTTGCCACAGAGGTCATAATAGAATATCGAGTGGTCGAATAAGTCCATTAAACGGCATGTAGAAGTACACTGACATGAGGTGCAAATGGATGTGCTACTCCCTCGCTCCTACCACGCCGTTTAATTGTCTGTTATGGCCTCTGTGACAACCAACCAGTAAGACCGCCATACTTGGTCTCCCCTACCATTTCTCTTAAAATACTATTCTTACCAACGCTAAAATTTCTACCATAACTGCCACTTGTAATATAATTATATGACAATAGTTCTATGAACCGCTGTGATATGTTCCACTTAAAAAAAAATTAAGATGCCCGAAGAAAGTCCGTAATACAAAAACTCAAAAATTTTCCTAACATAAAACGTAATTTACCCGTCTGTAGGGTTGATTTTCCCAACATTAGGCGGAAATTTCACTGGTCGCGGGTATACTGACGTCGTTACCGCGACCCCGTCATGAGGGTCGATAGAGGAACACCGCGGTGTTTTTGTAGTAACCCCGAACATCTAGGGGGGAGAGCCGTGCTACACCCCCCTCTCTCCACCTGCCCCAAACTCGGTACAGAGTTGGCGGGTCCCTTTGAGGGACAGTCCGTAACTGGATTTCATCGCGATACAAAAAAAGGGGAAAATTCCTCAATATCAGAGATCAGTTCACCCAACATTAAGGGTTAACTGTTAATATTCGGGGAATATTACCTGCCATCAGCAATAATTCACTATAGTGATAATTTTACCAACATCGGGTATAATTTTACACACCACCACTTTCAAAGTAAGGCAAGGTCACCTTAAGGAGGCATAACGGTTTTTCCTGGCAGTTACTGCAAGGAACTTATTAGATGCTATAAAAAATTTTTTGAATATAGAACCGTCCATGTAGAGAGAAAGCAGTGAAATCTTAAGAAATTTATAGGAAAATATTGAAAAATAAGTTCAATGTTCACACCTATCTTCTTTCAAACTTACCCAATTTAAATGAGCATACCATCAAATGAAAGAGCTCTTTTCAGCGCGTGTTATAGGCCTATAACGAAACGGCTACCTCAACGAGAACCAGATATATAGAAGCAGAAAGTCATTGACTACGGCTACGAAAACGTAAAAAATGTATGAGAGAAAACTGTTTTTGCATATAACTTGATGAATGTGCAAGTTAGGTAATTTCTTATGCGTGATGACAAATCCGTGCAGCGAGAGTAGAATATTATAGAACCTTACACAGTAGGTAACTGTAATCAAAACAGACATTATAATATAATATATAAATTACTCATTTAGAAAGTAATGCAGTAATCACCGCGACTAGAACTAGTTTGGTTCTTAACACGTACCTACTCTGCTTGTATCAACTTAAGTCATCGCTTAGGTCAAATGATTATAATGTGAATTAAAATGATATCTTTATCTTTTTATAAAAATCTTAGTCAAGTCATGATAGACCAAAGTCCTTATTCGCTATTCTATAGGCAGTCTTTACACCTCAGTTATTCCACCGTGCCTTCATTCTTTTTATATTCCTTTGTAAATTTTCTTCAAGGCTGACAGCCCTACAGTTAATTAACAAATCAAGAATAAAAATACGTTCACAAATCCAAACATTAAAAATTCAATTGTTTCACTGGTTCACTCAAACAGATTTCAAAAACTCGTGACCTTGTATTTATTTTCCTGCTCCCTGGCTACAAATATTAAGAAACGACAGGAAACATTGTATTCGCATCAAATGTTCACGAAAACAAGCCATACGAGGTAATTTGCCCAAAATATTTTCATAATTGCCTTGAGGTACGTCTCTAAACATAATATAAAACATTATTTTGTCGGCAAGAGGCAATCCTCATAGTAAATGGTCTTCGACATTTATTTCATCAAAGAGTTGGCCCACAAATGTCAACAAGGTTGACTTGTTTTTGAAGTTATGGTAATGAACGTTGGTTCGTAAAAATATTTGGCACAAGTTCTGCCTGTTGTTCTTTCAGATTGGACAAAATATTTAAGTGTCGACTTTTTATTTGACAAATTGACTAGGAACATGAGGTTAAAAGATTATTCTGTGTTACTATACTTATCTGATATTGGATGATGATGCATTTTAATATTCAAACGACTTTAACATCTTATGTTGTGTTACTTATGGTACCAATTATTTCAATCTACATTTTTTATTTTTTATTTAATAACTTTATATACACTGAAGCGTATAAAGGCGGACTTAATGCCTTGGGCATTCTCTCCCAGTCTACCTTAGTGTGGTGGAGAGATTAAAGTAGGTGTATTATAGAAGTGAGTGAAGAAGAACTTTTGTAGCATAAACATAATACATGTTATATACATAATATTATTTAAATACCACTATACACCTATTTAATTAAACATAAATGTTAAAATATTATCCTACGAAATATGTATATACAAAACAAATAAAACGAAAACAGAAAATAAGTTAGAGGGCGTCATAAAAGTCCTCCACATCGCCGTCGACTGGGAGCGTGCCCAGAACGCTGGCAGCATTGCCACGTTGTATGGCAATTATGGCAATGGCTAAATTTTTGGGCCAAGTGGCCCAAAAATTTAGCCAACCCAGCCTTCTGGTCACACGAGGTGTCGACCAGTCTCTTTGCGAAATCTTTAAAAAGAGATCTTGCACTTGAAAATGAAAATGTTTTATTTGTACATCCACACAAACTTAAGAAACACTTAAAAAATAATAAACTTAACAATCAAATAAACTTAAACTAGAGGTACACTAGAGATATAAGTAGGTACATTATTAATGGTGGCGTTACGTGGAGGACAAATAAGGCGCTGCGTCAGCTATTGTTGCAGTATAAACTACAACGCTGGTATTCTCGCAGGCCGAGTAAATAGATAAATACACATAAATAATACACACATATATATATATTTAATATATGATAAAGAACAATAAAATATATAGCAGTCTTAGTAATTAATATATAAACTACGTCAATATATATACAAATATATATACACACATACTTAATATAAATATTTATAGAAATAATATGATATTATTTCTATAAATGGACCCCATGGCCCCAACGTTTCGACCCCAAACGGCTCAAATACGTAATCCCCTACTAGGTTTGCGTATTTGCGCCGTTTGAAGGTCTCCGCTGTAGCAGCAGCAGCGCCCGCACAACCCGCTGTGCCAGGAAGATGAGATGGCGCGAGGGTATCGACACACGTTGCGTCCCACACCAAAGGCCTACCCAACTTCCATGGCAGTAAAGACATACCATCCGGTCTTTTGCCATCGTCACGTGCCAGCCCCTGCGGTTCAAGTTGGGCTGGAACGCCAGCGGTGACAAGAGCCCGGCGAAGTATGTCATTGAGATTGCCGTGTCGAATTTTGTTATATACATAGTTCAAAAATACATACATTCGATAGTACAAGAACATATTAATAAATAAGTACCTATACAAAATATAAAATATATAGTAATTATAAACTAAGGATACATAACAAATTATAATAATATTAAATATAAACAAACACTAAATACCAATATACTTAAACATATTATTAGGATACTTCTGCCAATTTATCCAACAACAGCTGTTTTACTCTGGATTTAAAGCGATCCTTTGTAGTAGCCATCCTGATTTCTAGAGGAAGGGCATTCCAAAGAAGGATTGCTTGAATGGGAAAGGACGATTGAATTAAAACAGATTCACATAGTTGTGAAGGACAAAGTAGGAGAAGATTATTGGAAGAACGAAGATTTCGATCGTGGTTGGAACTCAAGTATTGGAAATAAGAATTAAGGTATTTTGGGGTATTGGGAGACATAAGGGTAGAATAGAGAGTAGTGAGGGCACGCATACTGCGTCTTTGACGAACAGGAAGCCACTTCAATTTAGAACGATAAGTAGATACATGATCATTCTTGCGAAGGTTAAAGATAAATCAAATGCAGTTATTGAGAAGACGATCCAGTTTGTTGAGAAGTTCTGCATTCAGATCATAGTAGCATACATCACCATAGTCGATCAACGGGAAAACCAAAGTTTGCACAAGCACAGTCTTGGTCTTGGGTGGGAGGAAGTTTCTTAAGCGATTTAGAGCACGTAAGGTACCTGTAATTTTCTGACCGACTTGAGTAACTTGGTTACGCCAACTTAAGGTACAATCCATATGCAGGCCAAGGTTCTTGACCACTGGAAAGAAGTCTATAGCTATAGTCCCATCGTAGACTAGCGCTGGCAGAGTTGTAAAATCTAGTTTTTGTATTGACCGCTGGCTGCCAATGAAGTGATCATTCGTCGACTGATGTTGTCACTTCCAACAGCATTGGATTTGATGGAAAGGATTCTCTTTTTGATCTCATTCGATGCAAGTGGAGAAAAATGAAAGGATTCAACATCGGGTTGGGTTAAACCAGCTAAGCAGTTCACCGTGAGGCACCCAGCTTGGTGATCCAGTGACGAGGTAGTCGTGAAATGTATATTGATATCATCCAAGCTAAGCGCCCCAAGGCAGTCAACACGTCGCTGTTTGCCGATACCTAAAGTTCCAAGGAACCTCCAGATATCGGCAGAGGATGAGGATGATATATTATGAAGTATGTGTTGGCGTTTTGCGTTGCGTACCATCTGATTACACCGATTTCTTGCAGATTTAAAAAGACTCCAGTTCTCGTTGCAGCGGTCCTTTTATAGTTTCGAAAAGCCCGGTCCCTACGCCTCATCGCCATACGCACACCTCTCGTAATCCAGGGTGCTGGTAAATGCTTTAATTTCACTTTCCTTACGGGGGACATCATACAATTTACCTATTGCATTATTAAAGAAAAGTACCTTGTCATCAATTCTGGTAGCAGACTCCATGGGTTCCCAGTTGATAATAGCCGCATTTTCGCGGAGCTTGCTCACATCCATGCGACCAAAACAACGTCCGTGCAAAACTTTAGGTGAGGATTCGGAAGGTTTGAGGCGGTATGATAGGAATATTAGGTCATGACGGGATATACCGGGAGCAGGGTGTTGGCCGTGGGAGGAGGATAGGGTTGTAGAAGACTTGATGATTAAGTCTAGCCAGGTATCCTCTTTTTTTTTTTCCGTATTCCTCACGTACCCGTATGTCGGAGGGTCGGGTATCGCTAAAGCATTCCTCGCTACCCCCCGACGGGTATTGGCCCGCCAGATGGTCAGGCGGGCCCCGAACAAAACCCCCTTGGCGGCGGATGAAGGTGTTGGGCTCCGCCGCCAAAACACTCAGCGGCCGCAGAGGATAGGGAGGACGGCAACGAAACACCGCATCTCCTCTTCCTCTGCGGCCCCACCGCGACGCAACGATGGTGCGCCTCCATTTGGTCGCGGGAGATAGGGCGCGCGGCAACGCAATACCGACACGCCTCTCCTCCCGCGACCGCACCCGACTGCGAGGGACAGAAGATCTGTCCCTCGCAACCGCCCCTTTGGACGCATCCTGCGCAGGCCTCCGTCAAGCCCACGCGGAGCGTCCCCTCTTGGATCCCTCTTAGCTTCACCGCGGGTCACCAATCCACGGTTACTAAGCCCCCCCACCACGACAAGGTGGAGATCCCACGGGGGGGAGCCAGGTATCCTCTGCGTCATTGTTGTAGTGAGTGGGTTGTACATTTCATTATGAGATACCAGAGGATACCCGCAGCTACGCCCGCACACTTTTTTTATTTAACCGTTTTTATCCGATTCCATGGGCATTTCAGGTAATCCCTTCCTACAATTTTTTTCTATAGGCTCACGCCCGTGTCCCCGAAGGGGTAGGCAGAGGTTATTACACCAACATTTCGCCTATGCGCGCATGAATTTTTAGGTCCCACGTAATTGAAATAAAACTCGAAAACATGAAAAAATCCTCTTCAATAAAACTTTTAACACACACTATCTCACAAATATTTAGCATTTTATTTATTCACATCACTTTATATACCTTACTTAATGAATTATTGAATTTAATCAACAGTTAATATCAACTTCACTTATATTTTTATAAATCAACAAAAGTTTAAACACATCATCGGAATACGAAACGGCTGCCATAATCGCGCGCGAAACTGTGCCGACTTAGATACACTTTCGTAAATATCAAAACCATAAGTTTATTTTATTATTATTTATTCATTTATTATTGCAAAAAAAGTCTATAAAAAATGACAACCAATTACAATGCAGAATTTAAAAGAATATTCATACATAGTGGAACATAATCTTATTGGTGGAATTATTTTAACGTCATTTCAAGTAGTGAAACATGGCGCTGTCGTTGCGGGACATACGTGTTTCCCGCAAGCGCTGGACGGAACAAATTTTCCTGGGACATACGTATGTCCCGCCTGCGTTCCAGAGGTTAAAGGATGGCGACACCGAGAGCGTAATAAAAATAGGGTCTTGGAAAGAATAAAAGTAGAAAATCTACAAGAGAAAGATGTGAAAGACGAGTATAAACGAAGATTGATAGCAAGATTTGAGAGATTCGATGGCATAAATGATATGGAAGAATTATGGCAGGCCTTTAAAGAAGAGGTAGTATGTGTAGCTTCTGAAGTACCAAGAGAAGGAAAATACGAAAGGTTAAGAATACATGGTGGGACAAGGATGTACAATCAGCAGTGTCAGAGAAGAAGAAAGCTTGGTCAGATTGGTTGGCTGCCAGAGCAAATGAAAGAATGGGAAAAGCTACGAGTGTAGACATAGATGAAGCAAAAAAGGAGTTTGTTAGGTCAAAAAGAATAGTGAAAGAAATGGTTAAAAGGAAAAAAGAGGAAAAGAAAGATGAGTTTGATAGCAGATTATCTGACGATTTCCAGAGGAACATTAAGTTTTTTTGGAAATCCGTTCGTGCAGTTCGAGGAAGAACTCAATCCTCAGAACACACATCCATCAGAGACGAGAATGGAAGTATAGTAGATGGTGAATTGTGCGTGCTGAAGAGATGGAAATAGTATTTTGAAAGTTTATTCGAAAGAACGGCGATAGAGACACCGATAGCTGAAGTGAATTGTAATGATAGCAATGATGAAAGCGTTATTGGCGTGGATGCGATCGTGAAGGCACTGGGAAGTATGAAAGAAGGTAAGGCTGCAGGATATGATAGGATTACAGTCGAAATGCTGAAGGCTGGACAGGGCATCATAGTTGGTCAGTTGCAGCGGTTATATAACTTGTGTTGGAACACCGGCCGAGTACCTAATGACTGGACCACAGCTGTTGTTGTGCCTCTTTATAAAGGAAAAGGCTCGCAACAAGACTGCAAAAACTATAGAGGCATTAGCCTTCTCAGCATTGTTGGCAAATTGTATGCAAAGGTACTTATTGAAAGAGTTATGGAAGTAACCGACAAGAAAATATGGGATGTACAAGCGGGATTCCGAAAGGGTATGGGATGCACGGATCAGGTTTTTTCCTTGCGAAGCATAGCCGGAAAATTTTTGGCCAAAGGTCAAAAGGTCTATTGCGCATTCGTGGATTTGGAAAAGGCTTACGATAGAGTGGTGAGGAATGAAATGTGGTCGGTGCTGTCAATGAATGGGGTGGACAGCAGCCTCATTCGAGCTCTGAAATCCCTTTATGAGGATTCTAGAGCTTGTGTGAGGATAAACGGGGCATACACTGACTGGTTTACCATCGAAAAAGGTGTTAGACAGGGATGTGTAGCGTCGCCGTGGCTGTTTAACCTCTTCATGGACAGTTGTTTGCAAGATTTGAAACATAGTGACTGCGGATTAAGGATGAATGGGTTACTCGTCAAATGCCTCCTTTATGCTGATGATCAGGTTATACTTGCATCTTCAACGGAGGAGTTGCAGGAGATGGTAACAATCATGCATCGTGCGTTAGAAAGGAAAGGAATGAAAGTGAATGTAAGTAAAACGAAAGTTATGGTTTTTGAAAAGGAGGAATGCGTTACGGCTTGTAATGTTTTGATCGATGGACAGCGAGTGGAACAAGTGAATGAGTTTGTTTACTTAGGTACGTTGTTTACAAGAGATGGTAAGAATGAAGCAGATATTGAAAGGAGAGTTAATGCAGGTAATTGTGTGAATGGAGCTCTGAAGGCGTTTATGAACAGTCAAAACGTGTCCAAAAAGGCACGTTTGGCTGTACATAGAGGTGTGTTAGTGCCTAGCCTTATGTATGCTAGTGAAATTTGGGTATGGCAGAAGAGATTTGAAAGTAGAATAAATGCTGTAGAAATGAGAGCACTGAGAAGTATGTGTGGTGTGTCTTTGACCGACAGAGTGAAGAATTGTGTGATACGAGAGTGGTGTGGGGTAAAAGAAGATGTAGTGACAAGAGTTGAGAAAGGCATGTTAAGATGGTTTGGGCACATGGAGAGGATGGATGACGATAGACTGACAAAGAAGATATATCAGGCTAGTGTGAATGGGACAGGATAAAGGGGAAGACCTAGGAGAACGTTCTCTGACCAGATTGGAGACATCCTGAAAAAAGGACAAGTAAGAAGTACCCTTAACAGAAGAGCATGCTTGAGAAACTTGATAGGAGTGAGTGAAGCAAGTGAGGTATGTCAGGATCGTTGCAAATGGCGTTCCGTAGTCTCTGCCTACCCCTCCGGGAAACAGGCGTGAGTCTATGTATGTTTGTATGTACTTCGTAACTTGCCATAACGACATTGTTCTATATCTAACTTTTTGTACAACTAAACGTCGTGCACTAAATTACCGAAAGTTTTTATTTTATCTAAATTTAATTAAATAAAAAATGGTTTTTTGCTCTCTAGCGCATATTATTTCAAATTTTGAGATGCTTTTTAGTATTTATGGAGAGAAAATGGAATAGTCTGGTCTGAATCTGGACCATTTACTTTAGGCAATGACATCTTTAAGGCTATAAAGACTTCATAAGCTATTTTATGTATCACTTAAAGAACACTTAGGCCCACTTGCGTAACGTTTGATTTAAGTCACTCCTTAATTTAAATTCGTTGAACAGAATTAACAGCATAAAATAATTTAAGTTAAAAGTATTTAGCGTCCTCTTGCACAACGACAACAACGCTTAGATTTAGTTAAACATTTTATGAGGTCGGTAAAGTAGTTTCTACGTTTTGTTTCATGGCATGAAGCCTTTTTGTTACGATTTTAACAATGTTATGCGTATGGTTTCGCATAAAACCTTAGACTATATATACTTTGAGCATAAAACAAAACGCATTGTCGTCGCCTAGCAACGAAATGTCAATTGACAAATAATAACTAGAAACTTTTGAGCATTAACCCTAGAACCCTACATGGGGTGCAGGTGCACCCCACACCGATTTGTTTTCTAAATATCTCAATTTCTTTAATATCCACGAATTCGCGGGTCGGAGTATTTTAGTTTGGTGTTAACCGCTCGCGTTACGTTAATATCGTGACGAGGGACCGCGTTGTGTGGTCGCCTGTAACTATAAGAGCTGTGGGGTACGCCAGTAACCCAGTGTAGTAAAATCGTAAGATTATTTTTTTATTACGATATGTAATAAGTTATTAAATTTGATTATTTATTAAAACAATAGTCTTATATATGAATTAAATACAGATATTTTTAGATATTATGAAGGTAAAATTCAATGAAGTTTATTTATTTTGTTTCGGATGGCTGTCAGAGGTTTGAATAACGAAGAAATAAGCTTTATTCTAGACCACAAATCTGGCGAGGAAGAAATAGAAGTTGGGACCAGTTGTAATTCCTGGGTTCTTTATAAGTGTTCAAGATCAAATAATAAGCCAAATATAAAGTTTCAGCAGACAGTTTTGAAATTAGGTTTGGAACTGATACATGAACATTTGGAGGACCGTCACCGGATGCCAACTTAGTCCATTGCAGTGATCCTCAAAAAAGGACCAAATCCTACAAGCGCTGTTGCTCAAACTACATTTAACTTTGTGTAATAAGGCTGATTTGTGATCTCAAGTTACCGATTCTGTTTAGTAAAACGTATTTTCATGAATTGTATTTTTTTATTTTAAGGATTACAGTCATTTTAGTATGGGGTGTTCCAGCACCCCAGTGTAGGAATAACATGTGCGCCAAATAGTGTAGAATTCTAGGGTTAACAATAACACAAGTAGGTACATTGTTATCAGTTATATCATCATCATCATCAAGTCAGCCTAGGGACGTCCACTGCTGGACATAGGCCTCCCCCTGCTGCGTCGTCCGGTCCAGTTATATAATTATTGATAATTTTCGTCGCTAATGACAAGATGCCAACATCAGTGTGACAGTTCTTAAATGAAATTAGCCACTAAACAGCCGATTTTCGGTGATTAATTTTGACAGTTCTTAAATCATATTACTCGACAAATTTTTCGTTGTGCAAGACGCTAGTGGTGTTTAATATTTTTTTTCTCGCTAAATACATCTTAATTCAATTTAAGAATCGTTGTGCAAGTGGGCCTAAGTATTAATGCAATGAACATAAATAATTTTCATACTGGGATTTTCTGCATAGTATGCCATATTTTAAGTAATGTGCCATCAGAAGTCAGTAAAAACTTTATAGTTATTCGTTTTGAATCCAGTTGATATTTTAAATCTTTATGAAAGTGACATATCATTCTGATTCTGGTTTCTATTGTAATAAATTCTGTTTATTAACAAAACATTTATCTTGTTAACAGCATCTACAGAAGACAACAGTCGGCATCATGAAGTTGAACTACCAAAAATAACTCAAGAAACATTGCTCATGGACCGACTCACTCAAGAACAACAGGCATACCACCCACCAGATATTTTATCATTCGCTCTCAGAGGAGAGAGAATATCTGCAGCAGCTAGCACGTCCCATAGAACAGAAAGTCCAATAAAGTCACCAGAATATGGAGTAACAGCCATTAACCCTGCATTTTACACGAGGTTTCAAGGCTCCAACTTCAAAGGATCTATTCCTCTTATCAATAAAGGCTACGTCACTCTTCCCAGGAGGCCTAGGTTGCCCCCTGACAGTAATCTACATCCACAAGTATTCTCAACATTGAACGGCGTCATACCTCACTATGACTCTTTCAATATGTGGTTTTTTAGCCACGGAGGGAACTACTACAGCTTGAATAAAAGTGAAATGGACTTAGGTCCTATGAGCAAGATGCCTTCGTACCAGGATGATGAAGAACCAGCTCCATCACCCGCACCCGGTACTCCACATGCGTCGATACCTAGGAGCAGTTTAAGTTCTCCAAATATACACAACCAGCTCTTAACTTTACAGGCTATGTCTGTACATCAAATGATAAAATCAGAACAACGTCCTCTAAAGGTGACATTGGCTGAAAACGAAGGTTTATTGAAGAACCGTGACTTCAGGTCAGGATATTCTGTGAATGTTGTCAGTGGCACTTTAGGTAGATCAAGAACTGCCCCTAAACCGCCTCCTAAGCCGCGAAAGAAGAATTCGTGTGATGTGAAAGAACAGTTTTTGATGAATGCTGCTGATAATGCTACTCAAGTGTAAACTATTAGTGATCAGCAGTTTGTGAATCGAATTGACCTTTTGGAAGACAAATCACAGTTTGTTTTAGGATGTTTATTGTAATAGTAGAATATTCATCAGCCTTTTCCAATTTTCAGTGAATTGGTTTTTATCAGTATTTGAATATATTATTTTTCAGAACGCATTCTTGGTGATAATTATAGGTAAAAAAAAATCTGTTTATTATCATTAAGACAGTTGTCATGAACGTCCTTATTTCTAGCTTACTGTATTATTTTCTCACAAGTAACATATTTATACACAGTGAGTTATAAGAAATTATACTAGTCAGGAACTATTGCCAAAATTCCAATAGCGCCATCATAATAAACCATAAACTTAAATCACTTTGGATAAAATAGTGCCATATTAATTTTGTAGTGACATCCGCAATTAAGTTATTATATTCTGCGTCAAATATAGAACTTTAAACATAATACCAGCTATTTTAAACGTGATTGTAAAAACTACTATAATTATATGACCATAATGGAACCATAATGGGGCTATAACCGTTCAGGCGGTTATTTTAAGGTTTAAAATAGTGTTCCTCGTAATATTTTATGTAATTTTGATCATCAAAAATATCAATCAATATAAAAGTAGCCGAGATTTTGAAGTAATTATTTAATGTCAATTGTGGCAAAAATATTCATAATGTGCCTACCTAAATGTTTCAAACTAATGTTTCATAAACGCAACAAATTTCATATTGCTAGCTTTTGTGAAGACCTTTTCTTTCATTTTTCGCTGGTGTATATCAATATAGGCTTAGTTTTTTTATAACATTTGTAAAAAAACTAAGCCTATATAAATATATAATATATATTGATATTATTGTTTTTAAGGACATGTCATTTCGGCCTCAATCTCATTCAATATTCATTTACTTGTATTTTAATTATATTTTAATATGTTGTATGTTGACTTATGATGACAATTCGTATATAATAATATGCTATTACAGAATTTGATTTGTCATCTAAGAGTAAACACCCAAATGTGAAAATGGTAACTAAATGTATGATTATAATATTATTTTTGTAAGTACGCTGTAAAATCATAAATTATGTATACCGTAACCAATATGTTACGTTATTAGTAAGTCTTTTATTTTACTTTTGATGTCGTATTGTTTGACCCTTATCAACATACTAATATACAATGTAAATAAAAAGTAAAGTCCATATTAATTGACATTAATATATTTTTATTTATTTTTCATTAATTAATTTTATAAACTGTTGTATTTTAGTGTTTTATTTCAAACTTTTTTTTCAATAAATAGACATCTGAATGTAAACGTTATTCAGGAATCGGTGAATCCGTTTTGTATTCAACATTGAAAAGCCGTTTTATTTCATTCGAGTGCGCTCACTTAACAGTTTATTTTATTTCATGATTAATTTCCCATTTTTAATCGAACAAAAACGTTTAACAAATTGAGAACCAATATGAACGAGGAAATACTGGGTAGGTTCGAATTTCTGAGTGGGTAATGTAAATGATTGGATGGCAATGAATATTTAAAATTATATTCTCTTTATTTTCATACTCTTTTTAGTTCAAGAATTATAGTACATAATGTAGTAGACATGTCTTTCAATATAATAAATAATTTAGTTTATGAAAACCATTGATATATACGCAGTAATATATATGTCAATGATGAAAACACTATAAAAAATATTGTAACCTTCTTCGTCTACGACCTGTGTGTATTAAGTTTCAAAATGTTTATTCAGATAAATGTATTTTACCTTAATTATATTTTCAATATTTTTACTCAATAATATTTAATCTTGTCTATGTATTTCTAATAGTTCATAATGGACATATAATATTCAGTCTTTCTTCTTTTATGTTATATTTACAGTAATACAGTCTTAAATAGTATTCTTTATTGGTGCTTAAGATAATAATAAATCAATTGCATAATATAACCATCCTGCTTTCTTTTGTAGTAATGTAAGAACATGTGTGGACTTGAAGTTTTTCGTATTATTAATGATTTACCTCATGACAGATATTTCCTTTCATGGGAATGATGGATAATGCTGTTGTAACTAAGGCCTATTTTCCCATATAACAGAGATGTAAAAATAGATTATTCTTGTGTTACACTGTATTATCTTCATAACTTTCATACTGTTATAAGCCGAATTTTTTTATTTACTTCTTAGCCCTGGCATTATCATGGTAAAATTCATTTTTAATTATAATTTCATTAAAGTAATGATATCCGACCTATATACTTGTAAGAATAAAGTCTTCAACTGTAAGTTCACAATGTTCTACGGATAATTCTGATCGCTGTTTACAATGAATAAAGTTGTGTGTATATAGAGTAAATTGTATAAAAAGTATATTTCAAGATTTCCTATATACTAAAGCGATTAAAAAATAGTTAAGTCGTTTCAGAGGTGATCTGTAAATGTTCGCTTTGTGATAGAAAACGGATACAGATACTTAAAGATCATAATTATTTCGAAGTCAAAACTTACGTAAGCCCCAACAAAATGGAAATTGAAAATATTCAAAATGTATGATTTTCCTTAATTAAATACTCACTGTAAGTTCATACTCTAAATAAGCACAATTTTGGTTTCTTTATAAATTAGGTATTAGAATATTTGCGATTTCATTTCAATTATATTTAGGATTCTAGTTGAACTCTTCCTATTTATACAAAAGTTAATCATAAGCCACGCAAGTTTCCTGGCAATATAAGGAATTGATTTTCTTTTTGTCTGAAGTGGACTAATTAGAACAAACAAAATGGCCATAACAGGTGCATCTTTATTGCAGATTATCAAACTTTATTCATCATAATTACTAAAATTTATTATTTATTTATTAATTATTAATTAGAACGGCGGTTGGCCAATAAGACTAATGCAACAAAAACAAAATTACAAATATATACACAATTACAATTATAAATAAGGTTAGATTTTTTTTAAGTACACAAAGTTAAAAAAAGACAAAAGGACAAAAGTTAATATAATTAAAATCTTCAGTCAATCTCACAAAACTTCAGACACACCAACAAAATCTTCACCCATCCAGATCAGAACAAACAGATCAATAGATGAGTTTGAATCCAGGAGATCATAATGCAGGGAGTACCCGTGGAACAGGTGATTTGGGTCTGGCAACCGTGCGGCATCTGGGTACTGCAAACAACTTATGTTTTCTATTGCGGTGGTAATTGTCGGGTTTATAGAGCCGAGAACACTGACTTAAAGGATGGGGTGAGTCTATTTTGCCCCGGAACACTTTACACGCCGTTATCATTTGATCGTACGCTCTTCTTGTTTCCAGGGAGTTGTAACCAAGGGATCCTTGCAAAAACTTAGAAGGGTATAAATAGGGATAGTATCCATTAATGTGTTTATAAAGAAATCTGAGAAAAGCTCTTTGTACTTATTCAATCATGAGCGTGTATTTTGCCTCATGTGGATTCCAGACAGCAGCGCTAGTTTCTCACTTACTTCGGACTAGATCAGTGTAAATAACTTTTATGCACCTACAATATATTTAATTACAATATATTTAGAAAAGCATCCGTAGTATATAAACAAAATATAACAAAACAATTGTATGCCAATATATAAACATAAAGAGACAATTGGCATTAAAATCAATAACTAACAATATAAAAGCATATGTAATTCCGATATGCAATATAGTATATATTGGTTCTACACTGCCAAAAGGCTCTTCTTACTTTGATGAGTGATGTTTCCCATCTCCTTCTTTCATATAAAAGAGATATGCCTGATTTTATCAGTAACTCAACCACTACACAACTCTATTAATTTTGTAGATGTTAAATCTCCAGTCAAAACTGTCCACTCGCTTTTTGCTCCTTCATAAAATTAATTTCTTACAAAAAAATGTTTTGGACGTCTTGTGCACGTCCTTTCTTTTGTCATTTCAGAATGCTTCATGTCTTAATTTAACATTGATTTATGCATCAAAGACAGCTGATATTTTATTAAGACATCATTAAGTGGACTGCAAGATAGAGATGAGCTCGTAAAGTATATGAAAGCACCTGAATTATTCTTTTAGTAGGATTTAAGACGAGAATGAACTATAGGCAGTAAAAACTGAAGAAACATGCGATTACTATCAAATAAAAATGGAAATTGCGATTAAAACAAAACATTAGAATTTTATTATTTTAATTACCACGAAATTAGAAATTTATCAAAACAATAATGTTAAGATTGATTGGACTTCAGTTATTAGAGTTTTGCAGAGTACAACCAAACAAACAAACTCCTCAGCCTCATAATATAGGAGAATTCGCTTCAGATACAAAATAAATATATCCTACTTATCACACAAAGAAATGCCTGAGATGGGAATCGAAGTCATGATCGCTGTCATGTCATGGCAGACATGGTCAATAAACACTTAGTTATTGATCTGTCGAATAGCCAAAATCAACCACAACTATTTATTTATGTCACCACAAATTGGAAACATGTGTATTTTTTTATTACAATTGAACTAAAACATCGCACCGAATAAATGACCGCTTTGAAAATATTATTAAGGTCTTACCAAAATTCAGCTTTCGAACAAACAAGGTTTGTAGCCATTATACAATATTTGCTGATAGGATTTTATCATGGCCGACGCACGAACGGCTTACCCATTCGAAAAAAGGGGAAAAATATGTATGAATACCTTTGAAATAAGTATCTACTCGATTGATAGTCCTAGCAAACTATGTAAGCACACTGTTACGGCAGCGTTCCAACCCAACTTGTTGATTTGACGATTTTGAATCTTATGTCGTGTAATATATTTCATAACGTCAGCATAAAATGCCACAGCTTCAAGACAGACTCGTACTGCAGCTGTGCCGTTACAGTACCGGTACAGTGTGTCATAACCTTAAGACCCTTCAACAAATACTATTATAATAAAATTATACAAATGGCAGTTGTTATGAAAAAAATAATATCTGTATCTGTTTTCTCTAGATAAATGAAAGTTTTACAATGAATTAGTTGAATGTAAAAATGTAAATATGAGGTAATTCAAAATTATACACCGCTATTTTTTAATTAGTACAAAAAATTTAACAGGGCACTAAGTATCTTTTACTGATCATAATTATGTAGTTGAAAAATAAAAACACTAAGTCCCAAAACTGTCTCAAAACTGTCCACAAAAATACGTGATAATTGGTAAATGCAATACTAATACTATGACCGACCCGTGTACTATCGTACCATTGATAAATAACCCCCCCCCCGCCCCTCTGCGCCTGCGCCACGCCCCGACGATCCGACAGACAGTACTAAATTACTAGCGAAAGTCAGCGTATCTAATTTCGTTGCAAAAGTTAATTGTTTGTCTACGTTTGCCCGACGCGATGGCCTATCATATCAGTTCATATCACGGGAGTATGTAGCTATGCTTCGTGCGTACTTTTTGAGTGGAAAAATCGCGAGTGCAGCTGTGTACCCATGGACATCGTATTGTGAGTGTACAAAAGTGACCGGGTCAGTGTCAAACAATTAAAACAGTGCATATTGGATGCTTTTGACGACAGTGGTGGACATTTCGAAGGACAATGGAAATACTTGTAAGTTTAGTAAATAATACGTACTTAAGTAAATAATAATTTGATGCAGGCGCCTCAAAATCGGTCTGTGTTCTCCACACACCTTGAGGAAGGCCTATGTCCAACAGTGGACGTCTCTAGGCTGACATGATGACGATAAAATAATTTGTAAATAGCAGATGATTCTAACTTCATAAATACGCCAAAATTACTCTTTTCTTTTAGTCCAGAACACCATCTTTTATTTTGATATTTGTTTGCTTTCTAATTACATACCTCCGTATTTAATTACTTGTTAAACGATAAATTTTAGCGGTCCTACGCCCGAATGAAGTATGAAGGAGAGGGTAGAACTAACAAAATTAAAAAATAACTACCTACATTTATTATTTTTCTTCATTTTATTTTCTATTGCTACCTACATCATAAGTGCGACAGAGAGAATGCGAATGAGCAGGATGGAATATTACCAATGAATTAGTGAATGGATTGTAAAATATGACTATGATTTAAGTGAGATTTTCTACAATAAACAAATGATAATAACTTTGCTCTTTATTGATATTATGAAATTCTTACGTCACATATATGATAATAATATCTTCACTAATCTGTCCTTAAAGTTTTTGTACTAATTAAAAAATAGCGGTGTATATAAAGTGAATGAAGTAAATAAAGAAGAAGTATATATGAAGTGTGATGTGGAATTATGGAAGGACCAATAGTGTGGAATGAATGTTTTACATGGGGAACGATGGAATAAATACGATTTGAAATAAAATAAATTGTTTTATTACTTTGTACTTATTTACAAGCAAAGCTGTGGACCCCAGGCTTCAAGACGTGCAAGTCTTGGATGCAACCGGGATAACGCTAGGACAATGATGACTTATTTACATTTACACTAACTTTTTTACGAGTAAACTATATGTGTAAACCCAAAACTAAATTAAGAAGAAAACAAAATAATATGTACTTATTATAAAAGGAAAGTTCTATATATAACAACTACACATTTTTGCATGAAGAGCTAACATATTAAGAAGCTAAATTTGAGTTAGAACTAACGAGTATAAGTGGCGCGTTACTTATTATAGTCCACTTTTTTACGTACTCGGGCGTTCGAATTTTGAGGTAATATGTGCAGTGCTAGCAATTAAATAAAAGAAGTAAAATATTTTCACCTAATTTACCACAAAAAATACTTAAAATTGCATTAGTCAAGTTAAATAAGTATAATAAGAACTAATTGACAAGCGCCTGTGATTTTATTAATAGCAATCAGTCGCCACATCTCAACTTTCTCAATACTGTGTATTAAGAAGCTACGATGTTGCCAGAGTGTTGTAATAAGGAGCTGGCGAGAGAAGGGCATTTTTGTTGTTCAGCGTGTTCAGAAAGGTTCCACTACAAATGTCTCGGTATTCGTCCCGACAGCATGAAAGCTGCAGTGTGGAAGTGTCAATTGTTTCAGACTCCAAAGGGCAGATGTGACACAACGCCAGTTCGAGTTATTGCTACAACGAGGGATATAAACATTACTCAACGTTCCAAAAAACGCCCAGCACCATCCTTATCCCCAGAAAAGGGTCAACAGCAGCCATTAACCAAAGAAGATTTGCATGATGTCATAAGAGAAATTCTACGAGAGGAACTGTCCGAACATACGAGACAAATACGGACTTCCCTAAATCTGTCATTAGCCGAGAATCTGAAATCTATCCGGAGTGACTTGGAAGAAGTTAAGGAGTCGATGACTTTTATAAACACGAAATATATTGTGAAATACCACACCGTGACCTCAGAGCAAATACTTTCTTAGGAGGATCAAAATAAAAGATTGCAAACTGCCTTGAACGAGCTTAAAAACCAAATTTGCATGCTAGCAAAGCACTCTAGAGCATGTAATATAGAGATACAAGGAGCGAGTAAGTCCAAATCTGAAAACGTCCTCGGACTAGTTAAGAAGCTTGGTGACACTATAGGTTGCCCCGTAAATCAAGATACAGTTGTAAATTGCACCTGAATTGCTAAAATAAATCGCACCTCAACAAGACGTCGAGGAATGATTGCGCAATTTAATCCCCAGATCTTTAGAGATAAATTTCTAGCATCAGTGATACAGTACAATCGAACTAGACCAAACGATAAATAAAATAACAGCCACATCGGGATAGCAACCAGCAAGGATCCGATCTTCGTAATGGAACATTTGTCACCCACACACAAGGCACTCCACGCAGCGAAGAGACAGAAGGCTAAGGAACTTGCGTATAAATTCGTCTGGGTACGCAACGGCCGCATCTACGTCCGTAAGGAAGTAGGTGATGAACAGGTTTTTATTAGAAATAATGAGACATTGGCGAAATTGCGTTAAACACCATCTTTCTAAGCGTATAAACACAGTAATAGCTACATCCCATTTCAAAATTCACTGCAATAACTGTTTATTATCAAAATGTGAGGCCTTAGAACTAAAACGCAAGAGTTTTACCGAAATCTTTGTTGTTGCAATTATGATGTCATTATACTGACCGAAACTTGGCTAAATGACTACTTGACTCTGAACTCTTTGATGCTAGATATGAAGTCTTTCGGAGAGATAGAACTCTTACTACATTCTGCAAGAAGAAAGATGGGGGAGGGGTTTTGGTGGCTGTTCTTAAGGAACACTACCCCCAGCGACGAGTACAGTAGGAGACCGACTGTGAAGATTTATGGGTAAAAATCGAAAAAACCATCGATAAAAAGGTAACTACCCTGGAATTTTGTGCAGTCTACTTGCCGCCTCCCGTGAATAAGGCGGTGCTCGATACTTTTATTGATAATTGTAATTGTATTTTTGAACGTGTCAATGTATTGCCCTCTGTTGTGGGAGATTTTAATTTACCCAAAATAAGTTGAAGCAGTGGTAGTGATCCTTCTTTTATAACTGGATCGCAACTAGCACAATCAATGTTAGATTTCATATGTGTCAACAATCTTCGACAAAGTAATGGAATATTAAACAATAAAGGTAAAATTTTAGACATAGTAATTTTTGACGTATCACTGACATGCTCACCGCAGGTATCCATTGACTAATTGAGTACTGTAGACCCGCTGCATCCCCCTATAGAGTTTCACATTTCTTTATCGTCACATTGTATGTTAAGACCATGTGAAAATACCTCAAGGCTCAACTTTAGAAAGGCTAACTATGAGCAAATTAATGTTTTCCTTAACTCAATAGACTGGAGTATATCTTTGGACACGAATATGGAAGTAGACACTCTCGTGACGACTTTTTACGACATTTTGAAAGTTGCAGTAGATCGATATGTACCATTATCTAAATGTAAGAAAAACAAATATCCACCTTGGTATGATCGTAAACTTACAAATTTGATGCGTGAAAAAAATAAAATGCTTAAGACATACAAGAAATATAATAACCCAAGGGATAGATTAGTATTGCAGGATCTTAGCAAGCAACCAGGCAAATGTCGACACAATGTTATAGCTCATATATTGCCTCAACAGGACAGAAAATTAAGCAAAACTAAGTATTTCTGGTATTTCGTTAAAAGCAGACGCGGCAACGTGAGTAACTATCCTGCTGAATTGTCAGAAGGTTGCAATATATATCTCCTATGATGGTACCGAAATCTGTGATATTTTGCTGATTTCTTTGCATCAGTCTATGAGATAGGTAAGAATGCGGTACATTCCATGGACTTTTTGAATACGGTTCCCGAATGTTGCCAGATAGTTTCATCTGTATTTTTAGATATAAAAACAATATACAGGCAACTCATGCAACTAAATCCACACAAAGGAGCTGGGCCCGATGGTACACCACCATTATTTGTAAAAAACTGTGCAAAGGCGCTGACCATACCCTTACACATAATCTATAACAAATCTCTGCAATCTGGCAAAGAAGACTCCGTTCAATTATATATTTACAGTAATACAGTCTAAAAATAAAATAGTATTAATTATTGGTGCTTAAGATAATAATAAATCAATTGCATAATATAAGCATCCTGCTTTCTTTTGTAGTAATGTAGGAACATGTGAAACCTTAAAGTTATTCGTATTATTAATGATTTACTACGGAATTCAATATTCGAATTATAGATAGATCTGTAGACTTTAGGTTCGTTTTTGACAGTTTTTAACAAAATATGTCAAACAAGAATTTAAAACCTACAGATCTATCTATAGTTCGAACATTGAAAATAGCCGTTAGCTGAACCTCATCACAGATATTTTCTTTCATGGGAATGATGGATAATGCTGTACATTCAACACCTGTATATTTTCCCATATAACATAGATGTAAAAATAGATTATTTTTGTGCCATTATCTTTTTATAAGTTTCATACTGTTATAAGCCAAGTGTTTTCATTTACTTCTTGGCCTTGTCATTATCATCGTAAAATATTTTTTTATTTATAATTTCATTAAAGTAATGATATCCGACCATCCAGATAAGGGGCTCAATTCCGCTAGTTTTATATGACATTGATATTATATTTTGAATGGATTTAAAAGAGGAATTCTGATAACCTAATGTCATTATCGTATAATTTAAAATAAATACCTAGTTTGTCATTGACACATACGATCTCGTTACAATTTCATTCAAATATCAGATAATTTAGAAGAATACGCTTTTTGTGACGTAAATATGACACTGACATGATATCGAGACTATATTTATTTAGCAGAATTGGGCCCCAGAACAAACAGATCAAAATATAAGTCTGAATCCAGAAGATCATTAAATGCAGTAAGTATACGTGGAACAGGTGATTGAGCTCTGGCAACCATGCGGCATTAGGGTACTGCAAACAACTTATGTTTTCTATGGCGGTGGTAATTGTCAGGTGTATAGAGCCGAGAATACTGACTTAAAAGATCGGATGAGTCTATTTTGTCCCGGAACACCGTACACAACGTTATCATTTGATCGTACGCTCTTCTTGTTTCCAGGGAGTTGTAACCAAGGGATCCTTGCAAAAACTTGATAGGTTATAAATAGGGATAATATCCATTAATGCGTATATAAAGAAATTTGAGAAAAGCTCTTTGTACTTTTTAAAGCATAAGCGTATATTTTGCCTCATGTGGATTCCAGACAGCAGCGCTAGTTTCTAACTAACTTCGGACTAGAGCATTGTAAACAAGTTTTATGCACCTGCAATATATTTAGGCAAGCATCCATAGTATATTAATAAAATATAATAAAACAATTGGATGCCAAAACATAAATAAATTTATTTATATAAAGAGACAATTGGCAATAAAATCAATAACTAACAATATAATAGCAAATGTAATTCCAATATGCAATATAGTATTATATTGGTTCTACACTGCCAAAAGGCTCTTCTTACTTTGATGTTTGATGGTTCCCATCTCCTTCTTTCATATAAAAGAGATATGTCTGTTCTTATCAGTAACTTAACCACTCCACAACACTATTAATTTTGTGGATGTTAAATCTCCAGTCAAAACTCTCCACTCGCTTTTTGATCCTGATGATGATTCTACAGGGTGTTTCATAACCCTCCGTCCGATCAATGAAGGGGTTGTAGGGTAGAGTAAAATGATGAGGTATTTGTCATTAATTCACGGAATTTCAAGATAACATTTTCTTTGGTAAATTTCATTAACTTCAAATAAAATCATATCAGATTACCCATGGCAACACTGAAGACCCATAAATCGTTATAAGTAACTAGGTATCTACCTAAAGTTCATAAAAGGCTGTTGAGTGCATCGGCCGGCGCCGTCGGCGGCCGCGTCTTTACCTAATCCTTTGACAAAAGCCGAAGGTCAACTTTACACGTGCCATCATTTTAGGTAGGTAGGTATACCCATTCTATTTATGAGTTTGTTGCAACAACTGGTTTACTGCATTAGGTAAAACGGAAGGTAGGTATTGATTTTCGTGGTTTGTTTGTTTCGTGAGAGTGCGTAGCTAACTTTGGTGTCCATGTATTCAGACCACCCGAAGGCCTACGACATGGCCTAACGATTTGTACGTGCCTTCTGAGAACGTGGGTAACCATCCAAGTGACAACCTGTGCAACCGTTGCTTAACGTTGCCAAACTATTACGATCCAAAAGCTTAGTCACGCTATGAGCGCTGCAGTATTTACGGTAATTACTATTTTTTTAATCTTACCTAGGCAGGTTACCTTTATTTCCTAAAAACATCAACTTACTTGTAAGCTGCGTACGACTATTATGCTCCACATGTCGACCGTAAAAGTGAAGACACTTACGGTACCTTTTCATCAAAGGTACCTATTTGAAAGCACACTAACTAGCACACTGTAGTTCACGAGGTAGTGAAGCCGTTGAGCAACGCGCTCCGACGGCACTGGCAGACCTCGTGGTCCAGAGAACTGTTCCTCCTCATCACTACGTGCACCTGCATGAATTGCATTCACTCCTACCTAAACACATCGAAATATTAAAGTATTCAGAGTTTGAATACGACCGACGTAACTATTTCACAACGTACGTTATTCCGGAAGTCCGAACGAAAATTTTAATAATCCTAGCGCAAGACTGAGTGATCAGTAGGCAAATTGAAGACGTAGAAATAGCCAACTAGGGATGTAACCAATTATACTTATTGGTGTTCTGTGTTTATCGTTATGTTACTATTGTCCCCGTACGAGATGGGCATGTATCCAACGCAAAATTGTTGTTTGTTTATTTCTGCTCACTCCGCTGAGAATTTCAGCAAATCCCTACTTAGTACAGCTCTACGATCAACAGGGAACATAGGTATATCCTAAAATTATTATTATAAGATAAAAATAATGTAACTTTTTTAATAGATTTAGGTTACCGAAATTAGTAGATCATATTCTTTTGTCTATGATCTACTGAGTTCTGTAACACAAAAGTATTATTTAAGTCTTGTTTATATTATGAGTTGATATCGTTACATTATTAATGTAATAATTCTTTGAAAAATTAATGTTGTGTCACATTTTATGTTAAAATTTATTAAATCGATATTAGCTGCTATCGAACGTAAACATCTCTACCGCGTTTCGGTGTTGTGTCGAGCGGCTCGTTTGGCGGTAAGGGCGGCTTGCTCTTTGACACGAAAAACCGACAATATTTTAATAGAATTAATAGAATGATAAAGGATACCGCCGCTGAGTGGAGTGTTGCTAGTTAAGGGAATTTTCCCTAATTACGGGGTAATGTTTCTCGTTAATACTGTACTGAGGAAATAAATTGTGATGTTTTATGAAGACCTGTTTTTTTATTATTTTTCCTAGTATGCCTGGTAGGTCAATAATATGTGGTTTCGGGATCGGACAGGGGGTTATGAAACACAGTGTATATGTAAGACATAAGACGCGAATGAACTATAGGCAGTAAAAACTGAAGAAATATGCAATTACTATCAAATAAAAATCAAAATTGCGATTAAAACAAAACATTATTACTTAATTATTTTAATTTAACACGAAATTATAAATTTATCAAAACAATTATGTCCAATTAATCGTGGACTTCAGTTATTAAAGTTCTGCAGAGTTCAACCAAACAAACAAACTCCTCAGCTTTATAATATTATAGTATAGGATAATTCGATTCAGATACAAAAGAAATTATTACACAAAGAAATGCTTGAGTTGGGAATCAAAGTCATGATCTCTGTCATGACAGACATGGTCAATAAACACAAAATTAATTGATCTGTCGAATAGCCAAAATAAACTACAACTTGTCAATTTATTTATGTCACCACAAATTGCAAACATAATTTGTTATTATAATTGGACTAAAACATTGCACCGGCTAAGTGACCGCATGAGTAGTAGCTGTTACTCATAGGTATGGATACAAATATTTTCATAACGTTCTGAAGTAGGAAAATGTATTGACTTATTTAAAATTAGACTCTAATGGTCCTAACTAATGACCAAAATATACCAGTTTGAAACTGATATATTTTGACTGATCAGAAGATCAAAGTCAGAAACACATGAATAGCTACCATATTTTAGTGAATAGTGATTCCAAGTAACCTTCATAGCCTGATTTTTTTCTTTACGTCGTTTGCATAAAAATCATTTTAAAAGGATATAAATACGCTGCTTTTGCTTGTGGACATTTAAAACTCAGGAATTGTACGCGTACGCTCCTTGCGCAGGAAATATTTGCTCTGTCTTGTAAAAAAAACCTAGTTCTCTACTATTAGCAGTTCTAACATTCTCGTCTCAATGAAAAGTTGTTGGTGATGGACACTTTAACCATAATTTATACTCAGTACACATAAACATATTGGATAATAGAAAAGATCCAAACAGTTGCTTATTATCAATAGTCTTCAAAAAAGAAACTCATCATTATTATCGACTGCCTCGTTGGTCTCGCGGCATAAATTTGCGCGTGGAATTGGGAGGTCTCGGGTTCGATTCCCGGGTCGGGCAAAGTGTTATTGGGTTTTCCGTTCGGAAATTCCCAGTAACAGCACGGAGTCTGGTAACGGCAATAGGCTCGCCTTTTATTACGTGGGACCTAAAAATTCATGGCGAAATGTGGGTGTAATATTACACCTCTGCCTACCCCTTCGGGGATACAGGCGTGCGTCTATAAAAAAAAACATTAGTATCGTGACATAATTATTATTAGGCATAAAGCCTAATAATAATTATTATTTGTCACGGTGAACACACGTGTCGATATACATACATGTCAATATGAACTATGCCATTAAATTTTCAATAATATAATATATACATATAATATATACTAATTCATCATCATCATCATCAGCCTTTAACATTCCACTGCTGGACTAGGCCTCTCCTTTGAAAGGAGGAATTGGCCTACTATACCACGCTGGCCAAACGGGTTGGTATAGGGTTTGTATCAAGTTTTCCTTCTCTTACAGTGCTGTTCTCTGCATAAAATGCTCTCCCTCTGTCGGCTCTTACGACACCTATGGGGTGGTGACATTCCGTATTCTTAATCCATCACCACACGGACAAAATACTAATTACAAATTATTATTATACATCATAATTTATAACATACCTACTAACCCAACCGAGCAGCCATCATGCATAGTAATCATGGTTAGGTAATCCATCTCCGGCTTTTGCCAAAATAAAGTAGGTAAAATTATAGTAATGTAACACTAGAGTACACGCGTGGGCTGCATATGTAACCCAGGGTGTAATATTGTCATATATTGGCGGAACAAGGTATGCCACAGCGCAATCGTCTTGTGTATTCCTCGATTGGTTCTCCCCGCTCCTACTAGTAGAATGCCTATTATATCGGCATAAGGACGTGCGCAAAAATTGTCCTCGAATTTGGTGGGCTACACCTGTGCCCCGCGCGTGCGTTGAAGGAAAATAATTTGCCTAGTGCACAAGTGGTAAATATTGTAATTTTTTTGTATTATTTCGGTGTATTAACTAACGGTCGGTCAGTAGCATGGCAGGTATAAACGGTCTCATCATAATATAAAAAATGCATAATCTACAAATAAAAGTGATCTGACGTCAATAATTCTAAAAAGTAGAATTCGATCTAGCAAGATCGTGTCCCAATTGAGGGTCGTATTTCTCAGCAACATATAGGTACCAAGACCTATCAAACTGGCTACTACAGGATTAAAAGAACATTCCCAGCGTCAAAATATGCCTATTTAAGGAGGAGTTGGTTGGTATTTATTCTGCAGCACACGCAAGCAATGCAGCAAATGTATGAGGCGCATTTGTAGTGAATATCAGGAAGGTGTGTGTCCTGATTGCTCGCAAATAGAACAGCCAATTGCAAATTATTTGCTTACGTGGTTAATACCGTTGCTAGTGATAAACTTTAAGGTAAATATTACGTTCCTAAATGAAAATAAGACTAAGGCATCTCAAGCCTACCAAATATTGATGATTTTTAAGTAGTTTTAGTTTATGTTTGATATTATAATTAAGATCTAAAGGATATCCGGAAGAAAACTGGTGTTACCGACATAGCTCGCCGTATAAGCAGGCTGAAGTGGCAATGGGCTGGCCACGTCTGCCGAAGGACCGACGACCGATGGAGCAAACGAGTCTTAGAGTGGAGACCAGGTTTCGGCAAACGAAGTGTAGGACGCCCCCCATTTAGGTGTTCCGACGACCTAAAAAAAGTGGCTGGGGTGGGCAGGATGCGTAAGGCAGAGGATCGATCTTTGTGGCGCGTGTTTGGAGAGGCCTATGTCCAGCAGTGGACTGCAATAGGCTGATTGATTATAATTAAGAAGACTAGTTTTGATTAATTTTATGTTCCATTCTGATTATAATGAAGATATCTATAAATTGAACAATGAGTTTAATACATTTATTTACTTCTTCATAGAATTAATTGATCTACAAGTGGGCTACATACTAATGAGTGGCTGAGTGCGTGGGCTACACCTGTAGCCCACGCGTGCACTCAAGGAGTATAAATGGGTGCGTGCACTCTAGTGTTAACCTTCGAATTTTGCCTAAGTATAGTTATGCTGCTCAAAACCTATGTGATTTTTTCATGTACCGAAGTATCATGCGAAAGTCATTGTTGTCACGTACAATATGCTTGTTTACGTTTCGAGGTATAAGGTGAAGCGTGTGAGGAAAAGAAAGCAAAGGCAAAAGACGAATGCGTAATGAGTTTATTAACTTATGACACGAGTATTTATAGGCAAACATAATTAATAACAATTAACGATCACGCCTGGCAGTTTTATAATTAACTAGAGGACGCCAGCAGCTACGCTTGCAATTTTTTTTTAATTTACCCGTTTTGGCCGATCCCGATGGAATTTCGGGAAATCCCTTCTTAGTGCACCCTTACGATCCCCAAGGAACATACATGCCAAATTTCAGCTTCCGGCGCCCAATAGTTTCGGCTGTAGTCAGTAACGCAAGGATTTTATATATTAAGATAATAATAAAGTTTCGCACTTGACACTTTTTATCGAGGGGCGTACACAAGTAAACAAAAGATCTGCGACGGCCATGTTGCGCGGGCGCCAATCGACAATAGCAGGTAGTGCCATCTACCTTTCCATCGAGAATTAATTATGTCAACGTCAATGGTTCGTCGCTGCTCGGCCAATCCGAGCGAGCCTTTCATGAATCCACTCCCAAAACGCCTCGCTATTGGCCGCCCTGCTCAACGGCGACGAAGAACATACTGGAAGATTCGAGACGCATGTCCGTCGTATACCGCAGTCCGCACCGCCATATATAATTATTACCGCTTATACCAAAACCTAACAAACCGCCCGCGAGTTAAGTGATTTGTGTAGTGGAGTGATTCAACGCAGCTTCAGGATTCTCGAAGACACCAGGAGGTTGCCATTTGAGAAGAAGAAGACTGATGTGCAAGGTAAGAGGCTCCTATCCACATCACCTTTTCACTTCCTCATTTCCTAGTCGATAAGAACCGAAATCCTACAGTCCACAATATTAATAGTTTTCCCAAATCGACTACGAACATTCGGTTCGCCGCGCCCCCAAGAAAAGCTACCCTTTTCTTGGGGGCGCGGCCTAATCGTCGCCGGTGGTCTAGTCATAATTGTGTCTTGATTTTACAAGACCCAATATAGTGACTTTTGCGATGATCTGTATAGTAGCGGATTCGGATCGCTACAACTGCCCCCTCTTGAGCCCGCCGTAAAGGGGCGATAGTAATCCGGGAATCTCACCCTACGGTCACTCCTTGTTCTTCTAATACGGTCTTGGTCTTCGGTCGTCTTTTGTGAAGTTGTCTGCGGTGCTTGGCCTTAGGCGGTCCAGTTGAGATGCGTTGAGTTTTACCCCGGATGTCCACGTCACAGGTCTTCTGATCTCAGGGTAAAACCTTGCAGAAACCTGAGTACGGTGCTTGAAGTGGTCTTCTTGCCGGACCCTGGCGAACGAAGACACTGGTTGCTGTTGGCAGGTCCTAAGGTACGTAAAACGTTCTACTGGTACTATTGTGGCGTGACGTAGATAGTAATTACGCGCGTAACGATAATAAGGAGGATAATATTATAATCAATTTGTAGCGTATGACTGGTACCTACCGAGTGTACGTCATAATACCGTCCATACGCTCGGCCAATCAGGGAAGGCCATCGTCCGCGCTCGTAAGTTTTGCCCTTATTTGGTAATGCGCCGACACCAACGCTGATGGAGGGCCGGTATATAAAGGGGCCGACAGAGAGGCCGTCACCGCTACTCTAAACTAACCTACTACCGCTACTCTATTCTATATCGCTATATCCATATACATTCTACGTGTATCCTGGTCCCAGCTGTGGGTTCCAGGTTTACCTTAAGCTCCGGGCTACACTACCTAGACCGCTACACCTGCTGCATCGCCTTCGGCGTCACCTCTGCCGAAGAATCTGGCCTGCCCTGCTCATCGTACTCGCATCGCCGGCGTCTGCCAGCTGAACCAACGGCCTGCGAGGATCTACCGCTACGCGCAGCCTTCGAGCAGCCTGCCTACATACTACCGGAGGGAACAGCGTGGGAGACTGCAGCCCTTAGTGTTCAGGCCAGTGTCGTGTTGTTGGTCGTTCATACTCGTGGCAAGGGAAGTGAGACAATACTCGACTAATAAACGCATAGAACCTTTTCTGCGTTTTACTACCAGAACCCGTTACAAATTGATAGATTTATTGGCTGTATTAATATGGAATAAGTGAGGGATTGTTTTGATAGTCAAACGGGTGAGCAGCACCATAATTATTTAAGAGTAAAAAGGCCGACTTATTTTTTTAATTTTTCCTCTGATTCATTATTATATTACCGTAACTCAGTTTTGTTAATATGTAATAAGCGTAATCCAGTTATAATTAAGTAATTAAGCAGTGAATAACACAGTAGTAGTATCATTAGTGAACTTCAGCGATAAATTGGAAACGAAAAGCTGCCGTCTTTGCCGTGCCTCTATGTAAATGTCTTACAAGATAAAGGCTTTGACCAATCGTAGTCCTAGCTAGACGAAGACTTGGTTAAGCTACGACAAAGCTACAGTTTAATAGGCGGCCACGAGTAAGGAAGCGTGAGAAGCGTGGAAGTAAAGAAGCTTCGCGTGAAACAGCCGGCTGTCAACAACTTTGTATACACTGATGACATGTCCAGTCATAGAAGACACTACATTTATGGGAAACGAAATTGATACATTAGCTGCTACTAATGTAGCAGCTAATTATTTGACTAGTTGGCAGCTACGGACAAATGTAAGATTCGCATCAGTCCAATGGGGCGTTGGCCATCAATGAGTCATAAAAGCCATACTACATATATTCAAATTATGTCTAGGTGGCACTGCCTAAAATATTAGTTCAACTGATCCTATACTGCAGAAGTATACATTTATTTCTTCTAAAATACAAGCGAACTGATTAGTGTAATTCTCAAAATAAGAGGAGGCTACTTATAAACATGGTTAGACAATAAAAATACGTAATAGAAAATATAGTTAAATAATCTCCGCCTCAATATTAGTAGTAATATTAGTTTGCAATATAAAGATATATTTTTACAGCAAACTCGAAGTTGATGATCAACTTATCGCGGCTTAGAGGTTAGAAAATCTTGCTAGAAACGCTGGCAGGGAGTTTCCTTACGACAATTACCAGGAACTTGATGCGGTAAGTTTAGACATAATATTGTTATTTTCCTTTTTAAATTATATTAAAAGCTGATATTTTCGATTACTTTGCAGTAGTACCGAGTAAAAACTGATCGTCCAATTATATACAAGCGATGAAACATATATAATATGCGCTAGCATTTCTTGAAACGTGATGAAGAAGATAAAATTGTAATTATTTAGGCTTTAAGTGTCACCACCCCCTATCTTCCCGTGGGTGTCGTAAGAGGCGACTAAGGGATAACATGATGCAAATACCATCTTTGCGTAGAGACGGAAAACTCGATATCAAACCCTATACGACTGCCTCGTTGGTCTCGCGGCATAAATGTGCGCGGGGGATCGGAAGGTCTCGGGTTCGATTCCTGGGCCGGGCAGTGTTATTGGGTTTTTCTGTCACGAAATTCTCAGTAGCAGCACGGAGTCTGGAAATGTGCCCGGTACGGCAATAGGCTCGCCCCTTATTACGTGGGACTAAAGTATATCTGGCGAAAAGTGAGTGTAGAAATACACCTCTGCCTACCCCTTCGGGGATAAAAGGCGTGACGATATGTATGTATGTATTTAGGCTTGCATATAAAAATTAACGAAGAACGTTGACTGCTTCCAGATCTACGCCTACATGGAGGATATTGCTGCCAAATACCCTGAAATAGCCACATTAAAATCTGCTGGCGATTTTTTCGAAAGGCGTCCTATTTTGTACCTGAAGATCTCCACTACAACCTTCGAGGATCTCAGCAATCCAATCATCTTCATCAATGGTGGCATTCATTCTAGAGAATGGATCTCTTCACCTTCCGTCACGTGGGTCATCAAGAAACTGACAGAAGATGTCACAGAACCTGACCTTGTTGAGAACTTTGACTGGATCCTTATGCCTGTTGTCAACCCTGATGTTCACACTTTCGATGGTGTAAGTATTGCTAGAAGATCTTACTAGTTTTATAAATGTGAAATCTTATGAGGTCTGATGGATGGATATATGGATGCTTGCAACTCTTTTATCCGTGTATGTATTTATCACGTATTTAGACTGTCTCCGTGGGCCAGTGGATAGTGTATGCGACTGCTAATCGGAGGCCCCGGGTCGGGCAATAGTGTAACTGGGTTTTTCCGAATTCTCAGTAGCAGCACGGAGTCTGGTGATGTGCTCGGTAACGGCAATAGGCTCGCCACCTATTACGTGGAGCCTCAAATTCAAAGCGAAAATTGGGTGTAATATTACACCTCTAACTACCCTTTCGAGGATACAGGCGTGAGTCTATAAAAAAACCCTTTTACGACAAAACGATTGAATGGGGTTTGATGATACTTTAAATATTGTTATGACTTGTACTTGAACGTGGTAGAGAAGTATTCAATTTATTGTATTTACTTTATTATTGTAGAACTATTATTTATTTTCTGTAATTACATTCCAAGATATATTTGTATTTGCAACTGTGTAAACTGGACCCTTATGTATGGCTATGCTATACAATATAAATAAGATCAGTAAATTGTACAACGACTTTCTATTCAAATAAAATGCCTGAAATATTCCTTGAGTTATTTTTAATAATTTATATTTCTTTGGCTGGGTATGGCACTTCGTCTTTATTATTTTAGGTCCACTGAAGTAAATTATGTATTTATATACTCATATTTTTTATTTTCAGGCCCATTTCTAGCGTAAAACCCGTTCGACAGACACTCACTTGCTGAGCAGCTTATGTCCCGGCGTCGACGGAAATCGTAACTACGATTTCTTCTTGAACTCCGTGGTTTCCAGCAACAGCCCCTGCTCCGACATATACGCCAGCAACATAGCCTTCTCAGAGGCTGAGACTAGAGCTGTCAGAGATCTCTTACACGAGCATCTTGCTCGCATCGCCCTTTATCTGACCATTCACAGCTACGGCAGTATGATTTTGTATCCTTAGGGGAACGATGACTCTCTCTCTTGTAATGCCTTGGCCCTTCACACAGTTGGTATTGCTATGGCTAATGCCGTCCATGTCGCCGCAGCAGTTGCCAACTTCGTAGCGAGGGAAGTGTGGCAAACACTTCCCTCGCTACGAAGTTGGCAACTCTCTCCACATCATCCAGTATGCTATTGCCGGATCTGCTGAAGACTACGCTCACTTTATTGGAATTCCTCTTTCCTACACTTATGAACTGCCTTGTTTTGGAACCGGAATTAATGGCTTCCATCTTGAGCCAAGGTACATCGAGCAAGTTTGCCACGAGACTTGGCAAGGCATTGCAGCGGGTGTAAGAAGAGCTGCGGCTTTATTTAATTGATTTTTATTTGTAATAAACCTTTTCACACTATTTTATGTCTGAGTTACTTAATTTCTTACGTTGGTTTTAGCGCCGATTGTGAAAACTTTTTTTTTTTTAATCAGCCGATAAATCACTGGACAAATTATTGGCATGCGGTTACATTAGCTTATAAACTCCCTTAATTAAAAACAACGCCTACGGTGGAAAATCATGGGCCAGAAAGACGATTGGTTACTGGAAAAAACCAGCCAAGTGCGTGTTGGGCCACGCGCAATGTAGGGTTCCGTAGTTGCCCATAATGACTTGTATGTACAACAAATCTGACTGTTTATTTTGCTGAAAAAATAATTTTAATAACACTATTATAAGAACCTGAGTTTTGTTTAGAAAAATACTAGGTATGTATCCAGTTATATATTGTTAACATAAAATGTGGTTTCCAAGATATACTACTACTATACATACGTAGTACCGTAGTACATTACATACCAAAGTACGTATACCTTTAAGATTAAGCCAGCACGCCCAATGTAAACTCACAGAAATAGATATTTATAAGTTAACCGACGATTACTCGTAAACTAATGATATCTACTTAGCCGAGATAGTTTTCCTTTTAAATTCGTTGTATGTACGACATGTGTGATTTTTTTCACCTCTTCCAAATTAATAGTTTAGCCGGCAGAGGGGGGGGGGGGGGCACTTGAGTCTAACAATTTTTTTCACTTCAAAGCTTGATATTTGACAAACCAATCACTTGATCGAAAAATGATTTGAGCAAACTAATAATATTTTTTTAAAACCTATCCAATAATACCCCACATGATGGGGTACTCAACAAAAAAAAAATCAACCTCACTATATATGTAGGGGAGATACCCTTAAAAAAATATTTTCCTAAATTTTATTCTACAGTTTTGTTGCAATATTATATGTCTATATTCATGTCAAATATCCGCTTTCTAGCACCAGGCGTCTTTGAGCTAGGCTGCGGACGGACAGACGGACGGACATGAGGAAACTATAAGGGTTCCTTGTGGACTACGGAACCCTAAAAATTGGGCTACTGCTACTTAAACGGTTACCGTCATGCTTGGATAAGGAAGGTAAAAATCAGTGCACGCACGTCGAGATTTATTTGTTAAGGTGTGTTGTGAAAGAAACCTCTTGTCGAGAACAAAGGGTTAGTGCAGTTTGGAGATGCTAATTCATTACAATCAAATTGGATATTCAGAAAACTCCTTAGAGTAGGTACTTTAAATTGAAAAGAATGATCTAAAAGAGTGATCGGTGAGCAAGGCTTCATATAAAAAACGAAAATAAGATATCGATACAACTCCATCGCTTCTTCGCATCTCTAAAGATCCTAGCGAACGCGAATAGAATACTCAGAATTGGAAATTGATCCCGGTCTGCGCTGAAACTTTCGCACCTCGAAGAGTGATAGCATAATTCGAATTAAAAGCCCCAAGTTTACATGCACGGCGACCTCCTTAAGGAATATGCAAATAGTCATCATTCTTTGAAATTCTTAAAACTTTGTAATAGTATTAAGTGACGGAATATTGATGGCGTGTAATTTATGTTAGTTTATTTTGTACCGTGGCTGTTGAGAATTAAATATTCGATTGAATTAAATAAGTTTTAGCTGTTGGCAAGTTACTTGATTTAACGTTTCGAAATACGTGTTCAAGTTTCTTAGCTGGCTGATTGTGCTCAGACTTGATTTTACAATTATTTCATGTTATGGTGCTGATCTAAGGAAATAAAATTGGCAATCAGGGTGCATGATGATGATTAAATTTGAGTTGTAATGGTTTTATGTTGAAGATTAAGGACTAGGGAATTCAGGATAGGAGATTTAGGATTATTTCGCCTTTTTTCCCTCTTTCTATTATTAGGAATGTGTAAAACCTCGTGAGTGTCTATAAGACTATTAGTTGATTGATGATTATTGATTAGATACTATCAGGTGTACCGTAGTGATGCTGTTTCTGTACCAGAAACCGGCAGTCATATAATTTTAAGAAGAAACAAGTTTTATTTTTACATCTAATACTAATTATATAAAGCTGAAGAATTTGCTATTTTGTTAGTTTGCTTGAACGCGCTACTCTCAGTAACTACTGATCCGATTTTTTTCGCTCTGTGGTAACACTAAGGCTAACAGCTGATACGACCTTGTCCCGTATTTTTTACAAATAAAAAAATAAAAATAACCAATAATTAAAGCTAATTACAAGTTAATTGCTTAATAAATGTGTTATTTTTAATAATCTATAAACGTATTAGTGTTTTATGTGAAAATAAGGTGAATTTATTCTGATTTCTTTTTTGTCAACCAATCTACCGGCTAAATTTCCATTGTCATTTTACAAACAGGTATAACATTGTTAATACTATCTAAAATCAACTTATACGTATAAAATAGTGTTAATTAGTATATTTCCAAATAAAAAGTGCTATCAAGTTCCTAAATAACCACCTATAAATAGTAAAAATAAATAAACGTAACCTAAACCCTGTTAGTTCGTTACACAACTTTGGACGAGATCAGCTGTTATTTCTTACAATAATATTTAGCTTTTAACCCTACTATTACTACTATTTCAATCTTCTCCTTTACTTTCTTTGAACTACGTGTATTTCTCTCTTTTCACTATGATTATGACTCGTAAAGCTTTGGCTCACCAGGAAGAGTCTAAACTCCAACTGGCTTTAATTGAATTAAAGACCTCGAATTAGTTGCTTTAATTGAATTAAAGACCTCGATTATGTGTAACAAACTGATAGAGGAAAGAGAAGATAATGAGAAAGAAATGTTGAACTTACTGGAAAAAATAAGAGCTTAAAATGTGAAATGGCTCAGGTACATAATCAATTCTCTGATGCCATGAGTGCTCAAGATGGACTCCAGCTCATTGTGGACGGATTTGTCGAGTGTAACCTGCAGTATGAACAAGCCCTTGACCGTATACAGTTCTTAGACAAACAGTTACATGAGGCAAACAGTAGAATAAGTCATCTAGAATTCACCCAAGATCAGATCACTACGACGGCAAATCAAACTCTGTTCGATGAGCTGTTGGTTCATGCTCCAAGCATGATTACTGACATAAATTATGCTTAAGTATCACTTCCAAATAGTCTCTCAGTGTGCAAAGAATCAAATAATTCAATAAAATTGATTAGGGGTAGTAGAAATAGAATCTTGAAATATGTCAAAATAAACAAATTTCAACAATTCATAAAAAAGACCCAAAAATTAGTTCACAGACAAAGGCTTTTCATAAAAATGTTAAGTTAAATAGGGAAAGATTAATTTCTCTTGAAAAATAAAAAAAATACTCACAGAAATATCACCAAAATAATTTGAAACATACATTAGAAATAAATAATTTGCAGGTAGAATTAAATAATCTTAGTGACAAATTAGTATCAATGACAAATAAATATAAAAGCTCTGAACTACAAATGAAAGAGTACATATTGGCAATGAATGAGTTGGTGGCATCAAATAGTAACGAATGCTCAATACCATTGAACAATGACATCCCGTTCAACCTCCAACACTCGCCAGCTTGCTCATTGCCAACATGTAACCCGGTTTTGCTAAATAGTTCTATAAACAATACAAAATCAATTTTTAAACAAACTGTAAATAAATTTAAAATAACAAACTATACAGTAAAACTATATTACAAAATAAAAATAAAGTGATAATATTTAGTGACGAGATTGGAAAAGGTATGGGTCAGTTGTTGGCAAACACATATAATGATGGATTAGTGATGAACTACTGTTTGCCTGGGTTAAGTTCCATTGCTATTTTAGATAAAATTATAAACTTCAGTTTTGACCAGGATATAACTTTATTGATTCTACTTGGTAAAAGACTACTTGGTAAATATATTATTACAGTAAATTATGTGAATTAAATTTACATCAAATTATTATGCTCACTTTACCTTTCAGTAAAGGGTTGCCAAAGAAAGAAAATAATATTAGACATAGTCTTAATATAAATTTGTGTAGTTGGTCATACAAAAACGATCAATTTCATGTTTTTGACACTAACAATTATGTTAGTAAAGCTTTACATTTGACGCAAGATACTTGTTATCTGAATTCTTATTATAAAAGACAACTAGCTGAGTCGCTAGCATTTTGTATTGACATTTCAGCCAAGAATATGCCTAATAAACGTGTTGCCCCTATACAGCAACAAAATGACATTTATAATGATTCAGCCAATATTTTGGCTACACAGTCTGACATTTCTATTAATTTAAATTAAATAGTTCGACAACAGAGAATACCTCTTGCAATGACACTTTCATTAATAATGGGCTGGTATGTACGAATAAGCCCAATTCAACTAATAATACATTTAGATATTCGCAAGTATTAAAACTGGTACATCAAAATATACAAGGTATGTCAAATAAAGATTTAGAAGTGAAGTTGTTCATAAACGGTGAATGCGTTGATATTTTGTGTATAACAGAACATTGGCTTAAAGATCACCAGTTCATGTGCAATTTTAATAACCATCTAGTTGGTATTTCGTTCAGCAGACAAAATGCAATACATAGTGGATCGTTGATTTTAGTTAACAAGCTGCTTAAATTTAAGAATCGTAGTGACATTGTTAGTTGTTCTGTTGAACGGACAGTTGAAATAGCCTGTGTGGAGTTGGAGCAATTTGTTATGTTGAGTGTGTATAGGCCACTATCGTCCTTCAATAATAACTTTGAAACAGTCATGGATGTGATGTGTTACGGAAGCTATGCCAACAAAATAAATCTATAATAGAAGGTGGCGATTTTAATATTAATTTACTAGAAGTTGGCCTGAATTGCCACAAAATTAAGAATTTGTTCAAGTCATATAATCTTGCATGCTTATTTTTGGAACCCACCAGGATAACTTCCACGACATCTACTTGTATAGACAATATATTTACAGATATTGTACCAGTTAGAAAGCAAATAATTAACAAACTAACATCAGATCATTATGGACAATCTATAACATTTGCTATGCAGTCTAAAAAAGTAGATAGAAAGGAATTCAGTGTGGTGCCAAAAACTTTGCGTTGTCTGGAGGAACTTAAGGATAAACTCACAAGTACATTATCACACTTATGCTATAATAACAATCCCAATACATACATACATAGACTCACGCCTGTTTCCCGGAGGGGTAGGCAGAGACTACGGAACGCCATTTGCAACGATCCAGACATATCTCTCTTGCTTCATTCACTCCCATCAGATTCCTCATGCATGCTCTTCTGTTCAGGGTACTTCTCACCTGTCCTGTTTTTAGGATGTCTCCAACCTGATCAGAGAACGTCCGCCTAGGTCTTCCCCTTTGTCCTGTCCCTTCCACACTTGCCTTATATATCTGCTTGGTCAGTCTTTCGTCATCCATCCTCTCCACGTGCCCAAACCATCTTAGCATACCTTTCTCGATGCTTGTCACTACATCTTCTTTTACCCCACAACACTCTCTTATCACACAATTCTTTACTCTGTCAGTCAGAGAGACATCACACATACTTCTCAGTGCTCTCATTTCTACAGCATTTATTCTACTTTCATGACTTTTCTGCCATACCCAACTATCACTACCATACATAGGTACTAACACACCAATAAGTTGTACAATTCTTTCTTTGACATGTACTCAGTCTTTGACATGTATTCAGTTCTATCTTTGTCCCTAAGAGGATCTCAGTTGCTGGCACTACATCCTTCAGTGAATGGCCAACCACTGGAATTTATAAAAGTAGAAATAAGATTTACGAATTATATGAACAGAAAGTAATCGATAAAAATGATGAAAAATTTTGTCAATATGTAAAAAAATATTCTAAGTTATTTAAAAAGATTTGTCGTGAAGCTAAGACACTTTATTTAAAATCAAAAATCAAAAACAGTGACAATAAAATAAAAGCAACGTGGGATATTATAAACAATGAGACTGGAAGGGTCAAGATTAAAAGTAACGATTACACGCTTCAATTAAATAAAAAGATATAAAAATCAGATTTTGAGGTTGCCACAGCATTTGAAAATTTCTTTACAGACATTCCAGTCTCAATCACTAATTCCCTAAACTCGTCCCCTAATGGCGCCGAATCTCTATTAAAAAAAATGTCAATAGGTATAACATTGAATTTAGATTTAGTTATGTCATTGACAAAGATAATTAAAAAACTTTTAATACCCTTAATTTGAAGAAGACTAGTGATCTTTGGAGCAATTCTGTTGTGATAACGAAATCCATAATCAACACAGTAGCACCTGAACTGGCAATGATTTTCAATAGATGCATTGACTGTGGTGTGTTTCCTGATCAAATGAAAAGTAGTAAAGTAATTCCGTTATTTAAATCAGGTAGCACATCTGACCCCACAAATTATAGGCCAATATCTGTGCTACCCACGTTTAGTAAAATTTTTGAAAAATTAATTCTAGGCCAGCTTCAAACTCATTTAAATAACAATAAGCTGTTACATGAATAACAGTTTGGTTTTATAGGGGTCGCTCAACTACCTATGCTAGAGTTGAGCTTTAGGTAGTATTTTTTATGCCTGGGAGGAGTCGCATGATGCTCTTGGAGTCTTTTGTGACTTATCTAAGGCTTTTGCTTGCGTTTTTCATGAAACATTGATTAGGAAATTACATTACTATGGAGTTAAGAACACTGCTTTGGATCTCCTAGCATCATATTTCAGTAATAGGATACAGAGAGTTAAGGTAAATGGAAAAGTTTCTATGGGTTCAGTGGTCACAATGGGAGTGCCGCAAGGTTCAATTCTTGATCCATTCCTTTTCCTTATATATATTAATGATTTGCCATATATTATGCAAAATAATGAAGAGATAGTGTTATTTGCTAATGATACATCATTTATTTTTAAACTTAGACGAGAACAATCAAATAATGACGATGTAAATAACGCTCTTTCTAAAGTAGTTCAATGGTTTACTGCTAACAATTTACTGATAAATGAAAGAAAAACAAAATAAAGTTTTTTTAAGTTAAAGTGTTAAAGTTTAGAGTTATAAAGTTTGTCAGTTAACTGATATAGATACGGCCAGATTCGTATATTTTACTTATTTCCACAGCATAATGTCATATGGCATTTTATTATGGGGCAACGCAGCTGACATTCAAACTGTGATTGGACTGCAGAAGCGGCCTATTCGTGCAATCTACAGTCTTGGTTCAAGGTATTCACTGAGGGAAAATTTAAAGAAATTAAGGTAATGACTGTCGCATCTCAATAAATTTATGAGAACTTGTTATATGTCATGAAAAATATAAATATGTTTTCTAAATTTAGCGACATTCATAAATTAAATACACGAAACAAAAACAAACTTGTTCTACCTTCAACTAGACTACAAAAAATAAGTAACTCATACAAGTGTCAAAGCATACGTTTTTACAAAAAAAATCCAGGCAATATTCAGGAACTAAGTATTAATAAATTCAAAGTATTTATTAAACAGAGCTTGTGTTCAAAAGCTTATTACACAGTTAAAGATTATTTAGCAGACAAAAACGTCTGGAATTGAGTTTAAAAATTATGAATTGACATTAAATTATGAATTGACATTATGAATTTTGACATTTTGAAATTAGTGACATAATATTTTTATTTACATTTGTAGTACTTATATCTAGTTATGCAGCCCCCACATACCGTTTGCACGGTTCGCACCATAACAGTTCCATGAAGGCGAACAAACACTAATATTAAGTTTTATGGTTATTGTTTTGGTCATCATTAAATTTATTGTAATTAATCAATTAGCAGACGATACCCAGTAACAGTAGCCATGACTCCATGTCAGAGGTGGTCCCATGCTTGGTACCCCCCTTCCCCACCTTAGCTTGTAAGCCTTTTATAAACCATGTATCTTGTCATGTTCGTCATTCTCATTGTACTGCTCACGCTGAGCACATAACTTATAAACTTAAAAATAAAGTTTTTAAAAAGTTATTTTCACGCCGTTTATATTTGACTGGCGTAGTCGGGGCGGATTTCGCAAACAAAGTAAATCGCGTTCGGTACACAAATCGGTACTTACGGGCGTCGTCATTTACCAGCGGATCCGAAAAGAACTTACAAATTTGTCAACTACGGCGAGCAACGGCAGCACTTCGAGAATCGGCATGGCAACGGGCAGTTTAATGTGAGTAGACCCTTTATTCGCACTTTTCCTTTCCCGTGTCTATCCTTAGCGTTTAATTGGACTGAACATCGCTAGTTAACGCATTCTATCGTGTTATTAGACAAAAATCGCTAAAACACGTATAGTTAAGTTTAGGTTTAGAACGGTATTACTGGACAAGCATCGCCGGTATACTCGTTATTTAGGTTTAGAACGGTATTACTGGACAAGCATCGCCGGTATACTCGTTATTTAGGTTTAGAACGGTGTTACTGGACAAACATCGCCGGTACACTCGTTACTTAGTTAAGTTTCGCGAAATATTCGACAAACGTTATTTATTTGCCTTAATTGTTATATTTAAATTGTTAAAATGAATCAAATTCAGCTTATCCCTAAGGAAATTCAGAGCATCATCCCACGTTTTGATGGAGATGAAAAACTTTTAAATTTATTTATTTCTAAGTGTGAATATGTCATTAGAAATTTTAGAGGGGACAATAACCCAGCTCAACAGACTTACGTATTCCACTGCATTACAAGCAATTTAGTAGGCAAAGCCGCTGTATTAATAAGTGAACGAGAAAATATTAATACTTGGGAAGGCTTAAAAGAGCTTTTTGTACAACATTTTGGCGATCCTAGATCGGAAGCGTGCATTGCTATCGAGTTAGAGAGCATTAGAATCAAACACGGCGAATCATACATTGACTTTTGCCATCGTATCCAAAATACTTGGAGTTCGCTTATGTCAAAGGTAAATTTATTAACTGATGAAGGTACCAAAGCAGCTAAAATGATAATTTACAATAACACAGCGTTAAACGTTTTTCTTTACAATTTACCTGAGGAAATGATTAGGTTTGTTAGATTAAATAGATGTACGACTCTCGAGTCGGCCCTTAGTGTCGTTATGGAAGAAGTAAACTTCTTAACACAATATAACTCTAAAAATAAAACTAAGTTGAATACAGGGCATAGTAGTAGTAATCAAGCAAATCATTTTAAGTCTAACCCTGTAACGCCCAATCAATTTAAATTTGGTATACCTCAAAATCAGCCATTTAGAAATAACTTCCAGAATAACCCGCAAAGGTATAACACACCTCAGAACCCAATGCCTAGATTTAATAATAATCCAGTGCCTAAGTTTAATAATAATAACCAACAAGGTTTTGCATCACATAGACTTCAATTTAGGATAGGTAATAATCAACCTCAACAATTCCCTAGAGCTTTGAACAATTATAAGCAATCAGGTTTCTTTAAAACCAATCCGAATCAACAGTTTCGTTTCGGCATACCTAACCAAATGCCACCGAAACAGAATACGGACGTTTCAATGAGAACGGCTCGTAACAATATGTTGTGCGAGACCGACAACTCGCATAATACGCAGTTCAATAATTCATACTCAGACAATTTTAGTAGCGAAGGTGAATCGTTTCCACCTTATTACTCAAACGAGCAGTATTATGTTAATGAATCTACAGATAGTCAGGAAGAGTTAGAGGGCTCTTACGAAAATAATGTAAATTTTCCTATAGTAGCCTCGCAGACACATCGACCGAAGTAATTCAAATTAATTACTCAGGTGTACTGAGACTACCGCATATTGAAATACCGGAGATAGGATCTATTTTTATGATAGATACCGGTAGTACGCGCTCATTTATTAGCCCTGAAAAGGTAGAACAGTTTTATTCGTATTATAAGCAGACAGAACCCTTCGAGGTTATAAGTACGCATGGGCGTAGTATACATAATGAAGTTGTACGCATACCATTGCCCGACATATTCCGAACGGACCTATGTCATAAGTTTTATGTATATAAAGTAGCACCACAGTATGATGGTTTGATAGGTTCTGACTTATTGAAACAGTTAGGAGCTAACGTCGATATGCAGACCCAAATATTGAAAACCCGTTACACAAATATACCAATATTATATAATCCATTTTATGAAATTAAAGTACCTCCTAGATCGGAAACTCGCGTTAGAGTACCAACCGTGTTAGAAAACGGCGAAGGTATACTTCATTTTACAGAATTTACTCCAGGTCTTCGTATGCCAGATGCTTTAGTTAGATGTATCAATTCTTTTGCGGAAACGGTTATACAAAACGTGACTGACAAAGAAGCTATTATTTCATTCAATAAGCCTTTAGAAATTTTTCCATATGATAGTAAACTTTGCCACGTAAACACGACAAGTTGCAACGATAATTATAACTTGGACGAACTGTTACAACAAAATTTATCTAAGTTAAGGTTAGGTCATTTGAACCCAGAGGAAAAAGCGTGTATTTCCAATCTCTGTTTCGAATATAGAGACATATTTTATTGTGATCAATTACCATTATCTTTTTCAAATACAGTAAAGCATAAGATTAGGACAACCAATGAGGATCCTATTTATATTCGCCCATATCGGCATTCCCCTAGTGAAAATCATGAAATTCAGAAAGAAGTAGAAATTTTATTAAAAAATGACGTAATTAGGGAATCTCACTCCCCGTGGAGTGCCCCGGTTCATTTAGTACCTATGAAAATAGACGCCTCAGGCGAACAAAAGTATCGCATGGTGATCGACTATAGGCGCTTGAACAAAGTAACCATAGACGATAAATATCCTTTACCCAATATTACTGATCTTTTCGATAGATTAGGTAATGCAAGCTATTTTACCACAATTGATTTAGCATCAGGTTACCATCAAATACAGATAGAAAAAGAGGATCAACCGAAAACAGCGTTTACTACACAGTCAGGTCACTACGAATTTAAGCGTATGCCATTCGGTTTGAAAACGGCACCCGCTACGTTTCAACGCGCAATGGACAATGTACTTAGAGGCCTCCAAGGCATACATTGTCTTATTTATTTAGATGATATTATCTGTTATTCGTCGAGTTTACCTCAACATATAGAAAAATTAAGAAAAATATTTGATAGACTTAGAGAAACTAATCTTAAAGTTACACTAGATAAATGTGAGTTGTTAAGAAAAGAGGTCTTATATTTAGGACACTCAATATCGAAAGATGGCTTACAGCCGAATAATGACAAGATTAAAACAGTCTTAAAGTTTCCTTTACCTAAAACGCCCACGGAAATTAAGAGCTTTTTAGGACTAGTAGGTTATTATCGCAAATTTATCAAAGATTTCTCAAAAATAACTCAGCCATTAACTAGTTGTTTAAAGAAAGGTACAAAAATTGTAATGTCAAAAGAATATGTTGAAGCTTTTGAAAAATGTAAGGAGCTATTAACTAACGCCCCTTTACTTCAGTTTCCTGATTTTTCCAAGCCTTTTCTACTGACCACAGACGCTTCAAACTTTGCGCTTGGTGCAGTATTATCACAGGGTCCTGTAGGCAGCGACCGACCTATAGCATATGCAAGTAGGACATTAAATGGTGCGGAAATTAAATATAGTACAATAGAAAAGGAGCTATTAGCTGTTGTATGGGCTTGTAAACATTTCAGGCCATACTTATACGGTAACAAGTTTACCATAGTCACCGATCATAGACCACTTGCGTGGTTACATTCGCTAAAAGAACCCGGTAGTAGGTTGACTAGATGGCGTTTAAGATTAGCGGAGTTTGATTACGAAATCAAGCATAAACCAGGTAAACAGAATTGCAACGCAGACGCACTTTCCCGTATAAAACTGAATATTTTAAACAACGACAACGAGTCGATGATAGTTAACGTAGATAAGAAATCCCCAAGTCCTATAGTAATCTCGTCAGATGAGGATACTCAAAGTATACCCTCTGTGAACCCAGATAGACCGCATTCCCCATATTCAATAATGTCATTAGATAGTAGGACAGCTACAGCCTCAGAAAAGCCTGAGTCTACAATAGCCACCGTACATTCGGAGGAAAATACCGACTCATCGGATATACCAATACTCCATGAGGCGATTGATACCAAACCAAACCAAATTTTAGTATTTACATGGCATAAAAATGAAACTAGTGTCAAAAACCTTTCTAGGGGTCGACAAAAGGTTTTAGAAGTACATATGCCAATAGACAACTTAGATTTAATAAAGCAGTTTTTAAAGGAATATATACGACCTAAGATTAAGTACTATTTATACTTCGAGGATACACGTCACCGAGAACAATTTAGTAATGTAATCACGAATCTCTTTAAAAAGGATTCTATTCAGTTATATGAGTGTACTGAAAGAGTTGTGTATGTGGAAGATGAAAACGAGCAAAAGGAAATTGTTTTAAAATATCACGTAGGAAAAACATGCCACCGCGGCATTAAGGAAACTATTGCACATCTTAAAAGAACATTTTATTGGAATAATTTAAGTCAAACCGTAGCTAGTATTATAAACTCATGTGATTTATGCAAACAAATGAAGTATGATAGAAATCCGTTAAAACCGGAGTTGCAATTAACACAAACGCAGTCGAAACCGTTTGAAGAACTTTTTATAGATATATTCTTAATTGAAGGAACTTATTTTCTCACTATAATAGATGCATTCAGTAAACTCGGACAAGCGTTCGAAGTGTCAAGCAGGTCGACCCCTGAAATAATCCGAGCGTTAATTAAGTATTTTTCACTATACGGTGTACCAAGGAAAATTAGTTCGGACCCAGGTTCGGAATTCAATAATAGTTTGTTACAGGAAATGCTTAGTTTTTACAAGATTGATTTACACATAGGTACTCCTCACAATCCTAACTCTATGGGTTTAGTAGAGCGTTTTCATTCTACAATATTAGAAATTTACAGGCTAGCTAAGTACGAAAGAAAGATCACAGACGCGGCATCCGTGATGACATACGCAGTTATATCTTACAATTAATCGATTCATAGTACAACGGGCCTTACACCCTTCGAAGTGGTATTCGGTCATACAGATTCTTCAAATGTTTTTGATGTCGATTATAACAAACAATACACACAGCAATTAGTTAGAGAACATGTTAAGCGCACTAAATACTTATATGATTACTTATCTCAAAGAATGTTAGCATCCAAAGAGAAAATTAGAGAAAAGCGCGGCGGAGAAAAACAGTTTAAGATTAAGCCGGGCGACAATGTGTTTATTAAAGGCGTCAACATTAGGCGTAGTAAGGACAAGCCACGTTATCAAAAGGCTGTAGTAGCTAGTAGCCCCAATAGAAACACAGTTACAGTCCAGAAACAAAATCGGCTATCAAAGGTCCCACTTAAAGACATTAAGCGTCCTTCACAGGTACGTCCTGGTGGTAGTGACACTAACGACCCCCAGCCGGGCCCTTCAACTTCAAAGACTTGAAGAAAACCCAGGGATTTTCCCAGTGAAAGAAGGTCAAGCTAGTATTAGTTTTTATAATTGGAGCATAGTTAAAATATTAGACTTAGAATTAGTTAGTAAATCTTTAGAGTAAAACATAGGAAAATATAAGGAAATTATTAGTTACAGGCATGATAGGTTAGAAAACATATATATTTAAGATGTTAATTTAATAGACGCCGACTTACAGACTCAATATATTATGAACACTACAATAGAAAGGTATTATCAGTTAATTCCGAAATTCCGAATATTAGAATAAAAAGAGGTTTAGTTAACACTATTGGATCAATGATAAAAGCAATAACTGGTAATTTGGATAACGAAGATGCAATAAGGTATGAGAAAACAATTAACAGTATACAATCGAAGCAACATGCACTCTTAAATAAAATGACATTAGTGACAGAAATAATTGGTTCATTTGTTAATTACACTAATCACTCAAGATATAACTTTATTATGTTAGAAAAATCTGTGTTAGAAATAGAAGCCTTTATGAATCAAACCCAGTTCCAAAGGAGTAAAAATTTAGTATTAAACACTTTTAATTTACTTAATCATAATTTTCAAATAATATTAACACAATTAGATGAAGTGGAAACCGCAGTAGCTTTCAGTAGGGTAAACGTCTTACACCAGTCGATATTAGACACAAATGAAATATTTTCTATTTTTAAAGACATAGAGAAAGTCGATAAATTGATTTTTCCTGTAACATTAGATAATCTTATTAACTTAGAACATTCTCTAGACATTAAAGCTTATGTAAAGGGCAAACAAATAACTTTTATACTATCAGTACCGATAGTCCAATTAGATGTATATAACTACTATAGATTACATCCCTTTCCTATGTACAACCCTAAACTCAATAGAACGTTCCTTTTGACCCCTAAATATGCCTACATCCTTGCGAAAGGGTCGAAAGTATTACCACTGTCACAGCCCTGCAAAGAAATAGACGAAGGAAAGTACCTTTGTCATGAAACCAGCGTGTCATCCGGTCAGGAAGACAAATGCATAGCAGATCTGCTGAGCTACTCTACCAGAATCACATCGTGCCTTCCACTATCCGTCGAAACCTCCGATGTCAAGATAAAATCCATACAGTCAGACTCATGGATTGTATACACCGGCGCACATATATTCTTAACAGAACATTGTGAAAATGATATCACCCAACAAGATATCATGGGAACATATATCGTCACTCCTAACGATTCATGCACTGTGAAGATTGGAACAATCAAGTTGAAAAGACGTCGGCTACAAACAACACAAATTGTCTTCAGAAGCACACCGTGTATACATCTACCTAATATAACAATGCCAGCGGATTTCCTGCAAAGAAAATCTATCAGCCTCGATGACATCGATATGGAAAATCTTCAGTTGCTGTCACACGTCCTGAAAAGTGAAAGTGAAGTGTTAAACAGTGAAAAATCTATGAACATAGTGAATATGCATAGCATCAGTGTAGGAACTCTAATAATTTAAGTAATTTTAATAATTGTATTTCTTGTATTTGTGTATAAATATAGATCAAAATTACTACGTAATTTTGAACAAAATCACCCTTCTTCTGATGATTTTGATCTTATGGAGGGAAGAGTTATGCAATATGCAGCCCCCACATACCGTTCGCACGGTTCGCACCATAACAGTTCCATGAAGGCGAACAAACACTAATATTAAGTTTTATGGTTATTGTTTTGGTCATCATTAAATTTATTGTAATTAATCAATTAGCAGACGATACCCAGTAACAGTAGCCATGTCTCCATGTCAGAGGTGGTCCCATGCTTGGTACCCCCCTTCCCCACCTTAGCTTGTAAGCCTTTTGTAAACCATGTATCTTGTCATGTTCGTCATTCTCATTGTACTGCTCACGCTGAGCACATAACTTGTAAACTTAAAAATAAAGTTTTTAAAAAGTTATTTTCACGCCGTTTATATTTGACTATCTTTACATTCTGACATTTTTGATTTGACATTTGTAATTTTATTTATTTTGTTTGACATTGTTATTTTATTTATTTTCTTTTGACATTTAAAATTACTTAAGTAATATATAATTATTTTTAGACATTCTTAATTTGACATTCAATAATATTTTCTGACATTTAAATATATGACATTTTATTGTTTAAATTTGTATTATTTTTACATATTGTTTACAACATGTATTTTAATATGTATTAGCATGTAAAGTTGTGAGTACGATGTGGGCATTATTAAACATATAAACAAATAGTTGTGGCAACCTGTCTGATGGCTTAGGCTGACATGCTTATGCATACACCTTCTGATGGCGTGGAGGCATAGTGATACAGATCGTGCTGGCTCCCTCAATCAAGGTTGAGCCGTACGATTGCTGTTGAATGTGGACCATCAGTGGGCCGAGTCAGTCAAAAGCGTCAGATGATTTCCTGCATTGTACTTGCATACTAAACCCTTTTTTTGTCTGGACTTTAAAAATCGAGAAAAGACTAAAGAAATGGAAGTGACAAAAAAAAACAATGACTCTGAGTTTGTTTCGGGCTTTCTTCTCAAGAAGTCATTTAGCTAGGAAAAGCCGGCATCGTCTAGAATAGGGTTTTGACATGTATAAGATTTGTAAACAACCAAAATGCAGAAATAAATATGTGTTTATGTCTTTTATGACTTTATGATTTGATAAATTGTTTCAGAGATAGATAGCCCATTTATCAAAGAAGACTATATAACATCAAGATATGAGCTTATATAACATAACCCACTTTGAGATAATTGAACTTAATGCCATTGATTTCGTCACATTTATAGAAAACATTGACTGATGAATAGGCAGTTCGTACAGTGACGAGCATAAATATATTACTATGGGCAGATTAGCAAAAATATCTGTCCCAAGAATGAGTTCAATAATATCTGTCTGCACGTACGCAGCAAAAATATCTGATATTATCAGGCAGCATAATGAAGTGGCATCAAAATTATATGATGAAAATGTCGAAGCATAAATATCTGATGTGACAGGTGGCAAAATGTTATGATCCCTTGTGGAGAGCAAATATATGTAACGTTTTATATTTCTGTAATTTGCATTGCATTGCTAAAAGCATAAATATGTGACACCAACTAGGTGGCAATAATATCTGACATTATTTTATCTTCAATTTATTTTTTTAATCGAATCCAATGGATGATTTACTTATCTGGTACATAATAATTAATAGAAGAAGACCGGGCGGTATCGTCACATCGGTGGAGGACAATACGTTCGCTGTGAAAAAAACCAGTTGCGAGGAGCGGGGCTGCGTAGAGCGCGTGGAGGCCGCTACCGCGGTTTCGGCAGAGCAGTACGCGCGCGATGTCAGATAATGCGTGCAATAGGACTAGGAGGCCCACCGTGGTTTCGAGTTCGGACACACCTGGGTGTGTAACAACGCAGAGGTCATCGACACCGACAAGACAAGATTGTAGACTTATGTCAGATGTTTTGCGGGCAGGTTTGCAACACGGTGACTGGAAAAAGAAATCACCAAACGAAGGATGGGTTAAAGTGCAGCGGAAAAGGTTGCAAAACCGTTTTATTGGGATGAAGGGGAAGGCGGAGGTAGGACCTCAGTCAACGTTTAGAGCAGCGGATGTAAGTGTGCCTTTTTATATCTATAATGTGAACAGGGATACAAGCATGGACGATATAGTGACATATATAAAGTCGAAAACTGATGTAGATGTGTCCTTGAGCAAGATAGATATGAAAAGAAACAAGGGATACGCTGCATACAAGTTTTCAATACCAAAACAAAAATTGAATGTTTTTATGAATGAGGAGCTGTGGCCGACTGGAGTGTCTTTTCGTAGGTTTGTGTATTATAACAGTACGACCGAACCGCGGCATAGTGAAGTGATTTCGAGTGACAGAACAGATAAAAATAAATCAAACTAATGGATAAGGTGGTAGTAGATGAAAACGTTATTTTATTTACTAAGATGATAAGTTTTAACTGTAAATCTTTAAAGAGGTCGGTCGAGTGTATAAAAAACTTGTGTAAATATGTGGATATTATTGCGCTGCAAGAGACCTGGCTGTTGCCACATGAAATATCAATTTTAGGTCACTTAGACTTAGATTTCAGTTATGTTGGTAAATCAGCGGTAGATACGTCGCTAGGGATATTAAGGGGAAGACCATACGGAGGTGTGGCTCTTTTGTGGAGGAAATCGTTGTTTACATGCGTAACTATTTTACCGTGTGCTAGCGATCGTATTGTGGCTATTATAGCGACGACGTGCGACGGCCGTGACTTGTTATTGTTTAGTGTTTACATGCCGACTAGTTCTGTAGATAATTTAACCGAGTTTTGTGAATGTCTCAGTGAAATAGCTGCTATCTTTGAGAGTGAGAATGTCGAGTCTGGTTATATACTAGGGGATTTTAATGCGCACCCTGGGGAACTGTTTAGCCAGGAAATGTTATCTTTTTGTGATGAGCAGAGTTGGTGTTGTGCTGACTATAAGAACCTAGGTATAGACTCGGGCACTTTTACCTTTGTGAGTGATGCCTGTGGTAGTAAACGTTGGCTTGACCATTGCCTGGTTTCTGAAGCAGCGTGGAAATCAGTGGAGAAGGTGGAAGTTTACCATAACGCCTATTGGTCAGACCACTTCCCACTCTGCATTCAGGTCAACCTGGGGATGGTGAGGCGAACGGATGCCTCAGCAAATCTTGAGGGCAAAGTAGTAGATAAAGTGAGGTGGGGGGAAAGATGTACTGACCAAATAGATTGCTATTACCATCTATGTATGCAAAAGCTTAGACTGGTCGATTTCGCAGCAGAGTTAAGCAACTGCTGCGATAACTTCTGCTTGAATAAAGAGCACACTGTAATAATTGATAACCTATACAAGAATATTGTTACGTCACTGCGAGAGGCGGCTGAGGGCAGTGCTGGTTTTGTGAGAAAAACTAGTAATAAACGTACTGTGATAGGGTGGAACAGACACGTTAGGGACGCTCATGGGTGCGCTAGAGTGGCTTTTAAAAACTGGGTTTGGCATGGGAAACCTCAATTTGGTCAGTTGTACATAGATATGCGAGAAACGAGAAAAGTTTTTAAACAAAAACTTAAATATTGCCAGGACAACGAAGAACAAATTAAGTTGGACATAATAGCTTCAGAACATAAGAAAAAGCAGTTCAATAAATTTTGGAAGTCAACTCAGAAGTTAAATACTAGACCAGCTGTACCTCTGAGCGTTAATGGCGTGTCTGAACCAGTGGGGATAGCGGATATGTTTAAAAAGCATTTTTCGGTGACACCACGGTTGCAAGTCAATGAGCAGGAGGGGTGCGGTGGGGTGAGACTTGGGTCGTCTAGCCCGATTTACATCTCGTCAAAGGAGATAGGGAAGGTTATAGAAACCATGACTAGAGGTAAGTCTCCTGGTCATGATAACCTCAGTACAGAACATTTCCAACATGCCGGTCCGCATCTTCCTAGGGCCTTATCTATGCTGTATAACTTGTGTATTAGGCACTCATACCTGCCTGCTGAGTTGATGAGGACGATTGTTGTACCTATACTGAAAAATAAGACAGGTGACGTCTCAGACAAGGAGAACTATCGACAAATCTCATTGGCTACTATAACTGCAAAAGTTCTTGACAGTGTGCTTGAGCGTAGAATGGCTGGACAGCTCAATTTACATAACGCACAGTTCGGTTTTAGATCTGGGCTGTCTACAGAAACAGCTATTTTGGCGCTCAAGCACACGGTCAGTTACTACACCAGCAGGAACACACCTGTGTATGCTGTATTTTTAGACCTTTCGAAAGCATTTGACCTGGTTAATTATAACGTCCTATGGACTAAGTTACGTGACCGGGATCAACCTGAGGAGATAGTTGAGCTTCTCAGGTACTGGTATAATCACCAGATTAACCAGGTCAGATGGTCGGGTGCTTTGTCGGAGACGTATGGTCTGGAATGTGGGGTAAGGCAGGGTGGTCTGACCTCCCCAGCGCTGTTCAGCTTGTATGTCGATAAGTTGATCGAGGAACTCAGCAGCACAGGGGTTGGATGCTCGGTAGACGGTAAAATTATAAATAGCATATCTTACGCGGACGACATGGTGCTGCTGAGTCCCTCGATCGAGGCACTCAGGCGATTGCTTGAGGTTTGTGAGAGATACGCTTTGACTCACGGCCTCCTGTACAACGTGAAGAAGAGTGTGTTCATGGTGTTTGGGGTTACTGCAAAGGGTCACAGGGCAGTGCCACCGGTGTACCTATATGGTGTTGTTCTAAACAGAGTGCCTTGTTTTAGATACCTTGGACACATAATAACCGAGGATCTTAATGATGACCAGGACATAGAACGGGAACGGAGAGCGTTGTCGGTCCGATGCAATATGTTGGCCCGTAGGTTACCAAGCTGTACGAGACCGGTCAAAATCACGCTTTTCAAGGCTTATTGTCAGTCATTTTATACATGCAGCCTGTGGGTCAAGCATACGCAGAGGGCCTACAACGCTCTTCGTGTCCAGTACAACAACGCCTTTCGGGTGCTGTTGGGGCTACCGCGATTCTGTAGCGCGTCAGCCATGTTTGCTGAATCTGCTACTGATAGTTTTTCAGCAATCATGAGGAAAAGAACGGCATCATTGTTACGCAGGATTCGTGGGAGTGCCAATGGCATCCTTAAGGTGATTGGGGATAGGCTGGACGGCGTTTTCCTGGAGTATTGGACCCGTATGCATAGCTACGAGTCGAATACTGCAGGAAAATACATGAATTAATATATATGTAATTGTAGGGACTATTTTATTTTATTTAAAACTAAGTACTAACATAGTTACGTAAGTTGTATTACTAACAAAGATCTATGGAGCAAGTTTCCGAAATAAACGTTTTATTATTATTATTATTAATAGCCATTTTTAAGCTTTCGTAGTCTTTAGCATTAGTTGAATATTGTACATATAGTACATCCATGGCCATGGCGCTTGCAACAGTGCCGAAATATCGGATACTTGAAACAAAGGTACGTGTGCGTCCCGTAAGACAATATACAACTACAAAAAAAATGGTTTAAAATAAACCATTAATCAGCCTTTAACAGTCCACTGCTGGACTAGGCCTCTCCTTTGAAAGGAGGAATTGGCCTACTATACCACGAGTTGTATCAAGTTTTCCTTCTCTTACAGTGCTGTGTTCTGCATAGTATGCTGTTCTATCGCCTCTTACGACACTCATGGGATGATATGGGGTGATGACATTCCGTATTATTAATCCGTCACCACACGGAAAACCATCAATCATACTCTACTATAAATAACGTTGGATAGACAGTGGATCTACATATGAAGCGACCGTGTACCTATCGATAACATACACAGGATTTCAACACTGTTATATTAAAAAGCAAATGACTCATGTTTTATCAGACTTATTTACGACTGTGCTAAACATTTTGACATCAAAATTATGTACGTAGAAACGACAATTATTATTCTGAAAAAAACATTGTCTTGTCATCGTTATTAATTTATTTTTGTCTTCATAAACGCCATTTAGAGTACGCGCCCGCTCTATGAGCTCGCTGTGAAAAGAAGAATTGCAACTGGGATTCTCCAAAACACCTCAGTCGAAATGGTTCTATAATATTAAGAGAACACAGATATATCTATGACGAAAAACAGCTTAATTTTGGGTGATCAGACGAGTTCATTCGAAAAATAGAGACAAGAAACTGTAGTAGGTTAAAAATAAAAACAAAATATGATTACATTACACGTCAGCCCACAGAAACATTATTATGACGTCTTTACTTCGTAACACGACGAATTATATTTGTCATCTAAAGATGTTACCTTCAAAGTTGGAAGTAATTCTTATACCAAACACGGATTCGTAGGAAACTTAACAGGAGTAAGCAACGGAAAGAATATCTGTCTGGTGACAGACAACTACGGATTCAGTGATGAGCGACGAATATTATTATTAAGCCCTTGGACTCGTGAGAGTTCTCTTTTGGCTGTTTCAATTGGCTACAGGTTACTCTGTTCAGTGTGCCTCTAGGCAAAGGCCTTCTCCAGCAACTTGCTTTCTATTTACCGCAATAGAGGATCGGACTGCCATGTCACATCAGTTTTTTTTAATCATCTATCAAAACGCTAGTTTTGTATGCCAAATGTAGGTACTGAGTAATACCTTATGAGGTCATCATTTTTCATACTCCATTGCTATGAAAAAGCAGCGATAGCCGAGTGGAGAGGCTGACAGACTGCTACGCAGTGGGTATCGGGTTCGAATCCACGGCACGCACCAATGACTTTTCGAAGTTAAGTGCGTATTAAATTGTTAATTATCGCTTGCTTATCGGTGAAGGAAAAACATCGTGAGGAAACCTGCATGTCTGAGAGTACTCCATAATGTTCTCGAAAGACATGTGAAGTCTGCCAACCCGCACTTCGCTAGCGTGGTGGACTATGGCCTTACCCTTCTGATAGTGAGAAGAGGCCCGTGCCCAGCAGTGGGACAATGTATAGGGCTGCTGATGATGAGTCTGATCGCCTATTCTTCTCCGCTAGTTTGCCACAGTCAACCTCAAATCATCGTCCCAATGCATCCGCTGTCGTCCCCGACATTACATACCGTCTCTGTGATACCAAGGAACGTCGAGTAATACGGTGTCAATTTATCAGGCTAACGTTTAAAAGGCATAGCCCAAGCAGTTTCTGTTTACTAACAAACGTGTGTGTGAAATGCCTCGGCTATACAGTGCTTCCGAAAACTCTCGTCTGCCTGGTAACTTTTATAAGTAACCTTATGGTTATGATAGGTATTTTTGTAGCCCTGCAGCCACAAATAAAAGGCCTTCAATACGGGACTCCTTAACTCGGCGGGAGGCGCACCCCATAATACAACACGGATGGTCGCAACTGGGTAAAAAGTACCACAGTGGTTTTCCTTAAAAATTGGGGTTTCTAAAAGGTATTTTAATGAAACAAAATTTTATGTTAAATTATACTATATTTTCAACAAAACAATGCGTGAAGAAAGTTATTATATATCTAAATATGTATTTTCTTTAAAAATTGGGGTTTCTAAAAGGTATTTTAATGAAACAAAATTTTATGTTAAATTATACTATATTTTCAACAAAACAATGCGTGAAGAAAGTTATTATATATCTAAATATGTATTTTTATTTATTTATAAAATCACAACGTAATTATTGAATGTTTTTTCACAAGGCTTGCAAAGAAACAAAGATTATACTCTAAATACGCAAAAATAATTAGAAATCGAGATCAACATCAAATGAACATAACATACGCTTACTTGCAACAATAATTGAAACATTCATTAATTTGGATTTTTTTTTAAATAATCGCTTAATGTTTGACATAAAGATAATCAGCCACCGTACATAATAATATCTAGAAAATCTTCTATATGACTATTTTTTAGCACAGTCTTCACAAATAGGAACAGTATTTTCTCTACATATTTTTCATGGCATAAATTGCAATCAGTCTTAGTTTTTCGATCCTTTTTTCAAGAATTCACTGCACAGTGCGCATCGTGATGCAGACATTTGTGAGCGCGGCTGTAGAGCTTTTTCTTGTTGAGCGCGACTCAGATTGTCATTTTGTTCATTACTGCCACCAAATTTAAACATAATTTTACGTTTTATACCTGGATTTAGATTTGGCACAGTAGATTTTACCTTAATTTGTGGCATGACAAGTGAGCCAGTTCCTTCAAATAATCTCTTCTTGGTAACACAGAATCGCCACAATTTTCTTTGTTTGATTTTACGATGACAAACGCCTTTATGCCACCTATATTCATAAGGCCAAAGACTAAAACCATAGGCCACCTCTGAGTGATGCGTGACACTGAATACGTCCCACATAACTCGTCTAGGACATCGACTCGGTATGTCTTCTCCTTCTTGCTCCGAATTGCTTTCATGCGCACTATACTCTTCATTGTCTTCAATTTCACACACATTTTCTTCATTACTGTATTCTAAAAGCAAACACTCTTCTATTTGCTCTTCACCAAGAAGCAAATAAGGCATCTTGATATTCTAAAATAGCAATCAACGAAAAGTTGTCTAACAAAAATAATAAGACACTAATAGTCGCTACCGGGTAAAATATACCCATACGCACCTGCTGTGGCCGAACGCTGCGCGCATACTGGCCGCTTACGCAAAATGGGGGACCGTAGCACGTTTCTCGAAAGGTACCTAAAGCGGCGCGGCACAAAATTAAGCAGAATTATAAATATTTACGAATTTATGCCCTATGTGGTAAATTTTACCCAGAAGCGCGTCCTGCCGAGTTAACAATAACTTGTTGAGCTTACTATTCACCCTGGACGACTCCGGTAGCCAGTCTTCCCTCCTGTATGGCGTCATTGGTCGGCAGTCGGCTTTCTTTAAGCATCAACTTATGAGTTATTTGTTATGGTAAACTATTTATTTGTAATTGGTCGGATTGCTTATTTTTTTACGCGGGCGACGCCTTTTGTAAGGAGGCATGATAAAAGTACCTACATAATACTGATATTTTTCTGAAAATGCGGCATCATAAAAATAACACCTATACAGCGTTCAGTAGAATACGGGAAATCACATATAGGTACAGCTGTAGACAGAGTATCCATTCTAGAAATTCTCACAACGCTGGATAAGGTTTGGACAACGCGTCATTCGTCCCCATAGCGTAGCAAAGCTGTTTAGAACAAAATATAACCGACATTGTTATTCCCTTGACGTCTCTAATCTTGGCATGGGGTCCGACTCAATGGGAGGATTTGGCATGATGACTTTGTTTACATTCCAAACATAATAATTTTATTCACTTATTTCATTGTTTAAAATGTATGTTTAGTTTGTTTGTTTAGATGTATCACAATCACAATGTGAATTGTGAGGTAAGTTTGACATTGACACATTTGACAGCCTATTGATACGTTCAGAAATTATTATTTCAATGTTTTCTTTGGTGTTGTTTGTTGTATTCTTTGAGAAAAGGTTGTAATACGTTTTGTTATCCTTTTAAATTATTTTTGTTTCTGTTCTTACTTTTAGTGGTTATATATATATATTTTTTGCTTGTGTTTGCTGGCGGGTGGTGCAGAGAAGACAGTAACTCTTAATTTATCGTGTATACAAAATAATTTATATATTTTTATATTGCATATCTTATATATTAGTATTTTTTTATTATTTTACTACATATATTATTCTATATATTTTATTACATACATATTATATGATGGACGTTGATACATATCTTTCGGCTAATGAGTCAATTTCATCTTCTGACAACGAGAGTTTCTGTTCTGCGGATGGTACCTTATGTGAATACCTGCAAAATGCATTTGCGCAACGAAGTCGGTCGTTGTTTAACGTTTGCCACATAAATGCGCAGAGCATACCAAGTCACTATAGTGATTTGATGGAAGGGTTTTCCAACTCTAACGCACACGCCATTCTGGTCTCTGAGAGTTGGCTTACACCATCTCTTCCTTCCACCTCTTACTCTCTACCGGGGTACGTTCTTATACGTAACGACCGGGTTGGTAGGAGAGGTGATGGTGTCGCAATCTACCTCCGCAGTACCTTTACGTATAAAATTTTGTCTTCTTCATCACTCGCTTCTTCGCCTGCGGAGTACTTATTTCTCGAGGTCGACGTCGGGGGGCTAAAGCCGTCCTTGGCGTCGTCTATTGTCCACCTTGTGCTAACTTTTTCTCCAGTCTCGAACCGATTCTGGAATCTTTAGGGTCAGAGTACACACATCACATCATCATGGGCGATTTTAACACCGATCTCCTTTCCCAACATTCCAGTCGCTCCCGCAAATTACTTGACGTCGTTCAGTCAGCCAGCCTCCACATACTACCTTTGCAAGCAACTCACCACAATAGCAATGGCGAGGACACATGGCTGGACTTAATCCTCACCTCTGATCCTTCCTTAGTTGCATCCCATGGCCAACTTTCCGCACCAGGATTTTCCCGTCATGAACTCATTTTCCTTGCATACCGTCTAAAACCTCCTAAGTCCCCTCCCAAAGTTCTGCACAGGCGTTGTTTTGGTGGTATCGATGTGAATAAACTCAGTGAGGACGCTTCTGGGTTGAACTGGGACAACATGTTATCTGCCTCAACAGTGGACGAAAAGGTTAACCTCTTCAATGAGGCGGTTTGCGGTCTATACGATGTACATGCTCCAGTAAGACGGGTGAAGTTAAGGCGCCCTCCAGCACCCTGGATTACTACGGGTGTTCAAATGGCAATGCGCCGTAGAAATCGAGCATATCGGAGATATAAAAGAGACCGTAGTGAGGAGAACTGGGCACTATTTAAGTCTGCAAGGAATCGGTGCAATCAGATGGTACGCAACGCAAAACGCCGACACATTCACGATAATATCAGCTCTTCATCAGCTGCCAATATCTGGAAGTTCCTTGGAACACTAGGTATTGGCAAACAGCGCCGTTTTGACTACCATGGGACTCTTAGTTTGGATGATATCAACAAACATTTCACCTCTTCTGATTCACTGGATCACCAAACTACGAGTCTCACTGTCAATTATTTAGCCGGGCTACCTCAACCCAAAATAGAATCGTTTTTCTTTTCTCCAGAGTCTCCTGCTGAGATCAAAAAGATAATCCTATCCATAAGGTCCAATGCTGTGGGATGCGACAACATTAGCCGTCGTATGATCACAATGATCCTAGATCAGGTCCTGTCGGCAATATCCCACATCATAAACTTTTCACTTGTCTCCGGTACATTTCCTTCCTTGTGGCGCAAAGCCCATATAATTCCTTTACCTAAAACCCCCAATCCTACCATTCCTCAACACTTCCGTCCAATTTCAATCTTACCCTTCCTATCCAAAGTGCTTGAGGCCTGTGTGAACAAACAATTGTCTCGTTTTGTCTTACACAATAATCTGCTGAGTCCATTTCAGTCAGGCTTCAGGCCTGGTCACAGCACTACTTCTGCCCTCCTTAAAGTGACTGGCGATATTCGAGAGGCTATGGAAAACACCGAAATCACTGTTCTAGTGTTGATCGATTTTTCAAATGCTTTCAATACCGTCAGTCACGATGTCCTTTTATCTATCCTCTCCCATCTCAGGGTCTCGGCTGGGGCACTGGATTGGTTCTCAACTTATCTTCGAGGTCGTCAACAGTCTGTCCGCCTCGATAAGTCATCTTCGGGGTGGTTCGACGTCACATCTGGCGTTCCTCAAGGCGGTATTCTCTCTCCTCTTTTATTTTCTATTTTCATAAACCTCCGAACTCAACATTTTCAGTGCTCCTACCATCTGTATGCCGACGACTTGCAGATTTACTCCCATGTAAGTGTGGAATGCGTAGCAGAGGCCATCGACAAGGTCAATAGGGATTTGGCGACCATAAAGACATGGTCCGACAAGTTTGGTCTCACTGTAAATCCTACTAAGACTCAGGCTATAATCGTAGGTAGGCAACGATTACTAAGCAGACTGGACTCAACAACACTACCAGCCATCGTTTTTAACGGAAGTATCGTCGATCTGTATCCTACGGTTAAGAATCTTGGGCTACATATGGATGCCAGGCTGAATTGGAAAGCTCAGGTGACACAGGTAAGTCGCAAAGTCACCGGCACTCTACGCGCTCTCTACCGCCTAAAAAACTTCCTCCCTGGCGAGACTAAGACAACGCTTGTGCAGACTTTAGTTTTCCCACTGATCAACTATGGTGATGTATGTTACTTAGACCTGAATGCAGATCTCCTCAATAAACTTGACCGTCTTCTGAATAACTGCATTCGATTCATTTTTAATCTTCGTAAGTATGACCATGTGTCTACTTATCGCTCCCAATTAAAATGGCTCCCTATTCGTCAGCGCCGTAGTTTGCGTGCTCTCACTACTCTATACACTATTCTCACATCTCCTACTTCTCCTCTGTATATGACTCCTTACTTTCAATACTTATGCTCTAATCATGAGCGAAATCTTCGCTCTTCTTATAATCTTCAACTCATGGTGCCTTCTCACAAATCTGATTTTCTTCACTCTTCTTTCACTATTCAGTCCATTCTTTTATGGAATGCTCTTCCTCTTGAGATCAGAATGGCCAAAACAAAATTCACATTCAAGGCCAAAGTAAGGAAACTCTTGTTGGCTGAGGCGAATGTATCTTAAGTCGCTATCTGAACTAGGTATATATTATGCTTATGTATATATGTATGTATATTTCTATGTATTAGTGTATGTAAGTCTAAGTATAATTTATCTGTGATTTTATTCGTAATTATGTATTAATTGTGTATGTATTTCGTTTATGTATTTTCTTATATTATATAGTTATGTAAGTATGTATGTTTATTATGAGCAATAATTCGACAGTTACAATTATTTCGATGCATCATATAATACACCTACTGCTTATCTCTCTGCACCACTCTAAGGTAGACTGGTAGATAAAGCCCATGGCATTAAGTCCGCCTATATACTTTGTGTATATGAAGTAATAAAATAAAATAAATAAATAAATAAATAAAGGGATGGACGCCGTAGTATTTTTTGAAGCTCCAAAATATATTTTAATATACATTATACGTAATATGTGGAACTGATAAACAAATAGGGTTTTGGGCTACGTTGAAATCTCCTTAATTTCATCAGAGAAATTATAGCATGGCTATACAGCAAAATAAATAAATAGTTATTAAAGTGCCCCGATTCTTTAATAACTATTTATTTATTTAGCTGTATATTGCTACGCTGAGTAGTAGCCGAATACTAGCACAAGCGTAGCACTTTCTAGAATAGAAATGCCTATTATCTACCAGTTTACCGCGTTGGAAGGGAAGAATGAAAATATTTTCTTTGGAGGTATTGCTTGCTCGCAATAGGAGAAAAAGAAGTTCATTACCGATTATCCGAGCCGATTATCAGATTTTAACAGACTGATATCGACCCTGTGTTTGTACGAAATGCGATTTGAGTTTGAATTTACTGACATGTGGTATTCTGCTACACTTAATGCCATTATAGTTTAAATTGACACATATAGTTCGATGTTGACACGTTGTTGTTTGTTCAATTAACGATCTAGCCGCAATATCATTCAAACATCAAATAATTTAGGAGAAGACCATTTATATCATTAATATGACACATAGGGTCATGTAACGTACCTATGGACATTTTTGACAACCTAATATTTGAAACGACGTATCTTTGTATATACCCAAAGTATAGAAATAGTTAAGATCTTATATTGTAGGGCATACGGTCTAATATTACTGGTATTTTTATTATGTCTTTAGTGTTGCCATTTTTTAAATTTATATCAATAATTATAAATATGGTGTTTTGTCCTCAGGTACGTTACTTGTGTGTACCTTCGGACAGCCTTGTATGTACCTTGGGACGAAACAAAAGACAAAGATTTCTGTCTAATCAGTCTTTTAATCATCATTAAATTAGATAATAGAAAATATTAAAAAGTAACAAAATATCTTCTGCTAGTTATAAAACAAAATCAAAAAGTGGTCTTAGGTAATAATAGGAACATTTTAATTAAATAAGAAATAAAAAAATGAGATCTAAGTCATCCAAGATATTTACTTGGATGATTGAACAATTTTAAATATTTCTTCAACAGACTCATCATCACTGTCATCCAATTTAAAACAGTCTGCACACATAAACAACTCAGAATCTTCAAAGTCTGGAATGTTTTCTTTGTAGTTCTTTGGTGGTAATAAAACTTGCATAAGCTGCATTGTAGGACCTTTTCTTTAAGATCTATTTTATTGCAAGACTTATAAGTGACAAATATTTTTTCGCTGAGAATCGATTTTTTTTTCGCAGGAACATTCGTTGTTTTAACAGCTATAGGAGCGTCTAGGTTCAGCTGAAGGTTACTAGAGCTTTTTCCTTTGCCTTTTCCTTTATTTTCTTTCTCCTTCATTTGCTTCAAAATCGCTTCTTTTTCCGTTGTATTAGTTAAAATACGAGAACTTCCTTTCTTCCTTCCTCTTTTACTTTCTTTTCTAATGAATTTTGGTAATGGCCGTATCATTTCAGGAGTTATTGAATATTTAATTGCATTTCCTTCATCTTTATTTGATATAAATCCTCGGGAAGTAGGTGGCTGATTTTCAGACATAATCAATTCTTCTTGATTCTCCTCAATAATAGAAAAAACTGGCTGAGACTCAAAATTTTCTTCAATTGTGCCGTTTGTTGGTGGTTCTGGCTGTTCTGTGACTGAAGAAGGGGTAAAATCATCTTCTGTAAAGATGTCATCATTGAAAGGATAAATTCCTGTAGATTCAAATCCGTTTATAATATTTTTTGGAAGAAATGAAGCTTCAAACGCTTTTTTATTAGTTCTGCGGAGTCATAAATGGTAATGGGAGTACCGGGATGATTTATCATATGCAAATCAGCTGCTTTATTATATGCTGTTTTAAAAGGACCAAATTCGGTCTTATCAAGGGGTTGTAAACGATGTGGCGTGTGTGGAGGCAAAGAAAGTATATGAATTTCGTTATCTTTGGCAATGTTAATAATTTCGTATGATATGTGGGTTTCATGATTATCTAAAATAAGAAGCACAGGATATTCAGGAGATGGCTTAACACATTTGATGAAATGCTGTAAATATTTTCTAAAAATAGGTTCGGTGGACCAACCAGAACGGTTTGCTTCAGCAATAGATCCGGGAGGGGCATTTTACATCATGTTATCTTTAAAATGGACCCTAGGGAATATTATCATCGGTGGCACGGAGTTTCCCGCGGCGTTAATACAAGCAATTATTGTGACATTCTCGCCACGTTCACCTGATGTGTTTTTTTCTAATAATTTCAATGCTTTCGGAGCTAAAACTTTTTCAGGCTTATGAACCGTAGAACATCCAGTCTCGTCCAAATTATAAATGTTTTGCGGGTTAAATTCATAACGTTGATAAAGTTTTTTCAAATTATTGTAAAACTTCTGGACATGAACTTTATTGAAGCAAATTGCACGCGCTAGACTCGTTGCTTCTGGTTTATGTAATGATAGTTCAGGGTATTTGCTGCGTTATCTGAATAGCCATTGCCGGCCAGCCATTCCATCACGAGTCCAAGCTTCAGGAATGTTTGCTAGTTTTCTTCCAACAGCAAATTGATACGCTAAAATACATATTTGCCTTGCTGATAATCCGTTAGAAGAAGTATGATTGATTTTGTAATTGTAGATGAACGTTTGAGAAAGAATGTGTTAGATACAAGGGTGTATCGAGGGATCGGCATCCACACAGACCACTTCTTGGTGGTGAGCCGGATAAGTGGACTCTTTAAAGGATGGCGACACCGAGAACATTATGAAAATAGGGTCCTAGAAAGAATAAAAGTAGAAAATCTGCAAGAAAAAGATGTGAAAGATGAGTATAAGCGAAGATTGATAGCAAGATTTGAGAGGTTCGATGGCATAAATGATATGGAAGAATTATGGCAATATTTTAAAGAAGATTACATGGTGGGACAAGGATGTACAATCAGCAGTGTCAGAGAAGAAGAAAGCTTGGTTAGATTGGTTGGCTGCCAGAGCAAATGAAAGAATGGGAAACGCAACGAGTGATGACATAGATGAAGCAAGAAAGGAGTTTGTTAGGTCAAAAAAAATTGTGAAAGAAATTGTTAAAAGGAAAAAAGAGGAAAAGAAAGATGAGTTTGATAGCAGACTATCTGAAGATTTCCGGAGAAACATAAAGTTTTTCTGGAAATCCGTTCGTGCAGTTCGAGGAAGAACTCAATCCTCAGAATACACGTCAATCAGAGACAAGAATGGAAAGATACTGAATGGTGAATCATGCGTGCTGAAGAGATGGAAGGAGTATTTTGAAGGTCTATATGAAAGAACGGCGATAGAGACATCGATCGACGAAATTAATGGTAATAATAGCAATGATGAAAGCGATATTGGTGTGGATGAGATTGTGAAGGCGTTGGAAAGTATGAAATTAGGTAAGGCTGCAGGATATGATAGGATTACAGTTGAAATGCTGAAGGCTGGACAGGGCATCATAGTTGGTCAGCTGCAGCGCTTATTTAACTTGTGCTGGAGCACCGGCCGAGTACCTGATGACTGGACCACAGCGGTGGTTGTGCCTCTTTATAAGGGAAAAGGCTCGCAACAAGACTGCAAGAACTATAGAGGCATTAGCCTTCTCAGCATTGTTGGCAAATTGTATGCGAAGGTACTGATTGAAAGAGTTATGGAAGTAACCGACAAGAAAATATGGGATGTACAAGCAGGATTCCGAAAGGGTATGGGGTGCACGGATCAAGTCTTTTCCTTGCGGTGCGTAGCCGAAAAATTCTTGGCCAAAGGTCAAAAGGTCTATTGCGCATTCGTGGATTTGGAAAAGGCTTACGATAAAGTGGTGAGGAATGAAATGTGGTCGGTACTGTCGATGTATGGGGTGAACAGCAGCCTCATACGAGCTCTGAAATCCCTTTATGAAGATTCTAGAGCTTGTGTGAGGATAAATGGGTCGTACACGGATTGGTTTACCATCGAAACAGGTGTTAGACAGGGATGTGTAGCGTCGCCGTGGCTGTTCAACCTCTTCATGGACAGTTGTTTGCAAGATTTGAAAAATAGTGACTGTGGATTAAGGATGAATGAGTTACTTGTCAAATGCCTCCTTTATGCTGATGATCAGGTTATACTTGCGTCTTCAGCGGCGGAGTTGCAGGAGATGATAACAATCATGCATGGTGCGTTAGAGAGGAAGGGAATGAAAGTAAATGTAAGTAAAACGAAAGTTATGGTTTTTGAAAAGGAGGAATGCGTTACGGCTTGTAATGTTATGATCGATGGACAGCGAGTGGAGCAAGTGAATGAGTTTGTATATTTAGGTACGCTGTTTACAAGAGATGGTAAGAATGTAGAAGATATTGAAAGAAGAGTTAATGCAGGTAATAGAGTGAATGGAGCTCTGAAGGCGTTTATGAATAGCCAAAACGTATCCAAAAAGGCACGTTTGGCTGTCCATAGAGGGGTGTTAGTACCTACTCTTATGTATGGTAGTGATAGTTGGGTATGGCAGAAGAATAAATGCTGTAGAAATGAGAGCACTGCAAAGTATGTGTGGTGTTTCATTGACTGACAGAGTAAAGAATTGTGTGATAAGAGAGTGTTGTGGGGTAAAAGAAGATGTAGTGACAAGCATCGAGAAAGGTATGCTAAGATGGTTTGGACACGTGGAGAGGATGGATGACGAAAGACTGACCAAGCAGATATATAAGGCAAGTGTGGAAGGGACAGGACGAAGGGGAAGACCTAGGCGGACGTTCTCTGACCAGATTGGAGATGTCCTAAAAACAGGACAGGTTAGAAGCACCCTGAACAGAAGAGCATGCATGAGGAATCTGATGGGAGTGAATGAAGCAAGAGAGATATGTCAAGATCGTTGCAAATGGCGCTCCGTAGTCTCTGCCTACCCCTCCGGGAAACAGGCGTGAGTCTATGTATGTATGTATGTATGATAATCCGTAGTTCATTTTAGTTGCTTTTACTATATATTCCAATAACAGTTTTTCTTCGCACATCTATCAAGTATCGATGATAATACAATAATCAAAAAACGTAAAGAGAAAAAAAAAATAAAAGCTTAAATGGAAATTAACACTAAACGTTAATTTCAACTATAACACTTTAAAACACTTCGCTTTTTAACGATATAATTATTACCTTATTATTATGTTGTAATCTTCATACTATGATATAACACTTAGACAGGCCAACAAGGATAATTATATTCCCAGATCAAGAATTGGGCGATCGCAAAGTGCTCTTCCAGTACTGTGATTGACTACAAGCTTGCAGTCAAACAAATTAAATCTTTTTGTTCCAAAAGTTATGATATAAATGTTGAGAATACGAATAAAATATGTCTCGTTGATAAAATTTGAAAATATTTTTTTCTATTTCTTGAAGCAGATGTATGCGTATCTGTGTACACCTCAATGTTATTGGTATTTGTATGATGTCATTAATACTTCAAATTAAATTGGTTGAGGTGCTAATTAATAGTCGGCCTATAAGATTAAAATATAATATAATATATAATATTCTACTAAACAAACAATCACCATCCAGTCTCAAACTGAGCAGAGCTTGCGCTATGGGTACTAGACAATGGATAATTATACATAATTACATACCTTTTTTTTGTAAATACAGCCATAGTATACATAGAAACACCCAGACCAAGACAAACATCCATGTTCACGTATACAAATGTTTGACTTGAGCGGGAATTGAACCCGCGACCTTCGGCGTAGCAGACGCTTACACTCCCGCCATATCATAAAGATACAAACAAACATACATAGATATCCACATACCTCTTTCACGTCGGTGTAAGCAGTGACTACAAAAAGTCACTTGCTTCTATCCTTATATATACGTCACGCGCTTCTTCTATATAAATTACTCTTTTCATACATTTCTGTTTTCAAAACGTCGACAATTTTGGTCGACCAATATACTACAACGTCTTCCACAACCGACTTGCTAACTGACATCTGTAAATATAAAATTCTTGCGTTAATGACAGACTGACAGATAAGCTACAGCCAAAACTATTGGGCGCACTACTTGCCTAAAATAAATACTGTACTACAAATACGTTTTTTCGTGCGTGCAACAAATAGACTGGACGTGCCAAATCCGATTGGTAGCGGCGAAAGCTAAATCAATCACATTACGATCTCTGCTGTCAAATCCAAACGACAGATCGTCATACTTATGCAAAAAAGTTTTGTATCACAGAATAAGCGAGACGTATTTGAATGAACAGAAGGCAGCGACAACCTAGTGGGCAGAAAAACAGAGGTCCAATACTCGTTATTATATTTGTTCAAAATACAGTTTCGATCTAATGTCAGTGTCTTGCTTATATTTGTGACATAAGTAAGACACTGACATTAGATCGAAACTTATAGTCCTAAATTAACTGATTTCATTTGAATGAAAACGTGACTAGAGCGTAAAGTGTTATGTGTCATCTTCGAACTATATAATCAGTCGATACGTCAAATCAGACGATAGTTTTTAAATTAGCAGAATATCGATTCTGATTCAATTCAAAATCTAATCGCATTCTGTTCAAAATATAGTGTCAGATAAAATACGATATTTGCTCTTTAGACTTTTCAACACATGGTCCCGAAGGTTTGTACGTATTAAAATTTAAATTATCGCTTGCTAAGCGGTGAAGAAAGACATCGTGAGGTAGCCTGCATGTCAGATATTTCTGCATAATTTTCTGAGAAGACACGTAAAGTGTGTTATCTTGTCCTGAATTTAAAAAGCCAATGACTGCCAGTGGGACCGTTTATAGGTTACATTTACAGCCACTTTTCTAAAGTCGAATTTAATGACACAATTTGGTGTTTACTACATACAGTTGTAATAAAAAAATATCGACAATACTAGAGCATGACCGCAGCTAGGCCCGCACATTTCTTTTTAATTTAACTGTTTCTACAGGATCCCATGGTAATTTTGGGAAATCTCTTCTTAGTGCAACCCTACGATCCCCAAAAAAATATCTGCCAAATTTCAGCTTCTTGCGCCTAATAGTTTTTGGTGTAGCTTGTGTGTCAATCAATCAGTAACGCGAGAATTTTTTAATTATAATATACTGATTACACCATTTAGGCGTTATTACACTTACCAAACTAAAATAAATGGTTTCGTCATATCTTTAGATAAATTTATAAGATAACGCTGACGCAACGCTTCATTGCCAGATGTGTAAAATCTTTGAAAGTCTTTAAATTAGTCTGGAGCGCCAAACGACTTGTCCTACATTCTTATAACAAGTTCCAGAAAAGTGATTAGCATGTAATTTTTTTCTTTTATAATTAATGGTATCGACACATACACTTACAAGGGTGTTAAATGAATTTAAACGGAGTAATCGTATCGCATAAACAAATCAAACTGATCATCATAGATCTTTCACGTTAACGTGAATGGAAGAAATTCCATTAAGGTAAGGTGATTTTATTTATAAGTCTCAGCGTGATTTCGCCTACCTTTCGTTATACATCGGCAAAGTTAAGCAACACCTGTACAGGCTGTCATAAAATGGTTCCTTGCTTTGGAAAGAACGTAAAAAATAATAACATTCACCCGTGCATTGCCTCGCATGACATGTTGGTAAAATTTACTCTAAATCGTTCTCTGTACTCCCAAACCCTCCATGGTGATCTGTTAAGAAACCAAAAGTTTGCAATTAAGAGCTTTAAAATATTGTAATACTTAGACTTCACTCGCTTTGGTGTCGGTTATCGGAACAAGTTAGGTGCTTTAAAGTTGCATGAAACCCCGTTAAGTATTTTAATTAAGAAAGTAACAAACATCCTTATAATAACATCCATCCATCGTCACAAGCTCTCTTGTTTAAAACAGTAGTAAGATTTTATTAAAGGAGGTTACTATCCACTTCTGGTTATCATCATCATCATCATATCAGTCAAACGACGTCCACTGCTGGACATAGGCCTCCCCCAAGGTTCTCCACACAGACCGGTCTTGAGCCGCCCACATCCAACCACCTCCCGCGATCTTGGCGAGATCGTCGGTCCACCATGCGGGGGGTCTACCTCTGCTGCGTCGTCCGGTACGTGGCCGCCACTCAAGAACCTTTTTGCCCCAACGGTCATCAGTTCTTCGAGCTATGTGCCCTGTCCACTGCCACTTCAGCTTGGCTTTCCGGAGAGCTATGTCGGCGACTTTGGTTCTACTGCGGATCTCCTCATTTCTGTTTTGATCTCGCAGGAAAATTCCAAGCATAGCTCTCTCCATCGCCCTCTGAGTGACCTTGAGCCTTCTGATAAGGCCCATAGTGAGCGACCACGTCTCTGATCCGTAAGTCATCACTGGCAACACATACTGGTCAAAGACCTTCGTCTTGAGACACTGCGGGATATCGGACGAGAAGATATGTCGTAGCTTCCCGCTGCCCAACCGATTTGGATTCGACGATTGACCTCCTTCTCGAAGTTGGACCTACCTAATTGGACTACTTGTCCCAGGTAGATATACTTGTCGACAACTTCGAGCGTAGAGTTCCCAACCTGAATAGGAGCAGGTACAACATGGACGCTCGACATGCTTTTCGCCTTGTCCATGTTTATCTTAAGACCTACATGTTGGGAGACTCTACAGAGGCCATCGAGCATTGTGCCTAGGTCTTCCATGGGCTCAGCCATGACTACGATATCGTCTACGAATCGAAGGTGAGTAATGTACTCGCCGTTGATGTTGACGCCAAGTCCATTCCAGTCCAAAAGCTTGAAAACATCCTCCAGCGCAGTGGTAAACAGTTTCGGGGATATGACATCCCCCTGTCTCACCCCTCGCTGGAGTTGAATAGGTTTCGAACTCTGGTCCTGGAGGCGGACTGACATAGTGGCGTTTTCATACAAACACTTCAGCACGATATATCGGTAGTCAATCCGGCACCGTTGGAGAGACTGTAGCACCGCCCAGGTTTCGATCGAATCGAAGGCTTTCTCATCGTCCAAAAACGCCAAACATAGGGGCTGGTTATACTCCTCGGACTTCTGTATAACCTGCCGCAGCGTATGTATGTGGTCTATGGTACTATAGTAAGGTCCGTAAAGGCTATAGTACCATAGACCACATACATACGCTGCGGCAGGTTATACGCCAGTGATGACTTACGGATCAGAGACGTGGTCGCTCACTATGGGCCTTATCAGAAGGCTCAAGGTCACTCAGAGGGCGATGGAGAGAGCTATGCTTGGAATTTCCCTGCGAGATCAAAACAGAAATGAGGAGATCCGCAGTAGAACCAAAGTCACCGACATAGCTCTCCGGAAAGCCAAGCTGAAGTGGCAGTGGGCAGGGCACATAGCTCGAAGAACCGATGACCGTTGGGGCAGAAAGGTTCTGGAGTGGCGGCCACGTACCGGACGACGCAGCAGAGGTAGGCCCCTCGCAAGGTGGACCGACGATCTCGTCAAGACATAAAGACATATTTATTTCTGCATTTTGGTTGTTTACAACACTTATACATGTCAAAACCCTATTCTAGATGATGCCGGTTTTTCTTAGCTAAATGACTTCTTGAGAAGAAAAGCCCAAATAAACTCAGAGTCATTGCTTTTTTTATCACTTCAATTTCTTAGTCTTTTCTTGATCTTTTAAAGTCCAGACAAAATAAGGGTTTAGTATGCAAGTACAATGCAGAAAATCATCTGACGCTTTTGACTGACTCGGCCCACTGATGGCCCGCATTCAACAGCAATCGTACGGCTCAACCTTGATTGAGGGAGCCAGCACGATCTGTATCACTATGCCTCCACGCCATCAGAAGGTGTATGCATAAGCATGTCAGCCTAAGCCATCAGACAGGTTGCCACAACTATTTGTTTATATGTTCAATAATGCCCACATCGTACTCACAACTTTACATGCTAATACATAGTAAAATACATGTTGTAAACAATATGTAAAATTATAAAAATTTAAACAATAAAATGTCATATATTTAAATGTCAGAAAATATTATTGAATGTCAATTTAAGAATGTCTAAAAATTAAAATAATAATATATTACTTAAGTAATTTTAAATATCAAAAGAAAATAACAATGTCAAAACAAAATAAATTAAATTACAAATGTCAAATCAAAAATGTCGGAATGTAAAGATATAAGTACTACAAATGTAAATCAAAATAGTATGTCACTATTTTCAAAATGTCAAAATTCATAATGTCAATTCATAATTTAATGTCAATTCATAATTTTTAAACTCAATTCCAGGCGTTTTTGTCTGCTAAATAATCTTTAACTGTGTAATAAGCTTTTATAAATAATAATAAATACTTTGAATTTATTAATACTTAGTTCCTGAATATTTCCTGGAATTTTGTTATAAAAACGTATGCTTTGACACTTGTATGAGTTACTTATTTTTTGTAGTCTAGTTGAAGGTAGAACAAGTTTGTTTTTGTTTCGTGTATTTATTTTATGAATGTCGCTGAATTTAGAAAACATATTTATATTTTTCCTGACATATAACAAGTTCTCATAAATGTATTGAGATGCAACAGTCATTATCTTAATTTCTTTAAATGTTTCCCTCAGTGAATGCCTTGAACCAAGGACTGTAGATTGCACGAATAGCCCGCTTCTGCAGTACAAACACAGTTTGAATGTCAGCTGCGTTGCCCCATAATAAAATGCCATATGACATTATGTTGTGGAAATAACTAAAATATACTAATCTGGCCCTATCTATATCAGTTAACTGACGAATTTTATAAACCGCGTACGCTGCAGAGCTAAGTCTATTCGACAACTGACCTATATGTGGGCCCCACTGTAGCTTAGAATCTAAGGTTATGCCTAAGAATACTGTGTTATCTATAAGATCCAACTCTTCTCCATTCAAACATATGTTAGGTTTAACTTGTTTTACATTCGGTCTTGAAAATCGTATACATTTTGTTTTTCTTTCATTTAACAGTAAATTGTTAGCAGTAAACCATTGAACTACTTTAGAGAGAGAGCGTTATTTACATCGTCATTATTTGATTGTTCTCGTCTAAGTATAAAGATAAGTGATGTATTATCAGCAAATAACACTATCTCTTCATTATTTTGCATAATATATGGCAAATCATTATATATATTCAGAACAATTAAATAATATTATATTTGAAAATAGACTGATTGCCGACCCAAAAGAAATAGCAACTATATTTAACAATTTTTTTATTGACCACCATTCTACGACATCAAAAAATTGTAATATCAATAATAAGTGTCCTTCATATACATGCAAATCGCTATTCATGCTACCGACGTGTACTGAAGAAATATATAAAGTTATCGGTTCACTAAAAACTACCAAAAGTGTAGGATACGATGGAATCAGTACTAATATCATAAAAAGGTCTGGTCATATAATAGCTCCTGTACTATCGCATATAATAAATAAATCGATAGAAACCGGTATATTCCCAGATAGGCTAAAGATATCGATTATAAAACCGCTCCATAAAAAAGGCAGCAAAGATGACATAAATAACTACAGACCTATTGCATTACTACCTATATTTGCTAAGATTTTCGAAAAAGTTATCTACAGCAGGTTATATAATTACCTTGAAAATAATAATCTTTTTACACAAGAGCAAATGGGATTTAGAAAAAATAGGTCAATTAATTTTGCCATTTATCAGTTTTGTGAACACGTGTTATCTAATATGGATAAGCGATCTCCTACAGCTGCATTATTCATGGATTTAACAAAAGCTTTCGACCATGTTAGGCACGATTTACTTTTAAAGAAGTTCTATGCTTATGGCATCAGAGGTAATGTCCATAATATAATCAAGACATACCTTACTAACAGACAGCAGAAAACAGAAATCTCTAAATTCTGTCAAAGGTCGAAAACTCTCAATGCGTATACTTCAAGCTTAAAACATGTGCAATGCGGCGTGCCACAGGGCAGCGTACTAGGCCCATTATTATTTTTGACATATATAAATGACATCCCAACTATAACAGGTAATCCCATGATTTTGTTTGCTGATGATAGTACTATTTTATTTCACAAATACTGCAATAATGAATTAATTAGTAATATAAATTTGACATTAGATAATACAATTGATTGGCTGACTAATAATAATCTTAAAATTAATTTGACAAAAACAAAAATTATGAATTTCAAACAAAGACAAACACCACATGACATTAATCTCAATTTACCATATAAAAGTAACATAATTGAAGAAGTAGAATCGACAAAGTTTTTAGGTTTATGTATTGATGGTAAAATGACATGGAAACAACACATAGAATTTGTAAGTAATAAGTTGAACAGTTACTCATATGCATTGCGTAATCTTAGTAAAGTCGTTGATACTTCAACAGTGTTAACGGCATACCATGGATACGTATCATCCATCCTTCGATACGGAGTAATGTTTTGGGGCAACTCCACTAGTGTAGAGTCTGTATTCAGAGCGCAGAAGCGATGTGTGCGAGCGATTTGTGGCTTAGACCAAACCGATACTTGCGTTCCTCATTTTAAAGCATTAAAAATTTTAACACTCACTTGTATTTATATTTTTGAGACGGTTTTATTTATTAAATCAAACCTTTCTTCATTAGAGCAACGCAAAAGATCACGGAATGCCGATAAATTATGTGTTCGGCCCTCAAAAACTGCTCTTGTACATAAGAGTGTTTTATGCATGGGACCCAAGTTATACAACAAAATACCATTAGCTATAAGAAATGAAAGTAATATGATTGTATTTAAAAAGAATTTAAAAGACTTACTTCTAACAAAAGCATATTATTCACTAACAGAATTTTTCCATGATAAGAATATTTAATATTATGTTTTACCAATATTATATAATACCAATATTGAATTCTATTTAATTTAAATGTTGACATTTTTTAATTACTGCCTATTTATTGATAATTTAGATTGACTGAGTATGTAATGTTTTATTGTTAATGTATAATTTATTGTAATGAAATAATTTTATTATTAAATTTTCATTAGGTAGTCTCAATACTTTGTAAAATTTTGCATGCTGAAAGGCTGAATATGGTGATACCATTAAAATCTGTAATACCTATTGTCAAACCCATATTATGCAAATAAAGTGAATTGAATTGAATTGAATTATAATAAGAATTCAGATAACAAGTATCTTGCGTCAAATGTAAAGCTTTACTAACATAATTGTTAGAGTCAAAAACATGAAATTGATCGTTATTGTATGACCAACTACACAAATTTATATTAAGACTATGTCTAATATTATTTTCTTTCTGTGGCAACCCTTTACTGAAAGGTAAAGTGAGCATAATAATTTGATTTAAATTCAATTCACATAATTTACTGTAATAATAGAATACAAGATCGCGGGAGGCGGTTGGATGCGGGCGGCTCAAGACCGGTCTGTGTGGAGAACCTTGGGGGAGGTCTATGTCAAGCAGTGGACGTCAATTGGCTGATATGATGATGATGATGATAACCAGAAGTGGATACTAACCTCCTTGGATAAAATCTTACTACTGTTATAAACATGAGAGCTTGTGACGATGGATGGATGTAATTATAAGATGTTTGTTACTTTCTTAATTAAAATACTTAACGGGTTTTCATGCAACTTTGAAGTACCTAACTTGTTCCGATAACCGATACCAAAGCGAGTGAAGTCTAAGTATTACAATATTTTAAAGCTCTTAATTGCAAACTTTTGTTTTCTTAACAGATCACCATGGAGGGTTTGGGAGTACAGAGAAAGATTTAGAGTAAATTTTACCAACATGTCATGCGAGGCAGTGCACGGGTGAATGTTATTATTTTTTACGTTCTTTCCAAAGCAAGGTACCATTTTGTGACAGCCTGTACAGGTGTTGCTTAACTTTGCCGATGTGTAACGAACGGTAGGCGAAATCACGCTGAAATTTATAAAAAAAACACCTTACCTTAATGGAATTTCTTCCATTTACATTAACGTGAAAGGTCTATGATAATCAGTTTGATTTGTTTATGCGATACGATTACTCCGTTTATATTCATTTAACATCCTTGTAAGTGTATGTGTCGATACCATTAATTATAAAAGAAAAAAATTACATGCTAATCACTTTTCTGGAACTTGTTATAAGAATCTAGGACAAGTCGTTTGGCGCTCCAGACTGATTTAAAGACTTTCAAAGATTTGACTACTACACAATATGCATTTCGTATCTTTCAAGAAAACTTATTTCCTGAAACAAAATGTAATAGAACGTATTGTTTTCAACCTCTTTTTAGTTTTATTAATCAAATTATTAATGGTCTTCAACTAATTTAATTATTGTTAATTGTCCAAGTATGTTAATGTATGACAAACATACATATATAGACAAACATGCTTTGACTGTATTTACGTTTTAATATAATCTGTATTAATGAAATTCAATTTCCATAACATTGGCTATTCAGAATGCAAATTAAGATTTAAATTTCCGTCGCATAATCAATCTAGCGAGCCATAAATATTTAGATGATGTTCTGTCTACGTTACATACTAAATTGAGAGCTAAATTACCTCAAGCAAATGTGCCTACACGCTAATATGCAATAAACTAATTTTCTTCACAAAAATAACAAACATAACATAACTTCACGCATTTATCTTCAAATGGGTAGACAGAGGTGTGTTACACACCCACACTTCGCCAGCTATGTTTCGGTCCCAACGTAATATTCGGAGAGCCCATTGCCCTTTATCGGACACATTATTAAGCGTGCGATAATTTTTTAATACTCACATAACTTCGAAAAGTCAGAGGTGTGTGCCCGGGGTACCTGGGAATCGAACAGAGACCATCGTCTAGGCAGTCCGTTACGTTCACCACTGGGCTATCTCCGCTGTTTAAAACTCGCTTGGCAAGTGTTTGTTCAGATTTCTTCATAAACGTATAGCATCCTAATTTTTTTATGTAACAAACCGTACATACATACATACATACATACATATACTCACGCCTTTTTCCCGTCGGGGTAGGCAGAGACAACACAACGCCACTTGCTCCTATCCTTACAAACCTCACGCGCTTCCTTTCCACTCATTACTCTTTTCATACATGCTCGCCGGTTGCGGGTACTTCGGACCTTTCCGTTTCTTAGGATGTCTCCAATTTGGTCGAAGAATGTCCGCCGAGGTCTGCCGCGACCGACTTGCCCACACACATTTGCCTTATATATCTGATTCGTCATTCTTTCTTCACTCATCCGCTCCACGTGTCCAAACCAGCTAAGCATTCCTTTCTTAATCCTTGTCACCACATCTTCTTTCAGTCCACTGCTCTTTCGTATAGTTGCATTCGGAATTCTATCAATAAGTCTTACCCCACACATACTACGCAGTGATCGCATCTCAACTGCGTTAATTCTACTTTCGTGTTTTTTCTGCCAAGCCCAGCTCTCACTTCCATACATCAACGTGGGGACAAGCACTCCATTGTGAACCGCCAATCGTACCTCTTTTGGCACCGTCTGACCGTTCATAAACGCCCACAGTGCTCCATTTACACGATTTCCCGCAGTCACTCTCCTTTCAATGTCTCCCTCACATTTTCCGTCCCTTGTAAATACGCTACCCAAATATACAAATTCCTTAATTTGCTATACAATTTCACCTTCAATCGTAATATTACACTCAGTCACACTTTCATATTTTTAAAACACCATCACTTCCGTCTTTCGTGCATTAACTTTCATACCTTTCGCTTTAAAGCTCTTGTTCATGCAGTCCATCATTTCTTGCAACTCATTCGCCGATGAAGCAAGAATGACTTGATCATCGGCATATAAGAGGCACTTAACACGCACTCCTACCATATCGATCCCGCATTCAGTTTCTCTCATATCATTCATGCAGCTATCCATGAATACGTTGAACAACCAGGGCGAGGCTGCACACCCTTGTCTGACACCTTGGGAGATGTCAAATCAGTCCGTATATGCACCATTGATTCGGACACAGGCTCTAGAACCCCTATACAGGGATTTCAGAGCCCTTATAATAAAGTTGTCTGCCCCATACATGGATAACACCTTCCATAATTCCTTTCTATTCACCCTATCATAAGCCTTTTCCAAGTCTATGAACGCGCAATACACCTTCTGGTTTTTTGCCAGACATTTTTCGGTGACGCAGCGCAAGGAAAAGACTTGATCCGTACATCCCATTCCCTTCCGAAAACCCGCTTGCACATCCCATATTAGTTCGGCGTTACACCGAAACCGTAGGGTTCTAGGCGACTTGGAGCAGGAAAATGGACTGTATTAGGGCGAGTTCTGGGTCGCTTAGAAAGGAATAAGGGAAGAGGAGATTGAGTGGGTATAGGATATTTCAAGGATGGAGGGCACTTACCTTATACGGCAATCTTCTTCTTCTCAGAAGGACAGTCTCCTGGTGCTTTCGTGATGCAGCTGCTTGTTTTCACTTCAATTCACCATTCGCGAGCGGGTTTTCCTTGGTGGAAGCGATAATAAATCACATACAACGGTGCGGCGCGATACGAACGAGACGGCGTTCTCAGCGAGCGGAATGTTCTCGACTGTCACTCGCGTTCACGATCGCGGCGACAAGTCAGGCGAAGGCAGTGCCTCTTCCAGGGAGAGGGATAGAGCGGGACGGAAATATGGTATCGCTCGCACTAGACGTGGAACGATTGATCTTGATGCGATTAGTTATATATAGGAAGGTAGATGGCGCTACCATATCCCCCCGGCCCTAAAGGGTTGCCTTTACAAAAAATAGAATTGAACTTAGCTATGTTGGGTGTACTACCGCATAACCCATCAATAGGCTAAGACAGCGATATGACAATAAAATTAATCTAAATTAACTTTAGCGAAAACTACAAACGCAATAATAGCGAAAACTACTAACTAAATTAGGCATGAGACCGATATATCAAAACGAAACTGAAATCCGATTGCAGTCAGAAATCGTATCATATTGATATTCCAATATAAGAAAACCGATTTTAGAAAACGCCAAACAATACCACGATATCGCAAACAATCTAATCCGAACAAAACGGTGCAGTGCAAACGCAACCAAACTACAAGCTTACGTTTTCGAATTTCGATAGTTTTCATATTCGTTCGTTCTCTTTCACTCTACCCAACGACTACTTAGTTAGAATGAGAGAGAGCGAATTTCATATCCATTTCTTTCTTACTTAGTGATCCGTTTAAAGAGCAAAAGAGATAAAGCGAATCGTGAAACCGTCGCAAGCCAGTCGTAGTTTTTGGCGGTTTTATGAATAGCAGATTGAATAGAAAAAATAAAACTAAACATCGAGGCGATAAGATCTAATTCAGATTGCAACTATTTAATGTTTATTTTGAAAATTGCAAATAGTTTTAATAGTTATTAGGGATTTATGTTTGGAGAGTTTTGACTTGATCGATGTTTATTTATTTTGTTCACTTGACCTAAGTGACACGTGCAGTGCGGTGCGCGCGTAATAATAATTAAGTACCTATATTTGGTTTTCGTGTAAGTTATAATAAAAGAATTTAAAAAGTTTTATTGTTACATTGTAAGGATTGTAAAGTGTTAATAAATAGAAACAATTCGTGTTGTGTAGTTTTAGTTTGTTTCGCGACTGAGATTTTTGACAATTAGTTTTAGGTAGTTAGTTGGTTAGGATTGTAAAGTGTAAATATAAATAGAAACAATTCGTGTTGTGTATTTTTTTAACTTATCTATGAGTATGACTAATCGCAGCGTAAAATGTACGAGCTTACAGAACTTTATGCTAGTCCCAAGCCTAGGTAAAGCATGAGGGAAAATCGTCATAATTACAACCATAACCATTACTAACTAAAAACCACCAGCAGATGCTACGTAGGTACTAATAGACAAACAAATGGCAATAGAACAAGAATTCGATTGTTTGCGTTTGTCTACGCAACTAGCAACTACAGTCGAAAACGATTTCAGTAGCGGATGTCGGAGCGATGCTCCGACATCCGCTTCTGAAATCGATTTCTGAAATCGGTTTTTGAAATCGATTTCAAAATCTGAAATCGGATATTTATCGGTTTGCGTAAAAATCAGAAAACGCCCATGCCTAAACTAAATACTTAAACTAAGAGGTAGGTCCAACTTCAGGCTAGATCTCACTGAGTTGGAAGCGGACGCGAGTTGATCAGTGCCTCGACTTGTGCAAGGACAGTTAAAGGCTCTTCGTAAGAGAGGATCTGTTGACCTATAACTTTGAAGAGATGCGTTTTAATTACTTTGACCATGCTTGCCCAACATCCACCGAAATGTGGTGATGCTGGTGGAATAAACTTCCAGCCAATATGATCTATGGAAAGTTCTTCCTGAAGACGAGTACGATAACCCGCGACGTGATTGAAACAAGTAGCGGGAACAAGTTCAATCAATTTACTAACGCGGTTGGCGACAAAAGTCTGCTAGCGGTGAGGAGAAGAATGAATCCAAGCGAGCACTACTTTGGAGTCGGAAAATGCGTATAATTTATTAATGGGGTAGTGGGGCAAAACTGTGTCTTGAACCTTGCGGAGCAACTGAGACAGCAGAAGGGCCGCGCACAACTCCAGTCTCGCAACTGAAATGGTTTTAACAGGCGAGACCTTAGACTTGGCACAAACTAACTGCACCGAGTAGTTAGAACCAATGCGGACTTGCAGATATACGACTCCGCCGTAAACACGCTCGCTGGCGTCAGCGAAACCTATTAAGTTAACGGTACATCCATCTACCAACCCAAGGTGACGCGGAATAGTAATTTGATTGAGCGCGGTAAGCTCAATACAAAACTTGCCCCAAGCGGCGACAATATGGTCAGGGGGTGTTTCATCCCACTCACACTTTGATAGCCAAAGTTCCTTGATCAAGAGCTTGGCGTACAAAATTGTGGGAGCCACAAAACCCATTATGTCCCATAGTCGAGCCACTGTGGACAGCATGGTGCGTTTGGCGCACTTATCATCTGGCGGTGAGACGTCAAACCGAAAACTATCGCAGGATTTGTCCCAGCGTAAACCGAGAACCTTATGCGGTACAGACTTCTCAAACTCAATGTCTGGAGAAGCTTTATGAGAATCTGGAATGCGTGCGAGAACCTCCTTAGAGTTGCTTGTCCATTTGACAAGATCAGTTTGGCCTCGCTTGAAAAGCTGAATAAGCTCTTCACAAAGCGAAATTGCTAGCGGAGCAGGTATGACATTACAGGCAATGTCATCTATATACAAAGCGGATGTGTAGTATAGTATAGTGTAGCGTAGCATAACGTAGCATAGCGTAGCATAGCATGGCGTAGCATAGCATAGCATAGCATAGCTAATTAGTGCTTTATCTTACACACAGTTTTAGCACCCACCTTAATCTCTTGAAGAGCAGAACAACAACAAGACGTAATACAATGAGAAGTATGTAACGTAGGTACGGTACCCATAATCACATACCCAAGTACCGTCTCAATAGCGGGCGGTAAATCATATCGCTCACTACGAACTATTTTAGTTAGTAGCAAGTGCGGAAATATTGAAGCTCCGATCAAAAGATCAATGCCTGCCAGATTCGCAAACTCCACGTCGGCTAGCGGCAATGACTCGAGATGAGTGAGTGATGCTACGTCTACATTAGCGCTCGGCAATGCGTCCCTGATACGCTCCACGATAAGCGAAGAGATGTTAAAATTAATATTCCTATCAAAACGCGAATGTATTTTAACATCTACGGAACCCCTGCAATGCCTTTCTGATCCGCCTATCCCTTTGACGGTTGAGTTAGTATTTTTAAAGTTATTCCATAATCCGAGGCGTTTGAAGCATTCCGATGTTATTAGATTGGTCTGAGATGCGCTATCTAGCAGACAACGTACCATGTGCGGCGACCCATTAACATCATATACGATAACTTGCGCTGTCGCTAACAGAACAGTCTTAGATGCCGTACACTGCGTTTTGGCCCTGCGCGGATCATTATAGATGCGCGAGTGCCGTCCTCGCGTGCGCGTCGCCCGCGCAATGGATGTCGTACACAACGATACTTCGCCCTCAGACGCGGAAGGCGCAGCTACCGTGTTCTGCACTTGCGACGTACTCGTAAGTGTGTCAAGGTTAGCGGCTTGACTTGACAACCGGTTATTTTTATCATAATGTAACAGTGTATGATGTTTTTGATTACACGAGCGACATCTCGTTCTACTGGAACAATTACTCGTTTTATGTTTTATGCTTAAGCAATTAATGCAAGCTTTGTTATCTTTTACGCATTTAAAACGAGCAATTGGATTTAAATCATTAAGAGTGGATTGCACCACATCACCGGTTAAAGTAAAAGCTAAAGTCAAAAACTTGACGGCTGCTGCAAAATGTGTTGCACCAACGTTTTTATTGCTAATGTTAAAGTTAACAGGGTTGCTAGACAAATGAGGCGTAATCTACTCCGATACGCTGTGGGAACTATTTTTTAAGTCCGGCAATACTAGAGCTTCGCTGTTATTGCTAATGTCAAGATGTCAACTATTATAACAAACGTCAAACGAGTTGAAAGCGAACACGCGTCATTTTAAAAGATTTTGATTATCTTTCTTGTTTATACTACACCTATTACGAGTTCAAGTTTTACGAAGTGTAGAAGATAATAATGGCATCAAATACAAAAAGCTTGTACGTAAACAGCCAAACAACGTATGTATGCACAACTTATTCCGTTGCTCATAAGTCATAACACTTGCGTGTTATTTTTTTTACAATACTAAAAAATATGCCTATCTTTACGTTAAATTCTGTATATTTCAGGGAAAGAAGCGTAAACTTTACCGGAGCCAAAGTCGATAGACTTCAATCGTTAATAACCAAACATCAAATGTATTATTTTGTAAGAAAACCAATGCTATCAGTAGTAAGCAAAAGGATAGCGCGTGGACTTTAATAGAAAGCGACTTTAATGCCCTTGGAGCGATTCCGCGCACTGTGAAGCAGCTCAAAAACAAATTTGAGAATATCAAGAGAGTGGCGAAAAAGGTACCTACATAAATGATAAATATGTTGAAGGGCCTGGTGCTCAAAATTTCATACTTATTGATTGTTCGCGATAGACATTAAAAAACTCTATAGTGAATAGTGTATTCGAAACCGCGAGTGAAAATCGTGTAAAAATAGTGCTATCCAATCGTGCGGTAGACCGGGTTCGGTTCCCGGACGCGTCAAAGTGATAAAATAACGCTAGAATAGTGAAAATTCGCAAATCGGTAATAAGAAGTGCCGTGTAGTGTATAAACATTAAACTTATACTTGTGCTAACCGTTGGGACTTAGATGTCGATCATAAATATTGTTATCAGTTGTAAAAGATAAGAATTAATAGTTGATAAACAGCTGTTTTGTTTACAGAGTAGTTTTATAGTTTTATATGTGTTTTTCAGCTTTGAATAGGCTTGAAATCATGTTTAAATAGTTTCTTATTGCTATTTATTGGTTTATATAGTCGAAATAATCGTAATAATAAACATTTGCATTTTTATCATAAACTTTGTTTATGTACGATAGTGATTTCTTAAGAAAATTTGTATTTTTACTTATGCATCGTAGGCTTTACTATGTTATCTTAGAATTGAATAAAGATATATTCATGGCGTTTGTTTTATTAGATGCTCCATATAGTTGCACACAACGGCCCACCAAAATTACATACATAACTATTTTATTTCATAGTTTTTTATAGAATGGGCGGACCCTTGTGTGACAACATTTTTCCATAGTTTTTCTTGAATAACTTAGTGATGCAAACAGTTAGGTTTATGTTTATATACCGTTCGATAGAACTTTTTGAGAACTATATAGCTATGTATAGAAGATATATGCATGTAAGTACCATAGTATTTAAGATAATTACATGTATGTACTTTATCACAAATAAAGATTTGTTGTGCATATGTTCGGTGCGGTGGTCGTCATTAAGATAAAGTTCCGAAGTAGCTAAGCGACCATATTTTCGGTCATTTTTTTGGCGTCCCAACCACCATCTTATAACCAAGTAACCACATTATGTAGCCATCCAGAACCGAACACCTGTACAGCATCGCTCTCAACGTATGAAGATGTTTTATTTCTGAAGCCCCGAATAGATCGAAGCCATACAGTCCACTAGCACATAGAAGATCATCGTCGTAGAAACACTCGCCAGTCACACACCACCAACGCACTGTGGCGGACCAGCTAAGGTTCGATTCCTGACATCCGTGACATTTATCTTTTCATCTGTTATTATTTTAATTTCTACCTTATAACATTTCAGTAGCTAGCACAGAGAGTGTTCCAACCGTTGAGCTAGCCACCGCGCTACATTTTTGGAGACTCGAAATCTAGCCAAGAATGATTTGTTGTCCCATTTTGAAAATCGATCAGTTCTGGAGAAATATACTTTTCTTTTCCTAGGCCTTACACTTCATCATCATCCTCCTAGCGTTATCCCAGTTTCAATCTAGGGTCCGCTTACTAGTCTAACCGGATTTGTCTGAATATTAGCTTTTCCACAGAGCGACTGCCTGTCTGACCTCCGTAACCCGAAGGGATAGCCATATCCCATGGTTTAGACTAGTGTCAGTTTATTTAGAAGATACTGACGCCCTATAAAGACTGTCAAAGATCTTCATGACAACCGGGACCGACGGCTTAACGTGCTCTCCGAGGCACGGGACAAGCGATAATTGAAAATTTAATACGCACATAACTCCGAAACGCCATTGGGGCGCGCCGTGGATTCGAACCCGATACCCTATGCATGGCAGTCTGTTGTTACCTCTACTAGGCTATCGCTGCCTTACCGAAACGTCATTGGGGCGCGCCATGGATTCGAACCCGATACCCTATGCATGGCAGTCTGTTGTAACCCCTACTAGGCTATCGCTGCCTGACACTTATCTGGTCTAAATCATATTCGTCTTCAGAAGAACTAGTTTCTGCGAGTATTTCTCGAAGCAGTGACATTTTTGGTGATTATATTCGATGAATATCAGCAATAGAACAACAGAACTGACTTTAACAATAACATTAACCGGCCAACATCGGGCGGTTACAGTTAACGTAAAATTATGACGTCATTTTAACAATTGTCAAGTGGTGCAACAAATTTTTTGCATAACCGGTACTTTGACAGATGTTGCGATCTTTGTCATTGTTAAAGTAAGATGGTGCAACCCAGTCTAAAGGTGGGACACTTATAGTAATGGTCGTGCACTATATTACTGCACAGACACTTCTGTGAATTATTACTATTAGATTCCGAACATGTTACGTAAGATTGTGGATTAGGGACCGAGTTATTACTACTATTTCGCGATTTATTCAACCTTTGTTTGTTGTTGTTAGTGTTAGACGGGCCAGGTGAACCCGACTGCGTATTATGAAATATTCGACACTGATCTTTGATGAACGAAATAAAACTATCTAGTGTAGGTATTTTATTATTGCGTTCCGTCATCTCGAATGCGCGAATTGTATCAGTGTCAAACTTTTTTAAAGCGAGTTGAAGCAACATAAAGTCGGAAAGATCTTCTAATTTTAAATTCCTAAGAGAATTAACCGCGGTAACGAAGTTATCAATAAACAGCTGGAAATTCGAGACAGACGCGTTGCCGGACAGTTTGAGATTTAAAGCTTGGTCAAAGTACCTAGACGCTAGGACGCGCGTGTCCTGATATCTGTCAAGTAGTGACTGAAATATGACCTGATAATTCTCAGCACTGGGTGTGACACCTGCAAATACGGACTGGGCCTTCGGTGACAGTTTACCTATTAAATAGTACAACCTGTCAGCATCTGTCAGAGAACCATTATCGTGCACTGTAGACTTAAAACTCGCATAGAATAACGCCCAATTTCGTATATCTCCGTCAAACGACATAATCTCGATTGGCGGTAATCTCGGTTTGCGGGCAACGGGCCCTGCCGAACATTTACCCTCCAATTGCGATTGTATACGCTTAATAATACAATAAAGATCTTTGAATGAGGTATACGCCTGATAGTTCGGTTTTTCATCAGGATTGATAGAAAGTAATCTTGCGTTATAATCGTCTAACAACTTATGAAAATCTGTTCGAATACTATCTACTGTCATACAATAACTGAGAAATGCTTCGCTATTACTGTCAGACATAGATGTGGTTTTTGAGCATTCATAGATGTTTTGAATGCGCTCAAATAAAATATTGCGTTTTGCTTCTAAGATTGTCATCTCTTTGTCTTCCGACACGCGTGACTTCTTTTGTTGTGACATGCTTACGTAAGTATAAGCTAATGAGACCGAAACAAAATAAGAATATCTAATGTATCTATTATTTCACCTAAGTAGGCTAAGTTCGGCGATACACCGAAACCATGGGTAGGTTCTAGGTGACTTGGGAGGGAAATGGACTGTATTCAAAGGATAGCGGGTTCTTAGCCGCCTAGGAGATGGATACGGGAAGAGGTGATTGTGATTGGGTATAGGATATTTCAAGGATGGAGGGCACTTACCTTATACGGCAATCTTCTTCTTCTCAGAAGGACAGTCTCCTGGTGCTTTCGTGATGCAGCTGCTTGTTTTCACTTCAATTCACCATTCGCGAGCGGGTTTTCCTTGGTGGAAGCGATAATAAATCACATACAACGGTGCGGCGCGATACGAACGAGACATGTGCCTCACATTCTCTCAACAACTAAATAATTTTCTGTTGAAATTAGACGAGACTATAATTAACCATCCTGACGATCGGTACCTAATACTCGGTGACTTCAATCTAAGTGGTATATCATGGCAATTTAATAATAGCGACAATGCGTTGTCGCCTCAGTCATTATCCACTACCGACGAACATTCACTCATAGACGTGTTGCATACCTACAGTTTATGTCAGTACAACAATGTTCCTAACGTTTTCGGTAGAATCTTAGACCTTGCTTTATCGACCGAGTGTTTAAATGTTCACGAGTGTAGCAACCCAATAGTACCAATTGATCCGCACCATAAGGCAATCAGTATACAATTAAAATGTATTCAACTATCACCTCTTAAACCAGCTTTACGTAGTAAATATATTTTTGGTAAGGGTAACTATGATGAGATTAACTCGGACATACTTGCTGTGAATTGGTACGATGAATTGTCTAATAGATCAGTCGGTGACGCCGTTGAATATTTTTATTCATTTATTCATAACGAAATTGAGAAACATATACCCAAAGCAATAATATCGTACAAGAATACATTTCCTATATGGTACTCACCAGCGCTCAAAAAATGTATCCGGGAAAAATCTAAATATTACCGTAAATTCAAAACTTATGGTAATATTTCTGATCATGAGACATATAAACTACTCAGGGAAAGAGTCAAGCAGTTAGAAAACGAGTGTTATAACAGCTACATAGCCAGCGTCGAAAATTCCATAAGGTATAATCCCAAATACTTTTGGACGTTTGTGAAATCTCGAAGAAAATCTTCAGTTATTCCTTCAACTATCACACATGCAGGTGGTGTGGCCAACACCGGTGAGGACATATGTAATGCGTTTTCCAATTACTTTCTTACTACCTTTTTACAACCTACTAGCACAGTATCTGATCGAAATTTGGTTGAGTCACCTACTTCAATAGCCGATATATCTCAAGTACACATAGATCTTACAGAGGTAAGAAAAATAATCAAAGGTCTTGACTTGTCCAAATCAGCGGGTCCTGACAATCTGTCTCCAGTATTCTTATCATTATGTGCCGATACCATTTCACTACCTATTAAAATACTATTTGAAAAATCGTTGCATGATTGTGTTGTACCATCGATATGGAAATCCGCCTTTATCACTCCCATTCATAAAAAAGGCCCAAAAACAGATGTAGTTAATTACAGACCAGTCTCTAAATTGTGTATATTGGCTAAGGTACTTGAAAAACTTATTTATTCTCAAATGTATGCTGCTCTTAAAAATTCACTTGGTAATTTTCAACATGGTTTCTCGAGAGGACGTTCAACAACGAGTAATTTGGTCTTGTTGAATGATTTTATAACTGAGTGTATGAGTAATGGCAAGCAGGTCGATATCGTTTATACTGATTACAGTAAATGTTTCGACAGAATCGATCACTATACGTTATTATCAAAACTTATGCGGATTGGTATAAGGGGAGATCTATTGAGATGGTTCTCTTCGTATATAACAAATCGTTCTCAGGCGGTAGTAGTCAACAACTACATATCTAGTTGGGTCTTAGTGCCTAGCGGAGTTCCGCAAGGTTCTTTACTTGGACCCCTACTCTTTGTGGTCTTTATAAACGACATCGACAAATGTTTCCATTAATCGAATTTATTATGTTTCGCTGACGATATGAAGATATTTTCGAGCATCTCATCAGTCGATGACGTAGCTAATCTTCAATCAGATTTAAACCGCCTAGTTAGTTATTGCACAGACAACAAATTAGATCTTAACCCAATGAAATGTTCTCTCATGACTTACAGCAGGAAACAAAACTCAATTCCATCAGAATATTACATAAAGGGACATAGGCTCCAAAACTGTGATAAGATTCGTGATCTTGGTGTCATTCATGATCCTAAGCTAATGTTTAATGATCATATTGAACATATTATTGCCAAGGCATCGCAGGCACTGGACTTTGTTATGCGAATGTCAAATAACTTCAAAGAAGCAAAAACATTTAAAATCCTGTATTGACTGATTGCCCCGAACTACTGACTAAAATACTATTTAATGTACCAACAAGAGTAGTAAGATATTATACTCCTATTCACCTCCCTTTAGTTTCTTCCAACTATGAGCAAAACGCGTTTCTATGGCGAACGAGCAATACACTCAACAAGCGATGTAAGCAACATGATTTCGACATATTTATTACCAAAGTGGAACCGGTGAGACGGTTGCTAAGTCTAGAGTTTTTTAATAAACATTCTTAAATTTTAATTGATCTGTTCTAATTTTTTTTTTTATATACATATTTTTTTTAGTAATTAAGGCATTTGAATTCAACTATAGACGTGTATATAATATAATATATTGTTATATGTCCAAATTTTAAACTTTTATATTAATCGCGAGGGCCTGTTATTGGCTTACCGTCGTTTATTTGCTATTACTGTACCTATATTGTATTTACGTGCTGTTGGTCTTCCATATAATAAATAAATAAATAAATAAAAGAGATATCCGATGGGCTCAGTTTAATTTGAAATGGTCTTGTGATATTGAAATATCGGGAATATGAGAGCTAAAGTTTTATGCTTTAGAATGTCGTTAGGACTATTTTTGGCGCGATGAATTTTCAGTTTTAAATGAAATCTTAGAGACTATTTTTATAGCAGAGATAGGGTGAGTTGCCTTGATTTAGGCTGGTAGGCAATTATAAGTCAAGTTGAATCAATATTATATACAAATTGCCGCAATTATTGCGTGAATATAATATTTTTGTTAAGTAGATTATTGTGTCTTAGATCGAAGCAAGTTTCTGACGAAAAGTTTCGTTAGTGCGAATCAAAACATTATATTAAATATGACTGCACGGTTGGCATAGTGGTTTAAGTGGACGCCTCGCCGCTTGACAGTGCGCCGAGTGTTGTGGGTACGATTCCCACACGAGACAACACTTTATATAATTCATAAATTATTGTTTCGAGTCTGGGTGTACATTGTGTCCGTTAGTTGTATGTTTGTAAGGTCCCCCGCGACACAGGATTTAGTCCTATTGCAGGAGTTGTGTTTCTAAAAGTAAGAAAAAATAAACTTATTTGCTGCGATGATCAACATACAATTTATATTACTGAACTTTTGCGAAGAACAGAAATGAAACTAATCTTTTAGGAAGACATGTAATGAGAAAAATATCATAAGATATGTTTTGTGTATATACATAAGTAAGAGGGTAATCATTATATTCTTCCCTGTGATGATGATTTTTTGATATTATACGAAAATGTTGCGCAATATTGCACAATGTGGTGAAATCTAAATTTATGTTGCTATTATATTTCAACTGTGAAGCCATTTCTTGAAATGTTGATAACTCATACTTCCTTAGAAGACATTCTAAGGGACATTTATGTAAGTGGATAATAATTATCTCTGCGATCCTCTGTTTCACCCTAGTGGCTGCAAATATAATATGTAAAATAGTATCATAAAATTTAAGTCCGATACTTGTTCAGTACATTCCCATTGAACACTGTTACACTTACACGAGCTCGAAATGAGCAGCGAGCGGTATACAACAATTAGCTTAGGGACTGCTTTGTAACATACGGCTGTGTTGCTTCCGGAGCCTATTAAATGATTGCATACAATAAATTTACCTTTTTGTTTAGCAGCGCTCATAGTATTTCTTGGCTAGGAAGTGTTACAAAAAATTTCACTAATTTTGTATAGTAACGCTCATAGGGTGTTGGTATTTGCCATTGGTAACAGATTGTTAAAGTAAAGCTACGTTGTCAGAGGCCAAAATTTGGATGGGTGACCGATTGTTGTGGCGATTGTGATGGTCATGTCAATAGCCAACGGGTAGACTATAAACAGGACACTAGAGTTGGCCACACCCTCAGGCAACAAGAAGGGAGAAGAAATTTGTAATAGTTTTTATTATATTACTTTGTAGAAGTCCTTTTGACATAACAGAATGTATGTGAAAGAAGCCTAAGAAGTTGTCGCGGAAGAACAGCGAACAATATTTTGCCATTTGACTGGTTGTTAAACTATAGAAAAGTATCTCAATACAGCAGTTCTGTTGTCTTGTTATACAAGAAAAATTTACCTACCATAGTACTTTATATTTTGTTGTATTACGCAACATATTTTTTCTTGAAATTCTTATGCAACATATGAAACGTTTTCTCAGACATATGTATAAAAGTTGCATTCTCAAAAGTTCTGTGGGCATAATTCGGTTTGAGGGTTGACATAAAAGTAAATATATGGCAATTTCCAGGTCTGCGATGGACAAGTTGAGGAAAATATGGAGGAATCGCAACATATATAAAGCCACAAAAATCCGGCTAGTTCGGACACTTGTATTTCCCATATTCTTGTACGCCGCAGAAACGTGGACCTTAAGAGAAATAGAGAAGAATAAGATAGACGCCCTAGAGATGTGGTGCTGGAGAAGAATGCTCGGAGTATCGTGGACTGAATTCCGTACCATGTATAGTTCGTAAACTCGGCATCAAGCAGCGTTTATCATCTTTGGTACAGTCTCGTATTCTCACCTTTTTTGGTCACGTATGCCGCCGAGGGGAAGTGGCTATTGAGCGACTCGTGGTCCAGGGAAGGGTTGAGGGTACCAGGCCACGAGAAAGATCCCCTATGAGGTGGACTGACCAGATTAAAGCGGCAGTAAATGGCTCATCATCACTGCACGAATGCACGAGGAAGGCGGCCATCAGGATGGAGTGGCGGCGTGTTGTGAAGCTAGCCACCAACACCTGAAATGATGACCACGACCACTGTGTCAAGAGTGATACCGACAAGGAAGATAAAAGTAAATAATGCTCATGCAATAACACATTTCACAAACTGCGCAATAATTTGCATAATATTAGAAATCATAATATATACACATATACAATTTTTAAAATAATTGCGTAATATTTCACAATTTCTTTTTAACATTACACATTTGGACTACTGTACAGTTCATGCGATCTTGGATTTAAGTTTCGGAAAGAAAGACTCGAATTCAAGTTTTCACTAAGCAACTTAACTTTATACAATAAATTGTAGTTTTATAAACCCAGGCAAATAAAAGTGAGCAATAAGCACACTTTTATTTGCCTGGGCTTATAAAACTACAATTTATTTATTTATTTATATTGGCACACCAACAGCTTTTAGGCGAAACACACAATAAATTAACTTTTAATAAAATCTTAACTATCTGGCTTAAGAGCTAATAATAGGTGTGAGACCACATTTACCATTAACAAGTATATACTTTACAATACTATAAGACAAAGCAAAAACAATAAAAAAAAAAAAATTAAAAACGTACTACTAAACATATACACCAAAATAACATTGACAAACACAATTAAAATTGATTTGTACAAACAAATTTGAAATGTTTTAGTAGTGTTCCTCGGCGTACGGTCTTACTATATAGGTAGATAATTATCGTAATTTAGGAAATTACTTTCGTGCAATATTTTTATGTGGTTTTATAATAGATTTATTTTTAATTATATACTATAAATATAAAATCGCTGGGCGCGTGAAATTTCTATCAAAATGTTTACTCTGGATATGCTACGCCCAACGATTTTATATTTATCTGATCAATACCTCAGATTGATGAGAAGATTGGTGCGATCTGGTAGCTAGGACTTGCCGCATTATTTTTTTAGCTTTTAGTACATAACCTAACTACATATTTTTTGTTGTAATAAAACCGTTTAACGTAAAAACGTTTTTTATATTTTATTTTATTCTTTATGCACAAAAATAGTACACAGCATTTTGTTATAGGCAAGAGGATGGCCACACATTTTTTTGAGCCGTTTCTTCCCGATTCCATGGAAATTTTGGGAAATCCTTTCTTAGTGCTGTGCTAGTCACGGACCCCAAAGAACTTGCATGTCAAATTTCGGCTTCCTGTGCACAATTGTTTGGCTGTGCGTCAGTCAGTAACGCAATTTTTTTGTATAAACAGATAAAATAGTTTTGGCCGACGTTGTTGTCTGTCAGTCAGCCAGCAACGCAAGATTTTTTTATCTACAGAATACATTTTTGTAATATTATTTTTACCAACTCGAGTTAATATGCAAGATTCTGAATATAAAAAGCTTGCCATAATAGCTGTCCTTGTGTATCATCAAGCGTGTAATGCATTTCACAGCGAGTAGTCACAGGAAATATCCATAGTGTAGCTTAATAGGTACGCGTTTACTATGCCTCCGGGTCACTCATGCTCACTTTAGGCATGTCGTTTTTAATACGACCCGCTTGGTGTGCATCGACAGAAATTTTGTTAAAAGTGTATAATTATGCTCTTGCTAAGTATTTTATGTGGATACATAATTATTATACAATGCTGCTGCTGATTCCTGTACTGAGAAAAGTACCTGGAAGGAGCGTTCTGATAAAAAAACTACACCAACTGCACCACAAATGACCTGTCAAATTACGCAATGGGCCCCTATTTAAGACACTGAACTAATAATTTTCCAATGTCTCCGCTGTATGAATATGAGTAATGTCTCTCTCTAAATTTAATTCTCGTGCTAGAGTTGTAGATAAGTTCCATTTCTACTTTGAACAATTTCTCAACTGCTAGATTTGTTGCTGATTACGAAAATTTCAAAAACTTTATAATTAAAACCGCGAGTTAGGTTAGATCACTAACATTTTGGATATGGTCCAAACCGAGGCATTCGTGCCAGCAAAAAATTGTGGCAACATTTTCTATACGAATATTACTGAAGTATTTATTGGACGATATTTTATGAATAAAGCGTATTGCGTAGAGGCTACGCCTAACGCAGACAATTAAACAGCAGCGTAAAAGGTGAGAGAGTCACAAGCAGTCAGTCAGTATATGGACGAACGGTATGGCTATGATGGCTAACCGTTCGACCTGTAATAGTCCTGGGAGTCATCAGATTCTGACTTAGAGGCAATCGGACCACTTCGAAAGTACGCTCTTTCGAATGAAAATGGATTTTAAGAATTATATTCTCCATTTTAGGGTTTCATAGTAACACAACCTTATGGTTTCACCATGTCCGTTCGTCTATCCGTTCTCGGTTTTACGCAATAACTATAAGCACTAGAGAGCAGAAATTTGGCAGGGTTACACAAACTGTATAGTAAAATTCTGAATAAGTTTTGATTTAAGAGTAGCTGCCGTACACGTAAATGCAAAAGTTATTTTGGAGTCGTTATAAAATACTTTCTGCTCCAAAATATTACATCAAAAACATGAAATTAAACACCAGCCTACAGCATGTATAAGCATATTATCAAATTCGCTTTCTTGTCTCTCCATTTGTCAAATTACTTCGATAAGCACTCCGAATATCTGTTCTAACATAAAATACAAAACAACTTGTCTTGGTTTGAACTCAATATGTATTAATAATAGTACGTATAAATTAATAATAACGTATACGTATTAATTAATAATAATAGTATTTAAATTTATTCAGCGAAGGAAAATCTGATAAACTGTCTTGTCTTGATAATCTGTCTCACTGTCTTACAAGCCCTCAAATTGGCTTCTCTCGATGTATGTAAAAGCAGTTTGTTGGAAAAGGTTTTCAGAAATAGATAGACGCCATTTTTTGGTTTAGGGTGCTGTTCCACTGAGGATGCAGCTATGTTAGGACGTAAAAGCTAAGCTACTGTGTTATGTTAAGATGTTGCGTGTATGAAGAAAGAAATCTTCCAGGATTACGGTAGTATAATATTCGCTGGTAACAAATTAAAAAGAAAAATATATATAGTCTGTCTACGACATAACTATATGAGTGCAGGGAGACGACTGCTTTGCTGCATTTATACAATAGTGCGCCTTGTATATAATTTTTAGGGTCAGCAGCCGCTATATGACAGTTTCCACCAGTGCAAAGCTATATGGACCGGTGAATATGGTGTGCTATTCAACCAGCATTGGTACTTTTAACGCAGTCGCGGCAGACCTAGGTGAAGATATATAGAACAAAGTTGATTCCTTTGATAAGGACCAGTCTCTCATGGCTGGAAAAGGTAGCATACAGAAATAGATGCAATAAAAGAGGGTCGCTATCAGCTTAAAATAGTATTATAGTGGATTTCAAATGCCACCATAGCAACGTAGCATCGCAAATCATCAGTGGGTTAGCACCCTAAATATGCTTACTGTATGTTGAGAAATGTTTTTTTTATCTTAAAGAGATCTTTGTATGTATCTTGGAGTATGGTTGACGATGGTTAAATTTCGTCTCTTTTTTAGATGTTTATCATTTGAAGATGACGGGTAATTTGATGGGACTCTTATGCTAATAACGAAAACCCTCGGCCGTAATTGGTAGAATGTAAAGGCACGTCAATTAGTTGTTGTGTTTTGTTATGAAATGCAATCAATTAAATAGAAATTGAAAAAAGATTACTCAACTTATAATATATTATTTATGGTAAACATTTTGCAAACAGTTAGCCCTTTTACTAAACATGAACCAGCTATAATGAAATTAGGTGCTCCTTTCATCTACGAGAAAATGATTATACCTAGACTACTGTACAAATAATTGTGAAACATCTGTCTATAAAATTCGTTGAAACAAACCTTTCAAAGAAATACAAACAACACACTTTGATAGATGATCTAAAATTGGGTGAATCTAGGAAGGTCTGGTGTTATATTTAGGCACAGACACGTACGTCATACTTGAGCAATACCTTCTCTTTAATCTTCGGGTGTCAAATCTGTACACATAAAATTCTTGTTTTACTAACTAACAGACATCATACAGCCAAATCTATTGAGCAAAACAAGAATATACTATAACTTCCCGAAATTCCTACAAGATGGGGCAGCAACAGTTAAAATAAAATGAACGGACGTAGCTGCGAGCATATTTTAGTAGATTATATTTTATTCCACTTCTCTCTTCACTTATTACCAAACTAAAGGATTAGGTAATTTTGTCCGTTGTTTAAACTGTAAAAGGTACATTTCTCTCAAACCCGTAGGCATCTCGGGGAATCCCTTTTTAGTACACTACCATACATGCAAATTATCCCTACCTAAGTAACATACATGCCAAGTTTCAGCTTCGGGTAGCCCAGTAGTTTTAGCTATGCGTTGTCTGTCAGTCAGTCAGATATGGAATTTTTACATACATTGAAGATGAACGATACCTAAGTAAGTGACAATTAGTTATCCAATCCGAAATACACAAAACCAGAAGGACTTTACCTATAACCTAGCCCCACTTTACTCATTGAAGCCGAGATTTCGAACAAGCGACTCCCCCAAATTAAACGAATAAGATTGAATACTCATTCTATTAACTTTCCAAGTCAATATATTGAAATCAATCCTTCGGAATTAAAGCACTGATATAAATCGCTTTGCATTGTTGTAATAAAATCGGACGAAAGCCAATACTCAGCTTATGGAAAAGCCGAAGGCAGATATACGAATATGATTATTATGGGATACTAGAGGATGCCAGCAGCTACGCCTGCATTTTTTTTTAATTTACCCGTTTTGGCCGATCCCGTGGGAATTTCGGGAAATCCCGTCTTAGTGCACCCCTACGGTCCCCAAGGAACATACATGCCAAATTTCAGCTTCCTGCGCCCAATATTTTCGGCTGTAGCGTGTCTGTCAGTCAGTCAGTAACGCAAGGATTTTATATATTAAGATTGTGGATAGGTTATTATTATACCAGTACTTATGCTTACCTTTTTATATGGACTAAGCAGAGGTCCTAGGTTAAGATAAGGTATTGTTTATAAGTAGTGAAAGTCCATATTTATACAACATTTTTCATAGTATAGTACAAATCTCTTAGAGGATGAGTTGTTAGTTCACAGAACAATATTACGGATCAGTTTCTGTTAGGAGACTAAATTCTCACCATCTAAAAGGTTTGTATTTTCTATACAAGTATACCTACATATTAGAAATTGTCTCCACCGCATCTGTCTATATGAACGCGATAGACTCGAAAATTACAGAAAGGATTTTTATAACATGAATCTGTACTGTAAATAAAATGCGGGGTTCCATATTAGACTGGGAATAATAATAATATATGTGTGAGCTATGTAACAAATATTCGTATTATTATTAGAATTCGGAATGAGTAAAGTTTACCACCAACCAATTACTAAATTCTGGATTAGGTAAGAGTGCAAAGGTCATTGGGCATATCTGACCCGCTCTGCGAACAGTGGCGGACATTAACTAAAATAGTTTTAAACAAAGGAGAATAATATGACCTTTCATTGCATATAATTGTTTGATTAAAAATCGTCGGAGAATAAATTAATAGTTTAAAAAATACTAGAATACACGCTTTTATAAATGCACGTAAAAACAAAAAATAAATTATGGATCGTTCAAGTTGTCTCTATTTCTGGGCTAAACTATGCGTTTTAATTATAATATTTGATTGTACAAGCGTGGGGCGGTGGAAAAGAAAGACGTTCTTGTTTAACTTGTTGAAATATCAAGTGAATAGATGTTACGGGAAGCAGGTTACACAGATTGGCGCTCTAACTGGAGTTGCAGCACGAGTAGTTATTGCCTCTACATTAAACAAACTGCTCAAAGTACCAGTTTGGCGAACTCAGACAAAACATACGCCATCAGCGAGGAAGACGACATTCACCGACATTTTTAACGGCTCTTCTTTCAAGAAATTAAGTACATAAGGGTAATACGTCAACAGTGGCAAAATGTAGAGTTCTTGTTCGTGGACGAGATATCTTTGGTTCCCTTTGGTAACCCTTTGGCGGCATAAATGCTATGCTCTTGTGCGACCTCATGCAACTTCCGCCAGGAAGTTAGTATTAGTTAACAAGAAAGTCTGTCCTGTTCCAGCGCCCCACGCTTTTACAGTCACATATTATAATTAAAACACATAGTTTAGCCCAGAAATAGAAACAACTTGAACGATCCATAATTTATTTTTTTGTTTTTACGTGCATTTATAAAAGCGTGTTTTCTAGTGTTTTTTAAACTATTAATTTATTTTATACTTTTTAGTCTTTGATAATGAAATATTTTTTACATACATTTATTTTAAGTAGGCGAATGAACCCGCATTCTCTCCTTCTCCGCCAGTGCGTCTGTATTGCATGGTGTTTAATATGTCAGCTTGGAACAATCTAGCTCTTCAATCTGGAGACCACTAAGCGATTTTACACGGTAGATGCCCAACTTAAAATCAATGGGAGCATGCGCCTTTCCACCATACCGTAGCTATACTTGGCCGGGAATTTGATGCCTATAGGCTGAATTAGGTGCTCATCGTCGTTTCCAAAATTAACTCTGATGGACGGTATGTCGGTTTCATACATTTGGTCATGTCTAAAGTGTGGCCAGACGATGTCCGAGATGAATCCGGTGCTGCCATTTACTAGCCCCTTCTCCACGTCTATAAGGGATCGAAACATGATTTTAGCCTCTTTGAAAATTTTTAATTTACTCGGTAGTCCACCCGTTTCATTTATATTGCGTGGAATGATGGACTCTATTGTAGTATTTCCAAGGATTCGGGTCGCGTCAATAAGTTGGTCTTGAGCCGTTATGTCGTACATTTGAGTTCCTTTTTGTTCGTAAAATTTAAGAACTTCATGGTTGTGCTTCTCTACTTGGTTGTTTGTTGGATAAATACGCACTGCTTTTTCAAGCGCAAACTCGCCAGTAGCATTTGTTGAGACCTTAGTCAGGAATACTGCGAGATGCTCGCTGTTCAACTCTCCGACCCTCAAGGCGTTCAAGATGTCGGTGAATGTCGTGTCTCCTCGTTGGCGCATGTTTTGTCTGAGTTCGACTAATGGGAAAAGCCGCCATAAATGAGTAGCTGGTTTCATGTGGTCTGGCTGTTGAAACACCTGTTTACCACGCACTGGCGGAAGCTGCAAGAGGTCGCCAAAGAGCATAACGTTTATGCCGCCAAAGGGTTCATCGTAATTCTTTAGCTGGCGTAAACGAGCGTCTATGATGCATAAAATCTCATACGAAACCATCGATATCTCGTCCACGAACAAGAACTCTACATTTTGCCACTGTTGACGCATAATTCTCAAGTAGTTGCCGGAGAGTTGAGGCATGTTCACTAAGACGCCGTCTCTTTGAACTGGTAATTTGAGCAAGCTATGCAGTGTAGAGCCACCTACTAGTCGTGCTCTAACTCCAGTCAGAGCGCCAATCTTTGTAACCTGCTTTGTAACATCCGTTCACTTGATTTTTCAACAAGTTAAACAAGAACGTCTTTCCTGTTCCAGCGCCACCAGTTACGAAAAGTTTAAACCTTTGTTGATCGCCCTGTTGTTGCGACTGTATGTTTGACGTGATAGTATTGAATAGTTGTCCTTGGTCCGTATTCATAGCCTGTCGTGCTGAGTCGAATTGATCATTAGTCATAGTCTGTTCAGGATAGTCTTCATTGTGTTCTATATTATCTAATATTGGAGGCTCTTCGAGGATCTGAAATGCGTGCACTTGATTGAATGCAATTTCCAGCTGCCGGTCGCGCTCTCATTGCCGCTCCATGTAACCGATAATTGCCATCAACTGCTCTTCCCGAGCTAAGAAAGCCTATCTTGCACTATAAAATCCTTGTAACAGTTCTACTTCTGAGCGATAAGGCATATACTGAACCGGCAAACTGTAATAAAAATTCTCCGGATCAGAGGACGCTATGAAGTATGGTACTCGAACAGCAGCAGGCACAGTTCTTGCGATCATTTTGCTGTTGTCTTTAGTTTTTTATGAAATTTGAAAAATATTTATGAATATTTAGCAAATATTTTATTTTATTTTATTCGAAATATTAAAAAAATCAAAGTCCATTACGTGGCCTTTCTCACAAGTGCAAACACGACTATGATACGATATTCCATCATGGACTGCCAGTGCCTATTTTCCGGCTTCATCATCAGACCTTGAAACCTAATTGTAGTCAAAACTCATTACGTGTCCTTTCTCACAAGTGCAAACATGACTATGATACGATATTCCATCATGGAATGCCAGTGCCTATATTCCGGCTTCATCATCAGACCTTGAAACCTAATTGTAGTCAAAGCTCATTACGTGGCCTTTCTCACAAGTGCAAGCACGACTATGATACGATATTCCATCATGGAATGCCAGTGCCTATCTTCCGGCTTCATCATCAGACCTTGAAACCTAATTGTAGTCAAAGTTCATTGCGTGGCCTTTCTCACAAGTGCAAACACGACTATGATACGATATTCCATCATGGAATGCCAGAGCCTATCTTCCGGCTTCATCATCAGACCTTGAAACCTAATTGTAGTCAAAGTTCATCACAAGACTTTTTTAAGAAATCCAAAACAGCTATGATACGTTTTTCCATCATGAAGTTCCAGGTCATATCTTCCGGTTCCATCATCAGATCAGTTCGCCAGTACCATATTATTAAATTATAATCAGAACTACATACAGCTGCCAATTTTCATTACGCTACGACCCTTGCAAGATGGTTAAATTAGTTACCTAAGATTCCATTACATAGTTACATACACGACGACCTAATAAAAGCGTGTTAAAAATGTACAGGATCCTTCAAAAAAGAAAACAAACGGTATCAAAGGTTTTTATTTCATCTTATAAAGGCATACAAATAATATCGAAATGAGCTAATGTTTAGAGATATGTTATACGCTGTCTCTTTCGCACATTGAACAGGTTTTTTTTTTTCGCACATTAAAAAGCTCCGCCCATATCGCTAGCATTGTTTTTTATCTGTCTTGGACCATACACCAGGAAGCAACAGATGCACCCGCTGCCTTTTTAAATGATCTTATGATTGCTTTGGATCAAATTGAATAAATAATATTTTAATGAATTAGCATTTTATTTTTCTTACCTATATCAATTAATTAGTAGACGCCCGCGACTGTGTCGGCCTCATTTAGCTATCCCGCGGGAATATCGGGATAAAAAGTAGCCTATAACCTTTCTCATGAATGTGGTTATCACACACAAAAAGATTTTTCAAATCAGATCAGTAATTTCAGAGATCAAGAGTATCTCTGAAACTCTTTATCTCTGAAACTACTGAGTATGGATATATACATAGATAACACTTGATTTTTTTTAGATTCCCGTAGCTCACATTAATGCGACTAATGCCATAGTAAATGTGAGACATAGATGAATACACTGTGCTATATTTCGTTTGTGTCCGCCATGGGTATGGTTTCCATACTAAGGTGCCCATTTACCTTTGGGCATTGGTGATGCATACATTAGTCTACGTACTATAATTACATATATACATACATACATAGACTCACGCCTGTTTCCCCGAAGGGGTAGGCAGAGGCATATTAAACGCCCACTTTTCGCCAGTGTTTTGATCCCACGTAATAGGTGGCGAGCCTATTGCCACTTATTGGGACATTGTGTTTGCCAGAGTCTCGTCTGTTGATCGGCAGGTGCACCACTTGCAGGTGAGGTTGGCTTTGGACCCTAAGTTCTTGGTGGGAACCCTATGCATATAATTACATAACAAAATAATCAGAATATACATAACATTTTCAGTTGATTACACAAATTTAAAATGACGACAATTTCCATTTTAGGTAGTAAAGCTGAAAAGCGGGTTAACAGCCCTATGCTATTAACCCAACTGTACAGGGAGTGTTTAATACTAAGGTACTTATCTAACTTATTAACCTACACTCTCCTATAGTCTTAGCCTATCACCTATACTATCTTATCCTAGTTATCCTACCCTTTATACCTATATGTATCCTAAACCTATCCTAACTTGTACCTAGCGTATAATGCGTATAGGCTTGGTGCTCTGTGGTATTCTGTGATACAGACCAGCACTTATACGCACCTACTTAGTAGTAGGTGCGTATAAAGTCTAGATGTATCCACCCATGTCCTTGCACTGTGCCGGGAAGAAATAAAAAATGAAATAACTGTTCTTAAGTCCAGCTTACTAAGCACACAAAACGAACTAGATAATGTCATTATCGAAAACACAGATTTAAAAAAGCAAATAGCTCATCTCTCACAAGAAATTGAAATGCTAAAGCAATAATGTAATGGCCCTCTATTTTCGATTCGGAAGTTACAACAACCGACAAGAAAATCTAGTGCTAGACGCCGACTGACAGGCTCTTTTAAAAGTAATACACCGGAGGTGAAGATTCTACGACACAGACAGTTCAGTCAAACTCTGAACATATCAGTGCTGCGCTGGAAGATGCCTCCTATTCGATAAGAGATGGTGCTGCCGTGGAAAGTGGGTTAAAACCTAAAAACCACGCAGATTGCGCGCCAGGAGCAGAGTTGGAAGCACCTGCATATAATAATAATCAAAACCATAATTGGCCGGCACGCAGAAGGATTTGTATTATTAGTGCAAACAAAAGTAATAATATAGTATCCACTGCTCAAAATACTTTTCCTGACTCACAGATATGTCATTATCTTACACCTAACTGTGAAATTCGCCAGCTAATTCAAGACATACATAAAAAACTAATAGAATATACTAAAAATTACTATTGCATAATTTTAATAGGAGAAGATGATTTTAGAAAAACTATCAATTATTTCAATTTAATCATAGACTTGAGAAATACATTAATGGCATTAAAACACACAAACATTATCTTGTGTCTACCGACTTTTCAATTTAATAATTTCTCGCTAATGTTTAATTGCCGTATAGAAACTTTTAATAACTTACTATATCTAGATTTGCACACACATAACTACGCCACCTTGGTTGATTCTAACATGGAACTAACATATGATTACAATATGTTCAACAAAAATACTGGAAAATTAAATAATCCTGGCATGCAAAACATTTTTTTTATTATACTTTTAACCATTACTTATTTAAAAAAGCCAGATCTTAATATGTTGTCCCAAGCAGAATCAACAAATATAACATGTGCTCAAAGTAATGTGTCTTACGAGCTTTTTCTTTTAAAATCATATTAACATTTTGCATCAAAACATTGGCAGTCTTTTAAACAAGTCCGACATGTTGTGTGTTCATATTCAAGAAATATTAAATAAGCAGATAAATGTCGATATAATTTGTATAACCGAGCATTTCATTAAGTCCGGCTATGAAAAATTATTACATATTCCGAACTTCAAACTAGCGCTTTACTAGAGATAATATAAAACGCGGAGGGGCCTGTGTTTTGGTTAAACACGGCCACGAGTATAAAGAACTGTCGGACTTGAAGAGATATTCGGTAGCAGGGGTAATAGAATGTTACAGCATACAACTAATGAATCACGATATGATTGTTTTATGTATTTACAGGCCTCCAAAAATGTGTAACTTGAGTATGTTTTATCAGAATCTGGATTGTATTTTAAACAGTGTATGTAAAAAGTATTACAGGAAAGTAATCTTGTGCGGCGACTTTAATGTAGATATTTTGAAGGGAAATAAAATGGATTTTGTCTGCTTTCTCAAAAGCTATGGGCTTCAACTAGAAATTAATGAACCGACTAGACTTGACAGCCAGACATGCTTGGATAATTTTGCTCATAACTGTAAACAAAAAAGTAAATCTGAGGTTATCGACCTAGCTTTGTCAGATCACACTGCGCAAATCCTGCAAATCAAAGTAAATAAATCTAGCAAAATAAAATCTTGGCGCAAAACAACTCGAGACATATCCAAAGAAAATCTTATTAAGTTTGCCCAACACCTGAAAAGCCTAACATTCTCAGAGGTTTACGACGCGGATGATCCAAATACAGCATATGATAATTTCATTTATCTGTTTCTTATATTATACGACTTATGCTTTCCTTATAAAACAATTACAATAAGAACAGAGAAAAAGATACTATGGATTTCTAGGGGCATCCGTATGTGCAGTAGGAGGGTTGCCTCCTACTGCACATACGGATGCCCCTAGAAATCCATAGTATCTTTTTCTCTGTTCTTATTGTAATTGTTTTTACGCCAACGCCAACTACTTTGGCAAAAAAGAAACCGACGGATAGCAATAGGAGTGTTTTTAATGCGTACTCGCAAACATTCAAAAAGATCATCAAACTGACTCAGAAGGCCCAAAATAAGCACTCATCAATAGCTCAAAAAATAAATCAAAAACTGCTTGGCATATAATAAAGAATACAAAAACTATTGCTGAACCAATAAATCAGATAAAAAATGAGGGTAAAATAATAACCAATCCTGAAAAAATTGCTCAAGCTTTTTATAACTTCTTTATCGATCAGATTTCACACGCTTCCAATAACGAACCGCATAATACATACGTTGAGCGAAATCCACGTTCAATGTTTATGTTACCAGTTATAAAACAGGAAATCACAAACGCCATAAAACGTTAAAAAATAAGAAAAGTACGGGGTGCGATAGTATTTCAACCAATGTCGTCAAGTACGTAAGTAGTAGCATATCCAATCCCCTCTGCCATATTATTAACGCTTGTATAGAAACCGGAACTTACCCGACAAGACTAAAAACAGTAATTGTAAAACCACTTTTAAAAAAGGCAATAAAGACGGTATGACAAATTATCGTCCAATTGCTCTAATCCCAATATTTTCTAAAGTACTAGAAAAATTATTTATCAATATCTTTACGCATTCTTGTCAAAATTTAATATATTATGTGATGAACAGAACGGGTTTCGTAAGAATAAAAACATAAACATGGCAATGTTTGATCTCTTGAAAACAGTAATGACTAGCGTTGATACGAGGTTACCCATTTGTGCTATATATACGGATTTAACAAAGGCCTTCGATTACGTATGTCATGAAACACTTTTGCATAAACTTGATGTTTACGGTATTCGTGGCAATATTCTCAACTTATTAAAATCATATCTGGTTGGGCGGATTCAATATACTGAAATTTCCAGAGTCTCCATAACGTCTAAACGGGAACAAAAATATATTTCTTCTCCGCGAATAACTAAACATGGTGTCCCACAAGGAAGCGTACTTGGTCCACTGTTATTCTTGTTGTATATAAATGATCTACCGCGACAAATCAGTCACCCGATAGTACTCTTTGCTGACGACAGCACATTATTAATTAAATACCATAACAAAGATCAATGTGAGGATGAAATTAATAACACTCTTAAAAATGTAATTAACTGGCTGAAGAATAACAACCTCATCATTAACATTAAAAAAACTAAAGTTATGCATTTTCACCAACGGCTATATACTCATGACATAAATGTAAATTACAATGGTCAAACTATGGACAGTGTTAACGTAACAAAATTTTTGGGAGTTCTAATTGATCATCAACTTACAAGGAAGTCGCAAGCAGAGAGTATATGTAAAAAACTAAGCTCCTGCGCATATGTTCTGTATAATCTCAGAGGAAAAGTAAATGTTGACACTATACTCGTTGCGTATCATGGTTTGGTAGTGTCTGTGTTAAGATTTGGAGTGATCTTCTGGGTTAATTGTAGCTACAGAGGGAGTATATTTATAGCGCAGAAGCGCTGCTTGAGGTCCATTTTTAATTTGAAAATTACAGAAAGTTGTATGCCATTTTTCAAGACCCATAAATTGTTAAGTTTCCCATGTATATACATTCTAGAAACTGCCATCTTTGTCAAAACAAATAAACAACTATTTCCAGCTTTTAATGAAAATAGAACAAGAACAGTAAACCTAAGAAGTCAATACCAGAATGTGTTATGTACAGGGGGGTATAATACCTCTTTATTAAAAAAAGTGTGATGGGTATGGCTCCTGTAATATATAACAAAGTGCCAAAAGTCATTAAAGAACAACCTATACGATTATTTAAAAAGCAGCTATGGACTTTGCTTGTACAAAAATGCTATTATTCCGTATCAGACTTTCTAAACGATAAATTAGAATAAATAAATAGATATTTAATATAATTACTATTGTTCAACTAAGTCTCTGAATGTGTATTGTTCTATTTTATAAATTGGGATTTAATCAATTCAATCATACTGACATGCAATTCTAATCTTATTTTTCGTAAATGGTATTATTATTATAAATCTAATTGTATTTAATTTTTAGAACATTATAATTGTAAAGTATAATAATATTTAGGTCATATGGAATTATTGTTTGTATGATTTAATATCGCATTTTTGTAAACTGACAAGTGAAAATTTATTTCTAACTAATGGACGCCAGCAGCTACGCCTGCATTTTTTTTAAATTTACCCATTTTGGCCGTTCCCGTGGGAATTTCAGGAAATCCCTTCTTATTGCACCCCTACGGTCCCCAAGGAACATACATGCCAAATTTCAGCTTTCTGCGCCCAATATTTTCGGCTGTAGCGTGTCTGTCAGTCAGTCAGTAACGCAAGGATTTTATATATTAAGATAATTATAATGTATGTTTTGCATACCGAAAGGTAAAATGTACACGGATACTTTTAAGTATGTTAACATCTGATTTTGTACCTACATTGAATGCAAATAAATACATCTATTCTAAATAAAAAGAAAAGAAATGTACTTTATTTTGGTATACAATAAAGAATATTATCTATCTATCTATAGTTAATACATGTATCGTCCGTGAGGTGACGAATTAAGAACACGTCACTACCCCATATTATTCCATGGGTGTTTTAAAAGGAAATTAAGGGAAATATACAAATCAAATAGTATCCTGCGGAAGAGATGGGAAACTTGACATCAAACCGCATAGTGACGCCAAATAGGAGAGGCCAATGGGCGGTTTTCGATTAGTGTATTTTTCTGTGAGTACTTATACACTTGTGTTCGTGAGGCGACGAATTAAAAAAACGGAATCTCACTACCCCATATCATCCCATGGGTGTCGTAAGAGCCGACAGAGCGAGCATATTATGCAGAGAACAGCACTGTAAGAGAAGGAAAACTTGATACAAACCCTATACCAACCCGTTTGGCCAGCGTGGTGTAGTAGGCCAATTCCTCCTTTCAAAGGAGAGGCCTAGTCCAGCAGTGGACTGTTAAAGGCTGATGATGCTGACTTATACGGTCGTTTCAGCATATGGGCTTCAAAAGACCGGACCCGCGTAAATGAGCATATTTCGGCGTGTTCGCTCAAAACGGTAGTGACATTGGGTAGTGTCACTACCTAGTCATATTGTGAGGCAATAAGAGGATTTGGCCTAGTATATTACGTTGACCAGACTGGTCGGTCTAGGGTATGATGTCGAGTTTTGGGTCTCTTTACAAATATATTATTTGCTTCATATATTTTTCTCAGCCACCTCTTAGAAAACCAACCCAATAAAATGAGATAGTGCCTCTATAAAAATAAAACTGTCCTCTGTATTCCCTCATCTTAAATTAAACTTCTATGTTGTATACAAATCGAAGGACGTTGAAAGTACTTTATCAGTAAACTGGAGGACGCCAGCAGCAACGCCTTTTTTTTTAATTTACCCGTTTTGGCTGATCCCATGGGAATTTCGGGAAATCCCATCTTAGTGCACCCCTACGGTCCCCAAGGAACATACATGCTGCTAAATTTCAGCTTCTTGCGCTGAGTAGTTTCGGCTGTAGCTTGTCTGTCAGTCAGTCAGTAACGCAAGGATTTTATATATTAAGATAGTTTAGAAGATCAATAGATGTATTATCCAGAATAGTTTTATAAATGGCTACATATCACTGTTATAATTTGTCCAGTTTTAGTGAACTAATCAATTTGAGGACTAATAGTTGTAGCATTATAGATCGATCTATCGACCTTTTACCGATTATAATTGAAGGTTTGATCGATGGGTCTCTTGGTAGGCAAATAAACGTACATCTTGTGACGTAGCTATTAAGTTAGTATAAGTTATGTATCAATAGTAATGAGTAACCAGTAATAAACCTATATTCAATCGAACAACATCTCTCTTTTATTTCACTTAGTCCCGTCCTTACATGGCGACCCTGCCATTTAAGGATTGGTTTCGGGTTTCTTAGTGTAATAGACATTGTTTCCATGATGGCATTCGCGATCCGTCTATCTTGTTCGCATTTCAAAGACGCTAGTGTACTATACTTCGGTCCGCAAAATGGGAAAACAAAGTAAGGAGGATATTGTGATTGCCCAAAATGCTGCTGGTGGCGTAAACGCAGCCGATATTGAAAAGTTGCACACAAATCAGTCCACGACAAATATAATATTGGGTGTAATAGCACTCATTTTGATTTTGGGCGCTAAATATGCGGTGTACAAGTTGTACAAACGGTGCCACGTGAATTGGATGAGGCAGGAGATGGCCAGGAGCGCTTTCAGACACTCGGGCCCTCGGCGTGACCCAAAGGCTACTAGGGAGGCCGGTGATGTTTAACCTTGAGTAAAACTCGGTTAAACAACAGCGAAAAATGAAGATTAGTGCCTACGTAAGTGTAAGTGAGTCTGTGTGCGGTAAATATCGGTAAAATTTGTGCGGAATAAAATAGGTGAAAAGTGATGTGTTGATAGTGATGTGCTGACAAAGGTATTGACGTCGAGACTATAGATTTCTTCTCTCTTTTCTCCGCAAAACGTCAGAGAAAAAGGTTACAAGAAAAGGAAAAGCAGACGGCAAGGTGCAGCGTGACCTTGGGGACATAATAGCCCTTATAAAGTGTACTGCAGCGGAAATGATCCCGATATTTGTGGCATGGGAATTGCGAAAGCTACCACCGGTGACATTTGATCACGTAGATGTCACCAGATTGCTTCGAGATATAATTATCTTGCAAGATCAAATGCAAGTCATGAGGGAGCAATGTGCATCTATTGAACAAACAAATATACAAGTGAATGAAATAAAACTGGAACTGGCTCGTTTTAAGGAGAGAACATTGGCAGAATAGCAACAATATTCTCAAAATATGGCCAAATCAAATAAAGGATCGTTACAGAAAAAAAGCAAGTCACCGCTTTTAACAAATACACCAAAGCGGGTATCAGAAAAAACAGCTGATTGCAGTTTGACTCATTCGCAGGTGATATCAACCGGATCGCCTGTCCCTGTCGCACCGTCGCCGTTAGCCCATTCAAATAGCATGGAGGGGGGACAGTGCGTGGAGGCACCTACCTCGGTCACGGCTATTACCGTTAGCTGCGAATCTGTAGCTACACCTACTTTCAGGACAGCTGTTTCGAGGCCAATGAATCATAATGAGCAATGCACTTATTCTCAAGTAGCTCAAAAGAATGGAATTTTTAACACAAGTAGGGACGAAGAATGGATTACAGTGCAGAGAAAACGACTTAGAAATAGCCGGGTCAGTGTAAGGAACCAACTGGTAAATTTAAAGCAGCCGATCTACAGGTGCCATTGTTTATAAACAATGTAGATAAGGAGGCATCTATCAAAGATATAACAGATTACATTTTTGAAAAAACGAGTGTATTAGTTAACATGGTCGAAATTAAAATGAAAAGACAAAAAGGTTACAAGGCTTATAAAGTGTTTGTACCTAGACAAGAACTTGAAAAATTTTTAGACGAGAACTTATGGCCTGCAGGTGTATCTTTCAGGCGATTCGTGGAACTTAGTGGAAAAAAGATGCAAAATACACAGACAATTTTGCAAGCTTAAGAATGGAGGCACAATTATTTTATTCGCTATGGATACAACTGCTTACAATATTAAACTCGTTAGTTTTAATTGTAGATCTGTTAAAAGATCGATAGAGGGGATAAGAGAATTGTGCAAAACATCACAAGTGATTGCGCTGCAGGAGACTTGGCTCTTACCCCACGACAATACTTTTATAGGAAGTATAGACAACAGTTTCGAATATACCAGTAAGTCTGCGGTAGATACGTCATCTGGGCTTCTACGAGGGCGACCTTATGGTGGGGTGGCAATCATGTGGCGTAAAGGTGTGTTTTCTTCTGTGTCCGTCGTTGAGTGTAAGAGTGTAAGGTTAACAGCGATAAAAGTGTGTTCGAACAATCGATATTCTTTAATTTTTTCGGTGTACATGCCTACGGACAGCGCTGATAACTTAACGGAATTTACAGAGGTGCTTAGTGAAATAAACACAGTGATCGAGAGTAGTGAGGTTGAATCAGCGATAATGCTCGGTGATTATAACTCTCACCCGGGAGAGCTTTTTTATAATGAACTTATGTGTTTTTGTGATGACCGACCCTGGCTCTGCTCTGATGTAAGTCATCTTAATATGTACTCCGATACGCACACTTATGTAAGTGAAAGTCATGACCGGTGCATGCGATGGTTGGATCACTGTGTTTGTACACATATCGCTGATAAATGTATAACTAACATAAGGGTGCGTTATGATGTGTTTTGGTCAGATCACTTTCCTTTAGAGATATTTTATAAAATAGATAAACTGCCATCAAAAATAGAGTTGAGTAATAATTTTTATAACAAAGTGAAATGGGGGCATTAAAGTTACCTTCAAATAAATAAATACAGTGAGGAATGTACAATTAGATTAAGTAAAATTATTTTTCCATCAGATTTTACGTTGTGTGCAGACAATATTTGCCACAACAAAGAACATAGGTTAGTAATAGATCAATTATATAATGATATTACAAAGGCACTTACGATGGCGGCAGAAAATAGTTGTAATAGTATTGTTAGATTAAATGATAAGCGAAGGAAAGTGAGTGGCTGGAATAGATATGTTAGCAAAGTGTATCAGGAAGCGCGACTCAGTTTTCAACTGTGGACGCTCCAGGGCAGGCCAAGATCTGGCTCAACCTATGATGCAATGCGTGAGACAAGGAGGTGCTTTAAGTCTAAGCTAAAATGGTGTCAAGATCATGAAAATCAAATTAAATTGGATATACTAGCTACATGCCATAAGGCTAAGGACTTCAAGTGCTTCTGGAAACATACCAAACAGTTGGAATCTGGGTCGCACATACCTTCGTGTATTGGAAGTATAAGTGAACCCGGCCAGATAGCAGAGATGTTCAAAGAGTTGTTTAGGGTAGAAGCCACATTGGAACCGCAGCTGCCAGTGCTCGGTACTGAGCAAATGAGTGATCCCCTACTAGGTTTTCAAACAAGGATGTAGCAAATTTTATAAGGAACATGAAAAGAGGTAAATCGCCAGGGTATGATGACCTCAGTATAGAGCACTGGCAGCTGCGGTTCCAATGTGGCTTCTACCCTAAACAACTCTTTGAACATCTCTGCTATCTGGCCGGGTTCACTTATACTTCCAATACACGAAGGTATATGCAAAACAAGACGGGTGATGTCTCCGACAGGTCCAACTACAGGCCAATTTCATTGGCCACAGTGGTGGCAAAGGTGTTGGATGGCTTGCTTGATCATCAACTTGCTAAATATGCTGTAATAGATGAGGCCCAATTTGGGTTCAGACCCGGTCTCTCGACAGAGACGGCTATTTTGAGGCTCAAGCATACCGTCCAGTATTATGTCTCACGCAAAACACCAGTATACGCATGTTTTCTGGACTTGTCGAGGGCATTTGACTTGGTTTCATACAACGTCCTATGGGACAAGCTTTTGCGGGATACCAGTACCCCTAAAGATATTGTTGAAGTTTTCAGATATTGGTATAGCAACCAATCTAACTTGGTAAGATGGGCCGGCTCAAACTCGTAGGAATACAGGTTGGAGTGCGGGGTGAGGCAAAGGGGTCTTTCTTCACCGCGACTCTTCAACATTTACATGAACAAACTGATCGGTGAGCTCAGTGGAACCGGCATTGGATGCTCTATCGATGGGAAAATTGTAAATAACATTAGTTACGCTGACGATATGGTTCTGCTGTGCCCATCGATATGTTCATTACAAAAACTGCTGAAAATATGTGAGAGGTACGCAGCGGCGCATGGCCTCAGGTACAATTCAACAAAAAGCGAACTACTTATATTTAAGGCGGGTAACAAATACCCGAAGTCAGTACCGACGCTTACCCTTGGAGATACAGCTTTAAGTAGAGTCACCAAATTTAAATACCTGGGGCACTGGCTTGCTGAGGACCTGACAGATGATTTAGACATAGAGAGGGAGCGTAGGGCATTGGCAATGCGATGTAACATGCTGGCACGTAGGTTTGCGAAATGTACGAGCGAAGTAAAGGTAGCGTTATTTAAGGCGTATTGCCAAACATTTTATACGTGCAGCCTCTGGGTTAATTGTACTCGCAAATCGCTTGATGTCCTGCGTGTCCAATACAATAATGGTCTAAGGATGCTGTTGGGGTTGCCCCGCTTCTGTAGCGCATCTGGTATGTTCGCGAATACCTATGTGGATAGTTTTCACGCTATCATTAGAAAACGTGTAGCGTCATTGATGCGTCGGGTGCGGGGCAGCTCCAACGCCCTCCTAAACACCATATTAGACAGGGTAGACTGCCCGGTGGTGCAACGCTGGAATACCATCCATATGGGTTCCAGAGCCCCACTTTTTAATGTTAAATAGTGTACAAAATAGTGTAGATAATGTGTTTTACTAACGTAGTTCTAAGTCAATACTAACACTAAATGGATGTCTATCTGAAAATAAACGAATAATAATAATAATAAACAGGAGGACATAGAGTATACAGTAGTTATTTGTGAGGAAATAGAATCGTATTTCCAAGATATTGAAAAATTTTGTTTAATAAGTAACAAAGATAGTGACACCATGACTTCCAATACTGAGTTTGACATGAAAACTGCTACTTCTCTTCTACCTGTAATGACGGGTGAGGAGGAAGTAACGAAAAAGAGTTTTATAGCCAAAATTTTGCAAAAGAACAGGAACATTTACTGATATCTTTTGTTCTTAAAGCGCGCCTAACGCAAAGTGCCAAATTGCGGTTGGTCTCTAACTATACATCTTCTGCAGATCTCATTACAGATATGAAAAATAACCTGCTGACCAAGCAATCAGCCACGGCACTGCAACTAGAGTTATTAAAGACCAGGCAAGGATCGCAAAGTGTTGAAGAATTTGGTAAGAAACTTGAGGATTTTTTTGTTGAATTGACTATTTCTCAATCGGATGGCAATAACGATGCGTATAAAATGTTTAGACCCGTTATTGAAAAGTTAGCCATACAAAGATTTACAGCAGGTTTGAAAAATAGTCGGTTAAGCACCATTTTAGCGGCCAGGAATTACTCGGAGTTGAAGGACGTTATAAGAGCTGCCAAAGATGAAGAACGTGCTCACATAGGGCCGAGCACGTCATCAGAAACGATTTTCGCAGGTCAGCGCCAGGGTAAGTACTTTCATTCTTATAGGGGTCAAGGCAGATTTACTAGAAATGTTTACGTGCCAAGTCGCGGGCTTAGACCAGTACGTGCTACAACTTCTAGGCCTGTTTTTCGAGGAAACAATACTAGAGGCATAACAACCTATTCGCGAGGACGTGGACGTAATACCGAACATGGAGTGACTAGAGGTAATTTTAGACAGAATGCGTATATATTAAACCAATCCGATAATGAGGTACAAAGTCACTCTAATACTCAAAATAATTCGGTAAACAATCAAAATTTGGACTTTTCGATCGTAACTTTATTTTAGCATGTCATTATAATAATTTCTTAGAACTAGCAATATTCGGTACCAAATATAGAATGTTAGTCGACACGGGTGCATCTTTGTCAGTAGTGAAATATGAGACAGTTAGAGACTGGAATATTCCACTGCATCCAGAACACATAACCATTAATGGTATTGGTGGCAAATCGTACACCGAAGGCTTTGTTAACATACCATTCTCTTTAAGTGGAAAAGAATTCAAACACAAGTTTTATGTTCTAAAAAACCTACCTTGTATCCAAGATGGCATAATCGGGCAGGAATTTTTAATGAAATATAACTGTATTTTAAATTATGAGAATAATACTATGACACTTAATAACTTAGATAATTCATTAACATTACCTTTAGGATTAGGAAAACTAGGTAAAACATCTTTTATTACGGTACCATCGAGATGTGAAAAGCTTTTCCAAATAGATTCATGCTTAAAATACCCTTGTGTTATATTGCCGAAAGAGTTGTGTGAAGGTGTATTTATTGCTGGAAGTATCTGTCAACCAAGAAACGGAAAGATTTTAATACAAATTTTAAATACGCGAGAAACTGTAGTTGAAGTTAGTTATTTTAGACCGGACATTGATAGTTTATCTTGCTATAATATTTGTTCGTTTGAGAAGCAGGAACTAGATGGAGAAAGAGTTCGTAAATTACTATCGCTGATAAAATTAGGCCACTTGAACAAGGAAGAATGTATCAGTATACAAAATATTTGCGCAAAATTCGCTGACGTATTCTTTTTGCCCGGAGATAATTTAGGTACATGCAATCTGTAGGAACAAAATATTCAGTTAAAGCCAAATTCGGATCCCATTTATATTAAGCAATATCGTCTACCATTTTCACAGCGAAGTGAAATTGAAAATCAAGTTAAAGAAATGCTTTTCAATAACATTATCGAACCCGCCAATAGTGAGTGGTCTAGCCCAGTACTACTAGTACCAAAAAGGAATGAAAATAATACCAAAAGCTGGCGTTTAGTCATTGATTTTCGAAAATTAAATGATCGCATATTAGACGATAAATTTCCACTACCTAATATAACCGACTAGATTTAACTCAGGCTTACTTTCAGTCGAAATTAGATTCCGATAGTAGGAAATATACTGCATTTACAACTCCATCCGGTCAGTATCAAATGACCCGTATGCCGATGGGCTTAGAGACGAGTCCAAGTTCATTTTCACGTTTAATGACAGTCGCAATGTCGGGACTTAATTATGACAAAATATGTTTTATATACTTAGAACATTTGATTTGTTTTGGTAGAAATTTAGACAGTCACAATAAAAAATTATTAGATATTTTGGCAAGATTAAGAAAAGTAAACTTAAAATTATATCTCGGTAACTGCGATTTTCTCCGAAAAGAAATATTATACTTAGGTCATGTGGTATCTGCGGTATTAAGCCCGATCCAGAAAAAATACGTGCATTAGTTAACTATCCGGTCCCAAAAAATGCTGATGAGACGAAACGGTTCGTAGCTTTCTCAAACTATTATAGAAAATGTATGCCAAATTTTGCTGAAATCTGCATACCATTAAATAATCTATGTCGTAAAAATGTAGTATTTAATTGGGATAAAGACTCAAAAATCATTTGAAGTTTTAAGAAATTCGCTTATAAATCCTCCAGTACTGCAATATCCCTTATTTGATGATAGTAACACATTTATTTTGAAAACAGATGCCTCAGGTTATGCTATAGGTTCCGTATTATGTAATGCTGACCGTAGGCCCGTCGCGTATGCTAGCGGTAGTGTAAACAAGGCCGAAAGCGATATCCGACGATTGAAAAAGAGCTGTTATCAATAGTTTGGTCGGTAAAATATTTTCGCCCTTATCTCTATGGAAGAAAGTTTATTATAGAAACAGATCACAAACCGTTAGTATTTTTGTATAATTTGACAGATCCTTCCAGTAGACTATTAAAATTTCGGTTGTTACTTGAGGAATATGATTATAATCATAGATTATAATGTAGTTTATGTGAAAGGGCGCGACAATGTAGCCGCAGATGCATTATCTCGCATAGAAATAAGCAGTGAAGAGTTAAAGGCGATGAATGAACATGTCTTGTCTGTACTTACGAGAGCGCAAAGAAGAAAGCTTAAGACGAAATGGTATCGTGGTCGCGTAGTTTGGCAGGGGGTGAAGCAGACGCGGCGAGGAAAGCGGCGCGCGGGGCGCCCCACCCTGCCGCGCTCCGCCGCCGCGCCGCGCCCGCCAGCCGGCGCAGAATAAGTAGGCGAATGCAAAATTCTAATACGCTAGTTTGTGGAAGTTGTGTTTGTAGCAAGTGTTTATAGCGATATATTAATTTATTTTTTCACAATTTGTACGAAAAAACGGAAACACAAAATAAAAAATAAATATGGTAAATGTTCTATTTACCTTAGTAATAGTTTCTACGAAGTACATAATATCATCATCATCCTCTTAGCGTTATCCCAGTTTCAATCTGGGGTCCGCTTACTAGTCTAACCGGATTTGGCTGAATATTAGCTTTTCCACAGAGCGACTGCCTGTCTGACCTCCGCAACCCCGAAGGGATAGCGATATTCCATGGTTTAGACTAGTGTCAGTTTATTTAGAAGGTACTGACGCCCTGTAACGACTGTCAAAGATCTTCATGACAACCGGGACCGACGGCTTATCGTGCTCTCCGAGGCACGGGACAAGCGATAATTAACAATTCAATACGCACATAACTCCGAAAAGTCATTGGTGCGCGCCGTGGATTCGAACCCGATACCCTCTGCATGGCAGTCTGTTGGTATCTCCACTAGGCTATCGCTGCCTCTGTCTGCCTGCTACTGCCTGAAGTACATAATATGTATAGTGCAATAAATAAATTAACCGTACCTACGACTAATAATGCCCTTAGAATAAATAAAAAAAAAATGGCCCGGCAGCATGATGACGGGGTCGCAGTCCCGCCCGCGACCCCGGCAGGCTTTGCCGTTAGAGAGCCAAAGCTTGCCGGGGTCGCGGGACTTATCGTATTAACGTGACCCTGGAACGTAGGGTTATTGAAGGACATCTAGCCAGTACGAGTCTGACAGTATTCCGCCCTGCGCTGGGTTGAAGACTCATTTGATGATTTTACCACGATAAAAAAAGGATCTTTTTGTTTATGTGAATTATTTGTACTTGGTACTTACATACATTAGGCGCATTCATTAGTGTTTTCATTATTGTTGGATTCACCTATTTACCAGATCGCTGTTTGAAAGGGGTGCCTACAAGTTAGTATATCGACAAAACCGGTTTTACCAAAAAACCGGTATTTCCAGAAATGACAAGAAAGAAATGACTGGTGTATTAGGTTTTGTAAAATATGTATATTCAATCAACAATAAAATAAGGCTTATTCAATTTTTTTCTGAACCTCTAAGAGGTATCCCACGATTTCTTCTGGAATCTACTAACTCAGGTAGAATGTGCGAGTTGTAAAAGTTGACGAGTTTCGACTCCATTTTATTTTTCCAGAATTCGTCATCTTTCTGGATGTATAGAATTTCCATTTTTGTTTCTTCTCCTCCCCATATACCAAAAATACATCGCTGCTTGCCCGTCACCCGAAGCTGTCCTTGCGCCTGATAGTACCAGTTGCTGTTTTTATTTATGGTCCCCTCGTTACTCTTATTATTGTATTTTAGAACTTGGACCTTATTATTTTTGATAGCATTTTCTATGCTGTTTTTATAAGCAGCTACTGGACATTTGACCTCAATTATGGTATCGTCTCCTACAACACCGTCCGGTGTGGCACCAATATAAGGAAATTCTTGGTCTACAAATAGTCCACAGTCTTCGATGAGTAAGTTTTCTTGGCTGCTCAACTGTTGGAGAGCAAATTTTTCAATTTTGAGCCCATGGGCTACCGATGCGACGGATGAAATATTCGATTTATATAATATGTTGTTCACTAGAGCAGAAAAATTTTTTTGCCTCTTTATTATTGCCCCAAAGTTTGATGCTGTTATCATCAACCTTCTGATTTGCAACCATTCAGTGCTTTCGCGTTGCTGTGTGGTTCTGTTTTGTATTCCCTCCCGGTCTTTTACCATCGTCTCCAAATTTTTCATAAAATCTGTAGACGCTGCGATGTACTCATCGGCAGACAAGTCTGGTGCAGCCACTTGTTTGCCATAATCATTTTGCTTTACAAATAGCTTAGATCTATTTTTTTTTCTTTTCACGGCATTGGCTCGTTTTCTCTGCTGTTCTCTTCTTGCTTCTAGATTTTTTAAGTTGCCTCTTGGGCTCTTACCCAATATTTTTTTGTGCACAGTGTAAAGAGGTCTTTTTGTATTGTAAGAAACAACAGCAGCCGAGCATCTCGCTTGATAGGAACGACGAGAAGCAAAATTGATTATTTTGCCCCCAACAAAGTTCGCAATTATGCTGTTGAATCTCTCAACTGCATTAGTATCAACGTCTTCAAGAAGACTTCTCGATTTTGCTGCCACCGAATTTAAAATAACTTTTAGCCGGAACCAAAATGTCGAATTTTCAAGCTCTGCCACAGTTGAAGACAAAATACCTTTATCTTTCGTACAACAATAATCTTTGCAACGTCTGTGGTCCCCGTATGCGTGGTTCAGAGAATTTGTTATGTCTCCATGAATTTGTTTTATGGCAATGTCTCTGGGATTACTTTTATTATGTTTGATTGAAGTCGTGACAACTTTTCTCATGCTCATCACTTTTTCATCGGTCATATATTTTCTGTGAGCTTTTGGATATTTTGTATCTTTGCTTAGTGCACGCAGCTTGTTGCACATATTTCGCAGAACGTGGTTTCGGCATTCTATTTTAGACACTACGTAGTCTGAATAGGGATTTGACGACAATATTTTGGCATAGGTTGCAGAATCACCATCAGCCACAATGTTGCCATAAATAAGTCCATACATGTTGATGGATTCCTTGAAACCTTCGCATACAATCGTCGCTTCCATTCCGCTGGAGGACCCTTCATAATTTTTATAGCATTTGTGGTTTTTGGGGTTTTCCTGACGTTTCTCTGCCCTTGCATATATTAAACAATATTTATTTTTGACACCAATGAAAAGAACTTCTCCAAATTTTCGGCCCACAATTGCAGCAACACCAGACATTGCTTTATAGTTGTTCCCATGAGAACGTTTGCACCATGCACCATCCGCAAATACGTCAATGACGGGTATGCCATTAACCACACGCCCTTCTTGGATTGCTGCTTCACGTTCAGTAGCAGCAGCTCTTTCCATAGTGTCCAGTGCTGTAGCCTCCCATTCACCAAACATGTTATCCTGAATTTTCGCGTAATATTTTTCACGAAAAATAGGGATGTCCATGGCACTCATAGTTTTCTCGAATTGAGAGTATCCAATCCCAGACGATACTATACCCGAGACTGCTGCAGTATTAATATCTACTCTATTACCACAACCCAAGTCGTCAGTACACACTTTAAATTTTTTCAGGCATATCCTGCACTTAAAATTAAAATATGAAACCAGACCGACACGCTTTTCTGTTTCTAAAACTAAGCAGCTAAAATCACAGTGAAAGAGAGGTTCCTGTTTTTGCTGTTGCAGTTAATTAAAAAAATAAACTATATCAACAATTCTACGACCGGTGATTTCTTTCGTAATCTTTGTCTCACGCTCATGTTCCACAAGATAAGGCAGGTCTTCTTGATCGCTGAAACAGTGAAAAAAAAAGCGAGTAAATGTGATGACCTTAACAAATCTGGGAATCTAGGGAAAACTGGCATATCAGTGTATGATTATTTATAGTCCATACTTATTCCACCAAATAAAAAATCATTTTGATAAACTCAAAAATATATGCATCTAAAAGCTTATGCAAAACTAAAATTTTACTAGAGGATAAACTTACTCAGCTACACCACATGGCGGTGGTGTGTTTGGCATTGACGGTAATTCTATATTTCTCTACGCTCCATGAGATAATTCTGGTAGGTTTTGTGAGACTTCTTCTGTTCCAGTAATACCCAACAGTTTTTCAGGGGTACTGAAAATAGGAAATAATTTTAAAAATAATTAATATGTACAGGATGATTTTTATATATAGGATAAAACCGGTATTCACATACCGGTTTTTATCATAAATTCTTTTATATATGATGGCCGTGTGGTTGACGGCATAGAATACAAGTGTCACCACCCCCTATCTTCCCGTGGGTATCGTAAGAGGCGACTAAGGGATAACACGATGCAAATACCATCTTTGCGTAGAGACGGAAAACTCGACATCTAACCCTATATGACTGCCTCGTTGGTCTCGCATAAATGTGCGCGTGAGATCGGGAGGTCCCGGGTTCGATTCCTGGGTCGGGCAATGTTATTGGGTTTTCTCAGTAGCAGCACGGAGTCTGGAAATGTGCCCGGTACGGCAATAGGCTCGCCCCTTATTACGTGGCACTAAAGTATATCTGGCGAAAAGTGGGTGTAGAAATACACCTCTGCCTACCCCTTCGGGGATAAAAGGCGTGACGTTAAGTATGTATGTTCTTTTATATATATAGATTAGTACCCTATTCATGACCTCGTACATAAAAAAAAAATATTTTCAAAGGTTTTACCTGAAAAACAGGGTCAAGTGAAATGAGATGCCTATCTAACTCACAGATTTATTATGATGAAACACAATGCACATAATTATATATATACAAACGATATACACCCATATCGGAGTCAATGGCGCCTTGTGTTCCACGCGAGCCTCAAATAATGTTAGCATAATGACGGGGCCGAGCTCTAGAGGGCCGAAGCCTGCCGGGGTCACGGGATTTACCGAATTACTGTGACCCTGGAACATAAAAGACTAGTGGATTTTTGTCAGTACGAGTCTGACAGTAGGGGTGGGAGGACTCATTTGATGATTTTACCACGATAAACAAAAAGTTGGTATGTAATCGAGCTTACTCAAAAATCTTGGCTGATACTGGTTGAAGTTCTACTAGTATCTCATCAGATGTTTCTGAAAATTGTGGTGGAGTGTCAGTTTCACTCATTCCTTGTGAATCAGTTGGCAACTCCGCAATGTGAGACTCAGTGTTGATACGAGTTCTGTAAATACACAGTGAAATGAATGATGGAAACTCGTGCCGACGACGATCAAATTAGCTCGCTAAAAGTTAGTGCACGTACTTAGAATTTTAGAGATAGATAGATTTTAACTTACCTATTCAGGTTCATCAATTTCAATTTCTTGAGCTGAAGTCGTGTTAACTTTTTAATTTTATTACGTTTATTTACCATTTTTATGACTTAGGTATTACTGACACTTCAATATTCTCTTTGGTAGTCGGCGACAGCGAGCGCAATAAAGTTGTACACGAGTGCTCTCTAAGACGCGCTGCGGACGACTGACGAGGCACGGAAGCGGTGATATAACCGGCCCGCGCGCAAATTTATTGCATGCTTTTACAAATCATTTCTTTTTATAATTCTAAAAGCTCGGTTAAATAAAAAAAAACCATAAAGTACTTATGTATTTAATAGTGAACATGTAGACGAAATTGTTTTAAAATTGGGCTAATTACAATCGAATAAAACTGGTTTTTCTCATCATGGACAAGTATAAAAATGCTAATTTTAGGAGAACTTTGCGAATTTTTTGTATCGAGCCAAATTGTCTCAATCGTGTTTTGACCCTCATTATTCACTAAGGAATATCTTTAAGTTTTAATATAACGAAAAAAAATTAGAAAAAGATGTAGTTTATGAGGCCAAAAAGTGATTTTGCGAGCAGTCGAAATGCATCAGAATGTGTTTTTTGAGACCCATTTCGCGATAATTCTGATAATCACACTTCAGTGACTAACATTCCTAAAAACGATTGGACTGATCACCCAAGAGTTGTAGAAATGTTAAAACCACCGAAAGATTACACGGAATTAATGTTTGTAAATGAGCATGAATGGGCAAAGGTTAAAAATCACGTATCGTTAGAATGCGGAGATTATGCATATTCGTCGTCAAATCGTACTATATACGTTAAACTGTTTACCCAATCACAGCGTACACGAGCTGTCTCTGTGAGGGAAATTGAATCATTGTGTATGAATTTAAAAGTAAATACTATATATATTATTAAAAATGAAAGTAATTTTAAAATAATTAAAGAGCTAGCTCAGTTTATAAGTAAATTGCCTAAGTGGTCCGGACCCCGCTTATGCGTAATAAAAGGCATTAAAAAGATTATAGATGACGACACAAAGAAAGTTATATTAAACGATTATCATATTTTACCAACGAATGGACATGCAGGAATGAGACGAATGTTAAATAACATACGTAAAAAATATTTCTGGACAGGATTAGAACGCGATGTTATCAATTATGTTAAAAAATGTATGAAATGTCAACGCTACAAATATCTAAAGCCTGTAAAGGGGGCTCCTTTTGGTGATAACCGATTGAAGCAATTCAGCTTTCGATAAGGTTTATTTAGACTTGGTAGGCCCTTTAGTACGAGATAATAACTTCAACTATATTTTAACGCTTCAGTGCGATCTCACTAAATATGTCGAAGCATATCCGATACTCAGTAAGGATGCACGCACAGTAGCTGAAACGTTGGTAAGTAATTTTAAACTTAGGTATGGCATTCCAAGGCAGATTGTTACGGATCGAGGCACAGAATTCATCTACTCAACTATGCAAGAGGTTTGTAATATTTTTAACATAAGTCATTTACAGTCGACAGCTTTCCATCACCAAACATTAGGCTCATTAGAAAATAGTCACAAACATTTATCTTTTTATTTGAGAATGCAAGTTAACAGTCAAACCCGGGACTGGAGTGCATGGGTGCCTTATTGGTGTTTCTCTTATAACACTTCAGTACATTCGAGTACAAAATTTACACCGTTCGAGTTAGTATTTGGTAAACCATGCAACATACCTTGTAATCTCACAACAACAGTAGATCCTATTTATAATTTTGACAACTATGCTATGGAGTTGAAATATCGTATTCAAAAATCGCAAATTGATGCTAAAAATAATCTCGTGAGTAGTAAAATACTTAGAAAATCTAAGTACGACAATAGTACACATCCAATCATATTTAAGCCAGGAGATTTATTACTAGTTCGAAATGAAAATTGTAATAAACTTAATCCACTGTATTTATTCTCATTTGTTTCGTGGTTTTTATTCATAAGAATATGTCAACCACATCAGGCCTTATACAATCTACAAACAATAACTTACTAAACCTATAAAAAAAATCATCTACCAAAAGAAAATGTTAATCGATGACTTCATCGATTGTGTACTTACACCAGTTGACAGAATCTTGCAACATCGGACTTTGTATTGAAACTCATCGATTAACATTTTCCTCTCACTATGGTTCCTGACACAATCCATCAGCAAATGATGTACATCCTCAATCACATTACAAGTACAGCAGTTTGGTGAATCAGCTTTCTTCATTAGGAATGCAAACTTTGCTGATGGATAGTGGCCGGACCGCAGCCTTAATGCTAACATAAGTTCTGCTTAGCCTACAGCCTTCAAACCAGGGTACATGTGGAAGTTCGTGTTGTATACTTTTGTACCATATTCCCTTTTCTTCGGATTTAATGTTAAAATATTCCTTCCAATTGTTAAAACTTTTCATTTTAAATTTTGAAATGTATTCTACATAATCTGGTAAATAATTATACTCGAGTCCATCCTTCGCTGCTAATCTAGATAACTGATCTACTTCCTCATTTCCTCTTAAACCCACATGCGCTGGAACCCATTGCAATTTTACTTCCATACTCTTGCTATTAAACATTGCAATGATTTTTAAAATATCTTAGGCTACCGATACACCTCTGAAACCAGAGGCACATCGAGCCACGTGTTGCAATGCACTTTTACTATCTGTAAAAATAACAATCTTATCCTAATTTTTGCTCATCGCATACAACAGAGCTTGTAAAATTGCAATGAGTTCCACCGTCATGACTGTTACATCTGAAAGTATCTTAAATCCTGCTCTATCATTACAACTTTGATCATAAAATGCCGCACCCAATCCATAAGTGCTTTTAGACCCATCCGAGTATAATTTATGCCACTGTCCATAATTTAAGTTTATTTCAGTTACCACATTATTTAACAATATATTAGGTTCATACATACATACATACATACATACATACATACATACATATACTCACGCCTGTTTCCCGGAGGGGTAGGCAGAGACTACGGAACGCCATTTGCAACGATCCTGACATACCTCACTTGCTTCACTCACTCCCATCAAGTTTCTCATGCATGCTCTTCTGTTAAGGGTACTTCTGACTTGTCCTTTTTTCAGGATGTCTCCAATCTGGTCAGAGAACGTTCTCCTAGGTCTTCCCCTTTGTCCTGTCCCATTCACACTAGCCTGATATATCTTCTTTGTCAGTCTATCGTCATCCATCCTCTCCATGTGCCCAAACCATCTTAACATGCCTTTCTCAATGCTTGTCACTACATCATCTTTTGCCCCACACCACTCTCGTATCACACAATTCTTTACTCTGTCGGTCAAAGACACACCACACATACTTCTCAGTGCTCTCATTTCTACAGCATTTATTCTACTTTCAAATCTCTTTTGCCATACCCAACTTTCACTACCATACATAAGGGTAGGCACTAACACACCTCTATGTACAGCCAAACGTGCCTTTTTGGACACGTTTCGACTGTTCATAAACGCCTTCAGAGCTCCATTCACACAATTACCTGCATTAACTCTCCTTTCAATATCTGCTTCATTCTTACCATCTCTTGTAAACAACGTACCTAAGTAAACAAACTCATTCACTTGTTCCACTCGCTGTCCATCGATCAAAACATTACAAGCCGTAACGCATTCCTCCTTTTCAAAAACCATAACTTTCGTTTTACTTACATTCACTTTCATTCCTTTCCTTTCTAACGCACGATGCATGATTGTTACCATCTCCTGCAACTCCTCCGTTGAAGATGCAAGTATAACCTGATCATCAGCATAAAGGAGGCATTTGACGAGTAACCCATTCATCCTTAATCCGCAGTCACTATGTTTTAAATCTTGCAAACAACTGTCCATGAAGAGGTTAAACAGATACGGCGACGCTACACATCCCTGTCAGTGTATGCCCCGTTTATCCTCACACAAGCTCTAGAATCCTCATAAAGGGATTTCAGAGCTCGAATGAGGCTGCTGTCCACCCCATTCATTGACAGCACCGACCACATTTCATTCCTCACCACTTTATCGTAAGCCTTTTCCAAATCCACGAATGCGCAATAGACTTTTTGACCTTTGGCCAAAAATTTTCCGGCTATGCTTCGCAAGGAAAAAACCTGATCCGTGCATCCCATACCCTTTCGGAATCCCGCTTGTACATCCCATATTTTCTTGTCGGTCACTTCCATAACTCTTTCAATAAGTACCTTTGCATACAATTTGCCAACAATGCTGAGAAGGCTAATGCCTCTATAGTTTTTGCAGTCTTGTTGCGAGCCTTTTCCTTTATAAAGAGGCACAACTACAGCTGTGGTCCAGTCATTAGGTACTCGGCCGGTGTTCCAACACAAGTTATATAACCGCTGCAACTGACCAACTATGATGCCCTGTCCAGCCTTCAGCATTTCGACTGTAATCCTATCATATCCTGCAGCCTTACCTACTTTCATACTTCCCAGTGCCTTCACGATCTCATCCACGCCAGTAACGCTTTCATCATTGCTATCATTACAATTCACTTCAGCTATCGGTGTCTCTATCGCCGTTCTTTCGAATAAACTTTCAAAATACTCTTTCCATCTCTTCAGCACGCACAATTCACCATTTACTATACTTCCATTCTCGTCTCTGATGGATGTGTGTTCTGAGGATTGAGTTCTTCCTCGAACTGCACGAACGGATTTCCAGAAAAACTTAATGTTCCTCTGGAAATCGTCAGATAATCTGCTATCAAACTCATCTTTCTTTTCCTCTTTTTTATCTCTATCAAACTCATCTTTCTTTATATTAGGTTCATATGTAGATTTAGCTAATGGAATACTTTTTAAATTAATATTTAAATGCTTTTGTGAATTAATTGCTGACAACCAAACATCAAAAGAAAACATTTTGGGAATATCCTCGGACACACAATTAATTTCTTTAGTATCTTCATATGTTTGTGCAAGTAAAGGTATTTTTTTTCTAGCCCAATATCTAATGTGACATAGAGTACTAATCTCCGTGATTAAAGAGATGGTATTATTATGGGATCGAGAACAGTTTTTTAATAAATATTTATAGGCTAGATATTGTCTCCTAATAAAAAGAGGTGGTATGTGCATCTCGCTCTCCATAACATGTATGGGAGTGCTTCTGATGAAACCTCCTACAACTCGTAAGGCTTGATTCTGAAGTTTATCAAGCTTACTTATATGTGTTTTAGTGCTATTATCGTATAAAAAGGACGCATAGTCAATACGACTTCTAATAAGGGACATGTATAACCTACGTAAGTGAATCATATGTATGCTCGCGGAACTTCTTGCCAACAACTTAAGAATATTCATGAATTTTGAACATTTTGCAACCACCTCATTAATATGCTTTCCCCAGTTAAGACTCCTGTCCAGCCATACTCCCAAGTATTTTATATTTTCGCTATATGTTATGGGACTTTCTATTTTTAACGTTGGGATATTTCTTCGCCGACCTCTGCTGAACAGACAATACTTAGTTTTGTTGGCAGATAGTGTCAATCCTAAGGCTCCTAATAACTCAACAATAACATTCAAAGCATCTTGTACATATCCTTCAGCAGCTTTAACATCCTTATTACTGATATACACGACAAAATCATCAGCATACTGCAATACTAATACATTTTGAAGTGTGTGACATATGTTGTAAGTAATTAAATTGAAAAGTAACGGAGAGAGGGGGTCCCCCTGCGCAAATTCTGGACCATAAAATAAAATATCAACTAATCGTTGCTGAGTAGCTGGCGCATTCGTAGCAAGGCCTTTGTTCGTATACCTGGTTATAATACTACCGTCGCTAATTCGCATTCTTAAATGTCGCTCGCTTAAGAACCGCCAGAGATAACGACAAAGTTTCGAACCGATATTTATGTTATCAAGAAAAATGTGGAACGCTTCACGATTTTGCGTGTCATCCTTGCGCAGGGGCCATGCTAATCTTCTCTGTATCGTTCCAATTTTAGTATATGTACTGCCGAAGCAAGTACGTAATTCTAGTTAATGGTAAGGAGAAAACTGTGCATAAAAATAGGACTAGACTTTATAATGAATAATATTGATAACACTATTGAGCGTGACTGTACGGTATCAAATGTATGTTATTGTAACTCGTGTATTGTTTATACTTTGAGTAATAATAAATTGAAGTAGGCACTAACCATTAAGATTATATTAAAGGTGTATCAGTATAACAAATTTATATTCTTTATATGTAACCATTTGTTTCTTTTTATTTTTCAAATGACTTATATTTCAATATAATTTTATGTTTACTATAAAAAAATGTATACGTTATCCCTTTTTTTTTCTTTTTGGTAGGACGTGTGACGTAGCTATTAAGTTAGTATAAGTTATGTATCAATAGTAATGAGTAACCAATAATAAACCTATATTCAATCGAACAACATCTCTCTTTTATTTCACTTAGTCCCGTCCTTACAATCTAAACAACCTAAGCCATTTAACGACGCCCGCGTCAATTATACATATAAACCTTCCTCTTGAATCATTCTATCTGTTAAAAAAACCGCATTAAAATCCGTTGCACAGTTTTTAAGATGTAAGCATACATAGGGACAGACAGAAGACAGTCTTTGTTTAATACTATGTAGTGAAGACTTCTACATTATAACAAAATTGAAATGTCAACCTCATTTATAAATAATGTTTTTAATATGCAACACTTGCACTAGGAAGAAATCTTGTACCATGATTGATTTTAAAAACATTGACAAATGGATACAAGGTACATCCAGACTCGTAACAACAACTTGTACAAATCAAACCAACAACACTTAGCGTAGTGTCAATAACGAGGCAAACACATAACCCACTGGGCCATTTATGCAGCCAGTAGGTCTTAACAAGAACTGTACCACAATATACGTCTGTACATTAATTAATCGGCCGCAAAAGTGATCATTTCAGTGAAATGTTATCTTAATATATAAAATCCTTGAGTTACTTACTGACTGACAGACACACTACAGTCGAAACTATTGGGCGCAGGAAGCTGAAATTTGGCATGTATGTTCCTTGGGGACCGTAGGGATGCACTAAGAAGGGATTTCCCGAAATTCCCACGGGATCGGCCAAAACGGGTAAATTAAAAAAATTCAGGCGTAGCTGCTGGCGTCCTCTAGTTTGTTAATAATTGGGAACGCCATATTCATTGTACTTAATAATTTTCATAATAATTTCATTTAATAAAATAAAGTTTAGTTAAGGTATTGTACAATTTAGAGTTTAAGGTACATACACACATACATACATAGTCTCACGCCTATAACCCCGAAAAGGTAGGCAGAGGTGTATTTCTACACCCACTTTTCGCCAGATATACTTTAGTCCCACGTAATAAGGGGCGAGCCTATGTTTTAGGTATGACACTTTAATACCACGCCTTAGTTGGTATTAGGAGAAACTCAACTCTCTCACTCGGTTAGGTAGAGGTGTAATATTACATCCACATTTCGCCATGAATTTTAGGACTGAATGGTTCTATATTTCTCACTGTGAAAAGATGCCTGTGGCTACCAGTAGATAAACAGCCCTAATATTATTAATTATTTATACATAACTTCACGCCTTTATCGCCGAAGGGGAAGGCAGAGGTGTATTACACACCCACACTCCGCCAGTAATGTTTAAATCCCTATGTAATAGGGGGCGAGCCTATTGCCATCTACCGGGTACATTATTAAGCGACCGATAATTAACATTTTTAATACACACATAACTTCGAAAAGTCAGAAGTATGTGTGCGACTTTATAACCGTCGCGCTGGCGCCTACCACTTCTCCTGCTGGCCGTTCCCCTCCCAGCGGCAAATAAATACCGCGGCGCGGTAGCGACCGCCTTTTTTCTGCCTGCTGCTCCACTGAAGATAAGTGCCTCTCTCTGCTGGAGCACCGAAGCCTCGTCAGCCTGCCTGCCTACCCTGCCCTGAGTCTTAGTCTTAGCTCTTAATTTAGTTGCTACCGGGTATATTCTGTGTAACGCTTTCTAGCAATTATATTTTGTAACGAACAAAATACTGTATTTAATTTATCTCTCAACACCACACGAATAAACGTTAAAATTTGGGATAAATCGCCATAAATACCATGAAGCCACGCCCAGAAAACGACGTATTTCTTTTTTATTAGAAAGGGTTGGGTAATTAATTATGGCATCAATTTTATCAGTATCTGCATGGAGACCTTGCGAATCGACAACGTAAATTAAATATTTTATTTTATCACGAAAAAAATTACACTTATCTAAGTTTATAGTGAGATTTGCCATTTTCAATTTTTCGAAAATACGTAATAAAAGCGTAATATGTTCTTCAAACGTTGACGATATACATACAATGTCGTCGATAAAACAAAAGACCTTATTTTCAAATTCAGGACCGTAAAACAAAGTATCCACTAAACGTTGTTGAGTAGCAGGCGCGTTTGTTAGACCAAATGCCATCCTTTCAAAATGAAACGTGCCACGAGTAGGTACATAGAAAGCGGTCTTGAAACTATCCTACTCTTTAATTAATGTCTGCCAAAACATTTAGAAATATCTAAACTAGATAGGTATTTAGCATCTCTCAAGTTATCTAGAATTTCCGAAATGTAGTGCAAATTATAAGTATCTTTTCTAATAACAGAATTCAATTTACGACTACCTAAGCAAAATCTTAGTTCGCCGTTCATTTTAGGGGTTAGAATAACAGGGTTAGACCGAGGATTCTCAGAGGGTTCTACAGCATCTTCCTTCAACATTTCGTCTAGTTGTTGTATCAAAATGCGTTTTTTATCGGGAGACATACGATAATAACGCTGACGAATAGGTGGGATATCGCCTGTGTCAATAGAGTGAGTAATGAGAGTTGTACAACCGAGACCCCGCTTTTTATAAGAAATATCGGCAAATTTAGAAATAATGTTATCAGCGGCAGCTCTCTGTCCAATAGATAAATTATTTTAAGACACAAGGTGCGGTGAGTCATCGGTCCGCAGCTCTGTAACTTGTGAATCAGTTTCATTCAATAACATCACCGACTCTAAATGGTTAGGAAATAAATTAAAAATTCGTCAAAAATCTATACCGAGAGTTAAACTATTTTAAATCCCTGGCACTACGTGAAATTTAAGGGAAACTGTTTTATTTTGAAATTCAATAGGAAGAAAGATAGACCCTAAAGAACACAACTTTTTACCACCAGCAGTTACCAAACTCAGAGGCTTAGAACAATCCAACTGATACTCATTATTTAAAAATAAATTATGAGAATTGTTACCCAAGATTGTAACACATGAGCCAGAATCCAACAGGCCGACTACAGGTTTACCATTTACAATAACAGAAATATAGGGCGAGTATTCTATATTAGAATTACGGATTGAGGATTGACTATAACAATTAAAAAAATGTTGTAGATAATTTAACCAATTATTCCACTCAGTTTTATTGAAATTATTTGATTTATTTATTCCCCAATCCTCGCTTATTAGTTTTTTGGTTTATTAGCTTTAGGGTTACATTTACGACAATCAAACACACGAAAACCTTTTAGACCGCATTTAAAACAAATTAAAAAGTGTGGTTGGCGACAATTATATAAACTATGAGAATTGAATCGACACCTGGGACAGAACCGGTGTCGTTCTTATTAGTGGTGGGTAGGTTGATAGCGTTTATCTGTGGTGGAGTGTTAAAGTTTTTATTAGAATAATTATAATAATGTTTTGGTTTGCAATTAGAGAAAGTAGGTTTTTGAGGTTGGTGAGCAAACTCGGGCAACAAGATATTGGGTGTGGCTTTGGAGGATTCCCGATGGTCTTTAGTTCGTTTATGAAATATCTCAAATTCTCGACAGACACTAACGAGACTAGGGATATCATAAAGACATAAAGACATATTTATTTCTGCATTTTGGTTGTTTACAACACTTATACATGTCAAAATCGGTCACTTTAGCCGTTAAAATAGTTTGATTGTAACATGGCAGGACATTACGCAACAAAATATCAAATTTTTCAGACTCAATAATAGGCACATCAAGACGAGAAAACATTCCCTGCATTTTAGCAACAAAAAGTGTTATATTTTCGTCCTCAGCTTGAAGGCGAAACCTAATTTCATTTAAAATTTTAAAATCATAGTCAGTCGGACTAAAATCACGCTTCAAAAGACAACACAATTCACTCCAACTAGAAATCTGTTCTTTGAGCGAACGATACCAGAACAATGCATCGCCCGTAAATATCTCAAAAGCAAATAGTAACATTTTATTTTCGGGAATACACCTAGCCTGCATAAACTCATTTATCTTTTCAATGAACCCGCGAACACAAGACTTGCCATTATATTTCAATTAAGCGAGTTCGGAAAACAATTTACGATCGTACTTAAAGTCGTCAGAAACGAAGGGGGTAGATACAGAGCAGTCCTTTTGTACTACGTGCGAAGTTGGTTCAGATGTACCCGAAATCAAAGATTTAAAAATAGTTAATTGATTGCGGTAATTACGCGAAACTATCTCAGCCGAGTCGGTATCAGAAAGGCGGTCCAGATCCAGTCTATTCATACATACATACATACATAGTCTCACGCCTATAACCCCGAAGAGGTAGGCAGAAGTGTATTTCTACACCCACTTTTCGCCAGATATACTTTAGTCCCACGTAATAAGGGGCGAGCCTATTGCCGTACCGGGCACATTTCCAGACTCCGTGCTGCTACTGCGAATTTCGTGATTTTTTAATTTCCAGTCTATTCAATCTAAAGTAAATATGGTTGAGAATAGATTCTGTGCGCGAATAGAGGTTTTGGTGGAATTGTGATCTAAGCAGAGAAATATTATTCGTAGCCCTGATTAAGGAGTTCCCGATAGCCGAAATTTCCTCTTCGGGGTCTTAATCCGAATCTAATATAGTTTCAGAGGGAAACTGGGAAGTTAGTGTCGCTATTTGATGATGTAAGTCGGCTACCGCGCCAGACTTGTCCCCGCCCCGAATAATCAGTTCATAAACCAGCTCCGATTTTACCAAATGATTGTAGTTAATTTTAGAAGACAGTAAATATGTTCACAGTGGGTCGTTTAAAAGAAAGATTTCAACCAGAAGCCGAGTCTTGGCCTGAGCCCTTAAAACTGTTTGGCGCCAGTGTAACGTTTATTCGTGTGGTGTTGAGAGATAAATTAAATACAGTATTTTGTTCGTTACAAAATATAATTGCTAGAAAGCGTTACACAGGAGAAGTGGTAGGAGCCAGCGCGACGATAATAACGTCACATGTGCCCGGGTTACCTGGGGACCGATGCCGAGACAATCGTCTCGGCAGTCCATTACTACACCACTGAGCTATCGCCGCTAATATGTATCTACATATACCGATATCTCAGTATCTATTCAGCACATTCTCAACAAAAAAAACACACAAATAAATCCATTTAGAAAGACTGACTCATGTCAGTCTTTCTAAAAGGATTTATTTGATACTTGATATAGTAAGAGCCAACTTGTCGAATAAACTGAGTGACTACATCAAGGGCCGGCTAATTTTTTCTCAACGAGAATAAACTTAAAAAATGGTGCACATTTTGATGTCGTTAGAAAATCACCACTTTAAAGTTGCGACAGTAAGTTTGCGCTAGTAGGGTGGCAATGAAGTTTTGTTAAGTTGGTCTATCTACTTGAGTTATTTGTTTGACAGCAACTTAATGAGCGGGGTGTAGTAGATTAAGGTAAATTTGCTCAACAGACCTTAATTGAAATAAAAAGCTATTGACATTAATTGATAAGTAGGTAAATTTAAGAGGGTAACATTCAAACTAAAATGTTGTACGCTTGGGCCCTAAAATTTTACAAAGGGAAGAGTTTTGCACTGTTTTCGAAAATGTGAAAAAGTGACGCACCGATAGAATGCCTTATTTTTTTGTCTTCACAGTAAAAATCAAATTTACTTACTACAGCCTCGGCCTGCTGCTTGGTGCAAGCAGAGGATGTGTATGAGTGTCCATAATTATGTCTATTTATTAATCACTATCTAATTAAGTAGGTAACTGTATTAAGGTCAGTTAAATAGTTTTTAGGTTTATGCACTGCAAACAAATATCTATGGCTATTTCTTTAATGCGCCCATGCTTTATACCAGATACAGCATTGGCGCATTAAAGAAAGACCAAATAGTGTTCTATGCAGTGATTGGTTCAACACAAGTTCCACAACAATCACAAAGCGGATCATCAACAAAAAGCTGTGTCGACTACGATTTTATCGTTGCGTTCGAAATGAACATGCATTAAGACGACGAGCATTTAAGGTTATATAAGATAACTAAAGTTAAATTTTATAATTTTAGTTATGCTGAAATAAATTGGAGCATTTTCACTTTGCTCTTCTTTGTTATTTACAGGGGAATATGGCTTTACGCCAAGAAAGGCACCTGAGATACTTGCTTTGACGTTGTTCACAAAATATAGTCTGTAAGCCTAGATTACTATTTATCACTAACCAACGTAATTAAACTGATGTTGCAAATGTTGCAGTGAAAATCTAAAATAAAATTTAAATCATTTTATAACCTGATTAGTATTTAATTATTTCAGTTTCTATTAATATAGAATATAGACAATGGATAGTTGGACAATGATAGCTGAACAAGAGCTTTCATTGAATCAACAGCAAGGCTAAAAATGTGCCTCACAGTTACTCTTTTACAGATACCCAGTATATTTGCTAGCATTTCACCCGTAAACCAACCTAAAGTAGCATTTATGTAGGTAAATAAATATAATTCTTAAAATATGGCACAAAAATGCTTTAATAAATCATCCTCATTTTATCAAAAAAAAGCCTATTAGTTGCGTCCCGGAAACTATAAATTTCTCCTTACTCATAGTCACCCTACAAATCCCGTAACCAGTAACTTTAGTGACAACTAGTGGAAATAACGACCTACGTGACCCCTTATTTAGGTCAAAGCCACACGAAATCATACCTTATTCACTGGTCCTCAGGTTCAAATTGACTGAAGATGCTGCTGTGAAATTTAGAGTAAATGTTGTATTTGACTAGTCTTCGTTATCGACTTGATTTGTTGAAATAGACAGGCTATAAGTAACATGTATTTTTTGAATATGCAAATAAACTAAGGGATTAAATTTGATGACCAAATGTAAGGTTGTGACCAACCTAAAATATAAACCGATTACCAAAACAATTACATCTACCACCAAATGAAAACCTAACAGCTAATTGTTGCGCTATGTTGACCTAAATATGTACACCGTTTGATTGCCATAAAATCAGTCAATGTATAATGTATGTAATCAGGTAAATAATAATATGGTACCTAAATATTTATAAATAGACTAGCTTTTGTCCGCAGCTTCGCACGCGTTAAATTCGGGGTAACACAAGTCTACTTTCAGTCTCAAGTTGTGTGAAGACACTCCGGATTATTCTAAAGACTTCAAAAACTCTAAAGGGTACAAAGTAGCTGGGTCAGTGTTCATGACATCATATACCTACCATACATCTACAGAAAGGTACATAATAACATCGCATTGCATACAGTCAAATGCCAAAGCCATGTTCCAATATGTCCGATATATATATCTATAAACACTTTCGCATTTATAATATTAGCAGAGAATATCGTTCAGCCGTTTATGATAGTAGGTACCTATATAATTATTAGTTTATTTATTAGAACAATGTTATCACTGTGCACAATATGACATTATGTATGATGTGTCAGTACTGGCAGATATACTCACATGCGCACTCAATTTTATTGCGCATGCGTTCTTACTTCCAAGAGGTAAATTTGTGCCGAACAAACTTCTAGCCCTCCTACAATCCCTCCCAGTTAAATTTTTACATCTTATGGTAGCCTATGTCTGTCTCCATGGTCCAGTATATCTCTATATAAAATTACAACAAAATCGGTTCAGCCGTTTTAGCGTGAAAATGGAACATACATACATACATACATACAAACATACATACATACACACTTTCGAATTTATAATATTAGTAGGGATAATATGTTAGGTAGTAAGTCCTAGGTTTTACCATGTTGGGTGGGTAATGTTATAGTAGGATTTTATTAAAAAGAAAACAAATAGACGGAAACACTCGCAAAATACGCCATATTATAACTTCACGCCTTTATCCCCAAAGGAGTAGGTAGAGGTGTATTACACACCCACGCCTCGCCAGTTATGTTTCAATCCCAATGTAATAGAGGGCGAACTTATTGCCATCAGTCGGGCACATTATTAAGCGAGCGATAATCAACAATTTTAATGCACCCATAAATTTAAAAAGTGACAGGTGTGTGCCCGGGGTAACTGGGGATCGAACCCGAGACCATTGTTTCAGCATGTCGGTTCTGTAAAATTCAAACAACAACTCGCATGTCACTTCGCTATTCGCTCTCACTTCGCATAAGGTTCTTGATTTTGCATTGTGTAAGCATCACCTTGGCACTTGCGAAGTGAAGTGAGCTCCAACGCGTAAAAAAATCTGTACTAGTGATTACCACACTCAACAAAATGTAAGTCAAGATTTATCGGTTTTTTATTTTACAATTTTTGACACTTTTTAGCTACTATGAAGTTTAAATAAAAATTTCTTATTTTAAGGAATTTGAGGCAGCTAATAAGTAAAAAAAAATACAGAAACTCTAAATTCGTGCCGTGAATATAATCTATGCTTACCTTACGAAAAAAGATACTGACACACAATGTCAATATTAATCTGTGCGTTGGTTGCTATTGGCAATTGGTTTGTTTGTTTTTTTGATTGTTCAGTGCTGAGTGCTGATAATTCTTATGTAGTATTTGTATACTCTTTGCTGATAATTATTGTGAAATAATCATGAAGTAAGTTTATATTTCTGGTTGTAAAGTTCAAAAATAATCCTAATTAAATAAGTGTTTATTTTGTTTTCTAATCCAAAAATAATGTTTCAGTCCAAATGAGACACGTTCCTCTCACCCATCGTCGGCTCAGGTGGAAACTCTGGTAGCGTTTATGGAAAGAAACCCTGGCATGGCGAAGGGTTTCTTAAGAACTCTAAATGCCAGAGAGCGAAGTCGACGCCAGTGGGAGGTACTAGCCGTGTGCCTAAATAGTGTAGGTGGCACCATCAAAACTTACAAACAGTGGACTAAGGTTAGCCGGGCTTTTTTAACATGTTAGAACCACTTAACTTACCTTATAGCAAACCACTTAAAATGTGTGAAGAATCTTGGTTCAAAGTGTGTACCTTGATTTCATAAATATCTTATTTTTAATTTTACGTTAATTTCAATTCTTGACTATTAGTAATAAGAAAATGGAGATTTTAATGTAGTTTGAAAAATACATATGTATTTAATATCAGCATTTTTTTATCATTTCTGTAACTAAATGTCTGATTGTAGTATTGGTCTGACAAAAAAAGCGCCATAAAAAGAAAAATTGCAGCACGCTCTGCTTGGCGTAGGACTGGTGGTGGTGTGGAGGATGAAGTGGAGCTATCAGAGCTTGAGGAAAGAATTGTTGCTTTATGTGGTAGAGAAATATTTTCAACAGGAGATGCACATTTAGGCATACAGCCATTTCCGGTAAGAAATTTATAAATGCAATAGGTAAGTAAGTAGTACTGGAAGCACTCTGCAAGGTTTGCTGTCGTTTTTTATAGCGCCCATTTTTTTTGGTTCCTTAGGCCCTTTCTAATGTAAAGTGAATTTTTATTTAAATGTTTTGTTAAATGTATCTACTTGTTTCAGGAAAATGATACTCCTTCTCCATTACATGATGTGCAACAATTAATACAAGATGCTGATATGAACAATGTAAGATATTTAATTTTAATTCATAATTTTATGGGATGGTTTAATGATATACTCTTACCTAGCATTTATCTGTTTATATTTACTTATTATAGATTCATGAACCACAACAACAGCTGAGAGAGGCACCTACAGAGGAATCACCACCTATTGTATTTTATGTAAGCTATATTGTTATAAATACTAGGTACCTAGAAACATCAGATTTATATAGGTACATGTACCCTAGACTACCTACCCTATTAGATCTTAATGTAGTACATAGCTATAAATATTAAAATTCATTACCAATATAATTCAAATAGTAATTTATCTGTAGGGTACTATTTGCAGTCAAAATATTTACATACATACATAACGTCACGCCTTTTATCCCCGAAGGGGTAGGCAGAGGTGTATTTCTACACCCACTTTTCGCCAGATATACTTTAGTCCCACGTAATAAGGGGCGAGCCTATTGCCGTACCGGGCACATTTCCAGACTCCGTGCTGCTACTGAGAATTTCGTGACAGAAAAACCCAATAACACTGCCCGACCCAGGAATCGAACCCGGGACCTTCCGATCCCACGCGCACATTTATGCCGCGACCAATGAGGCAGTCGTATAGGGTTTGATGTCGAGTTTTCCGTCTCTACGCAAAGATTGTATTTGCATCGTGTTATCCCTTAGTCGCCTCTTACGACACCCACGGGAAGATAAGGGGTGGTGATACTTGTATTCTATGCCGTCAACCACACGGTGGTCAAAATATTTAAATCTAATTTTATCCCACAAGGAAGATATGGAGTAGTATTTTATCCAATTTACTTTTCAGGATTCCAACCTGACTGAGAATAGTCAAGACTAGGGTTACCATATGTAAATAGAGGCATGCCTGTCTATTGTACCTAGAATGCCTGTCTAAAGCAAAACAGCAACAACAACAGATAATAATGAAGAAGGATATTTATTACTGATATTTTTCAGAGGACATTATTTTTTTAAACATTTTCCTGAGTAATCAATATTGCTTTTACTGATTCAATAGTCAGCATATTTCTTTCTTTACTCCACTGGGTATTGACGAGAGAAAACGTACGTTTAAAATGCCTGTCTCAGACCAATGCCGGCCGCACGCCTGTCTGAACCTTAAAATGCCTGTCAAATGCGGCAAACGCCTGTCATATGGTAACCGTTTATGATAGTAGGTACCTATATAATTATTAGTTTATTTATTAGAACAATGTTATCACTGTGCACAATATGACATTATGTATGATGTGTCAGTACTGGCAGATATACTCACATGCGCACTCAATTTTATTGCGCATGCGTTCTTACTTCCAAGAGGTAAATTTGTGCCGAACAAACTTCTAGCCCTCCTACAATCCCTCCCAGTTAAATTTTTACATCTTATGGTAGCCTATGTCTGTCTCCATGGTCCAGTATATCTCTATATAAAATTACAACAAAATCGGTTCAGCCGTTTTAGCGTGAAAATGGAACATACATACATACATACATACAAACATACATACATACACACTTTCGAATTTATAATATTAGTAGGGATAATATGTTAGGTAGTAAGTCCTAGGTTTTACCATGTTGGGTGGGTAATGTTATAGTAGGATTTTATTAAAAAGAAAACAAATAGACGGAAACACTCGCAAAATACGCCATATTATAACTTCACGCCTTTATCCCCAAAGGAGTAGGTAGAGGTGTATTACACACCCACGCCTCGCCAGTTATGTTTCAATCCCAATGTAATAGAGGGCGAACTTATTGCCATCAGTCGGGCACATTATTAAGCGAGCGATAATCAACAATTTTAATGCACCCATAAATTTAAAAAGTGACAGGTGTGTGCCCGGGGTAACTGGGGATCGAACCCGAGACCATTGTTTCAGCATGTCGGTTCTGTAAAATTCAAACAACAACTCGCATGTCACTTCGCTATTCGCTCTCACTTCGCATAAGGTTCTTGATTTTGCATTGTGTAAGCATCACCTTGGCACTTGCGAAGTGAAGTGAGCTCCAACGCGTAAAAAAATCTGTACTAGTGATTACCACACTCAACAAAATGTAAGTCAAGATTTATCGGTTTTTTATTTTACAATTTTTGACACTTTTTAGCTACTATGAAGTTTAAATAAAAATTTCTTATTTTAAGGAATTTGAGGCAGCTAATAAGTAAAAAAAAATACAGAAACTCTAAATTCGTGCCGTGAATATAATCTATGCTTACCTTACGAAAAAAGATACTGACACACAATGTCAATATTAATCTGTGCGTTGGTTGCTATTGGCAATTGGTTTGTTTGTTTTTTTGATTGTTCAGTGCTGAGTGCTGATAATTCTTATGTAGTATTTGTATACTCTTTGCTGATAATTATTGTGAAATAATCATGAAGTAAGTTTATATTTCTGGTTGTAAAGTTCAAAAATAATCCTAATTAAATAAGTGTTTATTTTGTTTTCTAATCCAAAAATAATGTTTCAGTCCAAATGAGACACGTTCCTCTCACCCATCGTCGGCTCAGGTGGAAACTCTGGTAGCGTTTATGGAAAGAAACCCTGGCATGGCGAAGGGTTTCTTAAGAACTCTAAATGCCAGAGAGCGAAGTCGACGCCAGTGGGAGGTACTAGCCGTGTGCCTAAATAGTGTAGGTGGCACCATCAAAACTTACAAACAGTGGACTAAGGTTAGCCGGGCTTTTTTAACATGTTAGAACCACTTAACTTTCCTTATAGCATTCCACTTAAAATGTGTGAAGATTCTTGGTTCAAAGTGAGTACCTTGATTTCATAAATATCTTATATTTAATTTTACGTTAATTTCAATTCTTGACTATTAGTAATAAGAAAATGGAGATTTTTATGTAGTTTGAAAAATACATATGTATTTAATATCAGCATTTTTTTATCATTTCTGTAACTAAATGTCTGATTGTAATATTGGTCTGACAAAAAAAGCGCCATAAAAAGAAAAATTGCAGCACGCTCTGCTTGGCGTAGGACTGGTGGTGGTGTGGAGGATGAAGTGGAGCTATCAGAGCTTGAGGAAAGAATTGTTGCTTTATGTGGTAGAGAAATATTTTCAACAGGAGATGCACATTTAGGCATACAGCCATTTCCGGTAAGAAATTTATAAATGCAATAGGTAAGTAAGTAGTACTGGAAGCACTCTGCAAGGTTTGCTGTCGTTTTTTATAGCGCCCATTTTTTTTGGTTCCTTAGGCCCTTTCTAATGTAAAGTGAATTTTTATTTAAATGTTTTGTTAAATGTATCTACTTGTTTCAGGAAAATGATACTCCTTCTCCATTACATGATGTGCAACAATTAATACAAGATGCTGATATGAACAATGTAAGATATTTAATTTTAATTCATAATTTTATGGGATGGTTTAATGATACACTCTTACCTAGCATTTATCTGTTTATATTTACTTATTATAGATTCATGAACCACAACAACAGCTGAGAGAGGCACCTACAGAGGAATCACCACCTATTGTATTTTATGTAAGCTATATTGTTATAAATACTAGGTACCTAGAAACATCAGATTTATATAGGTACATGTACCCTAAACTACCTACCCTATTAGATCTTAATGTAGTACATAGCTATAAATATTAAAATTCATTACCAATATAATTCAAATAGTAATTTATCTGTAGGGTACTATTTGCAGTCAAAATATTTACATACATACATAACGTCACGCCTTTTATCCCCGAAGGGGTAGGCAGAGGTGTATTTCTACACCCACTTTTCGCCAGATATACTTTAGTCCCACGTAATAAGGGGCGAGCCTATTGCCGTACCGGGCACATTTCCAGACTCCGTGCTGCTACTGAGAATTTCGTGACAGAAAAACCCAATAACACTGCCCGACCCAGGAATCGAACCCGGGACCTCCCGATCCCACGCGCACATTTATGCCGCGACCAATGAGGCAGTCGTATAGGGTTTGATGTCGAGTTTTCCGTCTCTACGACTGAAAGATTGTATTGGCATCGTGTTATCCCTTAGTCGCCTCTTACGACACCCACGGGAAGATAAGGGGTGGTGATACTTGTATTCTATGCCGTCAACCACACGGCGGTCAAAATATTTAAATCTAATTTTATCCCACAAGGAAGATATGGAGTAGTATTTTATCCAATTTACTTTTCAGGATTCCAACCTGACTGAGAATAGTCAAGACTAGGGTTACCATATGTAAATAGAGGCATGCCTGTCTATTGTACCTAGAATGCCTGTCTAAAGCAAAACAGCAACAACAACAGATAATAATGAAGAAGGATATTTATTACTGATATTTTTCAGAGGACATTACTTTTTTAAACAATTTCCTGAGTAATCAATATTGCTTTTACTGATTCAATAGTCAGCATATTTCTTTCTTTACTCCACTGGGTATTGACGAGAGAAAACGTACGTTTAAAATGCCTGTCTCAGACCAATGCCGGCCGCACGCCTGTCTGAACCTTAAAATGCCTGTCAAATGCGGCAAACGCCTGTCATATGGTAACCCTAGTCAAGACAGACCTCGTAACTTCAGACCACCAGATCGTGCGAGTTCAAGAAAACTGTTTCCTTTCTCATCCAACTCAACTGTTGGAATAAGCCAAAGAATTTTACGTGTATGTATCTGAGTAGAGTCAGATTTGAGTTGTCACAGCAAGTGTATCCTGTGACTGTGATGATTCAAATCATACCATGAGAACAGATCCGCTACACTCTGACTCAAGTTATAGGGCTTTCGTCGGGTAACCATGTCACATGTTTTCTTTTTCTTTACTTTTATTTAACTACTTTAAACTAAGCACCCTTCTTAATCAACTATGATTAGCGTCAGATCAACTTTACTCCAAGACTAACACAAAGATTAGGCAATTATGGTATTAATAAACTAGGAGTACAGACGGAGTTAACTATTCAAAATTTACTCCGGGAGTAAAAGTTTGGAGCCCCATGGCTTAACGCTTGAGTAAGCATCTATATTATTAGTTTTGTCACGGGGTATGGTAGACTCGATCGAAACCTTATCTGAATAATAAAACATAATAATAAATAAATATAAATAAAATAAATAAATAAAGATTTCGAGTCGACAAGATATATCGGCAAAATTTGGATTATCGAGTATTTAGTTATATTGGTTTTGACAGACAAATCATGGACAAAAATTGCAGTCGCCATATTGGCGACTCTAGCGAAACGTCACTGTCGCCGAATAACATGTTTAGTACTGTACTATGTAGTTTGTATGTGTAAATACTTCTTGCACTTATATTTCTTATCGGTAAAAACTACTAGTATAGTATTATATTTTCGGTGGTATATACATTATTCGCTACGTGCGAAGTGCATGGAGGGGGTAGCTAAAACGATCGCAGCGCATTCCGTGGCAGAAATCCGTAACTATTCGGGAAGTCTATTTGATTTTTGATTTGAATTTTTTCATAACAAATACATTATCTGATAATTTAATTCTTGATCTTAAATATTATCATCTTTGAAATGGGTCATAATTGTTGTTGTGTTGTGGACTGCAAAAATAACGGCACAAATAGTCTGTGTACATTCTATATTTTCCAACAGTAGAGTGGAAATTAGATCAAAGAAAGATTAGATACGATACTTAATAAATAAATTATTTTTATTTGTTCTGTATTTAATGTGATATAAAATAATGTTTTATTTTTCAGTGTTGATGGCTCGCCATGGACTCCAAGACGTCACGACACAATTTGTAGTGAACGTTTTATTGGAGGCAAAAAATCTGACGTGCAAACAAGTCCAAATTATGTTCCTACGATATTCCCTCAAATATATCGACAGAAGAAAGTTAGAGTGTCACAGGTGTTAGCTAGATATACACGTTTTATAAAACGTAGTACCACAAAAGTCTTAGATATCACATCAAATTAAGTAAGAGTAAGAGTTGAAGATGAAAATGAATTTAATCAAATTGAACCTCGTGTGGCTGATCAAGGATGCCAAATCGATCTGTTTTCTGAATCGAATTTAAAAGAAACAACCATTATTTGTAATAGATTCATTTACAGTGATCACTCTGATGCTGAAATCTAAGTGGATATAGCAAAAACTTCAAAAATTGTAGCAAATAATAATGCAAGAATGAAAGATAAAAGCTGTTGCACTGACAAAATATTGTATGATAATCAATGTACCGAAACAAAAAGCCAATAATTTGTTGGTATTTCATCAATAAAAAAAAAATATCAAGAACTCCTAGATCTTGCTGGTGTGTCATTTAGCAATTTGCAGTTCTTAGTAACAAGATTAACTACATATTATTATGTAAAAATGTACAGTTTTTGGTTCAGCTGGCAGACGCCGGCGGTGCGAGTACGATGAGCAGAGCAGGCCAGACTCTTCTGCAGAGGTGACGCCGAAGGCGATGCAGGATAGTGTAGCGGTCTAGGAGCGTAGCCGGAGTCTTAACGTGAACCTGGAACCTGAAGGGAAACAGCATTAGGAAAGCCACAACCAATAGAGTCAGGCAGGCGGCGTCAGCCGGCCTCAGCTAGCAGGTAGAGAGATGGGCAGTACGCTAACGCAGTAAATGTAGTAACTTACCCATAGCTGGGATCAGGATACACGTAGAATGTATAAAGATATAGCAGTACAGAATAGAGTAACGGTAGTAGGTTAGTGTAGAGTAGCGGTGACCGCCTCTCTGTCGGCCCCTTTATATGTATACCGGCCCTCCATCAGTTCGTGTCGGCGCATTACCAAATATAGGCAAAACTTACGAGCGCGGACGATGGCCTTCTCTGATTGGCCGAGCGTATGGACGGTATTATGACGTACACTCGGTAGGTACCGGTCATACGCCACATCCATTAAATACCGACTGCCTATTTTTTATAAAAATGAAAACTGGCTTGACATTTTCAGCATTGAGTGTATTATTTGGTGTACAGCAGAACCACAATCTTACGAATATAATACAAAATCTAGCTTGTGCAACTACTAATTTAATCTTTTGGCCGAATAGAGCCACCGTAGAAGCAACAATGACCAAGTGTTTCAGTCCAGATTACATCAATACAAGATTATATTGACTGTACTGAATTCCGAATTGAAATACCGACAGCAGTGGATAACCGTTGATAGTAAAAATACCACTTCGTCTTTTTATTTATCTTTAATTTACTATAATTACATACTAGAAAATAAAATACTGATATGTCATTATTTGGCATAATCCCGAATAGTTGCGCATGTTAGGTGGCGCTATTGTCGTGCACGGTCTCAATACAGTCCGTTTTGTGTTTTGTCGAACTTAACGCACAGAGCCAAACATTGCTACGAAAAATGTTCACGATCTTCAGTCACATACGCTATTCACTGGACCACGGAGGGAGACACGTGATGCTATTTATTTAAGAGTTTTTACTAAAGCATGTAATAATAGAGTGTTTTCTTTTCAGCATCACGTCACACGTCTTCTGTTGCTGCTCCTCCACCATCACAACGGCGAACGGAGTTCTCCACCACCACTGAGAGATTCCTGAGGGTGGAAGAGCAGTAGCTGGAGATACAAAGATTGCAGACACAGATCTTGCAGTCCTTTTTGGAGAGGAGTGCAGAACGAGAAAAAACTTTAGCTGAAGCTGTGGCTGCAGTCGGGAAAGGGCTGCAAGCATTGGCAGATGCCCTGAAGAGATAGGGTGTGGCAAAATGAGTGTTCTGTCTTCTCGTTTAAGTTTATATATATTATATAGACTCCCTGTATCCCCAAAGGGATAGGCAGAGGTGTACTATTACACCCACATTTCGCCATGAATTTTTAGGTCCCACATAATAAGGGGCGAGCCTATTGCCGTACCGGGTACATTACCAGACTCCGTGCTGCTACTGCGAATTTCCTGACGGAAAAACCTAATAACCCTTTGCCCGACCCGGGAATCGAATCCAAGACCTCCCAATCCCACGTGCACATTTATGCCGCGAGACCAACGAGGCAGTTAAGTTTTTAAAGTAACATTTTTTGTTGTTTTTTTTTATATTTAAATAAAACACTTTTCACGAATACTTGCGCAGTTTTATTGAAAGTCCCACCTCACACACCACAGAATGCATACAATAAACGACACCAGCGATCAATTAATTATGACGTGAACGCCAAAGCCTATTTACTAAGTTTTGGCTACGTAATTGCCCTACAGCTGAATCGGCGTCAAATGGCAAATCCCTAGTTTGCCTCCTTCGAACTTCAGCAATTGTTTGGAGCTCTTCTAGTTGCTCTTCTTCTGAAATTGTGAATGCCGGCATTCCTGCGCGATTGCACATGTTGTGCAAAACACAACATGCAATAACTATTTTTGCAACTATATCTGGATGATAGTTGAGCACTCTGTATGTGTGTACTAATAAGCACCTAAATCGTCCTTTTAGGAGGCCAATTGTTCTCTCTACTGAATTGCGAGCAGTTCAATGACGGTCATTGTAAAAAGCTTCGGGGGAATTGACAGCACGGTTGGCGTAGTGGTTTAAGCGGCCGCCTCGCCGCTTGACACTGCGCCGAGTGTTGTGGGTTCGATTCACACACGAGACAACACTTTGTGTGATCCATAAATTGTTGTTTCTAGTCTGGGTGTTCATTGTGCCCGTTGGTTGTATGTTTGTTAAGTCCCCCGTGATACAGAATTTCTTCCTAGTGCGGGAGTTGTCTTAAAAAAAATCAAAGATCAATTATCGTCAGCACCACTAAGTCAAAAGTCAAAGTCAAAAGTCAAAAATCATTTATTCATCTAGGTCACAAGGTGACGCTTATGAACGTCAAATTTTTAAAGTAAATTACTAATGCTTCTACATTTACATTTACTGCCTCGTTCGCAAAGCAATAGGCAGAACCACAAGAAAGAACGGGCAATAAAACACGTGGCCACTCTTTTTAATCGCCAGTGTTATGGTACATATTTTGTTTTTGTAAGGAGCTGCAACTGTTTCACATTGTAATTAATTACTTGTAAATAGTAAATAAGAACATACATAATACTAAACAAATATGCAGTTACAAAATTAAGTGCTGTAGTAGTCTTCCAATGTGAATCTTGTGTAACAGGAGCATCCTTATAATGTAGGCAGGCCAACTTACGCCTTATAATGTAGGCACCTCTCGACCATGTTCAGAACTATGGTGGAAAAGTATGTTACAGAAAGTGACGGTATATGAATACACGAAAATTACAAAAACGTTAGTATCCAGCCCATGATAACGAGTTATCTTCATCTAACACTAGCAAATTTTAATAAAATTTGCGGAACAACGATGAAAATGTAAATGTAGTAAGTTGAATGACCTAATAAAACATGAATATTAAATTAATAGAACTAGAGATAATATATAAAAAAAACTGAAAGTAAGGTATCTATATAAATTCAAAATAATCAAGAGTTGGGTAGTGTAAGTGACCATCTATCCTTATCACTGAATAATCATTATAATAACAATAATAATAAAAGCCCTCTGGGGCAGTCGTTATCTCACTATGAGACTAACGCAAACTCAGAGGGCAGAGTAACAGCTTTCAAACATCACCTCATCTTGTGATATAAACAAAAAATGTATTACAAGAAGAAAAGAAAGCTTACAAACCGCAGGGCAGCTTTGTGGCGAGCTGAATGTGTGTGGCGACACTGCGGTCCCGAATGCTTCGGAGAGTCGGTCAGGGTCTCGTCTCCGGCTTGCCTTTACTGGCTGGTTGCAGTGGATGCCCAAGAGCGCCCGCAGGACTCTCAACTCTGACTTGCCTTGGTCGGCCGGTCAGAGGGAAGCCGCAAGAGCTATTAGCTCGGGGGTGGAAGTGTCATTTTCAAGGGCGTAACTACGGGGAAACCCGCTCCGGGTCTCCGTTGTCACGAGACTCGTGATGGCGAAACCGGTGCCGCACCGCTCGACACCCCTAGCCACTCGCACCGGTGTTGCCCTCTGGCTGCCTTTATGGCAGACTTTGCTTGCCTTGGCGGCTAATAAGAGAGGGCCCATCCAGTGAGTTGGCGAGTCACCACCTCTGTCCTGCCTCGCGGATGGATGCTATAAGAGTATCAGGCAGGTGCCGTCTGTAATCCATAGTTTTTATCATACCGGTCCCATTAATCAATCATCCTCATAACCTTAAGTAGGTACCAACTTATTCAGTTTATAACTTAGAAAACTTTATTTAAACACAATTTAACTAAGATTTCTTCTATTTTCACTCGTAAAATAGATGCTTTTAATTTGCACTTTGAATCTCGATTCTGTAAAATTCAATCAACAACTCGCATGTCACGTCGCTATTCGCTCTCACAAAGAAAATATAATACACTAGCGTTTGCGCTCTCACTTCGCATAAGGTTCAAATTGACCTTGATTTTGCATTCTGTAAGCATTACCTAGGCACTTGCGAAGTGAAGTGAGCGCCATAGCGACCAATACTGTACTAGTGACTACCACACTCAACAAAATGTAAGTCGAAATTTATCGGTTTTTTATTTTACCAGTTTTTAACACAGAATTTTAGCTATTATGATGTTTAAATTAAATTGCTTATTTTAAGGAACTTGAGGCAAATAATAAGTTAAATAAAAAACGGACAAATCTAAATTTGTGCCGTATATATAATCTATGCTTACCTTACGAAAAAAAATGACTGATAGACAAAATCATTATTAATCTGTGGACAATATTTGTGATATTTTCATTTCATATCTATATATAGTTGGTGCCACGAGAAGATAGACTTTTTGTAAACAAACATTCAGGGCTACACAACCTCTTTTCAAACAGTTGTGTTTTAGATTTTATGCTTTTTGAACAGTCTTTTTTTCAATGCCTGATTATGCCTTTATGTTTTTAAAGGGTCACGGTCAAAATGGGCGTAAAACCAACAGCTTTAAAATATATTTTATGTGAAAGCTAATGACCATTACTTAATTTTATACTATGACGGCAATCACCCAAACAACCGGTGAGCAGAGATATTCAGTGATGTTCAAACGTATTTTTTATAGAATCCAAAACAATCGCTAATACAACGGCGATAACACGACACGATGTTGTGCAGAGCTAGGCCAATGAAACCAATCTATTGGTTGGTAACCTAACTGTATTACTACAATCCATCCCTTTCTAACTTCTCTCTTACTCAGGCGCCGACCAAAAAACAAGCGTGCGCGCAGGCCGGGTAATGCACGTCAGTCGTTATTCATATTTAATAGAATTATATAGAGAGGAGTCATTAGATGATTTAAAGCGAGGACATATGTGAATTGGGCGTCATTAGGGGTAAATTAAAACCTTTTTTCGCCGTTATTGTTATAGAAAAAAAATCCAAAAAAATATGTCTTAATCTACATCATATAAAGCATTTTCTCTTCGGTACCAAATCCTAAAAGAAGTATTTTAAATATCTGAATAAAATATGCAAAGTAACCTCTGTTTTTGTAGTTATTACCTTTTTTCTCCTAATCCATCAATCATAAGATTGTTTAAATTGAATCAGCCAGAACAGCAAGGGAACTAACTATTTTCTAAGGATTTTTTACGTCACCGATACTCGCAAATCGCGCGTGGACAAATAACCAGTAGTACTAGCAAGGTCAACGGCGTATACATATCCACCTCTTAAACAGATGTAATATTCTGCAAACTAATGTGTGGTTTCTTCGAATTAAAAGTCAACAGTCGCGGCATGTCAGATCGCGCACATATAATACTTACATTTTGATCGATAGGGACCAAATCGATAGAAATGCGATAGTTGAGCATTACTGTACTTCCCCCCCGTGGGATCTCCACCTTGTCGTGGTGGAGGGGCTCAGTAACCGTGGATTGGTCACCCGCGGTGAAGCTAAGAGGGATCCAGGAGGGGACGCTCCGCGTGGGCTTGACGGAGGCCTGCGCAGGATGCGTCCAAAGGGGCGGGTGCGAGGGACAGTTCTTCTGTCCCTCGCAGTCGGGTGCGGTCGCGGGAGGAGAGGCGTGTCGGTGTTGCGTTGCCGCGCGCCCTATCTCCTGCGACCAAATGGGGGCGCAGCATCGTTGCGTCGCGGGGGGGCCGCAGAGGAAGAGGAGATGCGGTGTTGCGTTGCCGTCCTCCCTATTCTCTGCGGCCGCTGAGTGTTTTGGCGGCGGAGCCCAACATCTTCATCCGCCGCCAAGGGGGTTTTGTTCGGGGCCCGCCTGACCATCTGGCGGGCCAATACCCGTCGGGGGTAGAGAGGAATGCTTCAGCGATACCCGACCCTTCGACACACGGGTACGTGAGGAACACGGGTTGGTTTTTAGTCAGTAAGAGTCTGACAGTCCCCTTCGTCCTTTCCCCAGGGCGGAGGGACTCCATGAGGATTTTCCAACCCGACACCAAAAAAAAAAAAGCATTACTGTACTTGCTTAACAGGCAGAAGAACAGTAGGAAGTTGTGCCCACATCGTTTCAGTTTTGTGGTTTTTAGGGTTAGGACGGCACGAGTCTTTCATTGCGCCCGCAGAACATTTATTAGATGTTATAGTTGATGATAACCATTGATATTTAAATAAAAGGTATCAATATATAGTCGTTTTTAACAAGTATGTGTGTTTTATTTAACCAATCTTTGGGATTTTTTTCCAGTGATACCCGGTCGATATTGGGGTTAACAAGTATATAGGGGGTATTTAGAAGTACAATAAAGTAAATTACAACACATTTTATTTCTGTTGGTTTTACGCCCAGCTCTCATACAAAAATGCCCATGATCCTTTATATTGTTAAATTTTACTGAAATAAAAATAATTGATTTTGTGTTTGAATTGCCTAATGTTCATTTTGAACATTTTTTGTCGTTTTACACATAATTTACATACATACATACATACATATCGTCACGCCTTTTATCCCCGAAGGGGTAGGCAGAGGTGTATTTCTACACCCACTTTTCGCCAGATATACTTTAGTCCCACGTAATAAGGGGCGAGCCTATTGCCGTACCGGGCACATTTCCAGACTCCGTGCTGCTACTGAGAATTTCGTGACAGAAAAACCCAATAACACTGCCCGACCCAGGAATCGAACCCGGGACCTCCCGATCCCACGCGCACATTTATGCCGCGAGACCAACGAGGCAGTCGTATAGGGTTTGATGTCGAGTTTTCCGTCTCTACGCAAAGATGGTATTTGCATCGTGTTATCCCTTAGTCGCCTCTTACGACACCCACGGGAAGATAGGGGTGGTGACACTTGTATTCTATGCCGTCAACCACTCGGCAAATTTATTCTGTAAATTAAGGAAAAATAGAGTACTATGTTTGTTAATGATAGAGTACATACATGTTACTCTATTATTCATATGATTTTTTTCAAATCATAGACAATAAATCTTTTGCACAAAGTAGCCTACCTATCCTAAAATATTTAATTATATTGACCAACAATGAATAATAAATATTACAGATAACTAGCTAGTAAGTACATTGCATAAAACATTCTAGGCATGGTGATTTTACGTTGTCTGTGAATGAAATCGTCAGAATGAACTTAAACAAAATCCATTAAAAGGTACGATAGGGTGAAAACTCAATTTCTTTTTTAGGTATAAATAATTATCTGCGCGACTAATAGTTTGCTATCTGCTATTCTGCCCCCGCTTTTTCGAGATGCCGGCAGCGGAGGAGCGTTGCGATCCTATAAACTTGTATTTAAATTTACATTTACCCCTTCTTGTCAATAAAAAAAAATAATTTTGTCCTCTGATAAGTCCATGTTAAGCCCAAGAATGTAACATTTCAATGAACTAACTCCAAATGTTGACATTCTAGGCGCCAGTACCTAAAAACATTAAAAGGTCCTATTGACAGCGCATAGTATCGATATAAACCCGATCCATTGACATATTAGTTTCCAATAACACGTATCTATGTACCGTTGCGCTCATTGGATTTGTCATTATTTGTTTTTGACAGAACTATCGCTAAGTCACTTAGTAGAAATTCTTTGTTTACAAAAAGTCTATGTTCTCGTGGCACGGACTTTAGTGCCTTTGTAGTACCTTTGTATAGAGACGTCACTCAAGCCATAAGCGCTACCTGGCGGTCGTTTCAAGCATTTTTAAATATCGTACTTTATTATTTAAATTAGATTATTTGATAAATTTATTTTATTAGGATTCAAGAATGTAAACATCCATAAGAGAAAACCATGGTTTTCGCTTATGGATGTACATGCTATTAAACCATTTAATTTTCACCATGTGTGTAGTTGAGTACTGTATAATTATTTATTTATTTATTTATTTATTTATTAATAGGACAACTTACAAAACATACACTTAGAAAAGGATTTTAACAAGTTTTGTTGAGTGGCTCAAGCAATAGTGCTGTTTCAATTACAAGTTGCCACGGCATGCATTACAATTCACAAGGTATTAGAACAAACAAGGTTATTGGATATTTTTATATGACAAACTTTAACTAATTTAATATTAATATTAAGTACTTAAGACTAAGGCTCGAAACACATCATACATTGTCAAACATTTAGTGTCGGTTGTATGGTATAAACAATAATTATACCTATAATTATACAATGTATCGCGGGAACAACATAACTGTAGGTAGGTACGCGGAATGTCTGAAAAAGGCAACCCAACGCAATAAATAATAGAAAAGGAAAAGAAAATATGATAGTCTATACTAATATTATCTAAACTAGACTGTATTAGTATTATAAAGCTAAAGATATTGTTTGTTTTTTTTTAAATTCCTTCACCTCTTGTTAGCTGCGGTGTCTATGAATGCTATAGGCCATATATGCACCACGGGCGAAGCCGGGGCGAACCGCTAGTAATATTATATTTTATGTTTAATTTAAAGAATTGTTTTTAACACTGTTTTGTATTTTACAAGATTGTGCGTGAATAAGTCACAGTCTTTGATAACCGAGATGGTGTTGTAGGCTTTTTGTAGTCGGTTTATAGGAGAATTAAGGCCCAGGTTGCTGTGTGCGCGTTGAGGGGCGAAGAGATGAAAACTATTTTTTCGCGGCAATTTGAAAGGAGTATTGAACCGTAACTTTGTCACTAATTGTGGACAGTCAACTACATTATTAATTAATTTATACAGCAATATTTGATCAAAAAATTTTCTTCTGTTTTTAAGACTGTTCATTTTATAAAATTTTAGGCGGCCATTATAAGATGAGAGTTGTTTTGCCTTTTGACTTTGGTACGCAAGGTGGTAAACGAAACGCTTTTGTACACGCTCTACCGTATTACTATGAACTTCGTAATGTGGTGACCATACGGAACTGCAATATTCGAGACCTGACCTTACTATGCTATTATAGATATTTATTTTAGTTGACGCACTTTTAAAATCCTTGCAGTTTCTTACTACAAATCCTAGAAGTTTATACCCTTTTGAAGTTATATTGTTAATGTGTGTATCAAATCTTAATTTTTTATCAAAAGTAACGCCTAAATCTTTGTATGTATCAATTAATTTAATTTTGTTGTCCAGTATAGAATAAGTAGTATTGTAGGAATGTTTTTTTCTAGAGAAGTGCATATGATAGCATTTATCGCTATTTAGAGTCATTTTGTTGTCAGAACACCATTTCACGAGGCGATTTATGTCATCTTGAAGAAGATTGAAGTCGGTGACTGAATTGATTGTTTTAGCGATTTTTAGGTCATCAGCGTACAAGTAGCTAAGGGAATTGTGAAAGCATGAGGTAATATCGTTGATGAATATATTGAAGAACGTAGGACCGAGGTGGGATCCCTGCGGTACACCCGAGAATGCCATAAAAGGCTCAGAAATAAATCCGTTAATTACAACTCGACATGTGCGTTGCCTTAGGTAAGACGAACACCAGTCCAGAAGAGAGCCATCAATACCAAACTGCAAGAACTTATTAACAAGGATATTATGGTTAACCTTATCAAATGCTTTTGAAAAGTCTGTGTAGACAACGTCCACAGGAGTGCCGTTGTCTACCGATGCAATTAAGTCGTTTGTAAAAGAGATCAGATTAGTTGTGGTAGAACGACTGCCACAAAAGCCATGCTGATTAGATGTAATTAAAGGTTTAATATGCCAGGTAATGAATGGAAGTAATAGTGACTCAAACAGCTTGGCAAAAACTGGTAGAATGGATATAGGTCTGTAGCTGGTTACAAGTTCGACATCCCCAGACTTGTAGATAGGAGTTATTAGTGCGTTTTTCCAAACGGAGGGAAAGGTGCCGGTGGATAATGACTTGTTATATATAATAGTCAAAGGATAAGATAAAAAATTGGCACAATTACTAGCATTATCTATCATACTATAATATATAATATAAAAGAATGATGTACCCTTTATTCTTCAATCGTTTTTACAATATTCATAACATTTTGGTTGTATCTGAGAGTTTTGACCATAGCTAATTACACGATACAATCGATACAATCACTGGCAGCTATAGTTCGGCTAAAACCTGTGTTGCACATTTTACTTTCATTTTTGTTATTTTATTTGGATTCACATGATATTCTGTGAGTTCTGGCATTAAGCAAAGTCCTTGATATACAGGATTTCCACTTAACAGAACCAAAATATGTTTCCATGTCGCGCACTTTAAAAAACCTTTTTATTATTTTCTCAAATTGATCAACTATGTTGTCATTCAGGCCGGGTTTAAGGGAGGCTCGTATCATTCGGCTAAGTGTTATTGGTGATGGTAATACAAAAACCTTTTTGATCCATCAATACGCTCTTTGACCCTGTTTCTAATAAGTCACCACTTTCTCGCCTTTTTAAACCGTCTGCCCATTTTTCATTTACCAATCTTCCTTATACTGTAGCATGGTGAAAATCATTGCAGGGGATGTAAACGTTCAGTGTCTTAAAAAAAATTGGACAAGTGCGAGTCGGACTCGCGCACGAAGGGTTCTGTACCATCGTCTATAAAAGAAATTCACGTTCGTTGTATGTATACTTAAATACTTTTTAAGTTTCTACTTGTTTATTAAGATTGAGCAACGAGTTGCTTAAAAATTACGTTTGTTGTATGGGAGCCCCCTTCGTTATTTTCTTTTTTTTAAATTATTTATTTTGAAAGGTAATATACAACTACATATTCTTTGAAAATTTATATATGATTTATATTATGATATCCTTAAGATCAGTAGATTACTTATAAAAGTGGATTTAGTAACTTACAAATTTTATTAAAGTTTCAAACACAACATTTTCTTGTGGACATTGCTGTGAATGTGGCTGGATTCCAGTAGAATGCAAAATTGGTCGAGTAAAATGGGTAGGCGAAGAGTGTGGGAATCAGAGTCCAATTAGTCGATGAAAGAAGGATCGCCAACATCACAAGCTGGGTCGTCATAAAAATAACAAGAAATAAGAAACACATCTACATCATACATCAACACAAAAGAAAATAAAGGGAGATTTTTAAATTTTCAAAAAGCTTATATGTCAAATTTGACACACATGTTTGACAGCTGCTTATCGTTCAAAAATTAGAAAATTAAGAAACATTAACATTCGTTTAACATTTAAATGTTGTTTTCAAAGTAAACATTGTTATTTAGAGATATTTTTATGGGTAACAATTTTAAGACTTTTATTAGATTTAGAAATAAACATTATAAAAATAATTAAACTTGAAAATAATTAAACGTGACAATAAGTGATTATTTAAAAAGTGAGTCTACTGTCATCTAGCGCTTATTTTATGTAATTAGATGAGGTTCTATTCAACTATGTTAGTGTTATAAAACCAAGTTTAATGCGATAAATTGTTTCGTTTATGGTTTACGTTTTATTTGTTTTTTGATCTTTTAATCTGGTTATAGTATATCATCTATTGCGTTGAGTTCAATGCTGATAATAATTGTAACATAATCATGAAGTAAGTTTAAATTTCTGGTAGTAAAGTTCAAAAATAATATTAATTAAAGAAGTTTTTTTATCCAACAATAATGTTTCAGTCCAAGTGAGACACGTCCCTCTCACCCATCGTCGGCTCAGGTTGAAACTCTGGTAGAGTTTATGGAAAGAAACCTTGGCATGGCGAAGGGTTTCTTGAGAACTCAAAATGCCAGAGAGCGAAGTCGACGCCAGTGGGAGGAACTAGCATTGCGCCTAAATAGTATAAGTGGCACCATCAAAACATACAAACAGTGGATTAAGGTTAGCTGTCCTTTTTTACGTGTTAGAAACACTTAACATTCCTTATAGCAAACCACTTAAAATGTGGATGAAGTGGAGCTATCAGAGCTTGAAGATAGAATTGTAGCTTCTATGTGGTGATGAAAGCAACAGGAGATGCACATTTGGGCATACAGCCACTTCCAGTAAGAAATTTAGAAATGCAATAGGTAAGTAAGTAGTACTGGAAGCACTCTGCAAGGTTTGCCGTCGTAATTTGTAGCTCAAATTTTTTTTTGGTAGATTATACCCTTTTAAATGTAAAGTGAATTTTTATTTTACTTTTTTGCTAAATTCACCTACCTGTTTCAGGAAAATGATACTCCGTCTCCATCACATGAAGTGCAACAAATACAAGATGCTGATACTGACAATGTAAGATATTTAAGTTTAATTCATAGTTGCATTAATGATATACTCTTATCTAGCATTTATCTGTTTATATTTACTTATTATAGATTTACCACAACAACAGCAGAGTCAGGCACCTACAGAGGAATCACCAGCTATTGTATTTATGTAAGCTATATTGTACTAAATACTAGGTAGTACCTATAAATATTCAAGTTCATTACCAATATAATTTAAATAGTAATTTATCTGTAGGGTATTACTGGCAGTCAAAATATTTTAATCTAATTTTATCCCAAAAGGAAGATATGGAGTAACATTTTATCCAATTTACTTTTCAGGATTTCAACCTGATTGAGGATAGTCAAGAACACACTCGTAATTACAGACCACCAGATCGTGCAATTTCGAGAAAACTGTTTGCTTCCTCATCCAGCTTAACTTTTGGAACTTAATTTTTGATATAAATGACAACGAAAAGCTGCTATTTATTTAAGAGTTCTTATTAACGCATGTAGTAATAGGTATTCTCTTTTCAGCATCACGTCACACGTCTTTAATTGCTGCTCTTCCACCATCACAATGGCGTACGGAATTGTCTACCACCACCGAGGGATTCCTGAGGATGGAAAAACAGCAGCTGGAGATACAAAAATTAAATACACAGATCTTGCAGTCCTTTCTGGAGAGGAGTGCAGGGAAAGATAAAGTTTTTGCTGAAGGTGTGGCTGCAGTTGGGGAAGGGCTGCAAGCATTGGCAGAAGCCAAGAATAGAGATAGGGTGTAGCAATATAAGTCGCGTTTTAGTTTTTAAAGTAAGATTTTTCAGTCGGGTTTTATTTATATTTAAATTAAACACTTTTATGAATACTAGCGCAGTTTTATTGAAAGACACGCCTCACACACCACAGAATACATACATACAATAAACGACACTACCGGTCAATTAATTATGTGAACTCCAAATCCTATTTACTACGTTTCACCTACGTAATTGCCCTAGAGCTAAATCGGCGTTAGAAGGCAAATCCCTAGTTTGCCTCCTTTGAACTTCAGCAATTGTTTGGAGCTCTTCTAGTCGAAATTGTGAATGCCGCATTCCTGCGCGATTGCACATATTATGCAAAACACAACATGCAATAACTATTTTTGCAACTACGTTTGGATGATAGTTGAACACTCTGTGTTCAGCAACAAGCACCTAAATAATCCTTTTAGGAAGCCAATGGCTTTCTCTACTAAATTACGATCAGTTAAATGACGGTCATTGTAAAAAGCTTCTGGGGGATTAACTTCAGCACCATTAATTGGTGTCATAATGTAGGCGCGCTAAGCATATCCTGAATCACCTGAAAAAATCATATAACTATGTAGTTTTTATACCTAGTAATTAGGCTTCTGTTGTCAGTGACTCAGCTTTCGGGGCTGCTCGGGGGTGGAAGTGTCATTTGCAAGCGCGTAATTACGGGAAAACCCGCTCCGGGTCACGACCCGCGATGGCGAAACCGGTGCCGCACCGCTCTACACCCCTAGCCACTCGCACCGGTGTTGCCCTTTGGCTACCTTTCTGCCAGACTTCGTTTACCATGGTGGCTATTTAGAGAGGGCCCATCTTGTGAGTTGGCGAGTCACCGTCTGCCCCTTTTCGACTTACTATAAGAGTACGTAGGGCAGACGCCGTTGTTCATCCATAGTTTTCATATTCACTTATCCATTGAAAACCCCCATCACAATAGCCCAGAGTAATTAGTTTCCATACAAGTAGCAATAATCCTACACCTGCTGCGGCTAATCCGGCTGTACTTTATAGTGCAGTTATGGAGGCTCCTCAGTAGGTGTCCCATCACATTCTAGATTAAAATTCTCAAAGGACCTCTGCGCGTTGGACCTATGTCTTCATGTACGCCAAAGGTCCGTGTACTTTTTTAACAACATTATGTTAGAAAGGTACGCGTGCTTTCGTTATCGCTTAAGTAAGTAGGCACTTATTCACTTTAAAACTTTATATGAATACTATCTAACTTTAATTTCTTCTATTTTCACTCGTAAAATAGATACTTTTAATTTGACTCTTTAAATCGGGTTCGAGTGCGAAGTGAGCGTCGAAGTGACGGGGAACTACCACTATAGAATGCCCCTTTTCCATATTTCCATACTTTATCTGTCAAAATTCCGAGGTCAATTTAGTTCAACTCGCAATCACGCTCGCAAGAGTAGCGCTAGTGTAGATTCGAATTATCAACGGAGATTTTCGAATGCCAATCAAGAAACTCACAGCGGATTCAGATTCGAAGTTTGTAAGAAGTCTTACAGAATCACACAACGAATCACACAACACTCTGTGTGATCCTGTAAGACTTCTTTCTAAAATTCGAATCTGAATCCGCTGTGAGTTTTTTGTGGGTCGAGTGCGAAGTGAGCGTCGAAGTGATGGGGGAATTACCACTATAGAATGTCCCTTTTTACGTCATCTCATACTTTATCTGTCAAAGTTCCGAGGTCAATTTAGTTCAACTCGCAAACACGCTCGCAAGAGTAGCGCTAGTGTAGATTCGAATTATAAACCGAGGTTTTCGAATGCAAATCAAGAAACTCACAGCGGATTCAGATTCGAAATTTTGAATGATATCTTACAGAATCACACTGCAGGTCACATCACCGCTGTAGGTATATGTATATCGTATTATAAGCAAGAGATTTTTACGAAAATATTGTATTAGTATTATATGCAATCGATGTTACGAAAGAAAAAACAAAATCATAATGATCTCTGTAAACTATTGTTACATCCGAAGGCTATAAAGTCGTAGAAAGAAAAAAAAATAAAAGAAAGAAAAATGCTTTTATTGTAAAACACGCCGCACAGTCACAATAAATACAGTTTTGCTTAACCTAAAATGAAAATAAAAAAAATATATAAAAGTTCTTATGCAAAGCAAAAATAAAACGTATGACAGATACGTAACTGTTAACTGTCAGCTACATTGACATGTCAGTTGTCATTAAAGTCATGCTTATTGTTACGTGGCACCACGTGCTTTGCCACGTATTCTAATTAATATAATCTTACTGTCTTACTAATAAACATTTACACACTGCTTATAACAAGGTTATAACAAAAACGTTACTAATAAACGCGTTCTAGCTATACACATGTTATAACGGCTGTGTAAGTTGTACGCAATTTTGTACAACGCTTATACAGTCGGCAGACCTCGTATAACCCGCGCATAACCTACAAACTTGTGTTGACTTTTCTATAGATATGGATTATTTAGATTATTTTGATATTTTTGACGAGATGGATAGTGAAGAACCACCAAGAAAGAAAAAGACTTACAAATCTCGGTATAATCCCTTTGTTTTAGAAGACGATGAGTTTAAAAGTAAATATAGATTTACGAAGGCGTATGCAAAGGCAGTGGTAGATTTAATTCGGGGCAAAATTGAACAGAGTACTAGAGGTGGTGGCTTTTCTGCAGAACTTCAAGTTTTTACAGCATTAAGGACATGGGCGCGACAGGAAGTGCAAGATGATGCCGCAGACATTCACGGCATGAGTCAACAATCAGTTACAAATATATGCCGTCGAGTTGCTACTGCTCTAGCAAGGAGAGCTGACCAATTTATACATATGCCACGAACTCTTGAAGAAGAGGAGGAAGTCATAGCAGGATTTCGTAATATATGTGGCTTCAGAAATGTAACAGGTGCTATTGACTGCACACATATAAAAATTAAAAAGGTTGATGGTGACAATGCACAATACTATATAAATAGGATGGGAGTTTATTCAATAAACGTGCAAGTGGTATGCGATTCCAAACTATTAATAAGGGACATTGTAGCACACTGGAGGGGAAGTACTCATGATTCCCGAATTTTTAGAGAAAGTCGAATACGGCAAAGATTTGAAAATGGAGAATTTCATGGCTGTTTATTGGGTGACGCAGGTTATGGACTAACAGGCTACTTGTTTACACCTGTACAAAATCCTGCTAATATTAAGGAGGAGGCCTACAACAAGGCTCATATACTTACTAGAAACCCAGTAGAAAGATGCTTTGGCGTGTGGAAACAGAGGTTTCGATGTCTTTTACATGGTTTTAGTGTTTCATTGGAAAACATTAAACTGTATATAGTTGCACTTGCAGTTCTGCACAATATTGCAATTAAAATGGGGGAAAATGCAGAAATAATGGACATAAGGCCAGGAGAAAACAGTATCAGTCAAAGGTCACAAGATGTTCAAGATAATGCAAGTGGACAAGTTGCACGACAATTATTCATTGATACATTTTTTTAATAATAATTAATTATTTGAAATAAAATACATTTTAGTTATCACCTCCTTTATTAAATTTTTCTATAAGTAATAAATTGTCTAATTCTAAATTCTTTATTTTTAACTCCTGTTCTTTTACACGAAGTAAATGTTCTTGTCTAGCCCACTCACGGGCCTCCCTCATTTGAGTCATTTTCAATTTTTGCTCTTCCTCTACAGCGTTAATGAGCACTTCACTGGGTTGCTTTGAATAATTATTCACCTATAAACAATAATCAAGAATCAGTACAGAATTATTTTGTTTACATGATCAAAATGCAATTTAAAAGTACCCACACACTAGATTTTAGAGGTTTACTTTTGTGCTTATCTGTACTTACTTCAACAGGCAACCGTCTTTTAGTATATTTGATTTTGGACGATGTAGACAAATTCTCCACTCTCTTTGTTGTTGGAGTAATAATAATCTGTAAATTGCAAACAAAACTATTATAAATAAGAAAAGTACTGGTATACCACTTTGATAAAACTTACTAAAACCAACAAACCTTTTCTATATTTTCTTTATTTTGCATTGGGCTTAGAAATATTTCCTGCACATCTATACACTCTGCAGTATTTATTATTGAAGCTGTAGACAAACATCGGTTCGGTGGATTTTGTTTAGTTCATTAAACCTAAAAATCAAGATGCAACTTAAAATGTATGTTCATTTTATACACAACAATATAAAGCTGTTGAAATACACACCGTTCTGTTATTTTTTGCCAAATATTCATTTTGACCTTGTTGGTATTTGTATCTGTGTTTTTATTTTCTATAATAGGCAAAGACTCCTTTATGCAACTCCTCCATAAGTTCTATGAGATAATCACAAAATTTTAGTTAGTTACCAGTTATGTATCACTCTTGTATATTTTACAAAATCACAACAGACATATAAAAATACCTTTTCTAATAAATCCCAATTTGCAGAACGCTTCCTCTTTTTTGCTGCATCACTATTATTTCCTGTTTCCATTTTATTTCCGTTTTTTAACAAATTGAAAAGTAAAATAAACCACAAAAACAAACTTAGGTACTGAAATAAAAATCACACGTTTTGACATTTTAAGTGACGTTCAAAACACAGTCAAAAATGTTTGATAAAGTGTATATAAAATTATGCATTATTTACGATATTTTACTGTTGAAAATCAACATTCAAAAACTATTGATGTTGTTTTTGTCACAATTATTTATTAAACATTTTTACAATCAGTATTAAATAAGTAAAAACATAAAATTTATTTCGTGGTTATTTCATAATATTAGGCTTCAGAACGTTTCTGACAATATTGCCAGTGCTCGGTGTAGTAACTATTAAATAGTTACTCAACGCTTATTCATGGTTTATTGGTCAAGTAGTGTGTAAATAGCTATACAACGCTTATTCAGTGAATAACTATTACGATGTTAAACAACGGTGTAAGGAAATTTTATTAGACTGTGATAGGCTGATTGAGACTGAGATTGTATGTGCAATTGTATGTTTGTGCTTTTGCGGAACAAAAATTTATTCCTACACTACGTAGGTAATAATCTTAAAGACCAAGAGAAAAAATAAATCTTTAAGTTCTTGCGTTACTGATTGGCAGACAATGCACAACCATATTTAAACAAACACGATTAAATTAAAATAAAATGTACAGGCGTAGCTGCGGGCATCCTCTAGTACTATAATATAAGGTTGCATCATAATACCGCGCACATATTATAATCCGTTCTCCTAAGCGTTGCAGTGGTTGCGGTTAAGTGTGTGGCACTCGATAACGAGATATACCAGGCCTATTGCTTTCTCTGACGATTAAAATAATACTGCGGGAACTGTATTTATTGATACAACTGCTAACACTGTTTTATGATAGAGACGGAGAATCACGCGGTGATTGGTTCTGTTTATGTGGATTGGTCAAATATGGCTACTATTTTTGATCGTATGGCCCTTTTTGGAAGGCTTATTGGATAAACTATCAGGTTTGCTTTAAGAGTCAAGGTGTTTGTAAAATATTAGTGCATTTGGTGAATATTGCGTCTTTTGAAAGACAGAATATTAATATAGTAGGCAGAACTTGCCTTAATGTTCTTAAATTATTATGAAACTAGGACAGAATATAGTCAAAAGTTTGATCATTATGTAGCCTTTCGCAGTCCACTGACATAGGCATATTCTAATTTGTATCACAACAGCATTGTAAGTCACGACTGACACGCTGGCCAGACTGTATGTTTGATGACGAGTTGCCCGTCTTATCTCAAAAATCCGATTGGTTTCGTGTATTTTCCTTAGCCTCTTACGACTCCCACGTGAAATGGGGTAGTGACATTTCGTAAACATTTATTACGTAATACGTAACGAAACAATATTATATTTGGTCCTTGTTTTATTTATAAACCCTATATATTGGTCTGGTCGGTATCGGTCTGTTTACTGTACTCAGACAATACTGATATTATGAGAGGCTTATGTCTATAAGTAGCAATAGAACTGATATTGTGGTACCGATGTTTATATTGCTACATACATATATTTTATTATATTAAAGCTGTCTTCATAGTTTCAAAGTATAAAACAAAGTAGGTATTATTACATTGGCCGTATATGTAGGCGTAGTTGTAGCGATTACCTGTCATTTTTGTACTGCACGGAATGTTCTGGATTCGATCCTCATTCAGGGCAATACTTTGTGACTGTTCACAAATTGTCAAGTTTAGAGGCGATTTTTGTGTCCCTTGATTGTATGTTTGTAAAGTTGCACCCGGTATAGTATTGTAACGAATGGCGATAATTGAAAATAACGCCATCTATCGGTGAATCAAAGAACTAGAAGAGATTAGATGTATCGGTGGGTTAAAGCGCTTTCGTCTACTAGCTACTAGATGGTTACGTTGCTGTTATTACTAGAACATTGCCACGATGCTAGAACGTTTCGTCTGTAGCGAGAATGTTCGCGATTCTCCATCGTCTGGTGGACCAGGCGACTCCGCGGCTGCAGTGGAGACTGCAAGCGCACACTCCGTGGCGGTGCCTGACATCGTGGCTCTGATGGCGTTCATGCAGGAACAGGCCCACCGTCAAGAGGAGCACGCGCGCCGCATGGAGGAACAGCTACAGGGCGACAAGGAGGACCAGGCTCGCCGTCAAGAGAAGCACGCGCGCCGCATGGAGGAACAGCTACAGCGCGACAAGGAGGAGCAGGCTCACCATTAAGAGGAGCAGGCCTGCCGTCAGGAGGAGCAGGCTGGCCGCCTGGAGGAATAGCTGCAGCGCGACAAGGAGGAGCAAGACCGCCGTCAACAGGAGCAGGCTCGCCGTCAAGAGGAGCAAGCGCGCCACCTAGAGGAGCAGCTGCAGCGCGACAAGGAGGAGCACGCCTGCCGTCTGGAGGAACAGCTGGTGCTCATGAAGGACCTCAGCGCCGCAGTGGGGAAGGACTTGAAGGCGGTCAAGGAGGAACTCCAGCAGCACGAGGCCCGTATCAGCGACATTGAGAAGCGTGTACATGATCACCTCGAGACCCGTATTGCCGAATTGGAGAAGAAATTGTGTAGGCTCGGGTCCTACGACGTTACACCTGCAGCTGTAGCGCCCTCGCCTCGTTGGTTTAAGGTTCCACCATTTGATGGCTCATCATCATGGTCTGCATACAAGGTCCAGTTGGAGGCCGTTATGCGAACGAATGGGTGGAACAAAGAACAGGCCTTCACCGCCCTAACCTTGGGCATTCGTGATCAGGCCTTGGCGGTGTTGGAGGCACTTGGGCAAGACGTCACCTACGAAAAGCTCCTGGAGGCGCTGGAGGCAAGATACGGTGACGCGCACCTTGAACATGTGTATCGTGCTCAGCTGAAGGACAGGACACAACGCACCGGAGAAACTCTGCAGCAGTGGGGTCTGGAGGTTGAAAAGCTGGTCCGGAAGGCATACCAGTCGTCGCCTGCGCTGATAGATGGGAACCTCGTACAGGCATTTACCGATGGGATCCGTGACCTGGAGGTTAGAGCAGTGGTAAGACTTAGGTATTTCAAGGCCCTTAAGGAAGCCTAAGCCTACGATCTAGAGGTGGAAGCAGCGCGTTACGAGGATCGAACTAACCGAATCAGGGAAGTTGTATCGTCACCTCGGTGCTACAACTGCGGGGAAAGAGGCCATATCCGCTTGAGCTGCCCAAAGCGTAAGCGGCACGGCTGTCTCCACCAAAGGGGTCACCTGACGTACCTGTCTGGCGACGAGAGCAAGTAGCGCAGATGCACTGGCACGTAGGCCTTACCCCGACCAACGCAAACACAGTGCCCGACAGGAAGCGAAGCAGGCAGCATTAGTGAGGACGTTGAAGACGGATCTGAGCGACGAATGGAAAGAAGCTTTGCAGAGTGCTCAGCAAGACGACAAGGACATACAGCCGATTCTCAAATAGAAGAAATCAGGCGCTCCTAGGCCCAAATGGAGTGATGTCGCTGCAATGAGCCCTATCACCAAAGCAGGCCGGGCGCACTTCGCATTTTACCATGGACATGATACATTGACCATGTCGACACGATTGGATTTAGTAGGTTGCCGCGCGCCGCTCACATTAGACGTCACGCAACGAGGGTACAAGCTCCGTATTCTCACGCGCCGTGTTCATACACTGTTCAAATTATATACTTAAACGCCTTTAACAACAAAAATGTATCATCACAAGCCTAATGCAAAGTATTGCTTAATTAACTGTGTGTCGAAAGCGACTTGAAAATTTGATTTTTGTTTGTTGAGATATCTCAACGATTATGGTGTCAAATTAAAGATCTAGTTCAAAAACCATTTTATCTGTTTGAATCATGTAAATCGGTCCACGCGTTTAGGAAATAACTAAGAATTTGTATAGTAAAAATGTAAACGACCAGAATTTTTTGCTTTTGTTCTACTAGCTCAAATAGTGGGATAGGATACTTATAGGATAATTATTTATTATTAGGTACGTGGTCAAGTAGGTGGATAGACGATGAATAAATATAGTAGCAGCGCCAAGTCGACAACCCTAGCGCGCCACTCCGCGCCAGACAGCGACAGCGTTATGTGTTAGAAAAGAACGGGAACTGTTAGGTCAATATCGCATTAGGCACTGAGTGCTTATGCGAGCTGAATTGAACTTTATGGCTTGGTACCAAGAGTCGCAATTTCAATAAATTGGTTTGAAAAGTGAAGCTTCTGTACGTTAGTACTATTAATTATTCTGTAACCAAAGGTTATTGGGCACAGTGGGAAAGCTTGGATGTCCAGGATGGAGTTTTGTGCCGCAAATGGGAAAACGCTCGCGGTAACCAGTGCCATTTGCAAATAGTATTGCCCAAAACTAAGGTGCCGGAAGTCTTGCAGCTCTATCACAATGGTGCTTCGGGAGGTCACATGGGAGCTAAGAAGACTCTCACTAAGATCCGAGAGCGGTTTTATTTGCTCCACTGTTGGGATAACGTCGAGGATTGGTGCCGCAAATGCACAAGTTGTGCGGCTGTGAAGGGGCCACACACTAGTAGCAGAGGTGCATTAAAGGTGTACAATGTAGGAGCCCCATGGGAGCGCATCAGGGAGTCAGGACAACAGATGTCTGAGAAGATGAAGACTCGGTACGACCGAAAGGCGAACAACAAAGGCTTCGAGGAGGGTTCATTGGTGTGGCTTCATAACCCAGTACGAAGCAAAGGAAAATCGCCTAAGTTACAAGCCAGATGGGACGGGCCATATCGCATAATTACCAGGATGAACGAATCCAGAAGGGGTCGCGAGGTGCACCAAAGATAGTTCATGTGGACCGTTTGGCTCGTTACTATGGGTCCAACGATGTTCGAGACGAACACGTTTAAGAGGGGGGCAGTGTAACGAATGGTGATAATTGAAAATAACGCCATCTATCGGTGAATCAAAGAACTAGAAGAGATTAGAAGTATCGGTGGGTTAAAGTGGTTTCGTCTACTAGCTACTAGATGGCGTTGCTGTTATTACTAGAACATTTCCACGACGCTAGAATGTTTCGTCTGTAGCGAGAATGTTCGCGATTATTTCGACAGTTTTGTGGAAGCGTCTAGAATGCCCTAGTGATGTTATCCGGCCAGTATAAATAGCACGCGAACGAGCGGACCGGACAGTTACAATTGAATATCGGAGCGATAGTCATCAAGCGAAGGGAAGTAAGAGGAAGTGTTTAGTGGTGTTTCTAGTAGTGTGAAATAAGTGTGTTTTATTAGTGTTGAGAAATAAGTGTGTATAGTATATGTGTCAGTAAATAAAGTTCAGTTTAAGTGGCATAGTGAGTTTTAATTTATCGTCGAACTCCAGCTCGTAACAGTATGTATTCCTAGAGTGAGCGTTGTATTTTTATAAAAAGGAATTGATAGGAACAGAAATAAGAAGCATAAAAAAGCCAAAAAAGGAGATTTAGTAATAAAAACAAGATCTAATATTAAGTGTGACGTCGCATCGATAACGTTACATACGGTTGCCATTAGAAATATAGTTTCTAAGCGTCATGCTTGCACTATATTTTACTCGGTTTATATTTTTAAAGACCTCTGCAGTTTGCAAGTAGTAGGTACATCAATTTGAACAGTTACTACGGTTTGTAACTTGTAAACTCTTGAACTCTGGGGGGAAAGTTTGTGTGAGTTTTATGAACTACACATACTACTGCCATATTTTAAGTTATATTGGTCAAAACCTTACACATACACCTCTCACGTTTGTCAGAGAAACATGTGCTACAAAACCCTCTGTGTCATTTTAAAGACCTATCTATAGATACCTCGCATGTATATCACAGATGGAAAAAGAGATTCAAGTCTTCCTTACATGGAGAGCCGCCTGCTTAATTTGTTTTTGGCTTAAAATCGTAAAGCAGTTCCCAGAATTAAATACATCTGCATACCAATTTTCAAATGTGTAGTCTGAATAGTTTCGGCATAAAGTCCCTGTGACATACATACAAACAGACATGGCACATCTATCAAGGCGCCGCTTTTGCCATTTTTAGCTACGGATTCTTAAAAAACATATATGTACATAGTTATTTCTCTATTTTGACTGATGTGGTGGTCTTTAGACTAATAATATAGGCTAGAGGGATAAGTAAAGGAATCAAACAGTGTTGCAAGCGCAAGCGACCGCTTCTTTAGCAGTTTCGAAAAAATAGAACTGACCAAAATAAGAAAAGCTTTGTAGAACTTTCATCTAGGTTAAAAAGCATAATTAAACTTACGCAAAAGACTAGAATCGATAACTTATATAAAAAATGCAAGTAACAAGGGTAAGGCTACGTAGTCAATAATTAATGGTAAGAAAATTAATATTCCGAAATATGAAATACAACAAGTAACAGTAGACGGAAACTCTATTAAAGATCCCATAAGAATCGCTAACGTATTTAATGATTATTTTATTAATCAACCCAAAAAATTAGTCTGCGGTAACGTGCCAATAAATATTTCAAGTACATTAAATTCTATATTCATGAAACCAATAACTGCAAGTGACATACAAGATATAATAATTAATTTAAAATTCACGGATAGCACAGGATGTGATGACATCGCTACCAAAGTATTAAAATTTGTTTGCAATAAATTATCATACATACTTAGTCATTTAATTAATCTATTTATTTACCACGGTGTTTTTCCTGATAAACTAAAGTTTACTATAATTAAACCAATTTTTAAAAAAGGTGACCGATGTGACTTGAGTTGCTATAGACCCATTGCATTAATACCTATTCTATCTAAAGTTATTGAAAAAGTCATGTATGAAAATTTATATAATTACTTTGAAACAAACAATTTATTCGCGGAAGTGTACAAGTAGGCTTTAGAAAAGGTAAGAGAAAAAATATGGCAATTTACTAATTTTTACATAGCGTGATGGTACAAATGGACAAGAAGAAACATGCTTGTGCGCTCTTTATGGACCTTACAAAGGCCTTTGACTATGTAGAACACAGTATATTGTTGAGGAAGTTGTACGCATTTGGAGTCAGAGGGAACGTCCATAATCTTATAAAAAGCTATCTTGAGAACCGTAAGCAATCCACACATATTACTAGACTATGTTCTTTGTCGAAGCAAATGACAAATTACATGTCAGAATATAAAAATAATAGTTTTGGAGTACCACAAGGCAGTGTACTGAGGCCATTATTGTTTATTATATATATAAATGATCTCCCAAGAATAACACACAATAATACTGTTCTGTTTGCTGACGATAGTACGATAATATTTACAGGAAAGGATAAAGTACAAATAGATTCAGATATAAACAATACCTTAGAGAAAGTTATTGATTGGCTGACTTTAAATAACTTAAAAATTAATTTAACTAAAACAAAATTAATGACGTTCAAAAGCAAACTTGATGCGCTAAGAGATATGCATATAGAGTATTCAAATACTAAAATTGAACAAGTAGATGTAACCAGGTTCTTGGGCGTTAACATTGATTCTCACATAAATTGGAAGTCGCACATAGAGACGTTGGTTCGGCGATACACCGAAACCGTAGGTAGGTTCTAGGCGACTTGGGAGGGAAATGGACTGTATACAAAGGATAGCGGGTTCTTAGCCGCCTAGGAGATGGATACGGGAAGAGGTGATTGTGAGTGGGTATAGGATATTTCAAGGATGGAGGGCACTTACCTTATACAACCTTCTTCGTTTCCGAAGGGCAGTCTCCTGATGGTTTCGTGATGCAGCTGCTTGTTTTCACTTCACTTCACCGTCACTCCCACTTGCGAGCGGTTTATATATGCGGTAATAATCACATACAGCGATGCGGCGCGGTACGATATAGCGGACACGTTCTCAGCGAGCGGAATGTTCTGGACTGTCACTCGCGTCGACGATCGCGGCGACCAATCAGGCAAAAGGCAGTGCCTCTTCCAGGGAGTGGGATAGACGGAGACGGAAATATGGTATCGCTCACACTTGTACGTGGAACGATTGATGTTGATGCGATTAGTTATAGATAGGAAGGTAGATGGCGCTACCATATCCCCCCGGCCCTAAAGGTTTGCCTTTAAAAAAAATAGAATTGAAGTTAGCTATGTTGGGTGTACTACCGCATAACCCATCAATAGGCTAAGACAGCGATATGACAATAAAATTAATCTAAATTAACTTTAGCGAAAACTACAAACGCAATGATAGCGAAAACTACTAACTAAATACTTAAACTAAGAGGTAGGTCCAACTTCAGGCTAGATCTCACTGAGTTGGAAGCGGACGCGAGTTGATCAGTGCCTCTACTTGTGCAAGGACAGTTAAAGGCTCTTCGTAAGAGAGGATCTGTTGACCTATAACTTTGAAGAGATGCGTTTTAATTACTTTGACTATGCTTGCCCAACATCCACCGAAATGTGGTGATGCTGGTGGAATAAACTTCCAGTCAATATGATCTATAGAAAGTTTTTCCTGAAGACGAGTACGATTACCCGCGACGTGATTGAAACAAGTAGCGGGAACAAGTTCAATCAATTTACTAACGCTGTTGGCGACAAAAGTCTGCCAGCGGTGAAGAGAAGAACGAATCCAAGCGAGCACTACTTTGGAGTCGGAAAATGCGTATAATTTATTAATGGGGTAGTGGGGCAAAACTGTGTCTTGAACCTTGCGGAGCAACTGAGACAGCAGAAGAGCCGCGCACAATTCCAGTCTCGCAACCAAAATGGTTTTAACAGGCGAGACCTTAGACTTGGCACAAACTAACTGCACCGATTAGTTAGAACCAATACGGACTTGCAGATATACGACTATTAAGTTGACGGTACATCCATCTACCAACCCAAGATGACGCGGAATAGTAATTTGATTGAGCGCGGCAAGCTCAATACAAAACTGGCCCCAAGCGGCGACAATATGGTCAGGGGGTGTTTCATCCCACTCACACTTTGATAGCCAAAGCTCCTTGATCAAGAGCTTAGCGTACAAAATTGTGAGAGCCACAAACCCATTATGCCCCATAGTCGAGCCAAGCATAGTGCGCTTGGCGCACTTATCATCTGGCGGTGAGACGTCAAACCGAAAACTATCGCAGGATTTGTCCCAGCGTAAACCGAGAACTTTATGCGGTACAGACTTCTCAAACTCAATGTCTGGAGAAGCTTTATGAGAATCTGGTATGCGTGCGAGAACCTCCTTAGAGTTGCTTGTCCATTTGACAAGATCAAACTGGCCTCGCTTGAAAAGCTGAATAAGCTCTTCACAAAGCGAAATTGCTAGCGGAGCGGGTATGACATTACAGGCAATGTCATCTATATACAAAGCGGATGTGTAGTATAGTATAGTGTAGCGTAGCGTAGCTTAGCGTAGCATAGCATGGCGTAGCATAGCATAGCATAGCATAGCTAATTAGTGCTTTATCTTACACACAGTTTTAGCACCCACCTTGATCTCTTGAAGAGCAGAACAACAACAAGACGTAATACAATGAGAAGTATGTAACGTAGGTACGGTACCCATAATCACATACCCAAGTACCGTCTCAATAGCGGGCAGTAAATCATATCGCTCACTACGTACTATTTTAGTTAGTAGCAAGTGCGGAAATATTGAAGCTCCGATCAAAAGATCAATGCCTGCCGGATTCGCAAACTCCGCGTCGGCTAGCGGCAATGACTCGAGATGAGTGAGTGATGCTACGTCTACATTAGCGTTCGGCAATGCGTCCGTGATACGCTCCACGATAAGCGAAGAAATGTTAAACTTAATATTCCTATCAAAACGCGAATGTATTTTAATATCTACGGAACCCCTGCAATGCTTTTCTGATCCGCCTATCCCTTTGACGGTTGAGTTAGTATTTTTAAAGTTATTCCATAATCCGATGCGTTTGAAGCACTCCGATGTTATTAGATTGGTCTGAGATGCGCTATCTAGCAGACAACGTAACATGTGCGGCGACCCATTATCATCATATACGATAACTTGCGCTGTCGCTAACAGTACCGTCTTAGACGCCGTACACTGCGTTTTGGCCCTGCGCGGATCATTATAGTTGCGCGAGTGCCGTCCTCGCGTGCGCGTCGCCCGCGCAATGGATGTCATACACAATGATACTTCGCCCTCAGACGCGGAAGGCGCAGCTACCGTGGTATGCACCTGCGGCGCAAGTGTGTCAAGGTTAGCGGCTTGGCTTGACAACGGGTTATCTTTATCGAAATGTAACAGTGTATGATGTTTTTGATTACATGAGCGGCATCTCGTTCTACTAGAACAATTACTCGTTTTATGTTTTATGCTTAAGCAATTAATGCAAGCTTTGTTATCTTTTACGCATTTAAAACGAGCGGTTGCATGCAAATTATCGAAGGCGGGACACTTGTATAAGTGGTCGTGCACTATATTACTGCACAGACACTTCTGTGAATTATTACTATTAGATTCCGAACATGTTACGTAAGATTGTGGATTAGGGACCGAGTTATTATTACTATTTCGCGATTTAATCAACCTTTGTTTGTTGCTGTTAGTGTTAGACGGGCCAGGTGAACCAGACTGCGTATTATGAAATATTCGACACTGATCTTTTATGAACGAAATAAAACTATCTAGTGTAGGTATTTTATTATTGCGTTCCGTCATCTCGAATGCGCGAATTGTATCAGTGTCAAACTTTTTTAAAGCGAGTTGAAGCAACATAAAGTCGGAAAGATCTTCTAATTTTAAATTCCTAAGAGAATTAACCGCGGTTACGAAGTTATCAATAAACAGCTGGAAATTCGCGACAGACGCGTTGCCGGACAGTTTGAGATTTAAAGCTTGATCAAAGTAAGTAGACGCTAGAACGCGCGTGTCCTGATATCTGTCAAGTAGTGACTGAAATATGACCTGATAATTCTCAGCACTGGGTGTGACACCTGCAAATACGGACTGGGCTTTCGGTGACAATTTACCTATTAAATAGTACAACCTGTCAGCATCTGTCAGAGAACCATTTTCGTGCACTGTAGACTTAAAACTCGCATAGAATAACGGCCAATTTCGTATATCTCCGTCAAACGACATAATCTCGATTGGCGGTAATCTCGGTTTGCGGGCAACGGGCTCTGCCGAACATTTACCCTCCAATTGCGATTGTATACGCTTAATAATACAATAAAGATCTTCGAATGAGGTATACGCCTGATAGTTCGGTTTTTCATCAGGATTGATAGAAAGTAATCTTGCGTTATAATCGTCTAACAACTTATATAAATATGTTTGAATACTATCTACTGTCATACAATAACTGAAAAATGCTTCGCTATTACTGTCAGACATAGATGCGGGTTTTGATCGTTCATAGATGTTTTGAATGCACTCAAATAAAATATTGCGTTTTGCTTCTAAGATTGTCATCTCTTTGTCTTCCGACGCGCGTGACTTCTTTTGTTGTAACATGCTTACGTAAGTTAATGAGAACGAAACAAAATAAGAATATCTAATGTACCTATTATTTTACCTAAGTAGGCTAAGTAGGCAACACTTTAGAGCTGAGGACTTAAAAGTTGCTCGAAATATGAGATTTACAAGACAACTATGATAGTTCCAGAATTAATAATTTAATAAGTAGGTAGCTACATAAAAGTTTACCTACTGATGCGGGCGGAAATAACCATGTGACGGTTATGTGAATATATTAGGAGTATAGCTAGGTGCTATAACTGCTTAGGTATAGCGATATAACGTATAAAAACGTAAATGAATCAGACTCGTATGGATCAAAAAAATGGTTCGGCGTTACACCGAAACCGATAGGGTAGGTTCTAGGCGACTTGGGAGGGAAATGGACTGTATACAAAGGATAGCGGGTTCTTAGCCGCCTAGGAGATGGATACGGGAAGAGGTGATTGTGAGTGGGTATAGGATATTTCAAGGATGGAGGGCACTTACCTTATACGACAATCTTCTTTTTCTCAGAAGGACAGTCTCCTGGTGTTTTCGTGATGCAGCTGCTTGTTTTCACTTCACTTCACCGTCACTCCCACTTGCGAGCGGTTTATATATGCGGTAATAACTTATACGGCGGTGCGGCGCGGTACGATATAGCGGACACGTTCTCAGCGAGCGAAATGTTCTGGACTGTCCCTCGCATCGACGATCGCGGCGACGAATCAGGCGAAAGGCAGTGCCTCTTCCAGGGAGTGGGATAGAGGGTGACGGAAATATGGTATCGCTCACACTTGTACGTGGAACGATTGATCTTGGTGCGATTAGTTATAGATAGGAAGGTAGATGGCGCTACCAGACGTTATGTAATAAACTGAATCAATATTCATATTCCATTTACATGTTGTCGAAAACTGTTAACACTCCTACAGTGATAACAACGTACCATGGTTATGTTACTCCTTTGTTGATGTATGGTGCTACGAGTATGTTTTGGGGTAACTCCTCAGGTAAAGAAATGGTTTTTAGAGCGCAAAAGAGATGCGTCAGAGCTATATTTAAAATGAGACAAACTGAGAGCTGTAGACAGACTTTCCAGAAAATGAAATTGTTGACTATGCCATATATATATATATATATATATATATATATATATATATATTTGATTTGGTTATGTTCGTAAGAAGTAATGATAACTTGTTTGTTAAACTAAAAAGCAAGAGGCATCCGCACAAAATAAGTTGCATATCAAACCGTACCGGGCTTCTAAATAACAGTGTTTTTTGCATGATCCCAAGAGTATATAATTATTTACCTGATTCATTGTTTGAAATTGCTGATAAAATAATAATAATAATAATAAATACCTCACAGATAATCATCTGAATCAGATAAAAGAAGAAGTCCGACAAGATCTAGAGAGTCAAAACTCTACCGATAATTGGCAAACGTCGCCTATAACAACACACGATTTTATACCAGACACAAACATAGAAGGTCAACTAGAAACTGATACTCAAATAACTTCAACTGAATACTCATTTAATTTAGATTGCACTTCCAACACTCTTACCGCACATATGTCCACACAAACAACATCAACTCACGATATACTCTTAGAATCCGAAATACCAATCTTAGAACAGGATCCGACTTGTGACGAATATGTAATTAAGTTAACAGATAAGTTGAGAAGTAAGTTAGTGCAATATGGGGGTATGGACCCTATCATGCGACCGAAACTACCAAAATTAGGCTACAGCAAACGACTTACTGATTTACTCACTATATTTAATAATAACATACTGAACCGATTTCTCATAGAAAATATTCTACTTACTGATATTCACACTTTGATATATTCTACAGCAAATGTAATTGCTGAAGAACTAGGGTATAAAATATATACTGAACCTAAAAACCAAACAAACAAAAAATCCTCTGAGCCCCCATGGCAAATAAGACTGCATAAAAACATATCACGGTTAAGATCTGATATAGGTAGACTTACTCAATACATTAGAGGCAACAGATCGAGGAAAATACAGCTTATGGTAGAAAAAATACTTAAAAATAGCACAGTGCATACAAGACACGAGAGTAATAATAAAACATTAGAAGAACACTTGGATACACTCAAACAAAAGTTATCACTTAAAGCACATAGATTAGCCAGGTATAAAAAAGCATTACAACGAAAACAACAAAATATTCTGTTCAACACTAACGAAAAGATTTTCTACAGACAGTTGAAGATAGGTAAAATAGACAATAGAAATAATGATAATGTAGAAACAACTACTACTAAAGAGCAAGTTGAAGAATTTTGGGCCGGTATTTGGGAGAAAGATACCACATATAATGAAGAAGCGCCGTGGATATTACAGGAAGAAAACAGGTGGGAAAATATCGATGAAATGGAGTACTGTGATATAGTAGACACGGATATTAAAATTGTCACCGCTAAACTTCATAATTGGAAAACGCCCGGTGCCGATAACATACATAACTTTTGGCTCAAACACTTACACTCATTACACCAATCAATAGCTAACTGTTTTAACGAAATTATTTTAAAAAAGCAACCAATCCCATCGTTCCTAGCAACAGGAATTACCTACATGATACCGAAAAGTAATAATACACAAGATCCTTCACAATACCGACCAATCACTTGCTTACCAACGATGTACAAAATTTTAACAGCGACTATTGCCAATAGAATCAATACGCATATTGAAAATAATAATATAATAGCAGAAGAGCAAAAAGGTTGCAGGCGACATCACATGGGTTGTAAGGAACACCTAATCATAGACGCCACAATACATAGATATGCTAATGCAAAAAAAAGGAACCTGTATTGCACGTATATCGATTACCGCAAAGCATTTGATAGTATTCCACACACTTGGCTTATAAAAATACTTAGCATTTACAAAATTAACCCAAATCTGATTAACTTTCTAATAGACGTAATGCCATTCTGGAAAACAAAAATGTACCTGCGTAACAATCAAACTTCTATTACAACCAGGGAAATTAAGATAAGAAAAGGCATCTACCAAGGTGACTCCCTCAGTCCACTGTGGTTCTGTCTCGCTCTTAACCCACTATCCTCCATGTTAAATAAAAATAACATCGGATATTGTTTCAATTGCACCGCTAATCCAACATCAATAACACATTTGATCTACATGGATGATATCAAACTTTATAGTAGTACAGCAAAGAATATAAAACACCTTATTGATATTACAGCATCGTTCAGTAAAGATATTAAAATGCAGTTTGGACTAGACAAGTGTAAAATTTTAAATGTTAAACAGGGGAAAATACAGCCAGGAGATTATACAACACAAGAAGGGGAAATTATAACAGCCATGGAGACAAACGAAGTTTATAAATATCTAGGATACCAACAATCCAAACTAATGGATCATTCAAATCTAAAACGAATACTGACGGAAGAATATAAAAACAGATTAACTTTGATATGCAAAACACAACTAACCAGTAAAAGACTAATTAAAGCTATAAATACATATGCAATACCCATACTAACCTATTCATTTGGTGTAGTAAAATGGTCCCAGACAGATTTAAAAAGCCTTCAAATTAAAACTCGGACTATATTAACTAGAAATAATTATTTACATCCTAAATCCGCAGTCAAGCGAATGTGTCTTAAACGAGTTAAAGGTGGTTGAGGTCTCATAGACATAACTTGGTTGCTGAAAAAGCAAGTACTCAATCTAAGAACATTCTTCCATAATAAAGCCGCTACAAGTAATATTCATAGAATCATTGCCAACAACGATATTAAGTTCACGCCTCTAAATTTAGCTGAAATAACTAACACCTTGCACCCAATGAATACTCAATTAGACTCAGAAAACCATCAACTAGACCAATGGAAAGGCAAAGTACTTCATGGCCGCCACCCACATGACTTGCAACAATCACACATCGACTCAGAAGCTTCGAATAGATGGCTCACTAGTGGCTACCTATTCCCTGAAACCGAAGGATTTTTAATAGCTATTCAAGACCAAGTCATAAATACTAAAAACTATAGGAAATATATTATTAAAGATCCCAACACCATAGATGATAAATGCCGCAAATGTCACCGACAGCCAGAGATCATACAACATATAACAGGAGCCTGTACTACACTAACACAAACTGACTACACACACCGCCACAATCAAATAGTCAATATAATTCACCAAAAACTAGCACTCAAATGCAAGTTAATCGAAGATACTCATACACCTTACTATAAATACCAACCCAGCTCCGTATTAAAAAACAAAACCCATAAGATGTACTACGATCGAGCTATTCTAACAGACAAGACTATTCATTTCAACAGACCAGACATAACAATACACGATAAAACAAAAAATACGGTTTTTATAATAGATATTGCAGTACCAAATACCCATAATCTTTTAAAAACTATAACTGAAAAAATAAATAAATACACTGACCTTAAAGAAGAAATAGTAAGAATTTGGCAAGCCCGTAATGTATACATTGTACCAGTAGTAATATCTACCACCGGAGTAATACCGAAACACCTACATTCTAGCCTAAAACTTCTTGATTTAACACCAAACACTTTCATCAATATCCAAAAAGCAGCAATTTTGAACACATGTAGGATAGTACGCAAATTCATGCAAAGCGATGAAACATAAAATCAAATTTAGCTCTTGTGACAATTACTTGGTCTAACCCGTAAATGTCATCAAAACACCAGCGATTAGCTGAGTATAAAAACCATATAAAAATAATAATAATAATATCTTTTTATTTCAGTAACAAATGATTACAAAAACAATAATTGATGATTGAAGCCTCCTTTTAAGCAAACAATGCCTGTATTAGGAGACTCCGCTCTTCCATAACGTAACACAGTGTCATAATCTAAGTTAACTTAAATTTTATTTTACTTATTTATAACAAACAAAAGAAAGATAATAAGGTGTGTGTGCATTTGAGTGTGTGTGTGTGTGTGTGTGTGTTTGTGTGCATTTGAGTGTGTGTTTTTTTGTGTGCGTGTAAGTGTGTGTGTGTGCGTGTGTAGGAATGTGTGTTATTTTATGTGCTGTAGGAGTGACTCAGGATCTTCATACGTAAGGTTTTTTATCCAATTCTCTAATATTCTTTTACAGTCTCTTAATGTTTTAGGATATATGTATATTTTTTTATTTACTTTATTATACAACTTAGCAGCCCGTTTATTATATTGCATAGCGGCAGATTGAGTTTTGGTTTGTGGGACCATTGCAATAATGTATTTTCGTCTTTTTCTCAGTACGTTGACATCATACGGTAGGTTCTTATATTTTTTTAAAACAGTGTGGATAATGTATAATTTCCTAACAGAAAGCAGACCGCTTATCTGATAAAGACTCTCTGTGGGAAATCTAACTTTTTTAAAATACATTATTTTTATTAAAGCTCGGTGTGCTCGTTCAATTTCAATAAATTTAGATTTAGCTGCACCTCCCCAAATAGGGATACAATATACCACAACTGATTTTGCTATTGCATTATAAATTTCATTCAATAGATTTCTAGGTGGACCTATATTTTTATTGAGTTGAGTAGGAACGACATACCGTAAGGTTTTAAAAATCCAACCAAGTTTCCTAAGCCTTCCAGTAATGTGCTCCAGATGAGGGTACCACGAAAGCCGTTGGTCAATAATGACACCTAAATATTTTGCTTGTGGCACTTTATCTATTTTTGGACACTTACAGGAATTATAAAAAGGTTTGTTACATGAGTGTATTTTAATTGTAAAGTCCTCATCTGGTTGCGAACGATTTGAGATGCTGAAGCAGACGTAATTGGTTTTGGATGTAATTAGGGTGAGAATATTGGCATTGAGCCAGTTAGCAATCTGGGCCATACCCAGCTCTGCGTGAAGTTTGACCGCCGGCCAGTTTTTCCCAGAGAAGACAACAGCCGTGTCATCGGCGTAGGCAATAATTTTTGCGTTTAACACTTTTAAGTTGCAGAGATCGTTTATATACGTTAGGAAAAGTGTAGGTCCCAGTACGCTTCCCTGCGGCACGCCGAATGACACATCCGCCGCGTCACTAGTGAACTGGTCTATCTTTACCATTTGTCGTCTGTCTGTAAGGTAGTCTTTAAAAAAATTAAGAGGGATTCCTCTTATACCAACGCTTTCTAGTTTGTTTACAAGGGTTGGAACAGAGACGGTGTCAAACGCCTTTTTTAGATCTAGGAATACAGTTAAGCATCTGCTTCCTGTATCTAGATGTTCAGATACTAGTGAACTGAGGGAAGCCACAGCATCTTCAGTCGATACTCCTTGCCTAAAACCATATTGAGTAGAAGATATGATTTGAAATTTATTTAGGTAATTTATGAGTCTTCAATGTATTTCAAGAATTTAGTGGAAATTCTATCCCATCCCGGGGCACTGTCCGACTTCAAGCTCATTAGAATTTGTTCCACCTCTTTATCGTTAGTCTCTAACAGCGCAAAAGAATTGCATTGTGTATTTAACATATAAGACGTAGTGAGTCTATTAGATGACTTTGATTGGATGTCTTGAGCTAAATGTTTACCTATGTTAGCGAAGTAATCGTTTACGAAGTAATCGTTTACGAAGTTTACTGATTCCCTTGGAGATGGCATGATGTTTAGTAAATCATTGCTTTGATTTTTAGTTTTACCTATTTGTGTAAGTTATTGTCTTTATGTTTTTCCATAGTAGTTTTGTATTTGTGACCGATTCAGTAAGTAACTTTCTTTCATATTGTCTTTTTAACTTTTTGATCAGGTAATTGCAATAATTTCTGTAGCGATGGTAAGTAATTTTTAGAATTTCGTTATGTGGGTCATTGCGGCAATTTTTTTGTAGTCTATTTCGGTTTTTTATACATTTTAGTATACCGGTGGTGATCCACGGTTTAATTATTCGTTTGCTATTTGGAACATGTTTTGTAGTAGTATTTTTGTCGATTGAATCAATTATTGTGTTAATGAGAAGGTCAGTAACACGTTTGGATCGTTACAAAAAAGTAATTCAGCTATATTTTTTTCTTGTAAATATTTTAAAGCTTGCTCAAAATTTGTCGTTCTGGTGGTTTTATTTTTGACTAATTTGTTTTTAATCTTTGAGAGTACTAATAATATTGTGTAGTGATCTGTTATAGTAGTTTGTAAAATAGCGATCGATGCAGTAGTTCTGGTTGCATTTGTCCTCAACATGAAGTGGTCTAAACAGGAACGTTCTCGAGTTGGTAAGGTATGGCCAGGTAGTATACCAAACGTTGACAGCATGGTTAGGTAATTTATACGGTTTTTTTGCTCATGAGATACTTCAGAGATTTTGGGCCTTATGTTAATGTTTAAGTCCCCTGTTATTATTAAATTTTTCTGCGAAGGCAGTGATTCTAAGTGTAAGCTAAGTGAGTCAATAAAACTATCCATATTGGACACTGATGGAGACCGATAAATACATAAAACAGTGTTATTCAAAACTTCAACCTGGATACATGACGCCTGAATTAATTGCACTTCACGAATATTGGCATTTAACGAGTTTTTCACGTACACAACTACTCCGTCGTTTTGATTTAACTGGCGTGTAGTTGTATAAGATTGATAATTAGGAAGGTGCGGAATAGGTTTGTTTTTATTTAATCGACATTCCGTTAAGACAATTACGTCAATTCCGAAATTAAAACTAGACAGCATAATTACAAAATCGTCAAAGTTACAGTATATGCTACGTATATTTTGGGATATTACAGTCACGTCATTTCTTTTCACATTTATATGTTTAGAGAGATTTGAAACATCACATTCTACCGCGCTCGCAATTTCAATGTTGTCTAGTTCATTGACTGTTTGTAATGTGTCACCCATAATGTGAATTTATTAAAAAGAGAATTATAGTTATTACCGAGTCATTAATGAGGTGGTATACAGATAGTTTACTATAGTAAGAGAGGTAATAATAGTAGTGTGGGCTTATTTGTAAAACAGTGTTCACTTTAGTCTTTCTATTGTATGTATTAATATGCTGAGTTTGAGTTGGGAGTATATGTATATTGTGTGTATATGTAGATGAGTGTATGATTGAGTAATATGTTTGAAGTATTTTAAGTGTTATTTTACATATGAAGTTAATAATAATGACTAACCATAGAATACAATTATAGGGTAAAAAGGATCTGAACAAATAAACGATAAGGATCATAGTTAAAACAAAACTTGGCGATGCACTATACACCTTGAAACACGACCACCCTAAGGTTGTTATTAAGAGTAATTTTTTTAGTATAAGTTGATGTACCTGATCTTCTGTTCTGATGATAATGGTTGGCGATTTCTCGTCCTTTTTAACATAGACTTTTCCATATGCGGTCCAGCAAAACTTGTAGGCTCCCGACTTGGATAGGTCTCGGGCAAGAAAGTGTAGGCGGGACGCTTTAGGTGTCAAATGCTCAGATATGAAAATAGGAGTATCTTCTTGAGTTGAAAATCCAAGGTGTTTGCAGCATAATTTAGTCTTATGTTTTAAGTTGAACGCCTTTCCCATTTTCATAATCTCCGTCTTCAGAAGGGTGGATCCAGTCTCCACAACAATCGGTGTGTTTGGACTGTCGTGATTTTTTCCACGTACTCGGTAAATGTCTTTGATGTCATATTTAGCGATTTTACAGGCTATATTATTGGAAAGACACATCAGCATTTCAATAAGGTCCTCCTTCGATTCATTGGGCTTTTTTGGTACGTTTTTAATAACAAAATTTGTTTTACGTCCGCTCATCTGCATGTCTTCTATTTTGCTGTTTAACACCGTAATGTTTTGCTTATCCTCCCTTTTTTGCTGCTCCAGTTCATTAATTTTCTGTCTTCGTTTTGTGCAGTCAAAAACGCAATTGACTTTTCTATATTTATATTCGACTGCTGCATTTCTTTTAAAGTAGTGGTAATTCCATTGAGCTCGCTAGTTTGCTTTTCCTGGAAAAGCGCCATCATTTTCCTCATCTCTTCCTTAAATTCGTCTAACTGCATACTGATTGTGATGTCTTCCCTGCTTCTCTTAGCCCGTTGGAATACGAAATTAGGCGGTGTTTTATCGTTACCGGCCATATTGATTTCCGTATCCGATACCGATTTATTCATTGGGGAGTCCATAACTACTAGGTTACCAGAAGTACGGCGAGGTAATTAGGACTAATCACCTAAGACAGATGGGTGGAGTTGCGCTGGCGACGAAGGAGGGACTTAGGGGTCCGTGTCACCGGTGGGTGTGGCGACCGAAGGCCTGTTTCTCCAATTAGGGCGCGGGGGTGTGTTTAGCGCTAGAGGTGGAGCGCCCGCGCAGGTATAAGTATTGTAATTGGTTTCTTACGCTTATGAAAGGCGAGTCCTGCGCAGCCGGCAGCCGGGCAGTGTACCAGGCGCACACGGTGAGTGGAGTTACCAACGCAGTGAGTCGGCGCGGCGTTGGTGTCGGTAATACAGCTCCTTGGTTTTATGCACTCCTATTTTTTGTTATTGAATTAAACTTAAATAATCTTATTTAATTATTATTATTTTTGTTACTAGTAACAGTAATTAGAACACGTTAGCACCTTGCGGCGGTCTGGGGGGAAGAGGTATGAATGTATGATATGAATGTATTCAAAGCTAAATTGAAGGAACTGCTTATTAATAAGACCTACTATTCTGTTCGGAAATTCCTAGAGGATGGGTTTTGAAAATAAAATATTGACATTCACTATGATTTAACTCAAATTTTTGTAACTAATATGTATTGCAGGACATGATAATTATGTGTATTTGAAATTTATTGAATGAAAATTGTAATTTTATTGTTTTTATTTTATAAAATGTTTTATTTTTTAGTATAATTGACTTCATAATACTGCTTTTTCTGATATTATTTTTGCATGTCGCAAGGTGAAATATAGAGATACTATTAATTGTAAAACACTGACATCATTGTGCACCTATGTTTGAGCAAAATAAAGAATTTGAATTAGAATTTAGACTCTAGTGCCTAATGAATCACCCTGGACAAATCTTTGCGTGATGAGTGCAATCATGTGCTTTGTTTCTGAGTGTTATTTACGGTGCGAGAATTTGGATGAGGATTCCGAGGGAATTTCGAAAATGAAGGAGCCGTAGTTTCATCTTAAAAGATAAAGATAAAGATACATTTATTGCTGCCAATGAAACACAAGTCACAACAGATATAGTTAAATTCAATCAAGAAAACAGTAAAAGTTCTACGTACCTATACTAGACAAAAAGAAAAACAAATAAAAACAAATAATAGTGTGAAATATCATGTATATATAGAGAATAATTTTACAGCTGATATTGTGTCTCACGAAGCAGCAACCAGGTGCTCATCTCGACATATGCCAGGCCACTAAGGTCTGGCGCCGGTTTTCAGACGAACCCTGTTGTGCAGGCACGGATGACAAGTGGACCCGAGCCGTCCACCATTACATGCTTGTGTAGTGACTGGTGATATATGCATATGTATATATATGGATATAAAGAGAGCATAAAATACTTAAATACATTAATAAATCATGATTCATATGAACAGTACTTATAAATAGTAAGATATATACCTATAAATTAAAGATGTAAACAAAAGTTTGTCTTATATATTTTTATACGTGTTAATAAATAGTCATAAAACTGGCTGACCACACGGCAAGCGGCGGTGTGGCGTCAGCCAGAAGATACGCTCCTAGGTATATATATTTACCTGTTTATGTGACGACAAGAATCAGCCGGGACTTGCGTGGCGGCTCGGCGGGGCCGCCGGACACAACATAACGCGGCGCGCTGTTCTCGGAGCGTCACGTGTATAAAAATTAGATAAAACCGTAGATGTGAATCGAAACGTTTTATTGATAGTAATAACATATTAATTGGTATATTGTAACTACTGCTCGACCGAAAAGGCGTGATAATTGTTTGTAACTCGTTTGCGAGACTACTTACGTCAGTGTTTATATTGTGTTTAGTCTAAATTATGTTTGAAGCTTGCTATGTCCATGTAATACTTTGTTGACAAAAGTTGACATGCTAGCAAGAAGATCAAGGAAAATATTAACTAGTAATTCACAGAGCACGGTAAGTTGCGTCCTTAGATACCTAATAATAATTCATAATATGCTTTTATAATTAGTATTGATAAATAATTTAAAATAGGTACATTGATTAATTTTATTACATTACAACGTCAGTATGACATATTAAAATATATTATTTTATATATATGTTAAATATTAAATATATCAGTATCACATTATATATGTGGTATAAATTAAATTATGGATTGCATTAAATATGAAAAATATATAGAATTATATAAATATAAAAATTGAATTAAATTAGAAAATAAAATGATAAAAATTGAATTAAATTAGAAAATAAAATGATAAAAAATTTAATTAAATTAAAATAATAATAATTTAATACTTAAATTTATTAATCAATCAATTATTTAATTTCAGATGCTACCTGTTTGTATAGTCACGGAAGAGCAACATGCGTCGCCTCGTAATTGTAGCCTAAGCGAGACCAACTACGCATACGGCGGACGCGATGAAACGGTAGCGCAGTGCAGTGAGGACAAGTAAAGAAACCTCAAAATCACCAACATATTATAGGCACCGATTACACGACCAGACAAACACATCAATGCAGCCATCAAATAAACGACATATCCATCCGAATGTTGACAAAATCCTTTTGTGTTTCAAAAAGATATTGTCGTAAGCGAACTCTAAAAACAGGCAACGAATTTAACTGTCGTAATGGTGGTGGTAGATTGTTCCACACCTTTGATGCAGCGTAACGAAAGGAGCCACGAAACGCTGCTGAAGAGTGTTGTTGGATGGATAGCTGCTGTGAACACTGCCTGCTTTCGCATTCCCTCCTGCGCGTCGTCCATGACAACTTATTATACAGATAAAGAGGCTCGCGGTGTTTTATAATATTAAAAAGTAGACATGCTAGGTGTAATTTGCGCCGTGATTTCATTTTTAAGATACCGTTTTTGTTCAGGAAAGGTGTTACATGAGTATCATCTTCTGATTCTGCGAGTGATAATTAACAAGCTGCTACACATATAACCTTTAAAAGTCGATGTGGCGTACCAGAGGTTCAAATTTAACTAAGACTCGTGACTTCGTGACAGTCTAAACTCAAAAGTCAAATCGTTTATTCAATTAGGGTAGGTATATAGACGCTTATGAACAGTCGACTTTATAAGTTAATTATTTCTTAATTCTACATCTACTATTGGACTGTCTACTGGGCTAAGAATTCAAAACGAATTGCTTTTTTCGTTTCAGTGTTTTTTTTTTCATTATAGGTATCAATAACTCATCGATATTTACATTACCTGTTTACACTGAATATTATAACAATGATCCTAACAAATTACGTACATATTCCACTAAAACCAAAATTCCCTGCAGAGTCCAATCATCACAATATTAATTATTACACAGTAATTAATCCTGCAATACATATGCAATAATAGTGTTGCACCATATTGCGCAACCACTAGCAAATGGAAATGACGTCATATATCAACAATATGGCGGGGATGCGTAATTACGTCACCAGTATTTCATTTTTCATGGTGCGTTCGAGAGGAAAGGAATGAAAGTGAATGTAAGTAAAAAGAAAGTTATGGTTTTTGAAAAGGAGGAATGCGTTACGGCTTGTAATGTTATGATCGATGGACAGCGAGTAGAGCGAGTAAATGAGTTTGTATATTTAGGTACGCTGTTTACAAGAGATGGTAAGAATGTAAAAGATATTGAAAGAAGAGTTAATGCAGCTAATAGAGTGAATGGAGCTCTGAAGGCGTTTATGAATAGCCAAAACGTGTCCAAAAAGGCACGTTTGGCTGTGCATAGAGGGGTGCTAGTACCTACTCTTATGTATGGTACTGATAGTTGGGTATGGCAGAAGAGTCATGAAAGTAGAATAAATGCTGTAGAAATGAGAGCACTAAGAAGTATGTGTGGTGTCTCTCTGACTGACAGAGTAAAGAATTGTGTGATAAGAGAGTGTTATGGGGTAAAAGAAGATGTAGTGACAAGCATCGAGAAAGGTATGCTAAGATGGTTTAGGCACTTGGAGAGGATGGATGACGAAAGACTGACCAAGCAGATATATAAGGCAAGTGTGGAAGGGACGAAGGGGAAGACCTAGGCGGATGTTCTCTGACCAGATTGGAGACATCCTAAAAACAGGACAGGTGAGAAGTACCCTGAACAGAAGAGCATGCATGAGGAATCTGATGGGAGTGAATGAAGCAAGAGAGATATGTCAGGATCGTTGCAAATGGCGTTCCGTAGTCTCTGCCTACCCCTCCGGGAAACAGGCGTGAGTCTATGTATGTATGTATGTATTTCATTTATGTATCTTCATGACAAGTTAAAATTGACCGAAAATAATTTCAAATTCCGTCAAATTCGTAGTTGACCATGCACAATTTTGGATTCCATAGCTTAGGAGACCTCAAACAGAATATAATTATAAAGTTCTTACGTTACTGACTTACTGACAGTCAACACATAACTGAAACTACGGGTATAAAACGTTGAGGTTGTTGTTGTTGTTCCATTAGAAGCGTAGACGTTTAGTCTCGACGAAAGGATTTCCCAATATTCTGACGAAGTCGGGAGAAATGTGCAAGCGTAGCTGGGGGCATCCTTTAGCCCGACTATAAGCATTTTGTTTGTAACTTCAATATGACATCGTGAGAATAAAAATAAACTTTGGCGTGGCGTGTCCAAAATGTTTCTCTTCACTTTATATGGTACCTATCCGGATTAAACCATGGACAGACGGAAGAACGTATCATAACTATTTATCTAGATATCATTACAAGACACAGGCTAACTATAATACAAGGCTTAGTCCTAGGTTTCAAATTTTTATTAAAACGTTTTCCAAGATATTTGTTAATTTTAAGTCGAGACAAACTTTGAGTCATGCAAAAAATTTTATTTTGAATCTGGTTGTAATTTATCCATTTCTGGTTTTTTTCTTTCTTTTTCGTGTGATTGTGTGGCCAACTTTGGTGTTGCCGCCTGTGGCTGCCGGAATGCCCTTACGATTATTTTTCTCAGACAATAACCAGGGCCGACGGCTTTATGTCCTGTTCAAAGCACTAAGGCTGTCCAATATGTTTTGTAAAGTTCCCAGACACCGGATTTATTCCCAATGTGTCACTTATCTTTAAATAACCAATCGCCTTTCCAACTTACGACTGCACGTAATTCAAAAAGTACTTTGACATGCGCCGATGGCAAGCGCTAAGTTCAATGCCGAAGGTTAAGTAACGTTTTTTAAACCCATCTACTCGAAAAACTATTTGTACACCTATCTCTGCATTACCCTATGTTTGACTGGTATAGAATGCTTATAGCATCAAGTCCGCCATTGTACCTATGAGTTGTACATAAAGTTTAAAAAAAAAAATAAAAAAACCCCTATGTTGTTCGTTCATGTCATTGATTGTTAAAAACAGTCTTTATTATGGGTACAAAAGATTCAAAGTTCAACGAACTGTCAAAGCCGCAATACTTGTTCGATGAGACGATAAATACATTAGAGTAGTAGGTAACAAACAAACAAATGAGTTGTGCACTGTTCAATTTCTTTTTTATCTTTAGATATATTTTGTTCATCCTGTTAACCTAATGGTAACCCATTTATACGGTTTTCGATATTTTTTAGGTCTGTCCTATTGGCCTTGTGATCAACCCTAATTGTCAAATCAAACATTCTTGCTAACGGTCGGTAAGTATAATAATAATAATAAGCAGTCGTTATCTCACCATGAGACTAACGCAACTTCAGAGGGCAGAGTAACAGCTTTCAAACATCACCTTCATCTTGTGATATAAACAAAAGATGTATTACAGGATGAATAGAAAGCTTACCACCCGCAGGGCTGCTTTGTGGCGAGCTGAATGTGTGTGGCGACGCTGCGGTCTCGAATGCTTCAGAGAGTCGGTCAGGGCCTCGTCTCCGGCTTGCCTTTGTTGGCTGGTTGGAGTGGATTTTCAAGAGCTCCCGCAGGACTCTCAACTCTGGCTTGCCTTGGTTGGCCGGCCAGAGGGAAGCTGCAAGAGCTACTAGCTCGGTGGTGGAAGTGTCATTATCAAGGGCGTAGCTACGGGGAAACCCGCTCAGAGTCTCCGTTGTCCCGAGACCCGCGATGGCGAAACCGGTGCCGCACCGCTCGACACCCCTAGCCACTCGCACCGGTTGCCCTCTGGCTGCCTTTATGGCATGACTTTGCTTGCCTTGCCTATTAAGAGAGGGCCCATCCAAAGAGTTGGCGAGTCACCACCTGCCTCGCGGACGGATGCTATAGGAGAATCAGGCCGGTGCTGTCTGTAATCCATAGTTTTTATCATACCGGTCCATTAAACACCCATCCTCATAACCTAATTCAAGTAGATTCCATATTAATGCAATAGTCCTGCATGTGCTGCGGCTAACCCATAACTGTACTAAATAGTGCAGTTGTGGACGCCCCGCTGCATGCATCCCATCACAATTTAGATTAAAACGCTCTACGGGCCTCTGCGCGTTGGACCTATGTCTCCGTGTAAGCCTCCCAAAGGGCCGGGTATTGTTTTAACACAAAAGTTAGAATAACACCCGTGATAAAGAGAAACATAATAATAATAATAACATACATACATAGACTCACGCCTGTTTCCCCGAAGGGGTAGGCAGAGGCATATTAAACGCCCACTTTTCGCTAGTGTTTTGATCCTACGTAATAGGTGGCGAGCCTATTGCCGCTTATCGGGATATTTTGTTTGCCAGAGCTTCGTCCGTTGATCAGCAGGTGCACCACTTGCGGGTGAGGTTGGCTTGGGACCCTAAGTTCTTGTTGGGAACCCTATGCACTAATACAATAATTGTGGCAAGAAAAATTTATTTCGGAAAGAAAAATAGAAAACTCTCACACATGCAACCTGCATGTCTGAGAGTTTTCCATAATGTTCTCGAAAGGCATATGAAGTCTGCCAATCCGTATTTGGCTGCACCTGCCGTCACCGTAGCCAAGTTTTGGGAACAGAAAATTTAACTTGAACTATTGATACGAAGAAGAAGCACCTTTTTTTAGTTGTCAGTAGAAAACCAAATACGGGCTTATCCTCCTTCTCTTGAGGAAGGTAGATGAAGTATTTTTCTCTCTCTTACAGACGTCAAACAGCTTAAAGCACCGCGATGTTCGACGACGTTTCGTAGAGGCGGGGCAAGACGAACTGCGGTCAGAATGCCCTACTGCAATCCTGCAGCAATGGGGCAGCGTGCTGATCTGGTACCTAGCCCAGCTCACAGAAAAGACGCCTACAGGAAGCATGAAAGAGATTATAAACAGTCATCATCATTATCATGATCTTGGGGTTCCAGCTAACCTCCAAGTAGGTCTTTAACACGCCTCCCAAATAGAGCAAATTAAACGTATGAAAACTTAACACATTTATACACACAATTAAATTAGTCTACAAATAATTTGTGTGTACCTAATGACTTGTAGAAACGTACGTTACAATTGGCTATAGTGACGTCACAAAAAAGTCATTATCATTACCCAGTAAGTAAGATTTCCCACAAAAATAGTCAGTTGCCGGTTACTCGTCGTTTACTTGTTAATTATGGCAAATGGACGCATTAGTTGTTTAGGGCTGTCCAAATAGTGCAATTTTATTGTTTGGCTAGCTCCAAGTTAATTAAAAATAGCTAAAAAGGATATATAATAATATTCTCCTGGCCTAACATTCATTCTATATAAAACTGTGCACGAAATGGAAGAAAGACCTCTGAGCTTTCGAGCCAATTATCGATTTATGCTTTCGCGATATGCAAACATAATGCAAGATTTTTTGTCTTTATCGTGTGCAACTATCGAATCTGTATAATTATACAATATGTTGATCTGCATTTGTTAAATCTTTTAATTATACAACCTAGACAGTATACTTATTAACCTAAAATTATTTCAAACGTGCGATGATAATAAGACCCAATTTTATTAAATATTACTTAGATAGTAAATCAGAATAAACCGTTTAATCGTGCAAAATAAGACTGTATCGCGCAGTCACTATAGGTACGTGTGCTCGTGTGTATTAGGCACCGGCAATAGTTATCAGCTGAGCGGCGGGGGCGGTCAATACACCGAGTTAATTTTCAAAGGGTCCGTGATGAGAAGGGCAATGTTGTGACTCCTGCATCCGGGAGGGCCATGGCGTTCGTGAGGAGGGCTATGGCGACCCTCAGGAGATTCATGCCGGCCCCATCCGGGAGGTCCATGGTGTTTGTGCTGAGGAGGTCCATGGCGACCCTCAGGAGATTTATTCCTGCCCCATCCGGGAGGCCCACGGCGTTCGCATACGGGAGGTGCGTGGTGTTCGTGTTGAAATTTTTTTTGTGAAACAAAATTTTACGATGAAGAAAATTTTTTTTTTACTTTAGTGACTTATTTTTTTATGTATTCGTATGCAGTTATAGTATATATTCATCACTTAATATATTTTGCAAATGCAAATCAACAGACAACGCACAGCAAAAGCATTGGACGCAAATGCGCGTATGGCATGTATATTCTTTGGGTATCGTAGGGGTAGGAAAGAATTTCCGGTAATTCCTACGGGATCGGGAAGTAACCGTTAAGTTTAAATACATAGAATGTGCGGGTGTAGCTGCGTTCATCTTATCGTACTTCCGACGTTTTGCTCATCTCATTACAGCCGAGGATGACCTTAAACTGGACTTGACCCATTAAATAAACTTGTATGAGGTTGTCGTATCAAAATGAAAAATAAATATTGTAAATAGCATATAAAATTGCTATGTATTGTATTTTGTTATTTTCCTAGACTGGTTAATATAAAGTTTGCCCTCTGTGTTATAAAACAATCAATAAAAACATACGTATACAAGTTTTTGTAACGGGAAATTCGAAAATATGTGCGAAGCCGCTGGCGTCGACTAGTACTAATACATAAAGCTGAAGAGATTTTTTGTTTGTTTACTTGAACGCGCTAAGCTCATGAACTACTGGTCCGATTTGAGAAATTATTTCAGTGCTAGATAGCCCATTTATCGAGGAAGGCTATACAACATCACGCTATGAGCTACGGGAGCGGAGCAGTAGCCCTTAATAATGCGGGTGTAACTGTGGGCTCGTCTACTTACATATAATTTGGGTCGAACTCTAGACAATCGACGAAGTGTTAAATGGCGAGGTGACCTTTTAAACCACTATACTATACCTATGCAGTAATCTGAATGTATCTGGAATGTAATATTCCACACTTAACGTCATCATCATCATCATCGCCTAGCGTTTTCCCAGCTGCATCCAGTACTTTTCCCTTGGAGACCGTGGTCCGCCTATTCTAACCAGTTTTGACAGAATATGGATAAATTTCACACTTTATTGATCTAATACAAAACTTTTACCTGCCTATAAATTAGTAACCTAAACACCTCTCAAAGAAAATTTTATAACGACACATCGTTTGTTATTACAAAAATGAGAACAAGATAAACAGTGACTCATAACTTTATCTTGAAATACGAGAATTACCAGATAGCCACACCCCTAGAATCGATTTCACAACATTAGATCACGTGGCTGCGTTATATATTCATAGCATGAATCCACAATCATCAGTCGAGCGAAAGCTTCGATAGGGAGCACATCAAAATGAGAGGACATTTTGACTACAAGTTTTTCGATATGCCAACGCATTTTGGACGTTGGGACCGCAGTTTCGGGCTTTGCGGTAGAGGTAGGCCCCCATTCAGTATGTATGGGTGGCCTCACTTCGACAGGCATGGCTGCAGGCCTTGTGGACTGCCTGGGTTTGATCATAGCCCTGAAAGACCAGGTCATCGTGATGAACATGGACCTCCACCGCTTCATGATGATAGACATGGTCCTCACGGACGTGACGGACCTCACAACCATAATCATCATGGATCCCCGGGATGCGGAAACCGTGGACCACCTCCACATCATGGACGTCGTGGCCACTGTGAACCCTCTGAACGTGATCACCATGGACCTCCCGGATGCGGCCGACATGGATCTCCTGAGGGCCGCCATGGCCCACCTCAACACGAACCACACGCACCTCCCAGATGCGGACGCCGTGGGCCTCCCGGATGGGGCAGGAATGGATCTCCTGAGGGTCGCCATGAACCTCCTCAGCACAAACACCATGGACCTCCCAGATGGGGCCGGCGTGAATCTCCTGAGGGTCGCCATGGCCCTCCTCATCACGGACCTGGATGTGGACGGCATAGGAGCCCTGACCACCGTCATAGATCCTCCGACTGCGGGAGATGTGCATCACCAGACCATGACCACGATTATCATCGAGGACCACGAGACCATGGATTTGGTCCCTGCCGCCAAGGTTTTGGCCCCCATTGCCCAAGGGACTCGTTTGCTTGGTTTGGTTTCGGACCCCATCGTCATTTCGGAACGAGATTTGGACACCGAAAACCTTATGAAAGACCAGGATCGCCATCCAGAGACTGTGGTAGATGCAAAAGTAGTCCTTGCTGCTCAAAAAATAAGAATCAAGAATCTAATGAAAACGAGCCGAGAAAAGAAAATGGACCATGCTGTGGACAGAATAAGGATCAAAATGCTACAGAGAATACAGTGTTAGTGCAAAAGATTGTTGTGGAAACAGCGCCGACAAGGCCAAGGTCTGTTTGAAGTGATGAGGGGACTACGTTTATATTCATTGATTATTAATTTTACACGTGTAGGGAATAGTAGCTTTTATAAGGAGTTTAAAGAGGCCAACTTACTAATTTAATATCAGTGACAGTATCACGGATTTTTTTGTGCCATGATAATCCCCAGTTGTGGATTTCTCCACACCAGGCATCAAAAGTAATCCAAAATTGAGTATGGTAGGCACCATACTCAATTTTGGTGTAGAAAGTACGTTATGTGCGACTCCCGAAAATGATCGGCCTTTTATAATTATGTTTTCCTTAGTGGCACGCCTCTATTTGCCAATTCCAATATTATTGTGCTTGAGTATATCATTAATATTTTGTGTATGATATGTATATAGATGTATACTTGCGGGCAAATCTAGAAAGAGAAGACTAAGGCAATATCGATTTAGCAAATAAGCACTATCCATATCAGACCACTTAAAGATACGCTACCACGCTTAAAGGTAAATAAAACATCCAGATTAGTAGAGTATATATTTGTATAATATTCATTATGATGTATTTATTACGGCGTTACTTCAAACAGTGTTTTTAAATAAAACCGACTTGGAAATGTCTTCAAACTGTAGGCCTAGGATATTTCGGTCAATAACGCACAAATTATTTTACTGCGTCACGCAATATGATGAGAACAGAATTATTCAAGACTACCTGTTCTGCGTATCCAAGAGCGCTGCTTACCAATACTGAAATGACACAACAATTTCTGTTGCTAAGCAAGGCTATGAAGCAGTGACGTGCATGGGCCAATATTAACATACAGAAAGTGCGCGATTTACACGTGTGATGTCTTCCAATATCTAATACGTGTATTAACACGTTCGCGGACACTCAACCATATTTTGCAAACCTACTATGACACTTAATGTTTGTATGGAATGCTATAGACGCACCATCGCTGGTAAAATGGACTAAGTACATACATAAAGTGACAACTGCGATAGCCCTCGCCTGCTTTAGCCGTTTCATCGCCTGTAAATTGTTTATAACTATATACATAGGAATTTATACTGTAATTATCATATTATCATTAAAATATTAGTGATATGTTATGTTTATTTATTTAGAAAAATCATATAAACTCACCTTTTCGGTACAACAATAATCACGTGCGAAAAAGGTTACAGCAGTTCCGCTCCTTGGGGCACTTACCGATCAACCGAACCAATCGCCATACAACTGTCGCTGCTATGACAGACGTGTCAGTGTGCGTGCGCACACAAAAAGTGAAGGGTAGCCTCACGTTTGACGGCGTAGAAATAGATGTTATAGGACACCCAGCGATTTGAAACTTTTGGTTTGGGGACACTTAATAACAAAATATAGGATAAAAGTATAGGAAATCGTCTGCTAAAGCCGTTGTGCCATTGGAGCGCAAATGAAATATACGGCTATAGCCGGTGCGTCACCCTGAGTAACTTACTGATGACTGCTATAACCGTCCTGTCCGCGAACGTGTTAAGTAATATTACGTGGGACCTTTTTTTTGTTTTTTTTTTGGTGTCGTTTTGGAAAATCCTCATGGAGTCCCTCCGCCCTGGGGGAAAGGCGAAGGGGACTGTCAGACTCTCACTAACTAAAAACCAACCCGTGTTCCTCATGTACCCATGTGTTGGACGTTCGGGTATCGCTGAAACATTCGTCGCTACACCCCGACGGGTATTGGCCTGCCAGATGGTCAGGCGGGCTCCGAACAAATCCCCTTGGCGGCGGATGAAGGTGTTGGGCTCCGCCGCCAAAACACCCATCGGCCGCAGAGGATAGGGAGGAGGACGGCAACCTGGCAACACCGCACCTCCTCTCTGCGGCCCCACCGCGACGCAACAATGTTGTGCCCCCATTTGGTCGCAGGAGATAGGGCGCGCGGCAACGTAACACTGACACGCCTCTCCTCCCGCGACCGCGCCCGACTGCGACGGACAGACAGAACGGTCCCCCGCAACCGCACCCTTGGACTCTAATGCCACGCCACTGAGCCCGATTTTCGGCTTTTCGTTTCCAGCCGCTACCAGCCACTTTGCTTAGGTATATTGTCTTTCCGGCCAGGTAGAGTCACGATATTTGTTTATACTGACTTCTAATTTTGAATACACGGTTTGCATCGTATTTAAATGGCCACCTCGTCACTTGACTTGCTGTATACACATGACAACAATTCAATTTGTGTGATCCACAACTTTTTGTTTCGTAGTTGTTTTTTTTTTTAAGTCTTAACAGACACACACCTGCTAAACAGGATGAATGCCTAGTGTCTTTATTAAAAAAAGTTTCTATATATATACATATACATACAACTGAAGTTAACATAAAAGCGTTTTAAAACCATGCAAATTCCACGCACTCTTCGGGAAAAACCAGATTCAAATCAATTTTATATTTATTGTTGTATAAACGTGATCAGAAAATAAAATATTAATAGATATGGAGAGATATACGAATAACAATATGCTTGAATTTTAATTAATTTATTCAGACGCAGTGAGTAAAAATACCAATTTTGTGATGTCCTGATTTGTATTCTCATAATATTAAATGAATATTCATAGTACAATGAGAAAATAACGATAGCATAGTGAAGATACCAACAGACCGCTATGCAGAGGGTTTCAGGTTCAAATCCAAGGCCCGCACCATTGACTTTTCGAAATATGTGCGTATTGAATCGCTTGTCTCATGCCTCGGAAAGCGCGTTAAAAATTTCGGTCACGGCTGTCATGAAAATCTTTGACAGCCATTACAGGTAGTCAGTACCTCTGAATAAACTCACATTAGTCTAAACTATGTAATTTCGTTATATTTTTCGGTTGCGGAGGTCAGACAGTCGCTCTGTGGAAATGTTAATATTCAGTCAAATCCGGTTAGTCTAGTAAGCGGAGCACGGGTTCAATTCAATTTCATTGATTCAGTTTTTAAAATGTAATAATAACATAATAGTTCTTATGAGTTGCAATTGGGATAACGCTAGGAGGATGGCTACAATGAAAAATACAACATCATCAGTCTTGTTTCAATCTCACCCTTTGTTCGACAAGGGTCTCTTCACCTGATTTTATTTATTTATTTGGGATAAACAAACAGCAGCAGCATATCTGCGCAAATAATAATAACCAAATATATTATATAAATGTGAAACTCTCACCGTTATCCACAGCATATACATTTCATATAACTATACTAATGAACAATCTATGCGAGTAAGACTACAAGACTGTTCAAATAACTTTACATCGGATCCTTAAGTTTCCTTAACAAAGCAGACCGAAATCTATTTGCTGACACTGATGAAATCTAATTCTGTAGTTTCTGAACAAAAGTCATTATAGTTTTTGCACAAGCGACGTAGAGGCGCCCGCAGACCAGCATTGGTGCGGCAATGGGACACAGCAAAAAGAGGACACCTCTCGTCTAATAACAGTTCTTGGGACACAGTAGCATAATTATTTTATTAGTAATCTCAGAGCAGTTATACCTGTTATAGCATACGTCGAAAAGAAACATAATTTCTAGATATAAACGTCTTATGGGATGGGTTAGGTAATAGTCCACCACGCTGGCAAAGTACGGATTCGTAGACTTCACAAAGAAGAACATTATGGAGAAGTGATAAACAAGCCTGTTTTCTCACGATTATGAATTATAATGTAAGTGGGTTTGAAGTTGAAACTCCTTGCACAGCAGTCCGTTGATCATTCGATTAGGCTATCGCTGCTTCTAAATAATTGCCTACTGTAACTTATATTCTTCACTACATAGTATAAAACAAAATCTGTCTTCTGTCTGTCTGACCATATTTATGTTAAATCTTAAAAACTACGTTACAGATTTAAGTGCGGTTTTCTATTGAATAGAATGATTCAAGGGTTTATATGTATAACTGACGCGGGCGAAGCCGCTGGCGTCGTCTAGTTTTTTTATATATCAAAGTGTTTGCTATTTTATCCTGAAAATAATAGTGCAGTGAATGAATATTTTCCTTCTGTTTATTAACTGTTTGACTTACATATTAAGAAATGATTGATTTACTAAATCGCTGGTTCTTCAAAGGTAAAATTTTTAACACAACTGCCTTGGCTTGCAATATAGACACTCACAGGAAATGGTTTTACTACGGTGGTACTTATTGCCTCCGTAGTCCCGGGTGCGATTTCCGGGTTGGCCAAAGTGTTTTTAAAAATTCTCAGCAGCAGCACGGCGTCTGGCAATGTGCTCAGTAACGGCAATAGACTCGCCGCCTATGATGTGGAACCTAAACATTCATAACATGGTGCCTTGTGGGTGTAAAATTACACCTCTGCCTCACCTAGGAATACAGGCATGAGTCTTTAAAAATAATATCATTCGTAATAGTTGTACGGGCTGTAATTTGACCTATTTATTCACAATAGGTCAAATTGCGGCCTTCAGAAAACCACCAATTATAAAAACAACAAAAAGTATTGCGAACATAAAATAATACCTACCGTAACACCACTTAACAAATTAAATATCAACCTCACTAATTAAGACAATAATGGCTTTTTGTACTTACCGACCAATAAAACTTCATAACTTACCTACTTTAATTACAAAAGTGAACAAAAAAAAGCAAGTTTTAATTAAAAAGCCCATTTGAGTAATTGGCTTCCTTGTTAGTAAGACCCTGAACTCAATTATAATGATCTATTTAGTGTATATTACATTTGAAAACAGTGAAATTGTTATTATCTGTATTAATATTTTACTTTACTCACTGACTGATAGAAAACGCATAGTGAAAACGATGTACAGCCGAATTTCAGCTTCCTGCGCTCGATAGTTTTGGTTGTCAATCAGTCAGTAACACAAGATTTTTTTATAAAGAGATGAATTATAGCTACTGAAACTAGTATGTACATGTTAAAGGTATAAGGTTACCCTTTACAGACTGCCTAGACTTGAATCAGATAGTCGTTAATAAATTATCTCAGAAAATTGGGTATTTTATAAGTCCACGGTTGACCGTCCACAAGGCAAATCACCATTTCGGTACGACTAAATGCGCTTAAAATCCCTCTCTGCCTACCCCTCAGAAAACATAGGTAAGCTATCAGATGACTTATAAAAGGTACGTGCAAGATATTATACCACCAATGTAGCCAATTTAATAGGTCTTTACAACGTATTAAAATCACGCACTAAACGGTTGATTTGCTCATACATTGACTTGTTGAACTAGTGTTATAAACTCTGTATATCTCTTGGTACGCTAAGGTTTTGCAGCTGTTTGCAATATATTATGCTAATTAATTTTGCGGTTATACGTGTAGAACCTTATAATAAATGTTACACACTGCTGTCGAAAATGGCCATCAAGTTGGATACGATAATTTTTTGACAGAATTGGAAAAATCCTGGTTACAGACAGTGCCAGTGGACAGTGATAGAAAAGGTTCTTTAATTCACTCAACTGCCGCATTTGGACTAAATCCTGTGTCGCGGGGGACTTTACAAACATACAACTAACGGACACAATGAACACCCAGACTCGAAACAACAATTTATGAATCACACTAAGTGTTGTCTCGTGCGAATACTGACTATTTCTAATCATGAGCTTCATTAAATTGCTTATGGTCATTCTACGTGGTACGGACAAGTGCCCGTACCTTGTAGAATGACTACTTAAAATATTAATCACCCACCCACTATCATGAAGATATTTGACAGGCGTTATGTGTAATCACTCTTAAAGTTTTAATCATTGAATATGCTTAACCTTTGATTTATGATGGTTTGACGGTCAATGTTCTATAACAACAACAATTTCAATTTTAGATTACTGATTTTAGCCCACATACACGCAATGAGCGATATTTAGTTCAATCTATCGTAATTGTTTACAGTAATAGTTTATAGTTTACTAAATGTCAATGGTAAAATTATTGGTAATGACAGTAGGTCTTTAATGGCAGCGATAGCTTAGTGGAGATACCAGCAGACTGCCATGCAGAGGGTATCGGGTTCGAATCCACGGCGCGCACCAATGACTTTTCGGAGTTAAGTGCGCATTGAATTGTTAATTATCACTTTTCCCGTGCCTCAGAGAGCACGTTAAGCCATCGGTCCCAGTTGTCATGAAGATCTTTGACAATCGTTACAGGGTGTCAGTACCTTCTATAATAAGCTGACACTAGTCTAAACCATGGCATATCGCTACATAACCTTCGGGTTGCGGAGGTCAGACATACAGTCACTCCGTGGAAAAGCTAGTATTCAGCCAAATTCGGTTAGATTTGTAAGCGGACCCCAGATTGAAACTGGGATAACGCTAAGAGGATGTTGATGATGACAGTAGGTCTTGAATGGAATTGAATATTTGGGGAAGGTTAACGACACAGTTCTCGAATAAGTATGTGTTTCCATTTCATTTTTTTTGTTCACTACGGTGGAAACTCTCCTTATGAGCCATCTCATCTCGACGCCAACCCGGCCAGAGGGTGATTGACCGGGCTTGGGACTGGCGGAGGAGGTGTGTGGAAGCTCTTCCCTAAAGGCGGGGCATACCCACTAAAACTACCGCAGTATCCCTACGGGTCCCGTGTAGTGGCGCAGTCACGCGATTCACGAATAGCATACTTTTCCGTGACCCCGCCCGGGATTTGCCCGTCGTTGATGTGGGCGGGCCCCGTCTCGTTATAACTTGGGAGGCGGTGCGAGAACTACGCCGGATCCTTGCCTTTTGGCGGACGGGGAGCTGTCCCAGCGCTCCACGTGAACCCCCACCCGTGATCCCACGGGTCTGATTGTATATTCTAATGAATTTCAAAAAAATAATCTTTGTAAAATTAATGAGTTATTTTAAAAATATTAAAGTGAATACACTCTATTCCGTCACTCTTATGATTCAATAGCGTATTCTGATACGACTAAAGAACAGGCAGATTGAGTAGACGACTAAATCTTTAACATATCACCCGAGGTTTATAATTATAAATAGTGTGGTTGCACCATTTTCATAACTATGATTTTTTTCGATTCAAGAATTGAAACAAAGTTGACACAGTCTATAGTTGGTTATTGCCGGAATTGTTTTCGTGTCAGAAAAATGTTATCGCAACCATTTTTCTGGCTACTGCCGGCATTGTCTACTTTATATAAATATATGTGTTACGTAACCATAACGATAACGACATTAATTCTTTCCACAGATTTGTTCATCAGTTGGCCAACATGTTGGCGATTCTTCACGCCTGTATTGTTCAATTAATAGTCTGTTTACATTCGTTATCAGCGCAGAACACACCTAGAGTTACTACGTTACCGTTATTACTGGCGGTAATGTCTAGTTATGAGCTATTCCTTACCAATGATCGTTAGCACCATGTTCACACGATTTACGACCTATAAACTGATGAAATACAGTTCGTTTTTGCATAGTGATCGTGTTGTATTTGCTCGTGTTGTGTTGTTTCGTTGATAGATTTTGGGCAGTCGATTAAAAGAAATGGATAATTTTTGATTTCTGCAATACATTCAATAGAAAATCAATTATTATAAACCATATATAGCTGCAATACATATCATGCCCATCAGCGCGCAACGCAGCCGAATGGCCAAATTCCGAGCATAATTCGCTGTCTTCGACTCGCCGGCCACTAGTCGCCCTCCACTCCTCTGACACGTGCAAGCGCTGACCCATGTAACCACAATATTATGTACCTTGCTCTGATTGGTTGTAGCGAATTGTATCGTAGTTTAATCTACCAGTCTTTGTTATACTTATTTCGTACAAATCGACGGAAGAAAGCGAAATTGTCGTTACTTGAATAAGCCAACTTTACGCCAGAGCCAAAAAACTATTTCAAAAATTCATAACTTATGTATTTATAGAGATAGAAAGTTGAAAATTGGTATATATTTATTTTAATCTAAGGCCTATCTGATGCTTTTGTCTAAATGTTACTAAAGTTTGTGTATCATTGATTTTTCACAAGTTACGCCAATTCATGTTTCAATTTGAGGCAGCAGAAATGTTGTATCTGTGAGATGCAATGTATGGACAACTTAGACAGACATGTTTTTAGGGTTCGTACCTCACAAGGTAAAAAAGGAACCCTTATAAGATCACTTTCTTGTCCGTCTGTCTGTCTGTTTGTGTGTCTCTCCGTGTGTCACCACCGATTTTCTCAGAAACGGGTGGACCTAGCAAATTTAAATTTAAATTGGGTCAACCCGATAAATAGATATGGTCAGAATTAGATTTTTGCGAAAACCAAAATTAACCTTAATTTTCAACTCTTTTTAATTTTCGGAATTTTTCCTTTACTTGTGCTGTAAGACCTTGGTTTGAACCAAAATTGACAATTCTAGGTCAACCGGAAGTACCCTATAGGTTTTCGGTCGAAAACCTTTATGGTAGTTCCCGTTGAACTAGAATCAAGCAATTTGGCCAAAAGCAGGGTCTTACAGCACAAGTAAAGGAAAAATTACAAAAAAAAAAAAGTGGAAAATTTAAGGGTGTCCTCATACATACATAGTAGACTCCATTTAAGATAGTCCTCTAAGTTGTATGGGCGCTCATACAGATTTAGAGGACTAGCGTAATTAGCACCAACCTCAAATAAGGTAAAATGAGTACGGAACCTTCAGTGCGCGGGTCAGACTCGGACTTGCCCGAATTTTTTTTTTTGAGCTACAGATTTGCTGTATCTTAAGTATGAAACATTCGATACATGTTTCATTTAGCTGTATGTCGTTTATTTTATTAAATTGCATCAAAAATTTGTTTTAACTACAAATAGGGCGACAGATGTTTTATAAATGAAATGTATCTGGAACTGAATATTTTATGAAATTTTGGAAAATGTTATAATCAACTGACTATAAAAAAGAACATACAGGCTATTAAACGGTAAATATATTTCTGCAATATGACGCTGTCCTATTGATAGTTAAGACGTTTTCTGAAATCAAAATATCGATAGTGAAACTGATAGTACTATAACGCTACTGTATTACAGCCACATAATGCAGATAAATATTGCCCTTTTAGAAACTCTTTACAAAGAAAGTTACGTAAAACTATAAAAATCTCAACTTAAGCAGATTATTTCTTAATCACAACCCTCTTCCTCTTCATCAGTTTCAAGCAAAGTATCTTTAACTTTCTTGTCGTGTTTTAATTTCAAATATTCTTGAAAACTCATCTAAAGAAAGAGAAACCCACCACGCATCCTCGGATTGACCACCCCAACTATTGGTAAAAAAATCAAGGTACGATATTTATCAAAACTTAATTTACTTCTGAATTTTCTTTTTGTACCTATACTTTTGCTTGATTCTTGAGATGTTGTTCTATTGTTGGCTTCAACATTTGTATCGATGAGAATTGGACTTGAGACTTGGACTTCATAATTAGCATTCCTAATTTCTTTTTTTAATTCATAATTCTAAGAAGAACTTTTATGAACGGTAAGTAAGCAATCTTTATCTTCTAGTGAAGTCTGTCTGTCGTGAAGTTAGACTTTTGTGGTACCTATTGTATGGAAGCAATCTATTGATTTTTCAGCAGAAGAATTTTCAGCAGCGCAAAGTAATGTTTGTACACGACAAACGTTTTGTAAGCAATCTGTAATATCTTTATTTTCAGGAGAGTCTTCAGCAGTGCAAGGGAACTTCGTAAGTGTGTTAGGTAAGCAGTGTTTATTTCCATAAAAATCTTCAGCAAAGCAAAAAGACTTCATAAGTGTGTTAGGTAAGCAGTCTTTCTTTGCATGAGAATCTTCAGCGGTGCAGAGGACTGCAAACGCGTGTAAGGTAAGCAGTCTTTGTTTTCATAAGAATCTTCAGCATATACCTACTTCTAGACTCACTAGACTTTCGTCAGAATCAACAGTAACAAAACAATTGGAAGTGCTAAAACTAAGCAAAAATCCAAGGACGTATCAATAAAAAAATGATCGTAGTATAACGAGACCCAGATCATTCGAAGCGGTATTTTTTTTATACAAGAATATGGTATAAAGTGATTTAGCTCAAAATGCGAGTTACGACATTTTCGCTTTCGCCCGTCGATATATTTAGGTTAAGTTTATTTTGTAAATATTATTAAATTCTCTATACAACAACAAGATCAGATTTCTCATTCTGCACCTTCGCAAGCAACTACAGTCCCTACCTTACACATGTATTATATATTTCAAGCGATAAGTGATTGAGGTAAATCATAAGCACGCTAGAGCTGGTTTGGTTAAATGCAAGGTGACTTGGAGTCCGTCCATTTTTTAGTCTAACTACTACTATTTGTCACACAAATTGTCGTTTCGAGTCCTGGTGTTATTTTCGTACTTTGATTGAGTGAATATAAATACTACCGAGTACGCTTTATGCTTACAGTGGCCAATGCATTAAAAAATGTATAAAGCATATAAGCTATATACTGGTTTCTTGAAAGAATTATTTATATGTTGTATGTTGGTACGTAATCATATAAAAACTGGTTTTATATTATCATATGCTACGTAAATCCCACAAATCCATTAGCTTGTCTTCATCCACATCACTTCTATATCAATAAAATGTCTATTTTGGATGCCTAAGGCGGGGTTTGAAGCTTGAGTTTTGTATTTGACTGATCACATCGGCTCCTTGTTTTGGTTCAAGTCTATATTGAGCTTAATTATCGAAGGCGATGGAATAGTATAACGTCATTTATCTTAATAATAAATAATAACTCAGCGCTCAACCATTCCTCGCCATAGTAAACAACATGATTTTCTCCATAGAAATATATTCTCTATGATTAATATTTTGAATTGCAGCTGAAGTGTTTTTTACCAGTATTTTGATATTTTGGAGAAAACTTGTTAAAAATAATATAGCTTCAATGGGATCGATAGCAGTTCATTTAAAAAGCACCTACAGTAAATTGTGATGTTAAAACATAGTGTAAAGACCGTTCATGATATCTATATACCTAGTACATAAATCCATGTTGCAATTTTTGTTAAGAAGACAATAGGCTTAATCCTTTTTTTGTTAATAAAATCAAATGCGTTTGATTATAATCACTATAGTCATTCCTCTTTCTCACTTAAATCATGCATTCAAAAAAATCGTTATGAATAAAAATTTATAAAGTACTAGAAGAGCTACGTTTTTCCTGGCGGCATAGGAATTTCGAGAAATCCTTTCTTAGTGCGAAAGTGGCAAATTTCAGCTTCCTGCGCCCAATAGTTCTTTTTATATACGTTTGTGTCGAAGTATTATTGTTTACTAGAGGACAACAGCAGATACGCCAGCACATTTTTTAAATTTATCTGTTTTGACCGATGCCGTGGGTATTTCGGTAAATCCCTTCTTAATGCACCCCTACGGTCCCCAAGGAACATACATGCCAAATTTCAGCTTCCTGCGCCCAATAGTTTTGGCCGTAGCTTGTCTGTCAGTCAGTCAGTAACGATTTTATATATATAGAAGATTTTACAAAAAATAACACTTTTAAATACAAAATAAAAACGCCAAATTGTACACACCGTTAGTTGGCTTGAGAGGCAGTAAGCTCTCTGTCAGTCAGTCAGTCAGTAACGCAAGAATTCTATATATACAGGTAACATTTTATAATAAATCTTTTCCTGTGCGGATTGAGTAAGTCAGTTGGCTTTTTCACGTTAATGACTCCGTTACCTACGTTTTGTCTTGGCTCATTCCGCCATGTCACATGTCACACTACGTTAAGAATGTCGTTTAAGAATACCCTTGTCTTGTAATTCATCCAATATTTCTCTCACTTTATGTCATATGTATATTTAAAAATTAAAATGCTTATTAATGTGTGCCTCCGTGGTCCAGTGGATAGCTTATGCGGTTGCTGGTCAGGAGGACCGAATCCCGGGTCGGGCAAAAGTGTTACTGAGTTTTCACCATATTATCAGCATGGTATGTACAAATATTGTAAAGTTTCGTAAACGTTTTTCATGTACTCGTAAATGTAAAATTACACTCACTAACTACATGAAACATTATTTTCTCAGGCCCATCGCCCATCGGCGACACCAGTAATGAAAAAATAACTTTATATGTCGAAGTCACATCAAAGCTTACAGTCATACAAATAATGAAATCAGGTAAACAGTTCATCTATCTTAGATAATGCATTTAGTAACTACTACTAAATGCAATTGCTGACGATTGTAATAGCTACTTAGTAGTCTTTATAAAATTTGAGGAGGTTCCACGTTCGATTCCCGGGTCGGGCAAAAGTGTTACTGTTTTTCCGAATTCTCAGAAGCAGCACGGAGTTTAGCAACGTAACGCCGGGTAACGGCAATAGGCTCACCTCCTATTACGTGGGACCTAAATTCATAAGGAGAATTAGAGTTGTTTTATTTCACTTCTGCCTAGCCCTTTTATATATCGTCACGCCTGGGGATACAGACGTGACGATATAAAAAAAGTAACTATAGCTCAAACGACCAAGATTATTCCACGATAGCCACTTAATTCGATGTTCAATCATTCCTTTTCATATAATTTCATACCTTTCATCGTCCCCGCCTTAAGCCAAATCAAATGTGGAAGTTATAATTATATGGAACGTGAGGTATCGTTTATTTAGCTATTTATACAAATCTTATGACGAGTTAGTCGGTAATTTGGACGAAAATTACCGACCAACTCACATACGAGTATACAGTGTGATATAATGAAGAACGCGATAGAACTTGGTTGATTAAACCAAGTTCTAAAATCAACATCATCATATCGGCCGGGAGACGTCCACTGCTGGACATAGGCCGACAAGGACCGGTCCTGAGCCATACGCATCCATCCGCTGCCCGCGATCCCAACAAGATCGTCAGTCCATCTTGCCTATCTCTGCTACGACGTCCGGTGCGCGGCCGCCAGTTTCAGAACCTTTCTGCTCCAACGGCCATCGGTTCTTCTGGTTATATGCCAGAATAATAGCCTATTAATGAAAATTATATTTTACAAGAAAGATGTATTATAAAAATAACAAGACAATAGATAAATGTAAACAATGCAATTGAGGCTGTATGAACCATACCTACTCTGAATATTGTTCACAAAACCATTCTGTATACAGCGACGGGTCTATTTTGAGTCGATTGGCGTGAATGATTTGATCATTCGTCTCTATTTGCTTTGAATTGGCGATTGGCTTCCTCTTTGACTTGAAGATTCTAGGAATACTTTTTAGATTTAGCTTTACAGGAACGATAGCCAGCATTTGATGTAAATGACACTAGATTTGGCTCGCAGTTCCAAGGGTAAAAGTAATTTGGTAAAAGTATATATTTATTTGCAGGGGTAATAGCAGAAAATATATCTTAAATAAATAATTATGTAAAAAATCCACAGTCTCAGAAAAAAACAGTCTGAAATAAAAAACGAAAGACTGATTCAAATTGAAAAAAAGCCACCTGGTTCTAAAAAATCAAATAAGTAGTCACAGAATAGTGACTATATTGTATGGTTAAATTTCTTGAAAATAGGCTCATAATTTATCCACTTTCGGAAATCATAGAATTTATTCATTTTAATTTTAATATATATATTTCATGTGTGCTGTATGTCACTGAACTCCTCCTAAACGACTGGACCGATTGTGATGATTATTTTTGTGCGTATTCAAGGGAACTCGAGAATGGTTTAAATTCACAAAAATTGCGAATATCAAAAAGAAACATATGGCACGACATGGTGGCACGAAGTTCGCCGGGTCAGCTCGTCCCATTATATTACTAAAATATCAAAATTATGATCAGTACTTATTTTTGCTTTTATTTGTCAGTTTATATCGTACTGTTACGAGCTGGGGTTCGGTGATAAATTAAATACACTATGCAACTAAACTGTACTTTATTTTACACACTACAAACACTATAAGTACACGCTTAATTTTCAACACTAATCAAACACTATTTCACACTACTAGAAAACACTTCCGTCTTACTTAAACTTCGCACTCCTTCGCTTGTTGATCGCTTTCAGTATACAACTGTAGCTGTGTTGACTCGCGCGTTCACGCGGTATTTATACCAGCCGGATAACAAACTAGTCATTTCCAGACTTCCTGAGAATGTTCTCGCAAAAGTCGAAACATTCTAGAGTTGTGTCATTGTTCTAGTAATCAGCAGCAACGCCATCTATTAGAGGATAGATGAAACACTGATGTAACCGTTCTCTTCTAGTTCTCTCATTCACCGATAGATGGCGTTATTTTCAAATAACGCCATTCGTAACAGTACTATGAATCTGTTTGCTATTGTTACATGTAGTGTTAACCTTTTGTAAACTGAAAAGTTTTCCTTCGTGTTAACACCCCATGATTATAGTAAATAGTACGAGTAAAATTTAATCCCATTCATTGGTATACAACTAAAGATCATGTTCGCATCTAACCGCTTGCTTGCCCGTGTTATATGGCATATAACATCGCATCTCAGTCTACTTTGCCCGTGTCATACTGTATATGACATGGCTCCCGCGGTCGAAAGAGTGAAATATACTCGTCTCTGTCGCTCTAGGGCTTAGTTTGTATTATGTATCTCGTTTCTACGTTAAATTTCCCGTCATACTAATCCCAGTCGAGTTTCGACTCCATAGAGAAATTAAAAAAAAAAAACGTTCGTTGTCAATGTTGTCATTGAGTGTTGAGTCGGTGCGGAATGTGCGGAATGTGTGAGTGTATTTGTGCTGCTTTTTCTGTTAAATTTAGTTTTATTCTTTAAGATCTATTGTGTTTATCAAGGTATGTAAATAACTAACACGTATATATAATAATTCCAGCATGAAATATAAGATTTGACTTTTTTCGAGACTTTAAGTAGATTTTGGCGCGCAACAGTGATTTTACTGAGAGCATGGGAACTGTTTCAGAAATGTTCATATTACTCAGAAGTGGTGAATGCTATCCGTATGATTTCTTTTTGTTTTAAAAGAATATGAGACTACTTATTTATTGTTTATTTATTTGTATGTTTAAAACTGTTATTTGTGCATTATATGGCCTTATCAAATTTAAGATAAATTACGCCGCGCGGCGCCAGGTAATGGTTTGGAATCAGAGGCCTGTAATTCATAAATATGTATAAACAAGTGTACTTTTTTATTTTTATCTTATTATTTAATATATAAGTAACGTAATTAAAAACGATATGTCACCGCTTTAAGTTTTGAGGTATGAACTTATAAATACAAAGCGAGCTCTAAAACGCGCTATCTCAATTTCAAACGAGCATCACTCGACACCAGAGTCGTAATCTAAATAAACAAAGATAACATTGTATAGTTAGTTTCATAACAAACATAAATAATATAACACTTGGCAACCTTTCAAAACAAATTGAGTCACAAGGACCGATTGTATGGAACCCGACCCGCGCGCCGAGGCGATAAAAACGCGCGGGCATTTGATCGTTATCGCTTTCAAGTGGCCGGGCAGAGGGGCCGGCGTGGGTTGCGGCGCGGAGCAAGCAAGCGGCTAAACGGCCACTTAGTGGCTACATTATTCAGTGTTATGATTTAGTAATACTCAACAATTGCTTGTAATACGATAACCGCTACAATGCTGTACCGACTTGATATTATGATGTCATTGATCAGAGCGTGTAGATAATTGATCAACAAAGGCACAACATGTACAATGTAATATCAGTTGTAGAATTCGGAGTATGCAATTAATCTGTGTTAGAAACTGCCAATTTCGAATTTCGAACTCTATACACATTTTGTGTCGTGGGTTAAAAGGAACGTCCAATACTCTGAGACTAAGATCATACAACCTTAATACAGACACCGTGTAATAGCCATACATATTTCCCGCTTTAGTGGGCGTTTAATATGCCTCTGCTCACCCCTTCGGGGAAACAGGCGTGAGTCCATGTACCTATAAATGTATGTATTTTTCGCTTCCAAAATATTCTGTCCAAATAAGAATATAATTAAACCGTAAACATTTGCTTGTTAATCACCTGGTAAGTGCAGCGACAGGCAGTTGAAGTACCTATCGGATTCAGGTAGGCAAAACTTTGAATAAGTCTGTAATAAGGTGTTGAGTGATATATAGAATGTAACGAATACACGCAGCCGTTGATGTTCTGGAAGGATTATTTATCAAGCAGCAAGTCTGACAGATGAGACTTATGAAGGAACAGCAGAGTTATCTAATAGTTTTTGATAGGTTGTGGCAATTTTCTATTAATTCTTAAGAATATTTTGGAACTGTTCGTACATACGCTTCTTCTTTGCTAAAATGCTATAAGGATGTTAATTTGGAAATCATCATCATAACCTTTAATGATCTGATCTGTAAAATGGAGGTAACTCGTGGTGTAAACTAACATATTATTAATTGCTGCGGGTTCATATACCGCCATTATTTGCGACATACTGTCTTCGCGAGTTGCCTACATTAAAAGATGTAAGTCAATGCTCCTTTCTTTGACATTCATTTGACTTTCACTTTCTTATAAATATTCTGAAACTGTTAGGTAGTAGATACCTTCATAGAATCAATCGCCACAGCCTTTCACTTAACCTACAACCATATTCGCTGCAGCGGTAATTCCTTTACCGTGTGTTCACTCAACGGAGGGTGCTGCACTTAATTTGTGCTTGTTTAGCATCACGTGCAAATCCGTCCTTGTCACGGCATTGGTGGTTAAACACAAGTAGATTTTAGGTGATAGCAATTGGAATTGAGGTGAAGTAAAATGCCTGCGATGTGAAGAAAATGTGATGAAAATTAAAAGCGTTCATAAGGAGTCTTGACTCCCCATTTAAAATAGATCAGCAAAGTTATACAATTTTTCTTTTAGGTCACGACTTGGCTGAGAGACTGCTTATGTAATTAATTGCCGGTGCTTTTACGCTTTGGAGGTCACGTTAAATCCTCTATGCCAGTTCTTGATTAGGACAAGAATCATTAGGCCCCGAAGCATCCATCAGAGGCCTTCAGACGACCTATAAACTTCGACTGTAGACAAAACCATACGAAAATGATCTAAATTGAGCTTTTCTGCTCTCTGAATGTGCCATAAAATCATCAGTATTCTAAATAATACTTGAAAATCTTTGCAATTTCACGCCGCATTATTATTGTTTTCCAAATACCTTGCATATTGGTAAAATCTAAGTATTTTTTTCCAATTAAGGTGCACAACAATACTAGAGAATCCACATCAAATAGTTTCACGTGCAGGGAGAGGGTGGGCTCCAGAAAATATTGCCCCGAGTAGCGACGTAACACAACGTCGCCGAGTGGACGTTAGTGATGGAATCTTATCGATAACAAAAATAATCGATACTAAATATTTTAAAACTTTCCGCGACATTATCAATATTTTTGTTACGCGTCTATATCGCGTAATTATTTGAAAATAAAACTTATATTTGTTTCGAACTTTCATCATAAGTTACTCCTGCAGTCACGAGATGACTCATGGTGACGTCGAGACAAATATAAGGGATTACACGTTTTATTTTCAAATAAGTGTACCCTAAATGGCGTTATAAAAGGTAAATATGTATTTATTATGTAACGTGTCTATAAACCCGTTACAAAAATGTTACAATAGTCGATAAACCTTTTAGCTTGATACTTGTAAGTTAAGTATATTTAATTAAACTGAAATTACTGTCGGCACCCAACACTTACATGATTTATATAAGTAAATGCACAGAAGTATTTGTAAAGTGTGATTGGACAACATTTTCTCCAGACAATAGTATATAGTAAACTAGTGGCTGCTAAAACAGTTTTGTGACAAGATACTATCATTGAAACGCCCGGAAAAATAAGACTATAGATATGTTTTACAAAATAAATTAGATAACTAAGCTGCAATAATCGTTAATGGTAAAGGAAAACCATTTACTATATAATACTTAAAATACACTACGAGGTTTGTATTCTTTCTTTATTACGAATATAATTCTTATTACGTAGATGATAATATTTATAGACTCACGCCTGTATCCCCGAAGGGGTAGGCAGAGGTGTAATATAATACCTACATTTCGCCATTATTTTTGAAGTCCCACTTAATAGGGGGCGAGCCTATTGCCGTTACCGGGCACATCACCAGAGACCGTGCTGCTACTGACAATTCGGAAAATCCAGTAACACTTTTTGGCTGACCCAGAAATCAAACCCGGGACCTCCGATCAGCAGTCGCATACGCTATCCACTGGACCACGGAGGCAGTCACCTAGATGATAATAAAACTAATACAATAATATTATATTTATTAATTACTTGAAATGCGATCGTAATTATCGCGAAGAGTGAACATTAGATGCACTAACGTAGACGGTCGATTGGATAGTAAATTTCATCGACATTTTTCTTTCGATATTTACAACATCACTACGTTAAAATGCCTGTCTCGGCGCTACACGACGTTGTTGCCCAAGAAAATATGTCACACGTAAGATAATTGGCAATTATTATATTCATCACAAAATCAAAATCTGCAACATTTTCCATTCCACGCTTTTGAAATTTGAATCGTTTGCTGCAATTTATGTGCATAATATGATACTTTATATCTATTTTCATTGTTTTATTGTTTACAGATACTTAATCTTCCGTATCATCAAAGAGATGAGCAGAACTCTATTCAGCTTATTTTTTATTATTTATGTTTTTACACGATTACGACACAAAGCAATAGCTTATTAGAGATACCAACAGACTGGCATGCAGAAGGTATCGGGTTTGAATCCACGGCGCGCACCACTGACTTTTCGGAGTTATGTGCGTATTCAATTGTTGACTATCACTTGCACCATATCACGGAGAGCACGTAAAGCCGTCGGCTCCGGCTATCATGAAGGTCTTTGACAGTCTTTATAGGGCATCAGTACCTTCTAATAAACTGAGACTAATCTCAACCATGGAATATCGCTATCCCTTCGGATGCGGAGGTCAAACAAGCAGTTGCTCCGTGGCAAAGCTAATATGCAACCAAATCCGGCTGAACTAGTAAGCGGACCCGAGGTTGAAATTGAGATAAGGCCAAGAGGATGATGAAACAATAACAATACACGATTTAAGATTTCATCATCTTTTAGTCTGTAGACATCAACCTTTGATAGATGGGTCTCTTCAATGGCACGGCACTGAACTCAATTTTTGGCACCTCATTGTCAGTTCCAGGCAGACACTTTACGTTTATTGTCCTTCCATTCAGACAACGTCCTTCCGTTAAAGAACGTGGTATCCACTCAGATGAATACTCAAAGAGGTGTCCAGTTGGTGACAAACGTGACTAATCTACTGCCACTTTAGAATTCTAGTTATTTAGGCTATGTCGATCACTTTCGTTTTCTGTTGAATTACTTCATTTCAGATTCGATCTTTCAGAAACACTCCGAGCATAGCCCTCTCCATAGATCACTTGGCGATCTTACATTGTTGGACCAGTAGCACCGTCAATGTCCTCGTGTCGGCTCGGTAGGCCATCAGATTTATAGGTTTTATTTTAAGGTAAATGTATCTGTATACATTAAAATAAAACCTGCAACCAACCTATAATGAGTACTACTATGTTTGAACTAATGAATTATTCACCTAAAATCATTATAACATTGAGAGATTGATATATAATATTAATTGATTGGGAAAAATACGAGTTTTGCATACTGATTTGGAGAATTAATGTGTAACTTATGTATGTATTTACTAACAAAATTAAATTAAACCTAACTTTAAAATAATAATTGCTCGCTTAAAAATGTGCCCGGTAGATGGCAATAGGCTCACCCCCTATTACATTGGGACCGAAACATATCTGGCGAAGTGTGGGTGTGTAATACACCTCTGCCTACCCCTTCGGGGATAAAAGGCGTGAAGATATGTTATGTTATGTTGTTATGTTTAAAATTAAAAACTTATACACTTAATCATAAAACCTTCCAAGTTACCCAATCTATAAAAATCACGAAATTGTAGCCATTTCGAAGGTAAGGAACACTTCATATCTTGGATCTTATAAACTAAATCAAATACCCGCTTGCTTTTTAAAATCGTTTAAAAAGCAATAATTTACAATTTTCTTAATATGGCGTAGGTTTTAGTCTAACAACCCTCTCAAAGTTCTTGATTATTTATAAAATATATTGCTACTAGAGGACGCCCGCAGCTACGCCTGCATTTTTTTTTTATTTACCCGTTTTGGCCGATCCAGTGGGAATTTTGGGAAATCCCTTCTTAGTGCACCTTTACGGTCCCCAAGGAACATACATGCCAAATTTCAGCTTCCTGCGCCCAATAGTTTCGGCTGTAGCGTGTCTGTCAGTCAGTCAGTAACGCAAGGATTTTATATATTAAGATTACAGTTATAATTAAATTCAATGGCGATTAAAAAGAGTTGCCATGGTTTTATTGCCCGTTCTTTCTCTTGGTTCTGCCTGTTGCACTGCGGACGTGGCAGTAAATGTTAATGATTCTGATTAAGTAATTATCTTTAATTTTGACGTTAATTAGTGTCACATTGTGGCATAAATGAATATTTTTTTTAGTTTTTTTTTATACATACATACATACATATCGTCACGCCTTTTATCCCCGAAGGGGTAGGCAGAGGTGTATTTCTACATCCACTTTTCGCCAGATATACTTTAGTCCCACGTAATAAGGGGCGAGCCTATTGCCGTACCGGGCACATTTCCAGACTCCGTGCTGCTACTGAGAATTTCGTGACAGAAAAACCCAATAACACTGCCCGACCCAGGAATCGAACCCGGGACCTCCCGATCCCACGGGCACATTTATGCCGCGATACCAACGAGGCAGTCGTATAGGGTTTGATGTCGAATTTTCCGTCTCTACGCAAAGATGGTATTTGCATCGTGTTATCCCTTAGTCGCCTCTTGTCACGGTATTTATTTATTTATTTAATATACACAAACAATATAAGCTTACAGTTAAAGAAAACCAAATCGCTTATATGCTATACAATGTTAAATCTAAGACTACGATACTAATATAGGACACAGAAAATACAAAACAGAATAGGAGACACTTTAGGTACTAAAACAGATTAGGCAGCATTAAAACACATTAAATACATTACACTTACAAAGACTATTTACATTTTGGTACTATTTGGAGGCCATGGTCAAAAATAAAATTGTTGACTTACATAACACATTTGTTTTGTCATAAAATATGTCGGCAGTAGGATGAGCTTGTAAAAACTTATTGATGAGTTGGATGGCTCTAGCCGTAGGACTACTATTACTTACGTTTAAATGCCATGACGGTGGATAAGTAAGGAGTGGATGTTGTCTACGTCCAGCACCCCGAATGTATCGTTCGGGCACATAAAAATATAAGCATTCTCGTACAGAAGGATCGTCAACTCTATTTAATAGCAACAGACAGTAATGAAAAATATGCTTGTAATCTCGTCTAAGTTGTAAGGTGTCAAGACCGACCATCCCTGACACGAACATGGATGGGTATAAATATGGATAGTATCCAAAAGTTCTCTTGCTAAGAAAGCGTGCGAATTTACGTTGTACCTTTTATATCATAAGGGTATAGAGTTTTTCGCGGGGGTTCCAAATGGTAGCATTATACTCTAGTATACTTCGAACATACGCGTTATATAACATTTTAATTACTGCAATATTACCAAAATTATACGAATTTCTTATTATGAATCCTAAAGATTTATTAGCACTTTTGCATACGTGGATAATATGTTCGTGGAAATTTATTTGACTGTCAAATAACACTCCAAGATCTTTAATTGTGGTCACACGCTCGAGTGGGGTTCCTCCAAGTCTATAACTCATATTAGTCAACGTACGAGCCCTAGAAAAGGTTATAGTTTTACACTTTGAGATATTGAAAGTCAACTTATTTCTCACACTCCATTCAAATACTGCATTAATATCTCGCTGCAACAGTAGACAATCTTCAGGTTTAGAGATCGAAAGAAACAACCTAAGGTCGTCAGCAAGCATTAAACATTTAGCTTTAGAAATAACACTTGATATATCATTGATCATGATAAGAAATTAGGTAGGCCCGAGGGTGCTACCTTGGCTTACACCGGAACGCGTATAATATGCCTGAGATCGATAGTGTCCTACCTTAACGTATTGCTTGCGATCTTTGAGATAATCAGCCATTAGTTTTAAAAGGGAAGGAGAGAATCCAAGCGCTGAAAACTTGGCGAGAAGGATGTTATTGTCAACAAGATCAAAAGCTTTGGTAAAATCAAAGTAGGCAGCATCTACTTGGCCACCTTTAGTTATATTAGAGCTTATGTAATCTGTAAATCTTATGTGGTTAGTTAATGTTGAGCGCTCCGGTCGAAATCCGTGCTGGGAGTCATCAAGACGGTTATTAATTTCACGTATTAAATTGCTATTAAGAAAAGATTCGAATACCTTAGCAAAAACTGATAAGACGGCTATAGGTCTGAAATTAGTTACATCTGTAGACGAATTTATTTTGGGCACTGGCGTCACTCTAGACACTTTCCACTTACTGGGATAAACACCTTGCTGAAGGGACAGATTATAAATGTAAAGAAGTGGTTTTTCAAAAACAGATAGGCAATCCTTCAATAAGAATGCTGGCAGGTTATCTGGGCTGTACGCTGATGTTGCCTTTAAACGAAATACTGCATGTTTTAGTTCTTTAATGGTCATGTATGTTATGTTTATCTGAGGTACATTAATCACATCTTTTGGAGTGGTCTTAGGATCTAACAATGGCACATTCTTATGGAACACTGAACTAAAATAATCTGCAAATGCATCAGCAGCTTCTTGCCCTTCCACTGACTTATTACGGTATATAAATTCATTATTCTGCTGTCTAGTACTACGTTTATCTTTAACATATTGCCAAAACATTGAAGGATCACGAGTGATATTCTTTTGCATTTTGTTTATATACTGTGTGTGTGCTATATTAATAAGTTCTTTAACTTTAGTTCTATAATACCTAAATAACTCCTTGTTAATTAACAACCCATGACATTTGAATTTTTTTAAATTGTAATATTTTAATTTGATATAATGTTTTATTTCAGCGTTAAACCATGTAGGGTATTTATATTTATTATTATATTGTTGCTTTTTTAAAGGTACATGATTATTTATACTAAAGTTCATCTTGTTGTACAATATATCTACCGCTACATTAACATCCCGTGTATTTAATAAGTCTGACCAATCTATTTCAGCAATCTGCGTATACAAGGCATGGCAATCTGCTTTATGAAAATTCCATTCGGTGGAAACCCTTGATGGTTTGTTTGGAATAGTTGAGATTTTAGTTACGTTCATAGGTAGGGTCAACACAACATCAAGCGGGGGATGATAGGAGTCCAACGGCACTAGAGGCTCGATATCCGATGTAACATTGATATTGCATGTGTCAAGATTCGTCAAAATTAAGTCCAAAATGCCGCCATACTTGTTATATGTAGGATTGTATTGCTTAAGCTTACAGTAATCCAAGAAATTATTAAAATAGGTTTTAGTTGATTTACTACAGGAGTTTAAATTAAAATCGCCAGCAATAACAACTCGCAATTTAGAATAAGAATTAATGGCATTCTCTATACACGTTAAAGTATCAAGATATTGCTTGTCATTATAACTAGGTGGCAAATAAGCAACACACAATAAAAAAATTATATTCTTCCATCTAACAACAGCAAACAATAATTCTTTGTCATCGGTAAGACCATCTATGTTTGTTACTATTTTGACATTATAACAATCCCTCACAGCTAACAGAACTCCACCCCAACCAACATCGCCTGCACGATCCTTACGTAACACAACAAAGTTCGACGGAAATAACTCTGCATCATTGACAGAGCTATTGAGAAATGTCTCAGTCAGCGTAACGATGTCACTTGAACATGAAATAATATTATTATAAAAGCATTTCATTTTAGATCTAAGACCTCTGACGTTCTGATAATATAGCATTATTGTCTTGGTGCGACTCATTTGAGTAGTCCTAGTCCCAGTCCCATGTTTAATAGTATTATTTTTATACAAAACAATATTATCATTACTTACCCCATTGTGAGAAGGCTGGATGTAATGTTTATTTACGAAAAAAAACGAGTATCTAATGCAGTAATGTCATGATTTGTTTGTGTTGCCGCTTCCACGCATAACAACTTATCATTATTTTAAGTGGAGTCGGTTTGCACACACACACTGCGAAAGTGCCTCAATATACCAGTACTTCGCTCGTTATTGCGATTTAACTTATCTACATAATTCTGAAAGTTATTTTTATATTTTAGACGTAAAATTTCCCTGTGAAAAAGTTTACTTACATACAATTTACCAAAATGTTCTAAATATTTTAAGTAATATACGTTTTTACAATTGCAGCATACATGGTTTAGTAATTCATTCAATTTGTTTACATTTAAGTATTTGTTGTTGCGCACTGGACTCAATATAACATTTGTGTGATTAATTTGACTAAGTGTATGATACAAAAAAGATTGCACCTTCATAGGGTTGTCATCATGTGACCCCGCCATAATTATGACGTAGTCGGCCTCCGTAAAATTTTGACACGTTGTAACGCAGCTGCTTAGTACTTGGTGTGTTGGGGCGTTAGGTTTGATGTAGGCTGTTACAAAGTATTTATCTCCTAGTAGTTTTTGTAACAGATTTCTCATTTTGTACCCGCTCTCATCAGCGAAAATCATAACTTTTGAGTAACATTCATTTCCAGTGTTTATGGGTGATATACTCTTCATTCTCAAAGAGGTATAGTGACCAGTAGTGTTACTAAGAGGAATTGGAGGCAATCGTTGTATCTTAATTCCAGCGTTACCACTGTCAACCACTGTCGCCAAGTCGACGTCGATAGAATTCCGGTCGACAGAAGTAGAAGGTGCCAGTTGGATCCCAGTCATCGGTGATACATAGCTTTGATTACCTTGATTATTAGCAGATTGACAGCAATTGATGGGATCCAGATCCTTTATTGAACTCATTAAAATTTCACTTGAAGAAGTCCTTGGGACACCTATCTTCATATTTGAGTACATTATACGTCGCTTGTACTGTGGGGAGTAGAATTTTATAGGAGAGAGATTACTAGATTGTGTTTCTGTTAAGCCAACAGATTTGAAAAGTTTAATTTTCTGTTGATATCCATGTATTTCTTTCTTTAACTCTGTATTCTCGCTACTCAAATTGTCGACCTCGGTGTGTGCAATTTCTAATTCGATAGTCAACTTGTTCAATTTATCCTTAAGTTCAATGAATTCTTCTTTGGTACTTGGCTGACTTAGGTGCGACAAATTCAAATCAAATTCACTGTCATCGAAATCTAGATTTTGTCGAATTTGTCTTCTCCTTTAGGTAACATTTTCGAAATCATCCATATTGACAGTAATTTTGTGCATGAATAACAATAAACACAAAAATCCACGTATTTCAGTGAGGATCGAGCCGTCGACTTTCTTAAACAAGCCAGCCGCTTAGGCCAATCAGCTACGTAAACAATTATCAGATGTTTTCAATTTAATGACCTCGTGACCCGGTGTTTAATGCCAAATAGTTCATTAAAGTTAGGATAGATGGCACTATTCTTTATTGCAATTCTAACAGCGTTATGCCATTAATAATAAAATTGGTCTGTCAACACCGCATTTATTATGGCAACATTTTAATACATATCGATCGATAAAACAGTGTCATCTTTTAGTTCAATGTTTACTGTAAGGTGGCGTTACTTTCTTCGCGCAACACTCGAAAATTCAAAATTATGTTTGTAATAGCGGCGATTCAAATAAAAAACGAATATATTGTAAATGGAAGTTTGCAATTATCAATATCAGCAAACAGTTTTTGTCGTAAATCACTTTTTATTGTTCGGCATTACAGGAAACGGTTAGATTTAATAGTTATTTATTGTTTATCACTAAATATATGTGTTTAATGTCACTACTTAGAAAGTTTGTATTTCACTAAAATTTGTTATATGTAGGTTAAAAAGTGTCACCAACACTAGCACAACTAGTTTACAAGTTAATTATCACTATTTTACACTTTAGATGTTATTTTAGTCAGTTTAAACAGTTTATTTAGTTATTAATATACGAGCACAAACGAAAGCAATGTTTACATAACAGTGCCACCTGGCGAAAAAAGTCTTGCGACACCCACGGGAAGTTAGGGGGTTAGTGACACTTGTATTTTATGCCGTCAACCACACGGCTTTTTTTTATAATGCCGTTTAATTTTTATCATGATTCTTATATTTTCAGATACATTTTTCCAACGAAAAAAATTATCCTTGGTAATGATACTTAATGATTATACTCCATCTCTGACAATCTTAATAAAATGTTGGAGTTTAACTATGTATTTGTGAAACTAGGATTGAAATAAGTTTTACAGAAGTAAGACGCAGTACAGGTATAATTTTGAATGATGAGTCTAAAGGCAATTATAGTTGCCAGTTTTAAATTATATATTACGCAAAACATTAATTGCCATAAAATCGTCCTAGAAGTTGGTGGGCTAACGCCTGTGCCCCGCGCGTGCGTTGAAGGAAAATAAGTGTCTAGTGCAAAAGTGGTAAATGCTGTAACTTTTTTTGTATTATTATGGCGTATAAACGGTTCCTGAGTAATATGGCAGGTATAAAAAGTCTCGTAATAACATATCAAATGAATAATCTACTAATAAAAGTGATCTGCCGTCAAAATGTCTAAAGAGTGGAATTTTATCTACCAAGAGGGTGTGCCAATTGAGCGTCGTATTTTCCAGCAAAATTTCGATTCCTAGGGGGTGTCAAACTAAAAGGCAGGCTACTACAGGATTAAAAGAACATCCCCGGCAACAAACTATGCCTATTCGGGGGGAGTTGGTTGGTATTTATTCTGCACCACACGCAAGCAATGCAGCAAATGTATGAGGCGCATTTGTAGTGAACATCAGAAAGGTGTGTGTCCTGATTGCTTGCCAATAGAACAGTCTATTGTTAATTATTTAATTGAGTGGTAAATACCATTGCTAGGGATAAACTTTAAGGTAAATATTACGTTCCTAAATGAAAATCAGACTATGGCATCTCAAGCCTGCCAAATATTCATAATTTTTAAGAAGTTTTAGTTTATGTTTGATATTAAAGGCGGCGATAGCCCAGTGGTGTACGTAACGGACTGCCGAGACGATGGTCTCGGGTTCGATCCCCAGTTACCCCGGGCACACACCTATGACTTTTCGAACTTATGTGTGTATTAAAATAAAAATATTAATTATCGCTCGCTTAAAAAAAATGTGCCCGGTAGATGGCAATAGGCTCGCCCCCTATTACATTGGGACCGAAACATATCTGGCGAAGTGTGGGTGTGTAATACACCTCTGCCTACCCCTTCGGGGATAAAAGGCGTGAAGATATGTATGTATAATTAAGATTACAAGTTTTGTTTATTTAATTTAATGTAATTTTCATTACAAAAATAAATAAAATAAAATATACTAAAGATATCTATAAATTAAATAATAAGTTTCATTAATTTGTTAACTTCATCATAGAATTAATTGATCTATAAGTGGGCTACACTTGTAACCCGCACGTACGCTCAAGGAGTATTTATGGGTGCGTGCACTTTAGTATTAAATAGCCAAGCAACTACTTCAACCACGACGCCAAATCGTTGTATGTTTTGTATCTTTTAAAGTAACTACAGCAGCTACATCACCTTCACCCGATATTTAAACAAATGCGGTAACAAATAAAGGTAGGTACAAAAATATATAATTAAACTAGAAAATGTCCGCAGCTACACGCGCACATTTTTTTATTTAACTGTTTTAAACCGATTCCATGTGAATTTCGAGATATTTGTTCTCAGTGCACTCCTGCGGTCGCCAAGAAACATAGATGCCAAATTTAAGCTTTTTGTGTTGAATCGTTTTGGCTATCGAACTAACTACATGAACTAGATTAACTTCATAATGCTTACTTTACTTACAGACCATCATAACATCATACTATCAGTGATAATCGTCATCACGGTGGTTTTAATCGGCATTACTAGCTACTATGTATATAAGATGTACAAACAAAGTCGTCTTAAGCAGAATTATATTAAAATGTTCTGGTTTTGTTTCCTATCATGCTACCATATCATATATCGTAGCAAGTTAGTTTTGCAACTAACCTAAGGAATGTGCATTTCAAATAAATGCAAACACTTTATGTCTCTAGAAAGTTTATTTGCCACTACATTATTAAATATGCATGCAAAGGGCATCGTCGGAGGAGCGTGTACTGTGTCGCGTGTAGGAATAAGCCTCTGTCCAACCTGCAGTGGCCTGCGATAGACTGATTGCGAACAATAATGAACGTATAAAATAAAGTTCAAAGTATTTTGATGAAAATTAGTAGTAATATAGTCTACACATCAGAATAACGGAAAGGCTACGTTTAATCCCAGTAGCCAGCCGGAGTCGTGAGTGGAATCTCGTATCTTTATTCGACTTTTTTATATTTTCAGAGATTTCCAGATGATAACTACAGGAATTTGCAAAATTGATGCCGGCACAGATTGCTGTGCCAGCATCATTTTGCAAATTCCAATATATCCTCCTCAACGGGAATCAAATAACGCTACACCAGAATGTTACTATGAAAACCAAGATAGAATTTATGAAAAAACAGCCTTCAAGAATCAAATAGATGTTCATGAAAGCATTTATGTAAATAATGACTTTAGTAAAAATCCAAGAATTATTGATGATGAAGATTACGATGTCGTAGGAACACAACCACAAATTTTGTACGCAGATCTTATTCTCTCTGACTCTGCTAGCCAAGAAGCTACTTCTATTACAAAAAGATCAGAATTTAGATATAACAATCATCCAGAGACGTATGCACAAATAAAACCTACTAGCGTAAATGATAAACAAATTTGTAACGATGGTGATTATGTGAATAGTCCTAACTGTGAATATCGAGAACCAACTTATTGTCAATTGAAGTAACAACAAAAATAAAAAAATATAATTAAAATAGTAATGTTTAAACATAAAAAATATAAATTAAAAAAATAGGTATTATTTTGACGACTGCTTTTTCTTTTTCTTTTTTTTTAATACAACTCCCGCACTATGACTAAATCCTGTATCGCGGAGGACTTTACAAACATACAATTAACGGATACAATTAACACCCAGACTCTAGATAACAATTTATGAATCACACAGTGTTGTCTCGTCTGGGGATCGAACCCGCAACACTCGTCGCAGTGTCAAGCGGCGCGGCCGGCCGGCGGCCGCTTAAACCACTACAAATGCGCAGATTTACTCAGATTTCACCTCTGGCGTGGTTTAAGCGTCGCCGCACCATTTAGAACTACGCGAAGTGTGTGTGTGTACTTGAGCTACACACGAGACAACACTATAAAGATCCACAAATTGATGTATCAAGGTTTAATTTGTGTCTGTTGATTAAATGTTTATAAAGTCCCCCACATCGCTGGATTCCGAGTGCAGGAATAGAAAAAGAGTACACAGTAGTTGTTTAATTTATTCGCCTGATTTAATATCAATGTGTCATCATAACCCAATGTCTGTCATGATAACCATAATTTTTATAAAAAAGGAAATTAGGGTAATTGAACCAGCTGAAAAAGAGCTTGTAGATATTTTTTTTGTTATGTACATCGAAAGTTTGAGTATTAGAAAATATCATCTTCTTGCCCTGGTCCCAATCTATTTGGGGTCGGCGCAGTACGTCCTTCGCTTCCATTTTTTTCTGTCACCCGTCATCTGATCATTTACCCCTTTCTCTTTTATATCCATCCTCACACAGTCCATCCATCTTTTCCTTGGCCTCCCTCTCCCTATCCATCCCTCTCACCTTCATATTCATCACTTGCTTACCTACATACATATCATCTCTTCGCATAATATGTCCATACCAAGCTAAACGACTTCCTTTCACTTTCTCGTCTATAGGCGCCACTTTCAGACTACCTCTCACGTATTCATTCCTAATCTTATCCATTCTCGTAACTCCACACATCCATGGCAACATTCTCATCTCTGCCACATGTAATCGTTTTTCCTCCATCTTCTTAGTAGCCCAACACTCAGCTGCATACAATACGACAGGCCTTATAACCGCCTTACATATGCGTCCCTTGATTTTCAAAGGCATTTTAGAATCGCATATTTTGCCCCAGACCTGTCGCCATTTCATCCATCCTGAGTTGATCCTTTGCCGAACATCTCGGTCAATTTCGCCGTCGTGTTGCAGGAGTGAACCGAGGTAGCGAAAGTCGGAGCATACTGGTAGGGGTATACCGCCGAGTGTAACCGGGCTTGGACTAGAGAGGCCGCCAAAGTCACAAAACATGTATTCAGTTTTGGTTCTGCTTATCCTAAGGCCTACGTTCTCCAGTCTCTGCCGCCACTCCTCCAGCTTGCTCTGCACCTTCTGTCCACTTTCTGCTACCAGGACGATGTCGTCGGCAAACAGCATGCACCAGGGTGCCTCTTCCTGTATGTCCGATGATATGGCATCCATAATCAACAAGAAGAGGTAAGGACTAAGAGCCGACCCTTGGTGCAAGCCTACAGCCACATCGAATCTGGCTGTGATTCCAGCTGTGGACCGGACTTGCGTGTGGCATTCAGCATACATAGCTTGGATCAACTTCAGGTACTTTTCAGGCACTCCTTTCTTCTTAAGGGCCCACCACAAGACTTCACGCGGTACCCGGTCATATGCCTTTTAGAGGTCAACGAAGACCATATGCAGATTTTTATGCGCCTCCCTGTATTTTTCACACATTTGGCGAAGTGTAAAAATGGCATCCACCGTACCTCGACAAGGCATAAAACCGAATTGGTTGCGTGAAATCACACTCTCTGCTCGCAAACGTCGCTCAATTACTCTCTCCCATACTTTCATACTATGGGCATTAACTTTATTCCCCGATAATTGTTGCATTCTTGGACATCTCCCTTATTTTTTAAAATGGGCACTAGGTAACTGCTGCACCATTCCTTGGGTACTGTCTCCTCATGCAACATCTTATTGAAGAATAAAGTCAGTCACACCCTTTCATCCTATAGTATTAGAAAATATACGACAGAATTATTTATTCAAATGATTAAAATATTTTTAACAACCTTAGTTTTTATGTTCCTTGTACAATTAAAACGAACAATGGTGAATTTAATGCTGGAATGCCCTTTCAGTAAAGTCTTAAACAATGCAGAGAAAAACAAAGTACGTGTGGATACTTCAAGCAACTAAATAAGTAACTGCTATTGTTTTAAACCAAAAATGAAGTGAATATCCTTTTCAACTTTTTGGAATCAAGCATGTACTGAATTGCTGCACAGTAAGTCAAGAAAATTATTTGACCAACTACATCACGCTGGCCAACAGAAAAAGGTTGGCAAAGTGTTTGTCAAGGTTTCCACCTTTTTAAAAAGTCCTTTTTTTTTAGACTCTAACCGACTAAAAACCAACCCGTGTTCCTCATGCACCCGTGTGTCGCAGGGTAGGTATCGCCGAAGCATTCGTCGCTACCCCCCGATGGGTATTTGCCCGCCAGATGGTCAGGCGGGCCCCGAACGAAACCCCCTTGGTGGCGGATGAAGGTGTTGGGCTCCGCCGCCAAAACACCCAGCGGCCGCAGAGGATAGAGAGGATGGCAACGCAACACCGCATCTCTTCTTTCTCTGCGGCCCCACCGCGACGCAACGATAGTGCGCCACCATTTGGTCGCGGGAAATAGGGTGCCCGGCAACGCAACATCGACATGCCTCTCCTCCCGCAACCGCGCCCGACTGCGAGGGAGGAACAGGCAGAACTGTCCCCCGCACCCGCACCTATGGACGCATCCTACGCAGGCTTCACCCAAGCCCACGTGGAGCGTCCCCTCCCTGGATCCCGCTTAGCTTCACCGTGGGTGTACCTCAAACCCACGGTTACTGAGCCCCCCCCCCAAGTCAAGGTGGAGATCCCACGGGGGGGTTTGAAAAGTACCATGACCATTTTATTCTTAAGCCGTCACCACACGGATGATAAAATAATTATTAAGGGCATACGCTTTTCTAAAAAGTACCTTTTTTCTGTAATTTTCTTTCACCCAGTAAACCAAAGTATTGCAAACAAAATAGAGCACTGATGTTAATTGAAATAACAGCAAAAATTGTAAAGTAGTCATTAAAAAATATTTACATAATTACTATCATTTCTCTTTTGAGCAGTCGCAAAGTCGGCTTATCCGTCGTAATTAAAGCTTTTTCAACTCATTACGGTAAGACAATAGCGCTGTAAGTGTCCCCAAATACATCAGCTTGAAGATGTCACTCGTTTAATATCGTAAATTATGATCTGTCAGCCAAATTACGCGATTAGGCGTTAGGGATTTCGCGTTCCGTAGCCTACTGTGTGAGGACTGAATAGTGTTGATACTTTGTATAGTAATAATGACGTATAAAAGATATTTGTTATTTGTCTGCCAATTCTTGGCTAGCGTGGTGGACTCCATAGTCCACACGCTAGCCAAGAGTTACACGCTACTCCACGCTTACACTTCCCATAGCGAGAAGAGACCCGTGACCAGCAGTCATGGAACAGTATACAGGGCCGATGATGATGGTGATTATACAATATATTTTAACATTTACAGTAATCACAACTTTTTGCTATAGTCTTTCTTTTCTAAAAGATAGTACCGCGCTATGATAAAATTTTACATTGCCTAGGACCTGACATAATTATGTACAATTGAAAGCATGAATACATTTAAGTTTGAAACAACAATGTGAGGATTACTGGATCTAGTGTCTTGTGTGATGATTAAACCCATAATTATGTGGTGTTTAGTGATGAGGCTGACCGCTTGAATTATTACAGATAAATAATTTCTCCAGTTATGTAGAAGATTTTATACAAAGAACCAGAAATTATTTTCTCTTGTCCATGTCTGCTATTTTGTGCCTGGGCTCTATTTTGGTATTAGGTTAGCTGTTTTTTACACCATATGTCTTCACTTCATATTTAGTTTGGTTGTGTTAAAATGTACAATTGCCTTTAAATGAAAGAGATTTTATATTTTTTTACAAAATATAAATACATAATCTTTGTGACCTTGTTTGTGTATAATCTAAAATTGTCAATTTGAAGTTAAATCTATAAGTCCGTGCCACGAGAACATAGACTTTTTGTCAACAAAGAATTTCTTCTAAGTAACTTAGCAACAGTCAATCAAAAACAAAAAAATGTCAAATGCAATGCGCGAAATGGCACATAGATTCGCGTTATTGGAAACTAATCGTTAATTGATCGGGTTTTTATCGATATATGCGCTGTCAAGAGTCTCCCTTTAGTGTTTTGTGGTACTGGAACGCGTCCGACGCCTGGAACGTCAACTTTTTTGTTACTTTCTTGGCCTTTAAGTGCATTTATCAGGGAATACAATCTTATGTTTATCTAAACATCATCTGAAAAGCAGGGGTTAGTGTGGAGTTAATGGGGTTGGAACGCTTGTCTCACTGCTGGCATTTCGAAAAAGCGGGTGCTGAATTGCAGGCTATTAGTCGCACAGAAAATTATTTACATCTAAAAAATAAATCGTGTTTTCTGACGAAGGTTACCCTTAATGTTATTTTACCGTAACGTCGACGTTTTCGTTTTTACACAACGTAATATCACCATGCTTAGAAATTTAGTAGTAATTAATTAGTATTTTAATGCGATGTACTAGCTAGTTGTCTGTAATATTATTCATTTGTGGTCCATATTTTAATATTTCAGCAAATTGATGAAATGAGGCAGCGATAGCCGAGTGGAGATATCAACAGATTGCCATGCAGAGGGTATTGGGTTCGATTCCACGGCGCGCACCAATGACTTTTCGGAGTTATGGGCGTATTGAATTATTAATTATCGCTTGTCCCGTGCTTCGGAGAGCACGTTAAGCCGTCGGTCCCGGTTGTCATGAAGATCTTTGACAGTCGTTACAAGGCGTCATTACTTTCTTAATCAACTGACACTAGTCTAAACCATGGAATATCGCTATCCCTTCGGGTTGCGTAGGTCAGACAGACAGTCGCTCTGTGGAAAAACTAATATTCAGCCAAATCCGGCTAGCCTAGTAAGCCGACCCCAGATTGAAACTGGGATAACGAGCAAATTATTTATTGTCTTTGTTTTTATCAAATCATGTCAGTAATGGAGTACCATTTATGTACTCTATCATTGTCATACATGGTACCTACTCTATTATTGACATGAATTTAAAAAATACTTTACGTGTTAAACTACAAAACAATCAGCAAATTTATGAACATTCTATCGGAAAATTTGACGACTCAAACACTAAATCAAATATGTTTACTTTCGTTAAATTGATTTTTTTTTGGTTACATCGGTAAGTCAAAGATAATAATAATAAGAAAAGAATTTCAATACAAAGTAGTATAATTGAGCATTAAATAAATAAATAACCGTTCAAAAAGAATAAAAGTTCACTAAAGAATAAAATCTAAAACACAACTGTTTGAAAACAAAGGTTGTGAAGCCCTGAATGTGTGTTTACAAAAAGTCTATCTTCTCGTGGCACCAACTATAGATAGATTATTTCGACGACCGGTTGGCGCAGCGGTAGTGTAAGCGACTGCCACGCCGAAGGTCGCGGGTGCGATTCCCGCTCAAGTCAAACATTTGTGTGCGTGAACATGGATGTTTGTCTTGGTCTGGGTGTTTCTATGTATAATGTGTATGTATTTACAAAAGAAAAGTATGTATGTATGTTTATTCATTGTCTAGTACCCATAGTACAAGCTCTGCTTAGTTTGGGTCTAGATGGTGTTGTGTGGATGTGGTAGAATATTATATTATATGATATTATTACACTCTGTTTGAAAACTTATAGTAGTTAGCCCTATTTTTTATTTCAACCTTATATAGTTTGCCAACCCCCACTTGGGCGGCATAGTGGACTATGGCTTGATCCTTCTTTTTATGTGAAGATGCCGAAGGCTGATAATGTTGACACGAAGTTAAAATCTGTCAATACATCCAAAAGTTTAAAATTTAAAATATTAGCGTAGAAGTTGATAATACTTTTTGTACCATTATCAATTTCTTAAATAGAAAACAAAATAATAAGCAAGTCTCAATATGACTAGGTCGTAGTATACCACAAACTGCAATGTGCCGCAGTTGTCGTAACGTGTTGCAGACGTCCTAACGGAATTAATTACGGTCCTCTAACTCTGTTATGCAAACTGATGACCGTGGCCTATTAGGCAGAATACGCGAAATAATCTTTAAATACTCATCGTACGTAAATACAATAGATTTTAACTTATTCCAGAAGTTTCAACATATATTTGTTGTTTTAACTTCACATGTTTCTAAATGCCTGAATGATCAACTTTAAACTCAAACTCAAATATGTTTATTTCCATAAAATAATTTAATTTTCTTGGACACGTCAGAAGGTCATACAAATAAAAATAAAAAAGTATGTAACTTTAAATGAGCATACACATATTAACATAATTGAGCATTGAAAAAAAAATGCCTGTTCAGAAAGTAGAACCTCGTGAGAAAAATTAGGCAAGAAACTCCGGGCCACAGCTACTTTTTAGTTTTTAAGGATACTCGATATGTTATGTGAAATCAGAAAATATATATTTTACTTTTTGCTTGTTGAATTTGCTCGTAAATCTGTGATTTTTTGTACATGTCTTATCTGTGATTTAAAATGATTTATAAATATTTATCTAATGTTCTCAAAAGATTGTTGATTTTATAACGATACTTTTTAGTTTTTAAGGATACTTGCCATGTTATGTGAAATCAGAAAATTGAAACTTTTATTTTGCTTGTTGACTTTGCTCGCAAATTTATGAATGGTTATCATTTGTTAACCAAACATTGTTGATTTTATAAAGATACTAATTAGTTTTTCAGTATTCTTATTATGTTTTGTGACGTCAAAGAATGTATATTTTTTATACTTCTGTTAACTTTTTAAATATATCATTTGTACGTTGTGAGATCTCTTATATCTTAATTTTCTTGTGTTGACTTTTAAATATATGATTTGTACAAATTGATGTCAATTTATTTTATAACACAATATATTAGAAAACGATAACCAAGCTTTAAACTTTATTACCTTTTCCTGAAACAGTATTTTTTGTTCAGACCGTACACCCAAACCTAAGAGTTTTTGGGTGATTTTGTAATCGGTTGAGTTAGGAATACTTATAGGATGAATTAAGAACTAAGAATGTAATAAACTGCTGTCGGTTGAGTAAGGAACTCAAATCGGATGAGTAAGGAAAAAAATCGGTTTAGGATGAAACGTCATAGGTTGAATACGGAACAACCCACTCTTTCCTTCGTCTTGATTCTATACCTACAATATAATAACTTAGTAACTACATTGAATTTTTCACAGGTATATGAGCTGTTGTGTCTATAAGTTGTTGTCAATTAATAAGGGTTTTTAATAATAATATAAAAGTACTAAACTAGCATAATATAGACACAATAACTCACACTCACATGAAACTTAACACTAATCAAACATAATTAAGTAGCCTGTGGGACCGAGTAAATTAATCCCAAGCATTTTTGTCTTCAATATAATCTAGCACCGAATAGTACCCTTTTTGACATAGTTTACGTTTTATAACCTTTTTGAATTTATTAAAACTTAAATTTTGTATATTGCTTGGCACTTTATTGTAAAAGCGCACACATTGGCCTTGAAAAGATTTTTTTATTTTCTCTAGTTGGGTAGCCAGCACTACTAGTTTTCTCTTATTTCTAGTATTCAAATTATGGATATCACTTTTCTTTGAGTATGAGGCCTTGTTTTGGAATAAATATATTAGGTTGGAATAAATATACTGGCTTGCAACTGGTAAAATGTTTATTTTCCCAAATTTATTTCTTAATGAAGCCCCATAATCCAAATTATAAATTGCCCAAATAGCTCTTTTCTGCAGAATAAAGATGGTCTGAATGTCGGCAGCATTTCCCCACAAGAGAATACCGTATGACATTATACTATGAAAATAGGTAGCTATGATATACAAGCCTGGCTGTGTCAATGTCAGTTAACTGGCGAATTTTCCTGACTGCGTATGCTGCAGAGCTGAGTCTATTCGACAATTTACTAATATGTGTTATCCACAAGATCCAACACCTCATCCTTAACCTTTACTGAGGTGTTCACTTGTTTGACGTTAGGCATCAAAAATCGAATACATTTAGTTTTAAGTCTATTTAAAAGCAGGTTGTTAACCTCAAACCTGCGACAGAAAGACAACTATTATAAGTTGTGCTGCAGCAAGAAACGCCCATGTCGATTTTTGTTTCTCGTGGCTAGTTTTTCCATAGTCATCACAGTAAAGGAGATGAAAGTTGATTGTTGGTAGACAAACTAAGATAGTTTTTTTTTCGTTCAGAATGTTTAATGGACTATCTGTCAGGAAGTATGTACGGATAGAAGATGAATCAACTAAAAAGAATATGAGGGTCATTAGTGAAAGCAAACGACTCGGTGACCTTTTCCAGCTGTTGCCTGCTAAAACGATGAACATGCCATCATTTGATATCCTTTCAAATAATGTTGAAGTTTAGATTTATATAATTAATAAAATAAGTCAAGAATTTTAGTTTCAAATAAATGAATCAAAGCCACGTTGAAATTAAATTTTCTATCTTATTACACATTTCAAAGGAAACTCACCATCTTTTATTGGAATACATTGAACAATTTGTGTTTAAACGAAACAATAAATTACCGACTTAAGACCGACAAACGGAAATTTAAATTAGGCAGTGACATGGATAGGCTTTACAAGGCCGGTAAACAATATCTTTGTTTTATGTCACTTAGTTAGACTAAAGTAATTAAACACAGATAAAAACTGATGAATACTTGAAGTAATTTTTTTATAGACTCAAGCCTGTATCCCGGAAGGGGTAGGCAGAGGTTTAATATTACACCCACGCTTCGACATAATTTTTTAGGTCACACGTAATAGGAGGCGAGCCGATTGCCGCTACTGGGCATCACCAGACTCCGTGCTGCTACTGAAAATTCGGAAAAACCTAGTAACACCTTTGCCCAACCCGGGACCTCCGATCAGTAGTCGCATACGCTATCCACTGGACCACGGAGGCAGATGATAATTTTAAAGTACCTACTTATCTGAAATATTGTTTTATTGGTTAGGGTTTTAACCCATTGCCAACGGTTAAAAATTGCAATAATAGATTATTATTAAGTGTTTGCATTCAAACACATACTTGAAGTTCTACTTTTTAAAACACTGCCATAGAGTTGCTTTTAAGGTCATAACTTCAGTTTTACTTAACAACAATAGCGGCGATAGCCTAGTGGAGAGACCGACGGACTGCTACGCACAGGGTCTCGGGTTCGAATCCAGCGCGCGCACTACTGGCTTTTCGATGTGATGTGCATATTAAATGGTTAATTATCGCTTGCGAAACGGTAAATGAAAACATCGTGAGGAAACCTGCGTGGAAACCTTTCGATCTAATGTCAGTGTGTTTCAGGTCGATCCATGTGGAGAGCCCTGGGCCTCCCCCAAGGCTATGTTCAGCAGTGGACGTCTTTTGGCTGATATAGTGAAATGGTAGACTCCTAAATTAACTTATATAATTGAATGATACCGCGACTAGATTTTTAATTTAATAAAATGTCAAACTATGTTGCAAACTCGAACTTTATCATGTCAAATTAAGTTAATATAATATCAATTGTGAGTCAAATCAAAATCTAAACCCATTTCGTTCAAAATACAGTGTCGATGTCATATAAAATATGAAAATTGGCCGTCAGATGCAAAACACCCTTCATAATAAACAATCTAACTATCCTTATAATGATACAGTTTCAAGGGAATAGAGCAAAGTAAACTAATCTAGTTTTGTCCATATGGTCAGCATTTCAACTTTTTAATGATGTAAGCGACCAAAGCTAGGTCTCGTATGACAGTAATTGACAATGTGTGCTCATCCATTTAAAAGTGGCTGAAGAAAACTTACTGTTGTAAATTTTAAAGGCTATTTTGTATACGGCAGGTTTGTCTTTATAAATACATATATATGTACATAGTTGTAGCCTGTTTCCCGGAAGGATAGGCAGACACTACGGAACGCCATTTGCAACTATCCCGACATAATAATATCTCTCTTGCTTTATTCTCCCCCATCAAATTCCTCATGCACGTTCTTCTGTTTAGGGTACTACTAACCTGTCCTGTTTTTAGGATGTCTCCAGTCAGATCGGAAAACGTCCGACTAGGTCTTCCACTTCGTCCTGTCCATTCGATTCGTCCTGTCCATTAGATTCGTCCTGTGAAAACGGACCATAAAATTAAAAAATAACTGTATTCATTGTTTCAAAGGTCATCAGACAATTTGTAGCTTAAAATACATTCCACGGCTTTTATGACAATTCCTTCACCGTAACTGCTGTTCGCTTGTGGAATAAATTACCGCTGCACACTAAGACGGTAGCTAAATTTAAATCTTTAGAGAAGGAATATTATCTTTCATTATAGTTTACTGTCCATTCTAAAATAATATTCTATAATTAAGGCATTGCTATAGTTCATGTGTGTATAAATTATATATATATATATATATATATATATATATATGACAACGTGTAATGGAAATAACGCACATCCTCAGACACCCCAATTAGAAAACCTTCTAACAATCGTAATGCATGCATTGAAATATTGTTTTTATTTGCGTAAATAATGTTTTTTAACGAAAGTATTAACTCAATTAAAAGTGAAAATCGTGGTCACTGTAAATCTGCGCACGCACACATACGAAACGGTTGCTATGGTAAATAAACAACAGCAATCTGATAGGAACGAAACACGATACGATATAACAAAATGTATGAAATTCAGTCTGTAAACCACACTCTGATAGAGTGGGGCTTACAAAAATGATGTTTGAACAATTTGTCGGCCACTGTTGATATAACCAAAGATATTATGAGTATTTCTTTCCATCACACTTTTAGGCTATGGAGTGGACAGTCGAATTATTTATTGTTTGTTATTAATATGCACGATCTATTGTTTCTTAAAATCGTAAGTGACTATTATGACTATCTTAACTTAATCATACCTAGTTAACATTATTGATCGATAAAGTAAAAGAATATCAATGAGAGAAATAAACAAGAACGGCGTGTTTAAAGTTGTCTTGTGAATCTAAATAGTTACAATAATAGAATAATAAAATAACTTACAGGCTTAAATCACATTTTCTTAGTCCACGTAGCACTTCACAATTCCCTCACAAATCACATCTTTTCACTGTTTCAAAAGCAACTAGTATCTTAATTAATTAACTACTCGGCACTTTTTCTCTCGTCACAATAAACTAGTGATTTAATATTTCTCCACAATGAGAACGTTCAGGGGTGTCAAGTCAACATCAAGATTATGATGTTGAACATTCCACACCGGCACCGTCTTATTGATAATTATTAAATTATACACCATTACACATTTTGTAAACAAGTGAACTTTTAAAAAGGTTTTCACAGCACTCACTGATAGATAGATATTCCCGGTTGTACTTGTCATAACATGTCTAAGCGCATCGCCAGCTGCGCTTGTCATGCGCCAGCGCGAGCGAGACGTTACGTCTCGCTCTTTCCCGTTGTTTATTACCTACGTTAGCGAAAGATAGATGATAGACATTTTGATGGTCAATTGTGTGCTATTGTCTTTTGCCGTCTATTGTGTTGTATTAATGTGTGCGTTTGTGTAAGTCAACGTGGAACCATTTAACAAATGCATTTAAAAATAAGCCGTTCTGTTTTAATTTAAGGTTTATTTTCGAATAGCTTATTTTTTTTTTAAGTGAGTGACTACAATTTACTTTATATTTATTATTTTAAGACTAAAAATAAACAATATTAAAAATGACGGAAGTGGATTCAGTTGCCGATTCTGAACAAAGTACTTTCAGGATGTGCATATAAACTTGTTACATGTTGTATATATATTGGTGTATGTTTTGTATGTTTATGTATGTATGTATATGTATATATGTATTTGTATGTAGGTATATAGAGTAAAGTATATGAATGGGTATATATGTATGTGATTAGAGATATCTATGTATTAAACTGTTACATCTACAACTACCACTATTTTTCCGACCAATAATATTTCCATCCAAAGGTTGCCTGGTAGAGATCGCTATAAGCGATAAGGCCGCCCATTGTACCTCGCTTATATTGTATGACATCTTATGTTATCTTTCTGGTGTAAAATAAAGCATAAATAAATAAATAAAATAAATACATATTATTAGTTGCTTAGATTAGAGAGTTTCGATCATTCTATTTTTAAATGAAATCCCTTTTTCTTCCTGTTTGAACGTCTGTCTGTATGAACGCGATAAACTCAAAAACTGCCGAACGGCTTTTTGTACGGTTTTGATCAATAGATACTGTGATTCCTGAGTAAGGTTTAGATTGTTAAACTCTCGTGCGCGGCGCCGCGGGCAATGTCAAGTTAACTGTATTTTTTGTGACGGAATTAAGATAATCAAAACCTATATTTAGGGATATCGCTTTTATTTTATTAATCGCTATACCGACATGATTTTTATGGTTTGGACACGTAGAGCGAATGAGTGAAAAAAAATAATAATGCATCAAATATATAAGGCAAATTTAAGTGGGCAAGTCTAACTAGACTAGAGTAAGACTAGACTAGACTAAGGCTTAGTTAGTCTTTAAACTAATCTATCCGAGTCGGATTGCACTGAGTCGGGGTGTTAACGATAATTAATTTCGACCTAACAATATTATGTATTATTTTCATAATTATATCAAATTTTGATTATGTCAAGAGTAGATTATGAGATGTGTTACTTATGGAAACTAATTATTATGATATATGTTGTTATAGAAAGTTATTTTATGGCAAATAAAAGTTATCACTGTTGAGTTGTTAAGGCAAACTTTATTAGTATAAATGATAATAGTCCAAGTAAATATTATGATCAGGGATGATTATGGCAAACAATATTAGTGCAAATGAATTTATGGAAAACGAGAGAATACTGACGAAAAAATATAATATGTAAGTCCAAAGCCTTTGTTTCTTGGCCATATAAATTTGCATGATATTAAAATTGATTGCAATAGTCATCCTGACAATATTTTACACGAGCTACATCAAATACAAGACTGCGTCCCTACATATTTGCCATACATACATATACCCACACCTCTTGCCCGTCGGGGTAGGCAGAGACAACGGAAAGCCACTTTTTTCTAGCCTTACAAACCTCACGCGCTTCTTTTACATTCATAATTATTTTCAAACATACTTATTAATCTAGCAAACATATTTAAAAACTCAACATTAGAAATTCACAAATCGTTTTTCACGGGAAAATATGCAATTTCTACACAAATCACACTGGTGTTGTTATTTTAGGACCTCTGAGGTCCCTTGCACCATTAACACTTGTTTGCTTAGGCTCTGAATATATTACAGACGAAATTTTATGAAGATTGCATATAACTTGTATTGGGCCGGCCATGTTCGTTTTTCCTTGCTTATTATATGGATATTAAAGGGATATTAGCGATTTCATAGAGGAATTTTGTGTTCACTGTGCTGCTTCAAAGAAAATATTGTAGTAGTGTTAGTAAAGAGGTTGATTTGGTTATGGCACATTAGAGTATTAAATTGAATTGTATATTATTAGTATTGTTGCCTCCATCGTCCAGTGGACAGCGTGGGCGTCTGCTGATCGGGGTCCAGGGTTCAATTCCCGGGTCGGGCAAAAGTGTTACTAAGTTTTCCGAATTCTCAGTAGCATGGAGTCTGACAATGTGCTTGGTAACGGCAATAGGCTCGCCCCCATTTCATGTGACCTAAACTCCATAAGGCGGATTGGGGTGTAATATTACACCTCTTCTGACCCCTTCGAGGATATAGGCAGGAAGAATGAAAAAAAAATTTCGTGTTGATGTGGTAGTCTGTTTTTCAGTCATGACATTAGCTTTAAACTCTGTTTGAAATACCTACTATAAAACACAAAAATATAGTATTTTCTTGGATTTTATTATTCACATGCATACCAGTACATGACTGTATAGACATTACTAGAAGGAAGCTGACAGAAAACAACATGCCTGAGGAATATGCAGAGATACTCAAACACTGCCTGACAACCGGCTATCTGTTGTGGGACGAGAAGTACAACATACAAGTGGATGGTGTTGCAAAGGGCTCTCCAGTTTCGCCTGTTGTCGCTGACATCTTCATGGAGGACTTCGAGATACGAGCCATGCAGACTGCCACCATTACACCGAGGTTCTACAAGCGGTACCTATGCATTCACAAGTTTACCAACATATAATGTTAATGCTTTCCTAAAACACCTTAATTCCATTAATACTCAAATACGATTCACAATGGAATTAGAGGCAAACAATTCTTTAGCTTTCTTAGATGTACTTGTTATCAGGAATAAAAACAACTCTTTAAGCCACACTGTGTATTGGAAAAAGGCCCATACAAATAGATACTTAGACGGTGAATCTCACCACCATCCTAAACAGTTAGCTACTGTAGGAATGTCTCTGTTTCAGAGAGCCCGGCTGATCTGCGACAAGAAACACCCGGACGCTGAGCTTCAACATGTCAGGCAAGTTCTGCAAGACAACAAACTCCGACCACCGCGCCACTGTCACAGATCCCTGAAGAAAGGAAAACCAGCCACAGTAGAAAGATAACCTGCTGTCCATACATCAAGGGTGTGACCGACAAAATTAGCTACATCTTGAAGCGAGCTTCAATCAAAACTTAGTACAAGCCGCCAACGAAGATATGTCAATTTCTACCAACAGTCAAGTGTCAGTTACCCTTGCAAGAGGCCGGTGGCTACAAAATAGACTGTGACTGTGGGCTCTCATACATTGGACAAACCAAGAGAAGCATAGGCATCCGACTCGAAGAACATATAGCTGACATAAAACATAAACGCTCAGCAAAGTTTGCTGTCTGTGAACATGTGGAACAAGGACCCAACCACTACCTGCGATTTGATGAACCACAGTTACTCGCAAAAGAACACCGTTTTCTTCCAAGGATGATACGTGAGGCTATTGAAATTAAAAAACACCCTAATTTCAATATGAATATTTTAACAGCGTATCAAAAATGTTATGTAACACTCTAAAGTGAGTTACGCAAAAAAACTTTATTATTTCACTAAAATACTGACTTGCACACTAAAAATACTATTTGTACACCAAATATGATGATCTTTTTACAAAATATCATTTGATATGAAAAGTTTGGCCGCTCGGGAAACTTATCCACTCAGAAAACTTAATAGGTTATGTTAGGTTCTCTTGTGTCCCTGCTCCCAAAAATAGGAGCCCTGCGAAGCAGGGCTTCGTCAACTTAGCTTAGTGGTGCAATTAGTATTTTTGGTGGAAAATTAGTATTTTTGACTAACAGTTAAATACGAACCATTTCAATAGGGAACACGGTTGGAATCTTCCTCCAGCTTGGGACCCTGTCATAAGGCTAATGAAACCCAAGAAGGACAAAGTCACCAGAAGACCTGAGGACACTGTGAGCTCATTCTGCGTAAATAGTAACACCAATGTTGAAAAATGTCCGGGTACTTTGAGATAATTTATACATTCAAGAAATTAAGAAAAAAATCACCTCAGTCTGCCGTGAACATGAATCCTGTAAAGAATTCGAAACCTCGGCTAGTAATAAAAATGTAGTTTCTAGATCATTCGGTTTAAATGTAATAACTAGTGAAACCAACCAAACGCGATAAAATCCGTAAACTGTAGTTTAATTTCAACACCAAAATATATTTATATAACCTAAATTACCATTCAGTAGCTCTGCCTTACTTTTAATCATGATTTTATTTTGAGGCATACAAATGAATACCAAAAACCTTATCAAATCAGGTCTCATAATTTCAAGTTACAAAAAGATTTAATTTATTTGTATGATTGTAAGGCAGTCGACATCTTTGGTTATCTTTTGGACTGGTATTAATTAATCTTGAGTAATGAACATCCAGGATGTTTATGGAACGTTGAGGAATTATTGAAATTGAAATTAATTATTCAGGGCGGTTTCAGATTAGCGTATTTTTCTGCGCGTATACGGTCGTTTCAGCATACGCGCTTACACGCGCGCCACATTACGCGCTTCAAAAAACCAGACTCACGTAAACGGGCGTGTTCGCTCGAAATGGTAGTGACGTCTTGTCAGTGTCAACATGGATTCTGACGGCTCGTGGTTTTACGAGCTTAGAAGCGCGTCAACGCTCGTACGAGTTGCGCGTGTGCCAAAAGGCGCGCCTATACGCGCCTATATGCACTTCCAAAAACGAGCTTATACGCGCGTATAAAACGCTAATCTGAAACCGCTCTCACAGTCGTCTTGGATTGCTCTTCGCTTTTCTGTAATTTGATTAAGTAGTTGAAAACAATGTTTCCACAAATCGTGAAATTTTAAGTGGATAGTTTAATGAAAATACCGTCTCGTGGTCGAGTGGATAGCGATATGTCTGCTGATCGGAGGTCCCGTGTTCGATTCCCGGGTTGGGCAACACTGTTACTGAGGTTTTCCGAATTCTTGAATGAATTTCTTAGTCGCAGCACAGAGTCTGGTATTGTGCCCGGTAACAATTGCAATGGGTTCGCTCCCTACCACGTGGGACCTAAAAATACATAACATGACGAAATGTGGGTATAATATTACACCTCTGCCTACCCATTCGGGGATACAGGCGTTAGAAAGAACATTAAACTCTTTTTATAGTGCCAATCTCTTTGGGTGATACATAATTATGGTGTACAGATATAACCATTTTTAACCGAGTGTGAGATTGACTAAGTATACAGAAGAATTAAACTTAAATTTGCGAAAGCTGCTACAGCACAGTTGGCGTAGATTGAGTGATCACTTGGTCACTGACACTGTCTCGTGTCCAGTGTTTTGGGTTCGATTTCCACACGAGACAACGCTTTGTGTAATCCATTGCATCGTCTGAGTGTTCATTGTGTCCGTTGGTTGTATTTTTGTAAAGGCCTCGCGACACAGCATTAATTCCAAGTTCCTTAAAAATAATGATCGCGGTGACGACTGTATTTCGTTTTACTATCTAACTAAGGTTATCAGCTAAACATTTCTCTTCCACATCATTACATTTCAGCCCACGCCAACAGAATCGGCGGTTCAGAACAAATGGAAGCTATGCCAGTACCAATCTATCATCTAAAACAATAACAATGATAAATGAACGAACACTTATACAAATGCCATTTGAAACAAAAGCCTTGGATATCTTGAGACAAAATACTATCGAAGATCCTCGAATGAGTCGTTTCAGACCGACGCTTATTTAATGGGTAATCGTTTGTGCGATCTCCCTTCATTTCCTTAGGCCGATGATCTCATTTACCCTTGTACTTAAGGGTTGGAGAACGCTTCTTATTATACCTCACAGGATTTTATTACGAGAAAAAATACGTGAAGTACATCTGACATCGCTTGTATATGCCATATGAATTTAAACTTTTGTGGCTTTTAGCATAAGTTGTATAATAATATCAGTAGTCAGTACATTCGCAATCTGCAACTGCAGAAATATCGGATACCTACTCGAAACAAAGGTACGTGGTATGTCCTGAAAGACAATTTACAACTAAGTACGAAAATCATATTAAAATGTGGCTAATTTAAGAACTATGATTAACTTAATAAGTGCAATAATTGATATGGAAATGAACTCAGGCCTTAATAAATTATCTTAACCGAAATCCGATTGATATAAGGATACCTAAGTCTAATTACAAAATTTGTCATGCAGCTAAGTAGTGTCAAAATAAGACAGGACAATACTTTTCTTTTAAGGTTTGGTAACCTTAAATAAAAGTCTAGTCTTAATTAGCAAAATAAAGAGGTAATTAAAGTTTCTACTGGCTACATAAAATTGAACATGAGTATCATAGAGTATGATCCATATCTCGTAATCATCATGTTTTTACACTTAACTAGCGATAATGATTTTGTGTTTTGTAATTCCTCCAACAAGAACAGGCTCGTCAATTCAGCCTGAAGACTCGAAGTTTGGTAATTATTGCTGAAGACTATGTAGAGCTCATGGTGTAACTATTCATAATAATAGATCGACAATGTTAAGCAACCTTTGCAGAAGTCCCCCTTGGATGTGTAACAGTTTGTTTAGCATTTATATCCAAGCACTTACATGGGATTACACGTAAAACCATTGGTCCCAGTACTTTTCCTAAGAAAAGAATCTTTAGACCAGACGGCCTCTGCAAAAAATTATCCGAAAAAGAAAATCACGTGCAAAAATATTTTAAAATAAAAAATATAATGTGCGCGGCTTCTTAACTCAAAATGACGAAACTGAGTCAATTTTTTTTCTGAAGGCAATTAAGACTAAGTTTATGCAGCGATGAGGATGATTGTTTTTAATATCTTTAGTTTGATAATATGCTTAATGTTAGTTATTTTATTATATTTGTTAGCTTAGAAGCATTTATCTGCATAGTAATGAAGTTACTTTTGATTGAAGAAGGAAAAATTGAGGAAGTTCATAAGGAAAAAAACACTTGTGGTAGCCTAGTATAGAGATAAACAGACTGCAATGCAGAGGGTCTCGAGTACAAACCCACGCACGCATCACTGAGCTTTCTTAGTTCTGTGTATAATTATTAAAATGATGAAGAAAAACTTCGTGGAGAAACCAGCATGTATGAGAGTTATGTACTCGAAGGACATGTCAATTCTTCCAACGTGCACTTGAACAACGTAGTGGTTAGACCTTACCCTATTCATAGTGAGGAGAGGCCCATGCCCAGCAGCGGACAGTTTATATATTGGATTGATGATGGTGGCCGCTTAAACCTCTATGCCAACAGTGCAGTAAAAATAGCTCAAACATAAGATATTCTCACACCAAAGTAAAAAAATTCAAGTTACATTTTTATACTTAGGCACATTCTGCCAATAAAGTACCGCATTGATTTGCCACCACGAACCCAAGCGAATACCACATTAGTTCGAACGTACAAACCTTATTACGTTAATAGCATATCGGGCGAAACTTTTTACGTCATAAGTTTGATTAATGAAACTAGGTTCTTTCATGCCAAGTATAATTAGCTACCCATTATCTATATTAACTGGTGTTCTAGCATTCAGACTATCTATTGAATAGATTGATCTTTGAGTTTTAAAGAGACGCTGAATGATATGTTAACTATTTATATATTAATCGATTCTAAGCTTACGCGATTTGTAAATATCATACGAAATTATTTAGTGCGTCTTAATCACGACCCGTGCAAGACGGTCGATACGTCGGCAATACATAGGTATTTATCCCTTAAATAGTCATATATTCCTAAGTGTCTAAGTTCTTGTAAATATTTATAGTACTTCTTGGTTCGAGGATATTGACTATAACATTTGTTTGTAACAATGAACGTCAAAATAATGTTATGTTATAACTAGCAGCCAGCCCCGGCTTCGCACGGGTGGACATTTGTTTTTTAAATATCCAATCCCATAAAAAACAATACTGGTCAAAAAACCCAAGTCGCGCAACTCAGTACTTCTACCGTAAAAAGTTGTGAGATCCATGTAATACAAAGTCGGTTATTCATTTATTCAGTCATTACTTAAGGGACCTTAAATAAATAAATTGACTCGGCCATCGCATGCAAACACAATATATCTCAAAATAATACGTATACTAAATAGATTAGATTCTTTAGTGCGATTGCCAAGTCAATCTTAGACATGAAACTACTATACCACCCGAAATTATATCAATATGTACTATATATAATATATAGGTACGGTAGTCAACAAAATAGCGTAAAATGGCACAACTGTTTCTCTAGAGTGTACGGGCTGGACTGTGGAGTGAGACAGGGGGGGTTGAGTTCTCCTCGATTGTTCAACCTGTACATGAACCAGCTGTTGGTTGAGCTCAGCCAGACCAACATCGGCAGACATTGTAGTATTTGCTATCACAGCAAATATAACCACTACACAAATCTATGTAACACTGGCTCACCACTACACACAGATCCCAGGAAGCACGTCTAGCGCACACCGCGCTTATCAACCGACTGACTGTCCATAGTGACAGTGACAGCCACAGACTATACAGATATACTACAAGTGACAGGTGTCAAGTGATGCTACTTCCTCTACTGGTGTACACGAGACAGCGTAATGTATCTATGGCATAGATACAAACACTACATCTCTTCCCTTTTAATATTTTGATTTATCATTATAATGTATGTCTATTTCATTGGCAAATAATTATACGTCATTGCCTTATTTTTCTTATACCTAGACCTTATACGCAAAATACACGCCAGGACGTGGAGTTGCGAAAACAGCCACGGCTACCATACCATACATAGATGCTATCCCCTTCTGTTTGTTTTGGCCTTACCGCTCTTCTCTTGCGGTCTCCGTATTCTTTTCTTTTTCCTTTTGCAACTTCGGTCTCATTATCCGTCTTGTCTCTTAAAAAAGATTTAATAGTCTTTTTATCCGTCTTACTTATATATTTCAACATTGGGTTTTTATCCATGTTCATTCTCTTGAAAAATACTTCTGATGTTTTTCTTATTACCGTATGGGAGGTGGCGTTGTACTTCATTCAGTATTAAAAATGTTAGTGTATCTTTCATATCCTGCTTTTCTCTTGAGTCGTTTTACTGTCTTGGGTTAGATGCTCTCTTTATTTGTGGCCAATATCGCACTGTGTTTAAATTTTAATATCACCATAATGACAAAACTTTCAACTCCTTGCCAACGAACCGCCGCGAATCAGACGACCAGCATCAGTAGTGATCGATAGTGGGCAGCCCAGCCGACCGAAGACTTCAATCAGAGTTTTTATAATTTGCGAACTCGTTATAGTTCTTGTCATCTTGATTTCTTTACAGCGGTTGTAACTTCACTATACACACAACAAGAATATAATCGTTATTTGACAATGGGCCCAATAGATCGATCGCAACATCAAAGTTCTCGTCCATTTATAGGTGCTAGAAAACTTGCTAAGCTAACAAGAGTGCATCCTTTGCAATTCTTCATCGCCCATTCAACGTCTCCATCGACCCTAAGCCACCAGATCACACGGGATCCCATCCTAGTCGCCATTTGTAGTATTTGCTATCACAGCAAATATAACCACTACACGAATCGATGTAACACTGGCTCACCACTACACACAGATCCAAGGAAGTACGACTAGCGCGCAACGCGCCTATCAACCGACTGACTGTCCGTAGTGACAGTGACAGCCACAGACTATACAGATATACTACTAGTGACAGGTGTCAAGTGACGCTAATTCCTCTACTGGTGTACATGAGACAGCGTTATGTATCTATTGCATAGATACAAACACTACAGTCATGTTGATGGGATGTGTATTAACAACATCAGTTACGCAGATGACATGGTCTTGCTAAGCCCGTCCATTGGTGCATTAAGGCGACTCATATCCATATGCGAGACTTATGCGTCGACTCATGGCCTGAAGTACAATGTTAAGAAAAGCGAGTCATTGGTTTTTAAGGCAAAGAACATTGAATACGCAAGTGTGCCAAACGTTAAAATTGATGGAACTGCTTTATGTAGGGTTAACAAATTCAAGTACTTGGGAAATTGAGTCACCGAAGACTTGAGGATCTGACTCTGGAGATGCCAAGGCATTCCACAAATTATTTTGATAAATCCTTTTCTGTTCAGGCAGTGCGTCTGTGGAATGCATTGCCATTACAAATTCGAAGAGCAACATCATTGACTATTTTTAAAAATTTGTTATACAAACACTACTTAAATTCTTAACGTATTTAAATTTATTTATGTAGTTTACTTTTTACTCGAGTTCTAGGTATGTATTTCAATGTATCTATCATGTTTGTTATATATGTGTATATATATATATATATATATATATATATATATATATTCATATATAATTTATATTGTATGTATGTATCATGTATATACTTAATCTATGTATGTGTAAGTATTTATATGTGATATGTAAATGTATGTATGTATATTATGTAAATCTTTTTTATTGCGAATTCTACTTATTAACTACACCATCGCCTCATAAAACGCTAACATCATTCCTGTCCATCCAAAGGTTGCCTGGAAGAGATCGCACTTAGCGATAAGGCCGCCGATTGTGCATTACTCGTAGTTTTTAAGCCTATATTGTAAACATTTATTTCGGTGTGCAATAAAGTATATTCTTATCTTATCTTATCTTACAGGATAATTTAGATATAGATAGGGAGCGTAGGTCGCTGGCTGTCCGATGTAACATGCTGGCCCGCAGGTTTGCACGGTGTACAAAACCAGTTAAGGTTACACTTTTCAAGGCATATTGTCAGTCCTTTTACAAGTGTAGCCTGTAGGGCAGTTTTGGTCGTCGGCCATACAGCGACTTACGTGTCCAATGTAATAACGCACTCAAGGTGCTGCTGGGGCTGCCGTGGAGGTGCAGTGCTTCGGGAATGTTCGCGGAGTTACGTATAGATGGCTTCACCGCCATTATGAGAAAACGTTGTACTGCTCTGGTGGGGCGTCTCCGTGGTAGCTCCAACAGTATACTGAGAGTGTTTGCAGATCGGTGGCAGTCGCCAATGATGCAGCGATGGATGCAGCTCCATACTGCAGTGTAATATGTTTTTGTATTTTATGTTTCCTAACACTATATTTTAAGTTTCAAATTGTTACTAACCCACTATGGACTCTGTCTGAAATAAATTGATTGAATTGAATTTATGGGATCTCATTTTTTTTGTAGATAGTCCTACTGTTTTCCTTTCCGGTATCTTCTACTACTTGTATACCAACAACGAATTTAGTTAACCCTAACTGCAAATGTAACTTTGTAATCCTATACATTTACATGAGATTACACAGTTATTTATGCAGTTATTGTATCTTGTGAACTGGACAGACATTGGTAAATATTTTAGTTTTTCCTTTATTCATACACAAAACACGAATTGTATTTTATATTTGAAGCTTCTATGTCAGCTAGAAGTGCCTTAGACTTTTGATAATCGGTCAGTGAATGATAAAATAAAGAAATTTGACTTGTTATTATTCTTAAACCACTGGTTCAATTTCAATGATGTTTAAAACATACCGTGTTTATACAGTGCCGGCTTGGTTTTATCAACAACAAAGTTATGGTGGGTCGAAAATGGCCTGAATTGTTTCGTGAAAAGGATGGTACGACCGTGCTGCTTTTTTGCTCGACTTGGTGGGGGCACTACCGTGCCCCCAGATGACTATCCAATAATCGATCGCATCAAGAAAGTCTCGTCCCAACGGAATATTGGTGTGCGAGCAGTGAGTTTTTCTTCTCGCGCGTTATTTTAATTTTGCTACATCTTTTAAGATATTCATTATAATGATTTACTGTCAAAGACAATTTCTATAAGCATTAAATACACAACATATCTAGCGTATTTAATTGGATAAGAAGTAATACTGCATTGCTTAAAATAGCTTCCAAAATAACCCATTATACTTTTCTATTTTTTTATTGATAAAAATGGTTACTGTGGATTTTCCTTAGGAGATAGACCTATGCTATTGAGGACTTTTTTGTAGGTAATTATGAGTTCTTTAATAATGTATGATATTATTTTTCTGTATCAATAATAGATTTAGCAGTGCACGCCATGAAAGACATTTTCTGGCAAATTTTCTTACACCCTGGGTTACATTATTGATGTTTTTGTAGGGATCCCTATTATTTTCTAGAAATTAATATAGCTCATATTACTCAGGGATAATGTCGCATTACAAAGTTGAAACATTTTTAAAACCCATGTAGAACATTTTTATTTTATTCGTAACAAACATACAAAAATACAAATCTTTCCTCTTTATAATATTAGTATAGAAGTATAGATAAAAAAAATATAAATATTAATCTAAGTAGATCTTTTACAATGGCAATCAGATAAGTGATAAACATAAGTAGTAATATATTCTTAAAGATATCATCTTAATATATAAAATCCTTGCGTTACTTACTGACTTACAGACACGCTACTGCCGAAACTATTGGGCGCAAGAAGCTGAAATTTGGCATGTATGTTCCTTGGGGACCGTAGGGGTGCACTAAGAAGGGATTTCCCGAAATTCTCACGGGTTCGGCCAAAACGGGTAAATTTAAAAAAAGCAGGTGTAGCTGCTGGCGTCCTCTAGTTATATACAAAACTGAAATCACAGATATCAATAATCGGCTAGTTGACAAAAAAAAATTATAAGTCCGTCCTTTAGATTATTCAAAAATAAGTATTTTTTTATTTGTAAATTAAACCAAAAATGACCAAGATATACCTCATTAAAGTCACGTATAACGTCACGCCGTGCTGCATTTTTTCGCACTAGATGACGTCACACGTAACTTTAATGGGCTATATCTTTGTTATTTTTTATTTAATCGAAAAAAGAAAAAATACGTGTCCAATATTTTTTTATAATGTAAAATACGGACTCAATAAAATGTAATTATTTTGACCCTGGAAACTACCCTATTGTGCTTATCACACAAAAATTGACTACAGGAAGCGAACCCACCCACAAAGTAATAGCTTCGTCACCAATCACTGGAAAAACAGGCCAAGTAGTATACAATATAGTTGCCAAAATTATAAAAGAGATGCAGACGTCATCTCCACTCCATACTTTTTCAAAACAATCTTTATTCTTATCCAAAGCATTCTCAAGCATAATAAAAACACCGCAAACACGCCTCCCCATTTTTTTTATCTACATCGAAATCAATCCTTATAGTGAGTATACTGATTCGCGAATCGGAGTACGTGTGAAGACGTCGGTGGTAAGATAAGCGATATCGGGAGGCCATTTGCCGCATAGCTGATAATTTCCGCTGCACGATGGCGTCATTTACCCTCTGAAGGCATCGAGGTACTGCCTCTGTAGCAGAGAGGTTACTAAGCAGAATAAAAGTAGCGCTCATAGCGAGACTTGGCTTGCCGTTTGTAACAGATCGGCAAAGTTAAGCGACGCTTGCATAGTTCACCACTTCGATGGGTGCCTATGTGGCATTTACATCTGAGCGCTACCCTGCTTCGGAGGAAACGTAAAGCTGTCGGTCCCAGTTCTTGTCTAAGGATAGGGATCGTTATTTCATGTTGGAAACCGCTGGGTGGTCTGAAAGATCCGATACCAGAATTATCCACACGATCACACAAAAAACAAAAAAACATCAAGCGGAATAAATAACGTTATATGCTAGGTTTTTCCCATGGAATAGCACTTCTGGGTTGCGGAAGTCAGACAGGCAGTCACTCTGTGCAAAAGCTAATATTCAGTCAAATCCGGTTAGACTAGTAAGCGGACCCTGGGTTGCAACTGGGATAACGCTATGTGGATGATGTGCTTGGCTTGATGGTATGTTGGGATTTCTTACATACCAGATGAGGTCTGTGCTCAAAAGTACGAGACAATATAAACAAGGCTAATAATGAACTAGTTGGGTCTCCCTTGTTTGACCGAAAGGAATTTGACAAATTTGACTTCCCAAAAAAAATTTCGCATAATTTCATTTGCAAAATTATTACTTAGCAAAAAATACATACATACATACATAGACTCACGCCTGTTTCCCCGAAGGGGTAGGCAGAGCATAATAAACGCCCACTTTTCGCCAGTGTTTTGATCCCACGTAATAGGTGGCGAGCCTATTGCCGCTTATCGGGATATTTTGTTTGCCAGAGCCTCGTCCGTTGATCGGCAGGTGCACCACTTGCAGGTGAGGTTGGCTTGGGACCCTTAGTTCTTGGTGGGAACCCTATGCACCCTAACAAAATCAATAATTATCTTAATCTAAATAGTTCATTTCCAGCTAACATACTAATCTCTTCGGCTAACCTACTTATCTCTTTTTAGTATTAATGCAAGTCGTTTCTGGCACTCGCCGGCCGCTACACCGGCACCGCTCGCTTCGTTTGCTCGGCTCGTGCAGGAGGTCACAGTTCTAACCTAACCTAACATTTTTTTTTTTATAATTAACCTACTCTAACTACTTCCATAAATAAACTAATATCACCAAACGTTTATTGTCTGGAGATTGTTTACTGAAATAAATCATTTGATTAAAGACCAAATGCCATAATGACATTATTTTTGGTAATATTTTACCAAGTAAAAATTTGAACAAATAAGAATATGCGTACTTAAATCATTCCAAATATTGCAATGGTATAAAAAAGGTTGCTAAAATTTGTTGGTTTAATGAAATTTTGTCAAAATCTTTTCGGCAAAACGGCAGGATCCCTAAATGATTATTTTTATAGCTTTGTATCTGACTTATTTCTGACAATTCTCACCATTCTTCAGTCGACGTATATACAATCACTGCTTAATTGCATTTGAATCCGTACAGTTGTTTTGAGTGATAGAGTAGGGTAGGGCGGGGCTAGTTGGGCAATTTTTCACTTTAGCGGTTATAGCTCCTCACCGATAAGTCTGAACGGCTTGTTATGTATACTAATAGATTACTAATTTATCCCTTTATCAAAGTGTCCCTATTAATGTATATCCAATAAGTCAAATTAAAAGCTAGACAAGTTTAAATGCAGAAAGTCAAGTATGTTCAACCCAACCCAACCCCAGGTGAGGTAAGTTAAGCAAGGGTATGGGGCAAATTGAGCACTAAGAAAGTGTAGTCAAACCATGGGCTTAGTGTTAACTAGACATAAAATAAAAAAAAATGTTTGGCAATCAACTTTTTATTTATAATCTTCTAGTGGAAAAATTACAAAATCTAAAGATATTTTCTATGTAAAAATAAACTGAAAATATAGTCAACAAAACATCAACTAAAAGATATTTTCTATAAAAAATAAACTGAAAATATATCAAAACATCACCTAAAAAACATATTTTCCGTTTAGAGGCAAAATGAATCCACACCTTCGCTTGATTTTTTCAAATATCTTGTCAAAGTCATCCGTTTGATACCGAACTCTTTGGCGGCGGCGTTTACACTTTTTTCCTCATCTTTTACAGCCTTTTCAGCATCATTTAGGTCTTGAGTGGAGTGGAGTAAGAACATCTTGTAGTCTTTCTTTTATAATGCCGCATCCTGAAAAAAATACAAAATAACATATATTACTTCGTTCTAAGTCATGGGGTTAGTTGAGCAACTGTAGCTCAACAAACCCCAACCCGAAATTTTAAAACAAAAGTAAGTTTATGAAAAATCAGTTATAATCATACCCAGAACCTAAATACATATCAAAAGTACAATAAATTTATTAAAGTTTAACACTTACCTGACTGAACGCGAACAATATTTGACTATTACAGACGAAATATTACTTTACTATTATTTTACTTTTTGGTCATAAAATAAACAACGCCCGCGTGTACTTCACTCGATCGACCAGTCGCCACTGGCGGTCGCGCGATGAGTTCCCCTCCCGCGACACCTTCTTTCCGCTATTTGCTGCTTTCGTGTGCGGTGAAAAGTTTTCGAGATATATTACGATTGCCCAACTTACCCCTATGCTCAACTAACCCCGCTCTACCCTATCATCCATAGAAAAACCTAAGATTTTGTTAAATCCGACGAGATGACGCTAGAATGGTGATGGAGTAACAAACATGCATCCATCGATATAGCCATCCTCACATACTCGCTCAATAAATTATTAATAATCTTAAAAACCAATTAAAATACACTCACAAGCTTATGGGAAATCTGACATTTCTCAAAACTTCACAATTTACAGTCTTATTATAAAAAAAGAGGCTTAAATTTTTCGAGCTTAAGAAAATCAAGAATTTTTCACGTGTGATCCCGAATAATCTTCAGAGTAGTAAATATTATGAAACGATTAAAGTTAAGCGTTTTCTATAAATACTTCGCCAGCAATGAAGCCCCACCTAACGCCTTTAAAGTAACCATTCCTTTCGTAACCACTTCACACTCTGCCACACAAAATTGAACTCTATATCTTCCAAATAACGGCAGTGAACTGCCAAACCACCTACACATGTGTGCAGCAATATATTTGTTAATATCCTGAACTGACTTCTGCCATTACTGACTGACAAAGTCATCTAAACCGCTGGCATTACTTGAAAAAGATAGTAAATTCTTGATAAAATCTTTCGTGAAATTCATAACAGTGTCTGGTTATGAAAAGTTTTTAAATAGATGTGTACCGTATGAGTTGTGTTGCCATATATTTTGTTTTATGGCGCCTATATCACAAGGGTAACATTAGGTGTATTTGAAAAATAATGTGCGATCGCGAAATTTATGGCGTATATGTAGCTAGTTTTACTCTTCATTTCCTTGTCTGCAATATTAAGTTATTAAACTATTTAAGCGTTTAAAAAAATATAGTACACTACACAGTTATTATGGCTTATCGCGTTTTTTTTATTTTACCATCCATTTTCAAGACAGTTTTTCAATATCATTAACTACGGAATTCAATATTCGAATTATAGATAGATCTGTAGATTTAAGATTCGTTTTTGACAGTTTTTGACATAAGCTTCATACAAAATATGTCAAACACGAATTTAAAATTTACAGATCTATCTATAATTCGAATATTGAAAATGGCCGTAAGTCGTTTCAAAGTATAGCAATTACGTATTTTTGTTCAAATATTTCATTCGACTTACTCTAACTAAAACAAATCTATTATTTTAAAAATATTTACCACTATTATATTTTCAAACATTTTACTTTATCAACCCTCGAAGAAAAATCACACATAAATTTCGAAACAAATTATTTTCTTGCATACAAATTATTCAAATTTCTTACATCGCGTTTGTAGACGGTCACCTGCTAGTGTGTGACTTGCTATCACAATCGATCTTGTTTCACCTTCAGACTTAGAAAGGACGACCACGTAATGTAAAATGGTAATTTAAAAAAGAACAAGTAATTCAAGTTCCCTTACATACCAAGTATCCTTTTGCGAATGTGTAGGTGGAGACATTACTTTTTGTACCAGAATTTTGTTTGTAATTATTTTCCACAAGAACCAATAATACTAAATAAAACCAATACTTATATTAGAAATGTGAACGTGTATTTGTTGATACTCTCACTCTTGCACAAGTATTAGATTGGTTTTCGACAAATAATTTGGTACTCAATTCTAGCAAAACGAAATGTGTTAAATTCTCTTTGCCTAATGTCAAAAGTGTTCCTACTAATATAATATTAAATAAGGAAACAATTCAACTAGTCGAATCAACCGTATTCTTAGGTCTTACTTTAGAAAGTAAGCTTCAGTGGGGCGCCCAAATAGTCTGTCTCGCAGTTAAACTTAGTTCTGCAGCGTTTGCAGTTAGAAAAGTTAGGGAATTCACAGATAAAGATACTGCTTGACTAGTTTAATTTAGTTATTTTCACAGCGTAATGTCTTACGGTATAATGTTATGGGGTACAGCTGCTTATATACAGACTCTGTTTGTCATTCAAAAGAGGAACATACGTGCAATTTATAAGTTAGGTGCTAGAGTTTGTTTATGTGAGAAATTTAAAGAAGTAGATATATTGCCAGTGGCATCGCAATATATATAATATAATAATAATAATAATAATAATAATAAACCTACAAAATATTGCCTAGCAACACGTCAACAAGACGACATAAATTATTTTCCTCGAATATTAATTATATTTCTATTTTAAATCATATTTTTGGATTCGTATATATATATTTTTGACTACAAGAAATACTTCTTAACCTGAGAAACATATAATTATAACAAGAAACCATATAATACATTATGAAAAGAAGATACAAAAACATTACTCAACTGATGACATCTAACGTCAATGACAAATAAAAGTGTAAATAAACATATAATTATAAGTACAACGAGTAGATGATAATGATATTATGTTAGCAGCAGCTGCCGCTATACGTCCCCGGACTCGTCGCTCAGCTCCGCCTCGCAGCCGCCGGCACCTACAACAGAGTTGCTGGCAATCATAGAGGCGTCGAGCTCGTCAAGCGACGAGTATTTCTCCCCGCCGACGTCACCAACACCCGTATGCCGCCGTGGGAGAGGCCGGCCACCGCTACGCTTGGGACCCCGAGATCCACCGGTCTCGAACAGGGCCCCCGCTCCCGGTGGTAATGTGCACCGCATGAAATGGACTACAACCATGAATGAAAACGTCATGCGGGCATATTTTGTGGCTACAGAGGGAGGTACCAACTTTACGGCGTATCGTGACCGCATGCTGCCTCTGTTTCAGGGCTTCGAACCAGCTGTCAACGTTTCGGCACAGCGACTGTCGGATCAAGTGCGGGCTATCCAGCGCTGCCGCCTGCTGGATAACGACGCACTTGAGAGGCTACGATCTGACTTACTACGTAACCCTCCTATCCCTTCTTCTATGAGTAGTGAATTACAAGTTGCAAATATTGTCAGACCGCAAAGGACTGTTGAAGAGGTGCATAGTAGGGATACACAAGTAAATACCCAGTACATAGATGAATTAAGGAGTACTTTGGAGTGCACTATTCGGGAGTATCGTTTTGTGAATACCTCAGATAGGCCTCGCTTACCGCGTTTGCCCACACACAAGAAAAATATAGCGCTGGTGTGTGCCCTGGATTCACTATTGTCCACGTACTTAGACAATAGTGAAGATCTTAGCGACACCCACTCGATTCTGTACTGTGCGGCTGTTACAGCGTGTCGAGTGGCAGGTATTAAAATACCAAATGGTAGTAATACTGCCCCTCGAACTAATGCTGTACCGGCCTGGCAGTGCAGGATTGAGCGTCGTATCGCTGAGGCCAGGGCGCTCATCGGAAAGCTAATTTGCTTCAGGTCGGGCAATACAAGACCGAGAGTCATGCGTTTTGTGACTCGGGCGTTCTTAGGTACGGGCCTTAGTCGCCAAGAATACGAATCACGAGTCACAGAACGCATCGACTACCTTAAGCAAAAAGTTTGTGCGTGGGCAAACCGTTTAAGACGGTACAAGAGGCGTGTGGACCGATACACCCAGAATAGGGCATTCCAAAAAGATGAAAGGTGGGTGTATAGAAGTTGGGAGCGGACTGATCCAAGTGTGGATGATGCTGCCGGATGCTGAGGCAACGAACGCTTTCTGGCGCAGCATTTGGTCGATGCCCATCAGCCACACTGAGGGTGATTAGTTTGGGGATGTTAAGCGAGCATGTGAGGGAATACCCCAAATGCAGAGCGTAGCCATTGAAACAACGGATATAGCTTGTGCAGTCCGTTCATTATCTAACTGGAAATCAGCGGGACCGGACGGACTGCACAACTTCTGGTTGAAATGGCTACGTAGTGCCCATGCTCAGTTGGCATCCCAATTCCAGGCATCTTTGGAATCGGGCTCGATCCCAACTTTTATGACAACTGGTATCACTCACCTGCTCTTTAAGTCAGGCTGTACCACGGACCCCAAAAATTATAGACCGATAACGTGTCTACCGACTATGTATAAACTTCTTACATCCATTTTGAGGACGAAGATGTTATCACATATAAGAAATAATAACATTATGTCAGTGGCTCAAACTGGATGTAAGAATGGGGCCCGTGGTACAAAAGAGCTACTCCTATTTGACATGGCCATTAGCCAGCAGGTGCGTCGCAATCGAAAGAGTCTGGCGACATTCTGGATAGATTACAAGAAGGCCTACGACTCCGTGCCACATACGTGGCCCTTGAGGGTGCTGGAGTTATATAAAGTCGATATAACTCTATGCACCTTCTTGAAAGCATGTGGGAGTACGGTCCTTCGCTATCCAGGGTGTCGGCAGATTCGCGATTGCGGTGCTCCTCTAAAGATCGAACGGGGTATATTCCAAGGTGACAGTTTAAGTCCCTTGTGGTTTTGTCTAGCTCTGAATCCTCTCAGCACTCTGCTAGAGGGGTTTGGGCTAGGCTATCGGTTGCAGCATAGAGGTCAAGTTATATCCCACCTTTTTTATATGGATGACCTTAAACTATTTGCCCCCACCACTTCCCAATTGACAGCGTTACTAAAAGTAACTGAAACTTTTAGTAATTCTATCAAGATGGAATTTGGTGTGGATAAGTGTGCGGTCATGTATGTAAAACGAGGTGGTATTGTGGAATCTGATGGAATAGAGCTTTCAGATTCCACAAAACCAGATTTCTATCTGCAACCGAGACTTACAAGTATCTGGGTATGTCGCAGGCCTTAGGTATTGCTGAGACTGCCATGAAACAATCATTGCGGGCGCGCTTCTTTGGCCGCCTGAAGAAAATACTGAAAAGTTTTTTATCAGGCGGCAACAGGGTGCGTGCCTATAATGGTTGGGCCATGCGAGTCTTAGCGTACTCCTTCGGCATACTCAGATGGACTCAATCAGAACTGGACGCCTTGGACAGAAAAGTCCGTTGTCTATTGACTGAATATCGAATGCATCACCCGCGGTCGTCAGTAATGAGGTTGTACATCCCGCGGAAATGTGGTGGTCGTGGTTTCTTAACCTCTCGAGCGCCCAAACGTCAAATGTCATATAATCGATAAGCGCCCACGTCAAATTTAGCGTATGTATGAAAGTTGGCGGGCAGCGTTTAAAGGCCGATTTCGACGTTTATTTACTTCAGAACACTAATCAATACATATATATTTAGAATCTACATTAAATTTGCTTTATTGTGTATATAGAATTAACTAACTTTGTGAACAAGCGTAAGTAATTCAAACGGTTTTATCAAACAAATGTGTAAAATACATGTTATTGTAGAAAAATGAATGTATTGACTAATTAGAGGCATTTATAGCGGTAGGAAAATTCTAATGATATTATTTATGAGCTATTCTATTAATTGAAATATGTAAAATAAGAAATATATGGAAAAACCGGCCAAGTGCGTGTCGGGCCACGCGCAATGTAGGGTTCCGTAGTTGCCCATAATGGCCATTATTGATAGTAACTTCTGTTTCACATGGGACTAAAAACGGGCCCACATTGTATCCCGTAGTACATTACATACCAAAGTACGTATACCTTTAAGATTAAGCCAATGTAAACTCACAGAAATAGGTATTTTTAAGTTAAACGACGATTACTCGTAAACTAGTGATGTCTTCTTATAGTTTTCCTTTTAAATTCGTTATATGTACTAAATTTGTGATTTTTTTCATCTCTTCCAAATTAATAGTTTAGCCGGCAGAGGGGGGGGACACTTGAGTATAAAATTTTTTTTCACTTCAAAGCTTGATATTTAACAAACCAATGACTTGATCGAAAAATGATTTGAGCAAACTAATAATATTTTTTTAAAACCTATCCAATGATAACCCACATAATGGGGTACTCAACCAAGAAAAAATTCAACCCCACTATATATGTATGGGTGATACCCTTAAAAAAAATTTTTTCCTAAATTTTATTCTACAGTTTTGTTGCAATATCTTATGTCTATATTCATGTCAAATATCAGCGTTCTAGCACCAGGCGTCTTTGAGCTATGCTGCGGACGGACAGACGGACGGACATGACGAAACTATAAGGGTTCCTTGTGGACTACGGAACCCTAAAAAATGATTTGGAAGCGAAATAGTGTAAGCACGCGTCGAAGTGTACTAACAGCTGATGAGTTTAGCTGACTGTTTGTTTTTACTGACGTTAAAAATAAGCATTTTTATTGCATAGATCTGTCAATCGTTTCATACGCTTCAAAATGGTATACGTTGAAAAGAGACAAACATTGTTTTGGCGTTTCATTTGAACATTGAATGGAACAAGTACGAGACCACCGTATAACGGTCGGCGGGCACTTATCGGGGGTAAAGGTGTTCACCGTAAAACGGTGGCCTGGCGCTTGAGAGGTTAAGTGCTAAGGACCTCCACAACCGCGAGGTGTACAATCTTAGAGAATATTTTCTCAAGACGGACACGGGTGTGCATCGTGATATTGTTGCTGTAGACAACGGACTTACCCCGTTGGGTCTGGCAAAAGAGAGCTGGCGCAAACCTGTTGTACTAAGTATTGACGAGCGCAGGGATGTATGGAAGGGCAAGGAGTTGCATGGACGTTTTTATCGGGCCTTACATAGGCCTGATGTAGACTTCATGTCATCAGTTGCTTGGCTACGGTTCGGTGATCTATTTGCAGAGACCGAAGGTTTTGTCTGTGCAATTATGGACGAAGTTGTCATGACGAACAACTACCGTAAGTATATTCTGAAGGATGGGACTGTTGACATATGTCGGGCGTGTCACCAGCCTGGGCAATCTCTCAGACATATAGTTTCCGGTTGTTCTCGTCTTGCCAACGGCGACTACTTGCACAGACACAATCAAGTAGCCAGGATCGTCCATCAGCAGCTTGCCTTAAAATACAGCCTTGTAGCCTTTGAAGTACCGTACTACAGGTATGTGCCCGATCCAGTTCTCGAAAATGGCCGTGCCACTATGTACTGGGATCGATCTATCATCACCGATAGGACTATCGTGGCTAACAAGCCCGATATCGTGGTGATAGATCGATCAGAACGCCTTGCAATGATCGTTGATGTCACTATTCCCCATGACGAGAATCTCGTGAAGGCCGAAAAAGACAAGGAAATCAAGTATTTGGACCTGGCTCACGGTCGACATGTGCGATGTGGACTCGGCGATCATTGTACCGATAGTCGTGTCAGTTAATGGTCTCATTGCCAAGAGCCTCGACCACCATCTCAAGAGGCTCTCGTTAGGCGGCTGGATCAAGTCCTCCATACAGAAGGCAGTATTGTTGGACACGACGCGCATAGTTCGGAGGTTCCTCTCTCTGGAGCCCTAACCACCGGTAGCTTGGTCCCTGTGCCCGGTACTGGTGGGTCTCCGTGGTCCTATTTTATATGATTAAATTTTATTCGTATTTTTATTAGAGTGATTTAATTATGTAAAATAAGACGATGAGATAAAATTAGTGAATAAAGAGGAATAATAATAAATTATATATATGCTTAATGTACATTAAGAAAAACTTAATTCTATACCGCAAAAATAGTGAATTGCACAATGTGAACACAAGGAATAAGCATTAACTAGTGGGAACTCACTACCGTTTACATAAAGTTCAGAACTCATTTGCGAGGATTGGTATACGATTTTTCAACAAATTGCCTCTTGATATAATGAATTTACCCATGCACAAATACAAACGGACAATTAGAAACTTTCTTTTACAAAGGGGTTATTACACTATTAAGGAATTTTTAAATGATAAGTCACCATGGGGACAGGCTTAGGCTATATCCGATTTTATATAGATACCTTGCTTTCTAGTTTTTTTTTATATAATATCTCTAGTTCTTTTTTCAATAACTATTCATGTATTATTAGGTCATTCAACTTACTACATTTACATTTGCATTGTTGTTCAATTAATTTTATTTAAAAAAAATTTGCTTCTGTGTTAGATGAAGGTAACTCGTGATCAGGGGTTGTACACTAAGGTTTTTTGTAAATTTTGTGTATTCATTTACCTACCGTAACTTTCTGTAGCATACATTTCCATCATAGTTCTGAACATGATCGCGAGTTGCCTACATAATAAGACGTAAGTGGATGCTCCTGTTAAACAAGGTTCAGACTGGAAAGCTACTACAGCACTTGAATTGGTAACTGCATTAATTATTTAAGTATTATGTATGTTCCTAATTACTATTTACAAGTAATTAATTACAATGTGAAACATTTGCAGCTCCTTACAAAAACAAAATATGTAACATAACACTGGCAATTAAAAAGAGTGGCCACGAGTTTTATTGCCCGTTCTTTCTCGTGGTTCTACCTATTGCTTTGCGAACGAGGCAGTAAATGTAAATGTAGAAGCATTAAGTAATGTACCTTAACATTTGACGCTCATAAGCGTCACCTTGTGACCTAGATGAATAAATGATTTTGACTTTGACTTTGATAGGCCTTCTTTCACGTCTAAACAGAACCACGGATCGATGATGACGATATGATGACGATATGTGGTAAGGAGACAGATGAAAACTTCTTACAGACTATTATTTATTTAGGTACTATTATTATTTGTTATGCCACCTAAAAATATTGATAAACAGACGTGATGTTAAATAAATACCATTTAATACTTTTAAATCTGAATGTAAATGTATTAAATGGTATCAATTTTGACTTAAGTATAACGAAATGTTAAGGGCGGGCAAAGCCGCGGGTAAAATGCAAGTAAGGTATTAAAAGACATACTCCTACGAGAGTTAAGTCTAAGTGGTTTTTACAGAACAAGGACCAAATGTAACAACAGGTTTAGTCTTAAATTAAACCATACACAATGGTTTTGTAAGTCATAATTATACACCACTATTTTTAATTAGTACAAAAAATTTAACGAGGCTCTAAGTATCTTTAACTGATCATATTATTATTTGTGTACGTAAAAATAAAAACACTTAGTCCAAGAACTGTCCCAAAACTGTCCACAAAAATACGTAATAATTGGTAAATGCATAACTATATCAATGACCGACCCGCGGCTTATGTGTAGTAATTTTATGCTTGCTTACCCACGCGGCACTGCTCTATTGATAAATTCGGGCAAACTTGCGTCGAAGCTCGCCACCTCCTGTAATTTTGCACCCGCATCACGCCCCGATGTGACAAACAGTGCTAAATTGTTAGCGGAAGTGAGCGCATCCTTTTTTCGCCACAACAGTTAAAGGATTTGGATGACGACGAGCACAGGTTGGTGGTCGGTCGACCTCCTAGATACAGCAGGAGATGCTCGACGACCAGCTGTTGTCGGACCACCAACCTGTGCTCGTCGTCATCCAAATCCTTTGGAAAACAAACTTCATGCAAGTTTGATGCAAGTTTGTCACAGGGAAACTAGGAAGTTTGATTTAAACTTGCTGCAAGTTTGTTGTTATCTGGGTTTGGAAGCCAGTGGATCGGTAGAGGTGGGCCTGTAGCTTAGCCTCCATGCTCACCTGACCTCACGCAAATGGACTTCTTTTTGTGGGTATACAAAAGTGAGCCGGTTAGTGTCGAACAATTAAAACAGCGCATATCGGACGCTTTTGACGAAGTAAAAAGACAGAAACGTACTTCTCTCGTTAAAAATAATTTAATAAGTCGTGCCCATCTGTGTATTGGCAAAAGTAGTGGACATTTTGAAGGACAATGGAAATACTTGTAAGTTTAGTAAATAATACCTACTGTTAATAATAATTTGATGCGGGCGGCTCAAAATCGATCTGTGTGGAGAACCTTGGAGGAGGCCTATGTCCAGCAGTGAACGTCTCTAGGCTGACATGATGATGATGAAATAATATTTCTAAATCGCAGATGATTCTAACTTCATAAATACGCTTAAATTACTCTTTTCTTTTGGTACAGAAAACCCTCTTTTATTTTGATATTTGTTTGCTTTCTAATTACATACCTCCGTATTTAATTACTTGTAAAAAGGTAAATTTTGCCAGTCCTAAGCCCGGATAAAGTATGAAGGAGAGGTTAGAATTTAGAAAATTAAAGAAAGTAAGTAACTAGACCACTAATTCTTTTGTTTTTATTGTCTAAGGTTATCTACATCATAAGTGCGACAGAGACAATGCGAATGAGCAGGATGGAATACCATAAATGAATTAGTGAATGGATTGTAAAATATGTCTATGATTCAAGTGAGATTTTCTACAATAAACAAATGATAATAACTTTACTATTTATAGATATTATGAAATTTTTACGTCACGTATGTGATAGTATCTTCGCTAATCTGTCCTTAAAGTTTTTGTACTAATAAAAAATAAAGGTGTATATTAAGTTTATTTTATAATGAGAATGCTAGCTTTGTTATGACTGTATTAAGTCATAACAAAAGAAAAAACGTTTAATATATCGTTAAGCCAATTTTGATAAAATGTTACATAGATCTACCTCGAACAATGGGGGCCTTGGATAACCTTGAATTCAAAGAAATTCTATGTTTTTTTAAGAAATCCATTAGATAATGTTATTATGTTTTATCGTATTAGCGGCACAAAATGACATTGTCATAATTTTTGTTGTCAACCGCAACCCATCATGGTGACAGGGTGAAAGCTATTAAATTAATGTACTGAAAGCTATGGTGTCCATTTTTTTACAAAGTAAAATGTGCATGGAACAGTGTCATCTATACTAATATTGTAAGCAGAAGAGTTTTTTTATTTGTTTCGTTGAACGCGGTAATCTCAGGAAGTACCGATTCGATTTGAATAATTATTTTTGTGTAGGCTATGCTATCAAAAAAGCAGCGATAACAGAGTGGAGAGACGGACAGACTGCTACGGAGAGGGTCTCGGGTTCGAATCCACGGCACGCACCAATGGCTTTCCGAAGTTGAGTGTGTATTAAATTGTTAATTATCGCTTGATTATCGAGGAAGTAAAACATCGTGAGGAAACCTGCATGCCTGAGAGCTCTCCATAATGTTCTCGAAAGACATGTGAAGTCTGCCAACTCGCACTTGGCCAGCGTGGTGGACTATGGTCTCACCCTTGCCATAGTGAGAAGAGGCCTGTGCCCAGCAGTGGGACAGAATATATACAGGGCTGATGATGATGAGGAAGGCTATAGGCTATATAATATCAAGCTGTGAGTCACGGGTGCAGAGCAACCGCCCAAATAACGTTGGTGTAACCGCAGGCTCAGTTGGTGCGAAATAAAAACACTCTTAGAGATTTTGTTTTGCATACATATTGTTAAGGCCTATAGTATTTTCAAATATCACAAGCAAACAAGCATATGACTTTGTAGCAAATTTAAACGAAACAATAATGATTTTGACACATTTACATGAATTCTATATCTGCAAGTGAAGCGTAATTTTAGGTCTAGGGATGCGAAACATGTTCCGTACAAAATGCTTATAATTTAATGACTAGAATTTGTAGCATTTTGTAGTGAAATAAATTGCTACAGTGATATATTAAATGAGTAGCTCTCGATATAATTTCTGCCTTTTTGGGGCAATAAAAAGTGAATGATTTAATTGTATTTTCCTTGTCTCGTTTGTTAATTTTTGTTTATATAATTATGTAATGTACTTCTTTTTTTTGTTTTTAATATATGAATCTTTTCCTTTTTTGTCACTATCATTTTTTGGTACTATAGCTTGTGTGTATTATAAGACACATCGTCTTATAATGTGTAATGTGTGTTTGATAAATAAATAATATTCCATTTCATTTCATTTCCTTTCAATGATCTATCCAATATTTATCAAGATGCGTTTTGCATTTTTCATGCTTAAATACATATTGTAGGTGAAGTCAGCAAATGTCTACACTATTAAGGAGGTTGCGAACCCGTGATGTTGAAAAGCCTTAGCGTTTGCTTACTTCAAGTGCCGAATTCTCTCACCTCAAGAATATCAATTTTTCTCAAGATTCTGTTTTCCTTGTATTCGTCAATGCCTAATTAAAAAATCATGCGATGCAGGCAATGTACACGTGGAGGGAGCTCAATACGACACGTCCAGTTGTATATTTACATACATGTATAGCACACTTCCAGACTTTTTTTTCGAGTGCGTGGCCTTGTTGTCTGAATTTGTAAACTGGCTGAACGTCACTGACGTGGCCTTGAAACAAGTCCTTAGGGTAGTGCTGATATAAATGCCACAGAGACGGTCACCCAACCAACTGAAGACTTTGGCAACATAGCTTAACTTCACCAATCTATTACGAACGGCGTCTAAAGTCCCACTATGAACGCAACAGTAACGCTCATAGCGAGACTTAGGTTGACGTTCGAAACAGATCGATTACGTTAAGCAACGCTTGCACAAGCCCCCACTTGGATAGGTGACCGCGTGTGGCATTTACATCTGGGCGCTACCGTGCTTCGGAGGGCACGTTAAGATGTCAGTCCCGGTTCTTGTCTCAAGGCCTCTCGTTAGGCCATGTCGGAAGCCTTAGGGTGGCCTGAAAACCCCGACACTAGAGTTGGCCACACACTTACACGAAAAACAAACAAAAAACGCTACATTATATGTAGCGCTCATAGCTGGACCTTAGGTGCCGCTTATTCTTGTCAAAGTTCTGTCGTCTTGACATGTAAATTTGGCTTATATACATCAGCCTCAATATACATTCTGACGTAGATATCGTGTGTTTTATAAAGAAGTATAATTATTGTTACACGAGCCACTGCCATTAAGAGTTTAGCACACGAAGTGTTTACTGGCGGGACACTCGTGAAGACAAGCTTTATAGGGATTATCTAGATGAGCGAAGCTAGTTGAACAGTTACTGTATTGTTGTAGAAAAAGTAGTAGTAGCTTCAATTACCGAATGTAGTCAAATTCGATCAGTTTCAATTATTGTAAACTTTACTCATGGTCAATCTATTTAACGTTTACAACCGAGGGCCTTTTTTTTATTTTTACAGCGTTTGTAGTAATATCCAATATTATATTAGAGAGGGAGGACTAAAATAGCTCTGAGAAACATAGTTTTTCCTAAATTTCAATCGAAAAAAAACTACAATGGAGACCAATATCACCTCAGAAAATAAAATAATGCAAAGAGGTCCTGAATGGAGAACACATCAGACGAACGAAGGTACTGGTAGTTTTAGCGTACTTTCTTAACGTCAAAAATCGTCAAAAAAATTACCGTACCGGGAATCGTACCCGAGCCTTCTGGGTGAAAGCCAGGTATCCTAGCCACTAGACCATACAGGACTTGAAACATGTGTCGAATTACCAGGTCACTCAGAAAGTATTGCGAGAAAAAGTTATTATGTATGTGAGAGCCAATTATAATTTATTTAAAAATTTGATTAGTAATAAGTAAAAATAGGTACGTTCTAAATTCAAAACTTCCCTCCATATTTTTTGCGAGCTAATTAAAATTACCGTGTCTCATTGAAACATGGATTTGCGTCAAGAACATTTTCGCGATATGATTTCTTACGATTTAAAGTGTCGCCGAAAACCGGACAAATCGTACGATAGACTTCAAAAGGCATTCATGGACGAAGGCCCTACTAAGGCAACCGTGTATCGTTGGTTTAATGAATTTAAGCGCGATCGACAAACTTTGGGGGATGAAGAATGAAATGGTCGCCCTTTGACGGCTGTTACGGAAGAAAACGTACTATAAGTGAAAAATTTGATCCAAGACAATAGACGAGTTACATACCAAGAGATACAACATATACTGCAGATTGGATCAGGATGCTGGCTCCACGAGAAGGCTCCACGAGAGAATTCTGGCAACGTGTAGAAACACGTGCACCTACGGGTGTGGAGGATAGTTTCACGCTGGGTGCCGCACAACTTCACCGACGCTCAGAAGCAGGCAAGGATGGATGGAATGGATATGATAGACAAATTTGAAGCCGGCTCGTCTTGGCGTGTTTACGACATCGTTACAGGTCATGAATCCTGGATTTATCAATACGATCCAGAAACAAAGCGCCACGACGGTTTGGGTGTTGAAAATGAATAAACGAAAAAAAATTAATCAACGCCTATCAAAGTAAAGTGACCTAGACGCGGGGGGATGATTTTGATCGCGAGCTTTTTCAATTTGACGGGATACTTGATATCAATTCCTTTACGAAACCAAAGAAGCATTAACGCCAAATGGTATACTACGAAATGCTTGGCAGAAGTTTTCTCTGTTGTGAGCAACAAGCGACCAAACACAGGACTCCACGGGCTACTGCTTCACCACGATAATGCACCCGCCCACACCACAATCAAAACGAGGGACTTCCTAGACAGCACACCGGTCAAACTCCTAGCACCGTGTGACTTCTTCTTATTCCCAAAAATAAAAAATCTGCTCAAAGGGATACAGTTTTCATCCCGACCGATTTTGACGGGACTTTCACTGGCGGATAGCTGATGTACCAAGGAGTAACTTAGGCTATAAATTAACTGAAAATGAAATATTTTACAAATCGACACAAAAAACCTTCAGACTCTAAACAGTAATTTGCGGATCACACAAAGGGCTGCCTCGAGTGGGAATCGAGCCTGCGGTATCCGAAACAATATAAAGAAACGAGGTGACTTAGAAAACTACGCTATTCGTGCAGTAGAATATACTTAGTCTGTTCATCTTTAAATATGACCAGACCCTCAATTCAGCAGCAAAATATTCACCTTTTTTACGCAAATTGCATAGGACGATGGGTTTAAAAATACGCTTAGCGTCATTAAAAATGTAAGCGGGAAGTAAAGTGAAGATGAGGCACTTTACCCCCCAAGTTTTGATAAACCAAGGATTCTTAATGAACTGTGTAAAACAGGATATATAAGAAACCTTTTAAAAAATTATTACCTTCAAATTGGCAGATTTTTTGTTGAGATGTTGATGTGTTTTGGTCGTAAAAAAATACCACTTAATGGTCTCAAGCTGTACTGGAAAGGAAATACTATGAGGTTGTCTAGAATTTTGGCTAGAAGGAGCTGGGATCAATTGCAGCAGATTTGTGGAAGCGTGACTCTATTCATCAGCCCTTGTCAGCCACAACAAATCTCAGACACAACTGTACTGTGTTGCACAGCGAATACAAGTAATCTTAATATTAATGTGTTTCACTTACCCGCTATCCTTGCTGATGTCAGGCTTGAGCTAAATTAGACACATTCATACAAGTATATTGGCCAAAATAAATGAATGAAGTATCTTATACTTAGCTATTAAGCTTCAAACGCGACGTTTTCAGGACACGTTGGCACGTGGAAGTCGATACCAGATTCACAATTTTCACAAATATCAATCAATAGTTCACAATCAATTTACCGTTGCCAGCACTAGATCAGGCGGCGTTCAAAGCGGTTTACTCTATTTAGTTCAATTAATCAATTCACACGAAATGCAAAAAGGTGTGCTCACAATAAGAGTCGACAACGTGGAAATTTTTCAACGCGGGAAGAGGAAGTGACAGTTCAGTGTTACCATTGTCAGAAATTTTCAATAGACTAAACAAAATGTTACTCAATCGATCTAATCGATTTGACTTATAATAAAAACTAATTCTATTTCAAACATCCACCCGCCCCGGACCGGCCTACCGGTCCGCTAATCGGTTGGTAGACGTGACAATGTTGCAACCGCTCTCCTCAGAATCGAACCGTCCACCAAGACCTCAGCAAATCGGGGAACTCCATCAGCCCCAGTTACCAAACGAAGGATGCGCCCCCTGCGCCATCTGAGTGGCGGAAGGTTAGCCTCCTTTATCAAAACGAGGTCACCAATCTTGGGTGGATCGGTCTTGTCGGTCCACTTAACGCGTTGCTGGAGTATGTGCAAATATTCCAAGTTCCAACGTTTCCAAAAGCTCTGAGTAATCTGGCGTACTAATTCAAAACGCGAGAGACGACCAGGTCTCGTATCAATATAGGGGTACTCAGGCAAGGCGACAAGTGGGCGACCAATCAAAAAATGGCCCGGCGTAAGGGCCTCCAAATCATTCGGATCTGAGGAGATCGGGCACAACGGCCGAGAGTTCAAAACGGCCTCGATCTTACAAAACACAGTTGCGAGTTCCTCAAATGTAAGGACAGATTCACCGATTGTCCTGCGCAAGTGTGTTTTGGCCGATTTTACGGCGGCCTCAAATATACCACCCCAGTGTGGACAATTTGGTGGGGAAAACAACCAATTTATCCCACGTCGGGCAAGCCTATCACCTATATCAGCTTTGTTGGTTTCAAGAAAATTAACAACATCATTCAGATAATTATAAGTGCCCTTGAAGTTAGTGCCGCAGTCAGAACGGATCAAGGAAGGCAGCCCTCTGCGGGATACAAATCTGTCAAATGTGGCTACAAACGCCTCGGTCGTAAGCGAGGAGACCAGTTCTAAGTGTACGGCCTTTGTGGAAAGACAAACAAAAACACACAAGTAGGCCTTGACAGTCTTGCTGTTTCGAAGTGTCGACGTTTTCACCAAAAAAGGACCAGCGAAGTCCGTGCCAACACCATCAAACGTCCTGCTTTCAGTTACGCGATCTGCCGGTAAGTCCCCCATCAAGGGCTGCATGGTAGAAGCCTTGAGCTTATAGCAAGGGATGCAGCGAAAGACTACACTCCGAATAATTCTTCGGGCAGACAAGATCCAAAATTCGCGTTGCAAAATGGCCAACAAGGCATTACAACCAGCATGCGAATTTTTAAGGTGACGGTCAGTTACCAACAAGCGTACCAAATGACCGTCCTTAGGTAACAAAAGGGGGTGACGAGCCCCGTAAGGGAGGTTGGCGTTCTTGAGACGCCCTCCAACGCGCAAGAGACCCGTTTCGTCCAAAAAGGGGTTCAATTTAGATACAGCTCCCGACAATTTCGATTTCCCCGACTTGAGGATAGCAATCTCCCTTTCAAAATGCGCCAATTGCACAGAACGAACCCAAAAGGTGAGGGACTCCTGTCGTTCCTGTGGTGAGAGAAACTGTGTCAGTCGTTTCTGTTGTGGGTGCCTAAAATTAAAAACAAAACGCTTTATCCAAGCAGTGACACCTAACAACTTGTCGAGGGAGCTGTAACGATTCAACAAAAAATCGGGGTCGAAGGCGCATTCCACCTTCTCAAGAGCGAGTGTTCGTAGACCCGGCAAATTAGAAGTATTCAAAACTGGCGTTCGAGGCCAATCAATTTCTGGTCGACTCAACCATTCCGGACCCCACCACAGCGAATGACCTATCAAACTAGGCGTCAAGCATCCGCGCGAGGCACAATCAGCGGGGTTGAGCTCACCTGGCACGTGTCTCCAAACAAGTTTGACTTCGGATTTCTGGATTTGGGAAACGCGATTAGCGACAAATACCTCCAAGGTGTGGACAGAAGCCTTCAACCAACAAAGTACAATTTGGCTGTCTGTCCAGGCGTAGGCCCCATCAATACAAATGCTTTTACCCAAAGTGTTAGACACGTGGTTCAATAAGCGTACAAGTAGAGCTGCTCCCGAGAGCTCCAATTTTGGAATGGTCAGAGATGTCCGAAGGGGTGCCACCTTGCTCTTTGCCATGATCAGGGAAACTCTCACTTGACCTGAGGCACTGACTGTGCGCAAGTACACCAAGCCGCGTGACCACGTTCCGAGGCATCACAAAACCCGTGAAGGGTGGCCTTGTAATTCCCGGGAGGAAGGATGGGACGAGGCAAGGAGATCTCATTGACGGCAGGAAGCGAGGATACAAAAGAGGTCCATTCCTCAACAAGAGTGCCGTGTAGGGGTTCGTCCCAGGTCAATCCTGCTGTCCAAAGCTTCTGCAAGAAGCATTTTGCCCAAAATATAATTGGACAGATCCAACCGTTCGGATCAAAGGTTCTGGCGACAGTAGACAATACGAGACGTTTAGTCCAAGAACACGGCAATTTCAAGTCTACGTTATATGTAAAGATGTCTTGGACTGGTCTGTACTGAACGCCGAGAACAGCCATCATGGCGGGGTTATCAACAATCTCAAACAAATGTGGATCCTGCTGATGATCCTCTGGCAAGCCTTCCAAAAGCGCTGGTGAGTTGGAAATCCATTTGCGCAACTCATAACCAGCGGAGGCCAAAATACCTATCAATTCGTCCCGCAGGAGGATCGCCTCGTCCACTGTGGAGGCGCCCGAGCAAATGTCATCGACGTAAATATCGTCTTTCAAGATGGCGGAGGCTCTTGGGAAACGTAAGCCTTCGCGGTCTGCGAGCTCCCAAAGAGAACGTATTGCCAAGTAAGGGCTTGATCTTAACCCGTACGTATTAGTATTGAGCTCGTAAACGACCATGGGATCGCGAGGAGACTCTCTCCAAAGGATCAGCTGGAAGCGACGGTCATCAGGGTGGATAATAGTCTGCCTGAACATCATTTTTATGTCGGCCACAAAGACAACCTGATGTCGTCGGAAGCTGGTGATGACGTCACAAAGGTCCTTGACCAACTTGGGACCAGAATGCAAGCACTGGTTCAAGGATACGCCTGTTGAAGTCTGCGCAGAACCATCAAATACTGTGCGCAGCTTCCCAGTCAATGGCTTCAATACCGCATGATGCGGGAGAAAGTAGTGCTCCACCGAACGCCAATCCAAATTTGACACTGACATGTGTCCCAATTGTTCATATTCTCTCATGAACTCAACATACTTCTGTCTGAGCTCCGGATCACGACCCATGCGACGCTCCATAGCCAACAATCTCTTTTCGGCTAAAGGTCGTGACTCACCAAGCGGAGGCCGAACAGACAGGAAGGGAAGCCTCGTAATAATCCGACCAGAACGGAGTCGACCAGTGTTGTTCTGGAAGAACAGCTCGCACTCCTCATGTTCTGGATTCAAACGGGCAGCTTGAGGGGGCTCCTCTACCTCCCAAAACCTCTGAACCGCATCAGAGAGAGCGGAGCCTACAGCCAACAAATTGTCAAGTTCAGGTGGAGGGGGGTCCCTAGGTACAGGTCCCATCAAAGCAAATCCAAATATGGTCGGGATGGCAGTCAAACCATTTGGCACCAAGACCCGTTTCCCACCAATCAAAATTCCACCGAGGACATCAGAGCCAATCAACAAGTCGATTTGTCCCGGTGTGTCAAATTTGAGGTCTGCCAGTTCCAATCCCGATGTCAAATTCACCACAGCAGCAGGTAGCTGCTTCTGTGGATGCATGCCCAAAATATTCTTCAACACAATAGCCGAGGTTTTAATCCTCGGGTGTGAAGATTCAACAGGGCCAAACAAAACTTTAACTTGCCCTTCAACATTAGAGGCTACGTCACCTATGCCCCGTATACAATTCGGAAAAGAGCCCATATTTAATTTAACCTGCCCTACCAAATAAGTGGAAACAATGCAACCTTGTGAACCTGTGTCCAATATAGCACGGACAACAACAGAGGTCCCCGTGGGTCCCCAGACCCTAACAGCAACCGTTGGTAGGATAACGGTCTCAATGGGGGAGGTTGGCGTTATAGGGCAGGGGTCAATGACCTATTGTTGCCTGGGCGGCGACCGTTGGCCAGGACCTGGCAAGTCAAAATGAGGGTGCGGCTTGAAGTCCTCAAAAGCGCGATGACTCGATCCGCGCGCCATCTGTGGGGGGTCATAATGACGCACCCGCCCAAAACGAGGTGGGCGCGAGTCAAGGCGGGGACGCTCCGCCAAAGGAGGGGAATACCTGGGGCAGCAGTCATGGTGCTGGTGACGCTGGGCGGTCGCACATTCAGGTGCGCGAGAGAAGAGCCTCGGCTGCCACCTTCAAAACACCCGCCCGTGCGCGGCGTCGGCTGGTTGGACAAGCGGCCTACCTCTCTGGCATTCATGCAGAGAATGTCCATATGCTGTCCTCCACAGTGAGGACAGGGGCGAGAGTTTGGGCAGTCTCGCTGGTAGTGGGACCCCAAACAAGAGAAGCAAAGGCGGCGGGCATTCGCGATGCGCCTACGAGAGGCGACATGTAGGTCCAAGAATGCCCTACAACTGGCCGTTCTGTGCCCCGTGACCTTGCAGTTGGAGCACTCCACTGGGCTCTGCGTGACTGCAAAGCGAGGAGGGCACCGGTCAACACTGGCTCGGGTGTGAACGCGAGCCTGCTCCTTGACCTTGGGCGGCTGCGACTTAGCCGGCGTGTCACCACCGGAGTTGTCCAAGACCCGGTACTCATCCTCCAGGAACTTCTCCAGGTCAGGAAAGGGGGGCAGATGGGTCGCGCTATCCCCACCAAAGCGCTGTTCAAAACGCGACCTCAGGTCGGCAGGCAGCTTCTTCAGCACAATGTGCACCAATAGATAGGACCATTGGTCCACGGGCAGGTCAAGGCACTTAAGTGCGTTGATGGCCACCAAAAGCGGGTTCAACAGTTGGGTGCGCAACCCAGAGACCCGGGTGAGCATCGGCAAGCCCAAAATCTGCTCAATGTGCGTGTCGGCGAGGCCACGCTTATTATGGTACCTACGGGTGATTAGGTCCCGAGCCGTCTGGTACGCCTCGTCAGACACGGGCAGATGCTGGATGAGGCCCTTTGCCTCCCCATCCAGTACCGACATTAGATAGGCCAACTTTTGTGCCGGCCGAAGGTCAGCCCTATCATGGACTAGGCTGTCGAACAAATTAACGAAGCCCAGGTAGCTTCCTAGGCAGCCATCAAAATGGGGGAGGTCCAATGTAGGGAGCCTACTCACCAGCCCCGGTGCTGACCTAGGAAGCTCCTGCTTCAGGCCGGGTTGCCCTTCCCTATCGGCAACTAGTTGTCTCGCAGTATTGGAGACAGCATCATACAGGTCTAAGACCTGGGCATAGTCTTCGCTGACCTTATTTCGCTGGTCAGCGGTGAAATCATTGATTGACACTTCAAGACAGCAAGTGCTGAAAGTGCGGAATTGCTGTTCCACACTTGCCAGGCGATCATCAATCCGCTCGTACCTCTGAAGTAAGGCCTGCTGGCAATCAGGCCGGTTCACTAAAGCATTGGCCGAGGCAAATCAGCGCAGATCTGATGCAATAGCACCAGCAGCCGCACGCAAGTCCTTGATAGCTGACATAATCAAAATTTCAAAAGAGCCCGGACAAGCGTTAAACAATATTAACAATCAAAACTTAATTTTTCTCAATTCTTTGAAACCAACAAAGTATCAGCCTGTTTACTGCAAGTGCAGGCAAGTGACAGGTATTTACTGCCCAACAAAATTAAAGGTTTCAGTATATTGAAACAAACACAAAAGTTATGAAAGTTATAACTTATAACAAATTAAGTTGAAACTTCAACTTAATTAATTAATTATTTGCAACAGACAGACTAACTGTGTTATTTATGATATACAATAGGAAGTAAGCACAGAATATGTGTTACCTAACAATATTATCTATATTATAACAAAACAAAGTTTATTAATGTGACCCGCCCAAGTGGCAAGGTCAAGTTTGATTATTACAATGTTTATGAATATATGCAATGAACTAAATTTACTAAATTTATTGATACATACAGCTGTTATGTATCCAAACAAACTGGCTTATTAATGCAACAACAAATTTAAGTTAGATTTTCCAACAATACAAATCAACAATTACTGATTGAGGTTATGTGACAATGTGTTTCAAATTATCTAGGTCAACTTATACAATTAAATATTAGGTATTTTAGACAATAACTGACCTGACAAACACTACAATACTGTCTACAAGGTGAGATATATAGCTCATACAACACCAATCTGAGTTCAGATACAATCAACGGCTAAGCTAAACTTGTAAGTTTACAATATAGGCAGTTAACCACGCTCTGCTACCAAAAATTATGTCTAGAATTTTGGCTAGAAGGAGCTGGGATCAATTGCAGCAGATTTGTGGAAGCGTGACTCTATTCATCAGCCCTTGTCAGCCACAACAAATCTCAGACACAACTGTACTGTGTTGCACAGCGAATACAAGTAATCTTAATATTAATGTGTTTCACTTACCCGCTATCCTTGCTGATGTCAGGCTTGAGCTAAATTAGACACATTCATACAAGTATATTGGCCAAAATAAATGAATGAAGTATCTTATACTTAGCTATTAAGCTTCAAACGCGACGTTTTCAGGACACGTTGGCACGTGGAAGTCGATACCAGATTCACAATTTTCACAAATATCAATCAATAGTTCACAATCAATTTACCGTTGCCAGCACTAGATCAGGCGGCGTTCAAAGCGGTTTACTCTATTTAGTTCAATTAATCAATTCACACGAAATGCAAAAAGGTGTGCTCACAATAAGAGTCGACAACGTGGAAATTTTTCAACGCGGGAAGAGGAAGTGACAGTTCAGTGTTACCATTGTCAGAAATTTTCAATAGACTAAACAAAATGTTACTCAATCGATCTAATCGATTTGACTTATAATAAAAACTAATTCTATTTCAAACAGAGGTCCTGGAAACACTAATGGCAAACTTTTAATGACGTTGTCAATTTAAAATGATGTCTAAGATTCTGTAGTTATGAACTGTAATTAATATATTCGTCGCCCTCCGAATTGTCAAGATGTAGTGGCAGTGGGCAGTGCATATAGCCAGAAGAACCGATGGCCGTTCAAACATAAAGATTCTTGAGTGGCAGACACGCAACTGGCGTCGTACCAACGAGAGGCCTCCCGCAAGGTAGACCGATCATTTTACTGGGATCGGGGGCAGTACATAGATATTGTAGGTGGCTCAAGATCGGTATATGTGGAGAGCCTTATAGGAGAGGGAGGCATATGTCCAGCGGTGGATATCTGTCAGCTGATAGGATGATGATTTTTCGCCATTAAATACAGCCCAGTAATAGTCATTTTAGATATTGATGTCCGTAACCGACAGCTTAACGTACCTACTCACCGAGGCACAGGGCAGACAGTGCAAATAAATCTATTTAAGCCTAAATAGATATGTCAAGAAAATTTAAATAAATGTTGTCGTCTTTTATCACGGTTGTACAACTATTTACCGTCTTAAATGTGAGCTATACATTTTTACTTTTATAACTTAAGTTGTAAATGCGTAGACTTCAAATTGCTGTAATATAGACGTTAATAAACTGCCTCTCGTAAAAAGGGTAAAAAGTCGAGTAAAATAATTGAAGTATATTTTTTTCGTTTTTACTAGTCGCAAGGGTACATTGAGTTTTCAGTACACAGATTGAATTGAGAGATGGGCTATTAAGCAGCGTCAGTTATGTCTGTGATATAAAAAGGGGACTCTCTATACTTGTGTATGTATGTCATTGTAAATGTACCTCCTGAAACTGTTGGATCAAATTTAATAAAAAGCACGTAGTACCTATATATAGACTATTTCCGCACTATCACAGTGCAGTCACTGCTTTACGCAGTGAAAAACTTACAAATAATTACTAGATAACGATTGTCCTTGATATTGTTATTGTCCATTTTAGTTATATTACTAGCAACCCGTCCCGGCTTCGCATGGGTATTTTGGTAGCGATGACTCTAATGTTCTTAGACCAACTAAAGTATTTCTTTGTATATCATATTTGTGGCCTTTTTTTGATTGACTGTATAAACAAATACATTAACTTTTGATGTAACACGTGACAGGGCGACATATAACTGTCCGTGTGAAAAACATTGCGTTGTAAGGTCAATCCCAGCAATTTTAGGGTTTGAACCCTATTTTTATTGGGAATTGGAGCCGCTTGTATTGAAAAGTGGAAATAAAAGTGGAAACTGTGGGAATCATCGGGATTCTTGTTATAAAAACAGTTTCACCGGTTGATGTACCAGTTAATATGGTGCACTCAAGTAAATATGTTTTTACCTACTTTTAGTCTCATCTTCGCTACGCTTCATCGATATTAATTTCTCGCCCGGAAATTTTTAATTTGCGATAACTCATATATAGACATAATATAGTGTACAAGGCAATTTTGACCTACATTAAATACATATCGTATATAACATATTTAATTTAATAAGGATTAATACTGTATTGTTAAAAATAGGTTCGAAAATAGCCCATCATTTTATTGCAACATGTAAAAGCAAAATATGGTTATTGTGGGTTATCCTTGGAAGATAGACATATACCATCGCGAACATTTTTGTTGATCATACATTCATCATCATCCTCCTAGCGTTATCCTAGTTTAAATCTGGGGTCCGCTTTCTAGTCTTACCGGATTTGGCTGAATATTAGCTTTTCCACAGAGCGACTGCCTGTCTGACCTCCGCAACCCAATAAATAGAATATCGCTATCCCTTCCGATAGCGATATTCCATGGTTTAGACTAGAGTCACTTTATTAAGAAGGTACTGACGCTCTATAACGACTGTCAAAGATCTCCATGACAACCGGGATCGACGGCTTAACGTGCTCTCCGAGGCACGGAACAAGCGATAATTAACCATTCAATACGCACATAACTTCGAAAAGTCATTGGTGCGCGCCGTGGATTCGAACCCGATACCCTCTGCATGGCAGTCTGTTGGTATAACCACTCGGCTATCGCCGCCTTTTTTAATCCCACCATATATTGTTTTGTTATTACTCAAAAGCTTTTGGCAGCGTTTTTGAGGAAATCCGATCAGCCTAATTTTTCCCGGTGCATTGAACTAATATCGTCGTAATATCGTCAGTTTGCTCATAACCTAAACTTATTATACACTAAAACCTTTCTCAGGGATCACTCCCGATGTTGTTGAAAACTGTATAAAAAAAATTCCAGTACTTTTCGAGTTTTGAGCTAACAGACAGACAGGCAGACGCGGCGGGGGACTTTGTTTTATAATATGTAGAGATTATCTTAGATTTCATTCATTACTTAATAGTATAATTTATGAGTGTTGGCATTCCTATTCAAAAGACTGCAGTCACCAGTATTGTTTATAGGCTTGGTTATGATCTTAAGCGATCATTCAGCCTACGATGGAGCACGCTTGCCTTGCAGGAAACACTGACTCAGGCAAGGAGTTCCACACCTTGTCAGTATGTATAAGAAAGGAGGAAGCCAAGCGCTTCGTATGTATGGATGGTATGTCATACAAAATAAATAAGCGGGTATTAATCGCGTACAATTAATTTATTTAAGGTATAAATACCTATTTGTTTCCGACGTTCTAGTCTCTCCGCGACCACGCTCGGTGCAAGACGAGCGAAACGTCAGAAACAAATAGGTATTTATACCTTAAATACATTAATTGTACGTGATTAAGACCCGCTAATTTATTTTGTATGATGTATACAAATCGCGAAAGTTTAGGTTGGCATGTCCACCATATATAACGCTGCCTTGTTAGCCTGCTCGTCCGATGGTAGAAGAGGGACGGAGAAATTAAATTATGAAGCTTCTCTGCACACTCCGCGAAATGTATCCTGTAAAATATTGACAGACTAGAAACCCTGCGACGATCCTCCAGTCTTTGGAGTTTTGCGTCAACCGGTCCGTTGGTCAACCAACCGATGAGTCACCTGGTTGTGATATTAGTCAATGGCTATTATTTATTAATAAATTAGCAGTCACTTCACGTTACGGGCCCAAACTTGAACGTTGATTGCTTTATCCATTAATTTTACGTAGCTCTTATACAAGTAAACACGTGCAACACATTTGTACGTACCGTGTAACGAAAAGCATGGCAATAGGCTCGCCCCCTATTACATTGGGACCGAAACATATCTGGCGAAGTGTGGGCGTGTAATACATCTCTGCCTACCCCTTCGGGGATAAAAGGCGTGAAGATATGTTATGTTATGTTACACCCGTGTGTAGCCGGGATCTGGCAATCCGTATTGGCAAAAAATAGAAGATATTTCATCAAAAGTATCATGAACTAGCCATCCTCGGCTCGGCTCCGCACGACTTGTATAATGATATTATCATAATTTACATACATTTATAAAAGTCATAATAGCAATTACTTATTATTCCTTGCTGCAATTAATGTAAAGAATAACAAAGAAAATTATCTTATTCACTTGTACTCGCCTTCTGTTCCATATTGCTTGCCAACAAGCGGTATCTTACCGTAGTACGCATCTGCAATGCCTCCTTCATGCGGTGTTCGTACAAGTCTCAAGGGAAACCAACTGACGTTTACTTACCAAGATTAGGTACGGCAGACTTATTTAAGATTACACTAGAACTTAAGGTTCCGTTGGGCTGTGATTAGGTAGTTCTAAACTATTTGTAGGTCTATCTGTGTTTTAACTCTGAAAATATTGATACTAAATAGGTACCTGAAAATATAGTTACACATTTTGGCTGCGTCTGAAAAGATGAAGATATCTTTTATACTATTCTTTTGATTTAACTAAAAATTGTTTTGGAGTATTGTTATTCAAGAAACATGCGTTTCAAACGTATTTACACAATGTTCTTTTATATTAATAAGTCGCCCTTGCTAGGAATCAATCTATCTTGTGTCGACACTGTTGACTAATTTATACATTCTCTTACGCGTTATGTACGATAGTTCAGCAAGTACCTCAGTCGTAACACAGTCATATAGTTAGGTAATAATAAAAATAATAATAATAGCCGTGATAGAGAAACAAAAAATAATAATCTTAATATATAAAATCCTTGCGTTACTGACTGACTGACAGACATGCTACAGCCGAAACTATTGGGCGCAGGAAGCTGAAATTTGGCATGTGTGTTCCTTGGGGACCGTAGGGTTGCACTAAGAAGGGATTTTCCGAAACTCTCACGGGATCGGCCAAAACGGGTAAATTTAAATAAAATGCAGGCGTAGCTGCTGGCGTCCTCTAGTATATGATAATTACTTGGTGCGAACCCGTAATTAATATTAAAATACCGGCTCGTAAGCCGAGAATTCAAACAATACCAAATAATAATAATATTCTACCACATTCACACAACACCATCTAGTCCCAAACTAAGCAGAGCTTGTACTATGGGTACTAGACAATGGATAAACATACTTATATACTTTTTTTCTTTGTAAATACATACATATTATACATAGAAACACCCAGACCAAGACAAACATCCATGTTCATGCGCAGAAATGTTTGACCTGTGCGGGAATCGAACCCGCGACCTTCGGCTTAGCAGTCGCTTACACTCCCGCTGCGCCAATCGGTCGTCAAGTCAGGTCTTAGTTTAGTCAATGAATACAGATTTACCTAAGAAGCGTATTTCTTAAGGATGTCGTGTGCCGATTAAAGTTGGCGTATTGACGGTTGTCAGTGTAGTTACTACACTAACAACCGTCAATACTCCAACTTTAATCGGCACACGACATCCTTAAGAAATACGCTTCTATTATTTTGTATTCATTGGTTTAGTTCAATATATTGTATTAATTATGAAGCGATCTCCTCGTAACCATACACTAATGTTGTAGTTTCCTTTCGTATATAATATTAATTACACAGTTGTCTTCCCGCAACCTATAGGTTAGGTAGTTTAATTAGATTGTAATTAATATATTTAATACTACAACTTGGTAGGTACTTGCCCTTCGAACCTGGGCAAGATTTGCACGAGATCGAGGGAAATGGCAAGAGTAAAAAGAGGCCTATGTTCAGCAGTGGACACAGTCGGGCTGTGGATGATGATGATGATTGCCTTTCGACACTAAAGCTGGGCTCCCGGAACGGAGATACACGTCGGATGCCAGAACATCATCAATATAGATTTTCTAGCACCACACAGCTGTTTGGGTGGCCTTTATGGGTCTTTGACTGTCTCTGTGGTCGTGTTGTAGAAGATTTATAAGATTTAATCAATGGACACAAAATACACCCAGCCTCATGAAATAGATGATGCTGAAAGTTCCAAGGGTAATCTGTTCGGTTTGCTAAAACCTGCCGTTTTTGCTCTTTGAATTTGGGTTACTATTATTTTTATAGCGTCACGCCTGTTATTGTGAAGGGGTAGGCAGAGGTTTTAATATTACACCCACAATTTCACCTTATGCATTTTTAGGTCGCACGTAACTAATAGGGGGCGAGCCTATTGTCGTTGCCGGGCACTTTGCCAGACTCCGTGCTACTACTTAGAATTCGGGGGAAAACTCAATAATATTTTTGCCCGACCCGTCAATGGAACCCCGGACCCGATCAGCAGACGCCGACGCTATCCCCTGGACCGCAAAGGAAGTACTAACGCAGTATGTACAGTATTGAAAAATTATAAATGATTTTCAGTTGGATAATATTCCATTCCAAACATTTTTGCAGTAACTAGTAATTTGGGTCACGTATTTAATTATAATTTTTGCCCACACTTACTAATTATAGCTAACATGCTATTATGCTGATACATCAATCATCAAATAGTAATAACAAGTTTCATAAAAAAATTTGGGCAAGTGCGAGTCGGACTCGCGCACGAAGGGTTCCGTACCATCATCTATAAAAGAAACTCACGTTTGTTGTATGTATACTTAAATACTTTTTAAGTTTCTATCTGTTTATTAAGATCGAGTAACAAATTGCTTAAAAATTACGTTTGTTGTATGGGAGCCCCCATTTATTATTTACTTTTTTTAATTTAATCAATTATTTTGAAAGGTAATATACAACTACATATTCTGTGAAAAAGCGTCTACTAAATAGTAGAAAGGATTTCCACAGAAACCACATATAAATCAATTTTAATTGCTTCACCGAAAAGTACAGTAATCTTAATAAAATGGTGGCAAAATTCAATAGCCGATGTTTACCCGGAGCGACTGATTGATGTTTCGGACGAGCTTTTTTTAAATGTAGTCTGTCACTCGTACTATATAGTATATGCTATATAGAACCGAGCTATACATATTTTGTATGAGAGGATCGGGGGCGATAAAATGATCTAGCTAGGATTCATTTTTGGAAAACACGACATACCAAAAAAATTGCCGAGCTAAGCAGCGGATACAACAGATCTAAGACGAAATATAAAGATGGATGAGATGAAGATGGATATCTGGCTCATCTTTGTAAATTCAAAAAATTTACTTAAATAACTCTTAATTGCAAGCATTACCCATCTATTTTAATGGTGATGGTAGAGTTGTTTTACATTGTGGGTCGAATATTTCATCTTTAAATCGCTACGTCGCAAGCGAATTGCATGCTAGCGTAAATTATAGTTCACCTCAACAAGCATACAATATTCAGTATATTGTATATTGATCTATATAAACGAGTAAACAGTAAATAATTTATTCATACAAACAAATATTAATTCAGAATTATGCAATTTGTTTATTTAAACTGTAGCATCTGGTGAATGATTACCTTGAAGAAAGGCTTAGGACGGTTACAAGTTTAGGCACTGACGTTTCTAAATATTTGACAGGCCTTGTGGTTAGTTAAATTAAATTTCAGTAGCTCTTCTAAGCTGAGCTTCTAAGCTGGAAGTCGTGTCTTGGATTCCCACCTAGGGCCTTCAAATGTTCTAAAAAAGTATTGGGAATAGGTAAATTGAAATTTTCACTGGGTTGTGTACATTAAGTACAACCCAGTGAAAATTGCAAGTAATGTACGATAAATATAACGGGGTTAGGTATAAGAATATCATCTTTCAAACTAATTTAAAAGTTTCGAACCAACGTAAATGAGATACATAAATTAATTTCATCGCTCAAAGACGTGCCATCTGTTTCCTTGCGAAATTTGGAATTATAAAATATGAACATAATATTTATTTAAGGGACCACGCTAACAGTAGGCCGGAGTAATCCTGTATCGTTCAAGACTTTATAAACATTCAATTAACGGACAAAATGTAAACTAAGACCCAAAACAACTCATTGAGGATCACACAAACTACAACACTTTATTTAGGGATCGGATTCACAACACTCGACGCAGTGATGAAGACTGAATCACTAAGCTACACGTGCAGTCATTTCCGTTTCTAATTGCTTCTATTCAAACTGGCACCACCTGCTGGCTCTTAAATTCTTGTTTGTAATATCAGCAGCATTCTAATCGATTTTAAACTTTCGCGATTTGTATACATCATACAATTTTATTAAAACGGGTCTTATAAACGTCGGTAAAACATAGGTATTTATACCTACTACTTATTAAGTAAATATCGCGAATAAGACCGGTTTTAATAAAATTGTATGAAGCAGCGTTCTATTTCCTAAACAACATATATGTTCGAAATAAATATTTCACCGTTCGCACAGTATACAAAGAATTTGCATATTGAGTACTTGTATGCATTTCAATCGGAGCCCGCCGCGATATATACGCGGGTTGGAGGCGACGTCTCAAACGTATTCAATGACTAAGCGATTTCAGGTGCCTCGGCAATCTGATATGAAGTAGAATGCACAAATTTGTTCTTATGATACTCATACTATATATTGACGCTGGCTACAATTGTGCATATTATCGTTTTGATAATCTTATGATTCAACAGACAGCCATGCAGAGAGTATCATCGGGTCCGATAGACGGCGCACACTACTAACTTTTCAGAGTTATGTGCGAATACAATTGTTAATTATGGTTTGCCCTGTGCCACGGAAAGCACATTAAGCCGGCGGTCCCAGTTGTAATGAAGATCTTTGTCAGTTGTTTGAATATCGCTTTCCGTTTGGTTTGTGCAGGTCAGACAGGCAGTCGTTTTGTGGAAAAGCTAATATCCTGCCAAATCCGGTTAGACTAGTAAGCGGACCGCAGTTTGAAACTAGGACATCGCTAAATCCTAGGTGGATTATGATGATCGTTGTGATAATCTAAATTTGTTCTTTATAATACTATACTTTTTTAAAATAACTGTTTCTTCTCGATCCCTGATTCGCGATCGATGGTAAGACTAATGCAGAACCATGCAGAGTTTTGAAAATCGCAGCACAAGGCAGTATAATTGTTCTGCGTCGTTTGCGTTTTCATATCGCGCCTCAGCACGTTGGTCCCAGCTGTCATGAAGATATTTGTTTTTTTTTTTTATATAGTTGATAGGCGGCAAACGAGCAGACGGATCGCCTGATGGTAAGCAATTACCGCTGCCCATGGACACAAGCAACACCACAGGAGTCACAAGTGCATTGCCGCCCCTTGGGGTTGGGAAAAGGGATAGGATGAGGAGTGGGATGAGTGAGTGGGGAAAAGAAAAAGGGGATAGGCCCTCCCGCACTCTCACTCACCGAACGAAACGCAACAGTTTTGGTACTGTTAATATACGCTGATTTTCTGTGAGAGGGTAGTACTTCCCCGGTCGAACCAGCCCATTCATGCTGAAATCAGCAAGGCTCTACTACCTTGAAATCGATCGGTCCTTTTGCGTTAATTCCCTCAGAAACTGATCCTGAGGCCGAATTCTCCTAATACAAGTAATTTCAGTGTCATACGCACGTCCCAAATGGTATTCTTCTAAATCAACTGTTATTTGAATGTTATTGGAATGTTACCGTGACTAGATCGTAAACTGAACAATGTGTTAACGTCGAACTACAAAAGGCAAATTAGCAAATAATTTAGCAGAATACCGATTCTAAGTCAATTTATTATCTCATTTCGTTCAAAATATGAACTCCTTTGCAAAAAAACGAGCACCTTTCATTCAGCAGTCATTGGCTTTTCTATTGATAGTATTAATATTTTTAGTATGTCACAAGTATAAATGACTAGAAATTTCTTATTATCAATGCGAATATGTATTTTAACACTTTAAAACCTGGAATCGGTATTTTAGTCAATTTAAAAAGAGAGCCGTTTTAAAATGGACATTTTTATAGGTGTAATGAAATTAAGACTAGAAGTATTTTGTGGTTATTTAATAAAAAAAGACGTTGAATAATAAAAACTGACAACGAGTATGACCTCGCCTTGCAGTGATTGCGGCATGTAATCGCATACTTTCCACCAGGCTTTTGATGGTGTCCTGTGGAATGTGTTCCCACTCAGCGGAGATCATACGTTTAAGCTCCCTGATGTTTGTGGAAGTGGATGGACAGCTCGTACTCGTGTTCTTAGGATGTCTCAGACGTGATCAATGGGGCTAAGGTCGAAGCTCCGCGAAAACGTTGCACACAACCACGAGACGACCGCTTTTTTAGTAACTCAGGCGCTGAGGAACCGCAAATGCAGTTACATAGATCTCAAAAGAAACCTTGAAGAGGTACGAGGAGCACAAGTTAACCTATGGACGATATAAATATGAATTGGGATATTGCCCTTTGAAAATCCTGTGAGAGACTACAGTTTATCACCATAAAATTAATTTTACCAGCGGGAACGAAAATTTCATCATTCATTCTCCCATCAAAAGAAATCCCATCACAATATCCACAGAAATGCATGCAAATGCACTTATACCGTCGTTTATTTACAAACGAAAACCTAAAACAGAACGCTTAAGAGCGTATACGCCTCGAGCGGCGGCTCGAGTTTAGATTTTTATAGTACCGCGGTCGCCCGCACACCGCGCATGCGAGACCCGGCGCACTATGACGGTATCGCGTGGAATAATAATCTTGATCCTTCTTGCCATACATGAACAGTATTCGTTTATGTAATACGTCGATTATGATATAAAAGTATTCAAATTAATTATTTTCAATGCACATGCATTTAAAGGTATCAAATAAAGATAGATATTACATATTTGTTTAGTAGGATGATGTTCCTCAGGATAACAACGACTATTTATAATAATTTGGCGCAGTTTTATTATATGATAGAAATAATTTATAATTGTCATCTACATAATGGTTACATTTCAAATATACATCTATTTTGTTATTAATGCATGAAAACCCACGAATGACACTAAATACAAAACCAAAAGAGTCGGATAAAAGAAAATACTTAATTAATTAAAAGAAAGAAAAAAATATACAATATGTTGATTTGTATTTACAAAATATTGTAATTATACAATACATATTCACCTAAAATTATTTCACACAGTGTGCGATGATATAAATCCCTCTTATTATAAAATTTTACATAGATAAGGCCAATTCTCGTATTTTATATGACATTGAAATTATATTTTGAACGAAATGAGATTAGATTTTAAATTGACTCAGAATTGGTATTCTTCTAATTTAAATGTCATTATCATCTAGAGTCCGTGTCACGAGAACATAGACATTTTGTAAACAAAAAATTGTTACTAAGTGACTTAGCGATAGTTCTGTCAAAAACAAATAATTTCAAATCAATGAGCGCAACGGTATAGGTCGGGTTCACGAAAGATGACCACTGCGCAGAAATAATTTTTTAGGTCTCCGTTGAGGTGCGGGGTGAGGCGCGGGTGGAATGCCAATGGTGTGGCTCCGTTCTTGACGCATTCCCTAAATGCATCAAGAATGGAGCCACGCCATTGGTGCACGAATGTACATATGCGCGACGGCCGCCATTTCTGGTCAACTTTCGTGAACCGACCTATACATAGATACGTGTCATTGGAAACTAATATGTCAATGGATCGGGTTTTTGTCGATATTATGCGCTGTCAACCGGATCTTTTAATGTTTTGAGGTACTGACGCCTAGACATACATACATACATACATCACAGGACAAAATTAAATTTTTAGTTATCAGGAAGGGGTTGGTGATAAGTTAAATACAAGTTTATAGGATTGCAACGCTCTTCTCGCTGCCGGCATCTCGAAAAAGCGCGTGCAGAATATCAGATGGCAGAAAATTATTTATACCTAAAAAAGAAATTGCGTTTTCAGATTACCGTACTCGTAATGGTTTTTGTTTAAGTTCATTCTGACGATTTAATTCACAGACAACGTAAAATCTCTATGCCTAGAAATGTTTATGCAATGTATTAGCTAGTTATCTGTTATATTATTCATTGTTGGTCAATAATTTAATATTTTAGAATAGATATGCTACTTTGAGCAATATTATTTATTGCGTAGTGATTTTTTAAAAATCGTGTCAATAATAAAGTAACATGTATGTACCTACTCTATAATTAACATACATGGTACTCTATTTTTCATTAATTTACAGATTATTACGTGTTAAACAACAAAATATCGGCCAATTTATGAACATTCGACCACTAAAACACAAAATCAAATATATTTATTTCAGTAAAATTTAACAACATAAATTTAAAAACATAGTGGCATAATTAGGCATTGAAAAAAAAAAGACTGTTTAAAAGCATAAAATCTAAAACGCAACTGTTCTAAAAAAGGATGTGAAGCTCTGAATGTTTGTTTACAAAAAGTCTATCTTCTCGTGGCACCAACTATAATTTGACTTCTATTGTTCTCACTGACGTTGACACATTGTTTAATTAACAACAGGCAGCGATAGCCTACTGGAGATACCAATGGACTGCTATGCAGAAGGTATCGGGTTCGAATCCACGGTATGCTAGAACGATGATGATGACATTGTTCAATTAACGATCTAGTCACGATAACATTCCAATATCAGTTTATTTAGGAGAATACCATTTGTGACATGAGTATGACACTGACATTAGATCGAAACTGCATTTTGAACAAATATAGTTAGAAGAATTGAGTCAAAATAAACTGTTAACTGGTGCAGAATAAGACTGCACAGTAGGTAGGGGGGCTTGTGTGTGTTAGGTACCTGCAATGCGAGCTCGTGGGGATCAGCTGAGCTGCGGCGGTTTGTAAGATAATATTCGATTCAAGTGTGCTTTTAATTGCATTGCAATTAGTACGTTTTAGGTAAATACCTATTACATTGGTATCATGCTAACGACGGCGCGTCCTAGCTTAAAAATAACCATAATTTTGCCTCCATTAAGAGCCTCATACATGGGCTCTGTAAATTCATCGGTCGGTCACCCATCCATACTATGACCGTGATGTCAATTACTTTACCTTAACTTATGTAAGTTGTACGAAAATAAACCTGCGATAAAGGCTCTGCAAGCCAATCCCATGGTCACCCATCAAAGATCAAATACATCTAACTACTGTACCTGTTTATACTGTATATTGCCACTTGATTTTTGCAGCAAGGTATTATATCTAACGGTCCGTTTCTGTCAGTCTCGCCCAGCCCCTAGTTGACCGCGCTACTATACTAACCAGTAACCACTAGACTCCAGATGTCTCGACTAACACACTAGTTTAATACGTAATACATAAATAAAGTTAAGTACATCAACTTTTCATATTTATAAAACAAAATACGTTGAGAAAAAAATAAGGATCAAGAAGCTTTAGCCGCGCTATATACGTTTTGGAATGCAATATTTACGTAAAATGGCGGACGCGGACGCGAGCGACAGGTCCTTTCTCTGAGAGCGCTCAGCGCTGAATGGCGGACATAGCATCGCGCTTCGAGTTTTATAGGTCTTTTTAAAAAAATCATATTAATTACAAACGAAAAGTTTAGATTGCAATTTTTTTATATGACTTAAAATGAATCTTAAAGTTTCTAAATATGTATATATCTTTTTAATAATCACAGTAGTTTTTTAGATATAAATGCAAATTTGCGGGCTAAAATTAAGCAAAATGCACTGTTTTGTTCTCCGATTTTCTTGAAAATTATGAATGAAAGTACAATTTCTTTTTTAGGGGCTCGCTTGTATAGCTTTTGCTCGTACAGTTTACATTTACAGAATTATAGAACGATAAGTTCTCATACCACTAGCGACCATTAATGCTGGCCTAAAGTACAGAAATTACGAAAATGACTTTTTTTTTAATATTTACTATAGTAACCCATATATTTATCTTTAGCACTCTCTTGATAAAGAACTGAACGCTCATATTTTCTATATCTTTTCCATTAATTGTTATTTATCCGTAACGTAATAGAACAATAAAACCCGCAAAATCGCCTCCGACGGATTAAACGCTCTTAATAACTCGTCAAGCGAGTACAGTTGGGCGCAATTAATTCATAATACGGAGCGTCAGTGAAGTGGACATTAATCAGTGTCAGTTACACAACTGACACCGTCCGGCGCATTCGCGCGCAGTGTGTACATTACCGTCGCAAAGCTAAGCGCACGCTGTTCTTATTCAAATGAGGTCATCGCTTATGTTGTTTGACAAATCTATTATTGTAATATGTCACACTGCAATAATTGTTGGCCCCACGTTGGGCGCCAATATCATGGGCCCTTGATGCTTTTAAGCCGCCGTTACATTGGGTGGACGTGTCGTCGCGTCAGCACAGTGTTCTTCAAAAGACAAAATCGTTCTCAAAGAACGCTCGGCTGACGCGACGTAGACGCGGTGTCTACGCGGCGTCGACGCTGAGGTGACGCTGCGTTGACGCTGACGGCAATGTGTGGGCGGCCTTAGGAGACACCTCAATACACACGTGACAAGACAAAAGGTAAATGACGACCGGTTGGCGCAGCGGGAGTGTAAGCGACTGCTACTCCGAAGGACGCGGGTTCGATTCCCGCTCAAGTCAAACATTTGTGTGCATGAACATGGATGTTTGTCTTGGTCTGGGTGTTTCTATGTATAATATGTATGTATTTACAAAAAAAAAGTATTTAATAATATGTATGTTTATCCATTATCTAGTACCCATAGTACAAGCTTCTGCTTAGTTTGGGACTAGATGGTGTTGTGTGAATGTGGTAGAATATTATTATATTATTATTATTATTAAATATAAGTAAGCACTTACGGGAGAAAGGTATTATCGTATTACGTTGAAATGTCAAAATTTAATTTATTAAATTGCAATAGACACTTATAACTGGTGATGAAAGGCCAGGGCGTGGTCCGATAGCTTAACTAGTCCAGATGTCCAGGTAGGAGGTTGCAGATGTAGGCCTACATACACATTAAACTACGTATCTATACAACTTAGGCCATAAATTGTACCATGGCGAAGACAACTAGTATCGGCGACATCTAACGGACAACGATGGAATTAGATCCTGCATTGCGCTATTAAGGAGCTCGCTACCTCGAAAATCTATCCCTTTTTGCTAACCCTATTTTGAAGCAGTGAGACACACCAGCAAAGTAAAAATTTTGAATACTATTTATCAGGTCTTTATCTAGTAACTCCTTAGACAGATACACCATTGGAAGATTTTTGCTCGTAGATTTTAATTTGAAAAACATGCTTACTCTAAACATTTTTTTGGATATTTAAAAAAATACTTAACTTAAATAAGAGCTAGGTTAGGGCATAAGGGATGGCTTAGACGAATAATTGTCTCTAAAACAATTACTTTTAACTTGAGTTATGAACGAACTAAGATTTCAGACAGTTTCGTAGTGTCATGCCACGTCAAAAACCGTGCGACATTCAACTCTATAGCGAACACTTAGCGATGACCTCTGCACGATTTTTTGACCTTCGAGGTAGCCTCTTAAAGTTTTCACACACAATCGCTGTATAATATGCTCCTGTAGCATACAAGTTGTATAGTGTGACTGCCTCCATTGTCCAGTGGATTGCGTATGCATCTGCTGGTCAGGAGGCCCCGGGTTCGATTCCCGTGTTGTTACTGAGTTTTCCAAATACTCAGTATCAGGCAATACGGCTGGCCTATTACGAAGGACCTACCAATTCATACATCTACTATTACGTGGGACCTACCAATTCATAACTTGGTGAAATGTGGATGTAAAATCCTAAAACTGCGGAAGCTTGTAATTGGCAACTTTTGTATACTAGTTCATAAGCTTTCCTAAAAGTAAATAAAATAAATTAATTTTAAACATCTACCTATACCTACATATTATTTATTACCCATGAAGTCATATTTATCCTTCATGAACTGATTAATATGTAATACATAAGAGATACTACCTAACTGAAGACAAATTGTATGGGTCAAAATTTGTAATCAGATTAGTCAATTTACCCTTATACCGAGAATCACTAAAACATTGTAGACTTTATAGACTTTGTGTAATTAATGTAATATTCTGGTACTACTCCCACACGGTAATCTGATGCCAAACTAAGCAGAGTCTGTACTATGTCAACCAGATAATTAATAATCATGATTATATCTTTATAAATACATCCATATTAGAAGCGGCGATAGCCCAATGGTGTACGTAACGGTCTGCCGAGACGATGATCTCGGGTTCGATCCCCAGACTAAACACTCGCACACACATAAGCATTAAAAATTTTAAATATCGCTCGCTTACTAATGTGCCCGGTAGATGGCAATAGCCTTGCTTCCTATTACATTAGGACCAAAACATAACTGGCGAAATGTGGGGTGTGTAAGAAAGAAAGAAAGAAAGAAAGAAAGAAAGAAAGAAAGAAAGAAAGAAAGAAAGAAAGAAAGAAAGAAAGAAAGAAAGAAAGAAAGAAAGAAAGAAAGAATCATTTATTTGCACGAAATCTAATATATAAAATTCTCGTGTCACAGTTTTCGTTCCCATACTCCTCCGAAACGGCTTGACCGATTTTGATGAAATTTTTTGTGCTTATCCGGTATCTATGAGAATCGGCCAACATCTAATTTTCAAAAAAAAAAAAATTTTGCAAAACAACGTTTGCCGGGTCAGCTAGTCTACTATATAAAAATAAGTCGGGTTTTGCTTCCTGACGCTATAACTCCAGAACGCACGAACCGATTTCCAGCAGTGGACTGTTAAAGGCTGATGATGATGATTTAAATACATTCATATTATAAATCTGTATTCATAACGTTCTTACGTTACTGACCGACAGACAACACACAGTCAAAACGATTGGTCGTCGAAAGCTGGAATGTGGCATGTCCTTTCTTTGGGGACCGTATGCGTGCACTAAGAAAGGATTTCCCGAAATTGTCACGGGATCGGAAAGATGTTTAAAAATTTAATACACGGGTGTAGTTGCAGGCATCCTCTAGTAATAGATAAATTACTTACACTTACGTACAGAACAAACTACCATACCCATTATACAAACATTTTTACTGCCTTGGAATTTAATCTACAGCCTAAGGCTTAGCACTCACTCATCTCTAGATCAACAGTATGTAAACCGTATTGGATAGATGTCTTTAATTTAATTATATTTCATGTCGATCATAATTCGAGATCTTTCATCCAATTCTTGATCTGTATATTGAAGAAAAAAATGACCTTAAGAAATTGGCAAATTGGTCCCAAAATTCCCAGCAAACAAAACCTAATATTTCCTGAAACGAATTTTCCCAAGTATTACTTCCCACCGAGTTACTTATTAATATTAATATCACGTTTTAAATACGCACATTTCTCAATTTACACGTTGCGAGTTTGGAACTGGGAAATTCAATTTACTTACTTACCTTATTGTGAGCTCATCAAAGGGGTGAATTATTAAGGGCTGACTGAAAATACTTCACAAGTGTACTGTGCATGCAAAATTTGGCGAGAATTTCCTTAAAGAGTCTTGTTCTTCGGAATTCGATATGTTATTGGTGAAATTTTGCGGCAAATTTCTGTGTTCCACTTTGTAAATAGAAAAGTTGACTCTGATAAAGGCGACGGTTTGTACGAAGTTTTGTATGAGAACATATTTGTTACGTTATTGAATATGTTCTTATTATACAAACAGCCAGTTGGGGTAACCGGCTTCTTGTTATGGTGTAAACTCCATGTCCAGATAAGTTGAATTAATTTGCGTCTGTAATTTATTATTCTTAGAAAAAATATTTGATGTTGATATCAAAAGGTAAGGTAAAACAAGGTCAAATTCAAGGAAACGTCTTTGAACTTACCCTTCATAAGGTGACAGTAGAATACCACCCATTGGTTTGAAAAGGCATGGAAAATAAATTTTGAGAAATATCTGACCCAAGGCAAAAGATGAGATGGTGTTGAACAGATGGATAAAATAAGGCTGCGTTTCCATGAGAGATGCGTGAAACAGCAAAGCGGAGCGAAGATGCGCAATGAAGCTGAGTAAAACCTTTTTTTAAACCAGATCTGTGCAGTGTTAAAGCAAATAAATAAAAATAAAAAATTGTATTCAGTCCATCCATTTTCTGTCTAACAGCTATTTTTTCTGTTGAATTAATTAATGAGATAACTCATACGGGTCTAGTTCATAATATCGTCAGTCACAACATCGATGCTCGCTGTATCGAAAACGTTCCATCGACGGGCTAATGTATCGACAGTACCCCAAATCGTTGGTACGCTTGATCGTTAGTACACTAAAACGACGGTATGCTACATGGACAGTAAACCAAATCGATAGTACGCTGAATCGACTACCCAAACCAGTAACTCCTAAGATTCACCAGGATGAGTTGGTAAATGTCCGTATTTTTTAATAAAAAAAATTCGGGCAAGTGCGAGTCTGACTCGCGCACCGAGGGTCCCGTACGCATTTTACCTTATTTGAGGTTGATGCTAATTACGCTAGTCCTCCAAATCTGAGGTTCTAGTACCAGTTTGCACTCGATCGTCACGGTGGACGATAGCCTAGATGACAGGAACAATTTCCATACATTTTCTAAATGCGCCCCCTAGTGGTCTCTATCGATCTGTTATATCCCTTAATTCCATGTAAATAAAGCCTAGTCAGCAATTACTATTCCGTCGTAATTTTCCTTTAGCGTAAATTGTACAATAAGCATTATTCGATATACTTTAATTATTAATTTTATTCAATCAGTCAGATCTGAGACGCGACAGTGTACGGTACGGTTTAGGAACCATTAAATTTTCCATTTTTGCGGTGTGATATTGTAAAGTGCAAATAAACTTTGGGTTTTCTACTTGCGAGTTTTTTTTAAAAAGACAAACGGACCCGGCCTCCTAACAAAATTGGTGTCAGAAGTGTGGGATGTGTCAGATTGATAGCCTTCATACGGTACTGGCACACTCGTTTTTTTTCGGAGCTTCCGTTATCGCCACTGGTCGACAGTAAGACTTTGCCGTGGCTAAGCATGCGCCAGAAGATTGTGTGAAGACCCTTGGACGACGATAAGCCTCCGCTCTGAAGCGTGAGCCCGCTCCAGCACACCGCCGCCGCCGTACTCTCCGTCAGGTAACTTGTAAGCCTCAGCCGCAGCTCGAGCCAGAACCGACCAGGTCTAACTCACCTACCATCTCTAACATTTTTTCAAATTTCTTTTTCCATTTTTGCGTATTTTCCAAGTATTGAAGGAGAAATAACTGCGAAGGCGCAGTTATCCGACACTCAGCGCGCAGCCGCGCCACGTTACATCGCCACGCGCTCACCCGATTCTAGCAATGTCAGCAGCTTCGTGTTTCACCGCGTGCATAATTTTGTGAGTGTTTTTTGTGAATCTATGGCCAATAAGTGATTTTTTTTTCAGTGAATTTTCCTATTTTTTGTGTGATTTTGCGTCAAAACTGTGAAAAAATATCTTTCGTGAATAGTTTTAAATTATTCTATATTTTTATTAGACAATTATTCTATGTCTGTTAAAACAGAAAAAGTTGAAATGTCTGACAAAATTACGTTAACATTTTTAACCAAATTTATTAAACCCTACAATGGTGACAAAGAGTCCCTTCCGGCATTTCTCACTAACTGTGACAATGCCATGTCATTAGCTAGCGAAGATCAGCAGTCTATCTTATGTAAATTTATAATATCTCAACTGGAGGGCAAAGCTCAGGTTGCAGTCAGCTTAAAAACATTCGACGAATGGCTCGACTTAAAATCCTTTTTACGAACTACGTTTGGCGAAAAGAAACATGCCACTCATCTCTTAGTCGACTTGCAGAATTGCAAGCAAGAACCATCCGAAGATGTAACTAAATATTCTATGCGAATAGAACAGATCCTTACTAGGATTTTGTCTGATGTTCAATATAATATTAAAGATCCCAAAGAACTTCCCGGTAGGTTAGCCGCCATGGAAGATCTAGCGCTCAACACCTTTATACTAGGTCTAAATACTTCTATTTCAACTATTGTAAGGTGTAGAAATCCCTCAACCCTCAATGAGGCTGTACAACACGCTATTGAGGAGGAAAAACTTATCAATCTTCGTTTTAGTTCATTAAAATTCAAAAGTAATTCTGGTTTACAAAATAACTCTAGATTTCAAAATAAATCAAATTTTAATCCAAAATTTAGTTCTAATAATTTTAACAAATCTAATTATAGTTCTAATTCTAATAATTTTAACAACAGGTCCAATTATAATCCTAATTCAAACTCTTTTCATTCCAACTCAAAAAATAATTCTAATTCATATCCAAAAATTTGTAGTTACTGTAAAAACATAGGGCACAGTATAGAACAATGTCGTAAGCGACAGTATAACATGCAGCGTCAAAATGCTAATTCTAACTCTTCTAATCCTAAACCCGGTTCATCTAGTGCTGTGCATGTTTTACAACAAGGTGACGAAGTGGTCCATGATGAACCTTTAAACTAGCAAAGATTTCGGATACGTGCCTGCCGAAGTCGATAAATCATAACGGCACAAATTCGTATACTATTTCTTATCCTAAATCGAATGTCGATACTTATACTAATTCTTATCCTAAGTCAAATACTAATTCTTTTACTAAACCATGTACTAATTCTTATACTAAATCGCCTACTAATTCTTATCATAAATCTTATACCAATTCTAATCCTAAATCTTATAATAATTCGTATCCTAATTCTTATAATAAATCTTATGCGGATAATTTTACTAATTCAACTACTATTTCTTCATCTCAGCTACCCAAAAAGGAGCTGAGTCACACTAATTCAACTACTATTTCTACATCTCAGCTATCCAAAAAGGAGCTGAGTCATACTAATTCAATTACTATCTCTACATCTCAGCTACCCAAAAGGGAACTGAGTCATACTAATTCAATTAATATTTCCACATCTCAGCTATCCAAAAAGGAACTGAGTCCTACTAAATCGAGCTCAACTGAAGTGTCTGAGTCAAATCTTTCTAAACATTTTTCTAACTCTTGTACCAATTCTTATACTAATAATAATGCTTATAATAAATCAAAAGGGTTATTATTTGGCAAACCTTCTAATTCCTGTGGTCGTGAACTTGATCCAATTCCCATTTTTGAAACGAACTTATCATGTAAAGTGTGTCTACCATATACAACATTGTTTACAAAACAATCACATAAGTGTCTTAGCTTTCTTATCGATACCGGCGCGAGCATTAGCGTCGTTAAACAATCTAGCTTAACTAACAAACACGAACTTCTCCCTGACACTATAAAAATACGAGGAATAAACGATACCGATACTTATAGCGAATCATTAGGCTCTATTTATTTATCATTTTTAATATCGGAAAAGCCTCACGAGCATAAATTCTACGTCATAAGCGATAGTATAAATTTAAAAAACTACAATGGTATTTTAGGTACGGATTTCCTCCGAAATTTTAATGCTAAAATAGATTATAGTTCAAATACAATGCTTTTAAATAATCATAAGGTACCGATCCTATTTCATCAACCTATTTATATCGTCCCGGCACGTTCTGAAGCCGTTATCGAGTGCGCTGTATCAAATTACTCCGCCGAGCTATATCATAACAATGAAGCTCTCGTATTAGACCACACTTTACGCGATGGTGTTTATGTTGCAAATTGTATAGTCTCTATCAAACCAAAGAGAAAGGTCAACGTTACAATTTTAAATACCACTGACATTGACATAGAGGTCAAGGACTATGTCGTGGAACTGTCACCTTTCAATCAATTAAAGCACTCTGAATCTTTTCATAACATAAATTCTATTTCTTGTTCTAAGTCTAATCGAGCAAATCACGTTCTAAGCTTAATTCGTTGTTCACACCTTAATGACGAGGAGAAAAAAGCTCTCCTCGGTTGTTGCTCAGAATACACAGATATTTTTCATGTCGAGGGCGAGCCTCTGTCTTTTACAAACGCCGTCGAACATTCTATAAATACGGGCAATGCACCTCCTATTCATGTAAAATCGTATCGCTTCCCCGAGTGTCACAAGGAAGAAGTCGACACCCAAATTCGTAAGATGCTCGAACAAAATATTATTCGTCCCTCTGTTTCACCCTAGAGTGCCCCTGTATGGGTAGTTCCGAAGAAAATGGACGCCTCTGGCAAGAAAAAATGGCGAATAGTGATAGATTAACGCCGTCTCAATGACGTCACTGTTTCTGAAAGCTATCCTCTGCCTCTTATCACAGATATCCTCGACCAATTAGGACACTCAAAATATTTTAGTACCCTTGACCTTGCCAGTGGTTTTTATCAATTACGAATGGCCCCCAAGGACGCCCCAAAAACGGGTTTTACCATAAGCACGAATTCAAGCATGTCTGGACATTATGAGTTCACCAGAATGCCATTTGGGTTGAAAAATGCCCCTGTTACCTTCCAACGACTTATGAACACCGTCTTATCAGGTCTGCAAGGTCTACATTGTTATGTTTACTTGGATGACTGTATCCTGTACAGCTCGACCTTGGACTCCCATATACAGAAATTAAGACTAGTATTTGACAAACTAAGAGAATATAATTTAAAACTCCAACCTGATAAGTGCGAGTTTCTAAGACGCGAAGTGACTTACCTAGGCCATATCATCACCGATAAAGGTGTCTCTCCCAATCCAGAAAAAGTTAAAGCCGTTTCGCAGTTTCTAACGCCCAAAAATCCTAAAGACGTCAAATCATTTCTAGGCCTAATAGGCTATTATCGCCGATTCATAAACAATTTCTCCAAATTAACTAAACCCCTTACCTCTTTATTAAAGAAAGACGTCACATTCCACTGGTCCCCTGAGCAACAAACTGCTTTCGATACGCTGAAAGATAATTATGTTAACTACCGCACCGAATCTCCAATACCCTGATTTCTCGCAGCCATTTATAGTCACCACCGTTGCAAGTAATTACGCTGTAGGAGCAATCCTTTCTCAAGGACCTATAGGCAAAGATAGGCCAATAGCATACGCTTCCCGTACTCTGAATCGCGCCGAAGGTAACTACTCTACAACTGAGAAGGAGTTACTAGCTATTTTGTTTGCCGTTAAAACTTTTCGACCTTACCTATATGGCACTAAATTTAAAATCGTGACGGATCATAGACCCCTTGTGTGGTTATTCAATGTCAAAGACCCAGGCAGTAAACTTATACGCTGGCGCCTTAAACTCGAGGAGTACGACTATGAAATAATTTACAAACAAGGTCGTCTCAATTCTAATGCTGATGCACTTTCTCGTTGCCCAATTAATGTCATAGATATTAACAATTTAAATAATTTATCCTATGAACAATACTTCAAACTTCAGTTCACTAATAAACTCCCAACTTCTAATACTATTGTTCACGAATGTACTCAAGGTCTACATTTAACAAAATTAAATACCATTGCATGTCCTGTTTCCTTAGACTTCGATTATTCTATTCCCCACTGTGAAGAAATCTTATCACAATTAGAGAAACCTGACGAGTTACTTAACACCGAACGCGAACCTTTTACTATCCAAACGACACTCGACAAAAATAAAACATATTACTTTCTTTTTACTAAAACTCATCATTACGAAGAAACAAAATTCAAAGATATATATAACTTACTTATAAAACTTAGAGATAAAATTATTGTCGAAAACCCTACTATCACTGATTTAGCAATTTCAGACTTCTCTGACCCCTTTTCTAAATTAGCCTATACTAAAATTTATAATATGATCACTTACATATTTCACAATACCAATTTAAACATATACATTTACAAAAATCAATTAATTTATCCTACCCCAGTCGAAGTTCCAAAAATTTTAAAAGAAAATCACGATTCCCCTATTGCGGGTCATCCCGGATCGAACCGGATGTATAAGAGAATTAAAGCCGCTTATTACTGGAAAGGTATGCGTGCAGATATTGTAGAATATGTCAAAAAATGTCAATTATGTCAAGACAACAAGCCACTTAGACTATCTAACAAATCCCCAATGGAAATAACTACTACCTCCACGAGGCCATTTGAGCGACTAGCTCTCGATATCGTTGGACCTCTACCCGAGGCGGGTTTTCAAAAGTTTAAATTTATTCTAACCCTACAGGATGATCTCACAAAGTTTTCTAGTGCCTATCCTATGATATCCTCCACGAGTGAAGAAATAGCTAGAAACCTTGTACATTTTATGTCGCTATTCGGTTTTCCCAAATCTATATTAACTGACTTAGGTACTTGTTTTACCTCTGACTTATTCAAACAATTAACGGAAATATTAAAAATTAAAAACCTTTACACCACTCCATATCATCCTCAAACTAATGGTGCTTTAGAGCGCCCTCATGCTACTCTAAAAGAGTACTTTAAATCCTTTGTAAATGAAAACCAAAATGATTGGCACTGTTATTTATTTACCGCAATATTAGCTTACAACACTACTCCTCACTCTTCTACTAATTTCACTCCTTATGAGTTACTGTATGGTTATAAGCCAACTATTCCTTCTTCTTTGTATGAGACTAATAACAACACTACATATAATGAATACATACGCGCTTTACAATATCGGATGCGTTTTAGTCGCGAAAAAGCTATCCAAAACATTAATAACAGTAAGGAAAAATCTAAACAATATTATGATACAAATTCCCGCCAAGTGACTTATAAAGTTGGTGATTTAGTCTACTTAAGACATCACCACCGACTTAGGAAAGCCTTATCTCAAATCTGGAAAGGCCCTTATAAAATCATAAAAGTACACAATAATCATAATGTTACATTGCAAGTAGGTCGTAAGCATATTAAATATCACACCAATGAAATTAAACCAGCTGTTTCCTCATAATCTTTCACTTTAAATCTTTCATTATACATATATTCTTTAATTATTTTCAGAACCCTCTGCTATGGATGCCAAGCAGATTCCAGTATTATACCTATATTTCATAGTCCCGGAATATACTTTGAACATATAACTAACATAAATTTTTATAACGATTACTGGAAAGTAGTGACACACATCGACATAATGACTTTAGATCCGTATCTCAATAAAATTGAAACCTTATTACAAAAATCTATTAATCTCTGTACTAGAATTCAGTCAGAACATTTAATTGATTGTAAAGATTTTTCTAATCCAATAGAAATCTTAATAGAAACCAACTATGTTAAATTACAATCTTTGTCTCACATTATTAGCAACCAACCGACAACCAAGGTCAAAAGATCTTTAGAATTTGGTGGCGAGATCCTTAAATTCTTCTTTGGTACATTAGACGCCGATGATGCTCGTAAATACGACGCAGCAATTGAATCCTGTCGCAAAAGCGATAAAGAATTATTTCATTTATTCAAAGACAATATTCACATAATTAAATCAACCATAAATAATTTTAACTCGACCATTTCTAAATTGAACCAGAATGAAATCAAATTAAATTCACAAATAAATGCTATGAATGAAATATTTTCACAAATTACTAAAACTGACAATCTACATTTTTATATTTCTAGAATTAATAATTTACTTAACATTATTGAAGGTTCTTTACTGTCCATTTCTAATTTATTAGACACAACCTTAAATGCAATTTTATTCTCTAAAGTAAATGTTTTACATCCTAGTGTTATAAGTCCCACAAACCTTTTTAAAGATTTATCTGAGAATATCAACCATATAAATAAAAAGCTAGATTTTCCAGTTGAATTGAGCATTCATAATATTCATTCAATAATTGATGTATCAGAACTTAATTGTTATTATTATAATAATAAGATTGTTTTTGTTTTGCAAATCCCCTTGATTATGCCAGACAAATATATTGTTCATAAAATAATACCTTTACCGACTCCTCATGAAGAGACAGATTCACATATTCAGACCTTCGCTTTGATACAACCTTCCAACTCGTATATAGCCTTAAGTGATGATAGAATGCATTATACTATGTTAAGTAACCTTGATGATTGTAAACCTATTAGCAGCAACTATTCTATTTGTAAATTGATTTCTATATTCTCATGTATAAATAACCCAAATTGTGAATCAAAACTATTAACCGAAGTAACTTTAACATTACCTAAAGAGTGTAACTCTAAATTGTTATTTGGTCTTATTGACATTTGGCAAAAGCTGAAAAATAATAAATGGATATTTGTACAATCAAACATGAGCAAATTAACAATTAAATGTGATGATAATATTAGTGATTATCCTATTGTCGGCACAGGTTTTTCGAAAACCATTCAACTATTACCAACTCACACTTATTCTTTTTCAATTAAATCTCCTATAGACATAAGTTTCGATATCACAAATGACGATTGTTGTGAAAAGGACATATTTAATAAAACTTTGCCTCATTTAACGCCACTCACATTGAGTAAGATAAACTTAGAATCATTAAAATATCAAGATCACCAGCTAAACAACTTGGAAAGCGAGATAAATAAAATCCAAAGCGAATCTCATTTTATTAAATATGCCCATTACTATTCTACATTTACTTACATCCTGATTGTATCCTTATTTTTATACTTAACTTATAAATTATATAAGTGTTTTAGAAACCGTAACAACTCTCAATTTTGTATCCAGATATATAACCAATGTAATACTAAGAAATCAGTTAAAAATAATTCTAAAATTTCTAGTTCTATTGAAATGACTGAAATGTCAACATCTGATGATAACAGATCTATAAAATCATTGCCAAATCCTGTAACAAATTATAGGCCTTATGCTACTGTACACAAAGTCGAATATCATTCAAATAGAAACTTGAAAAACTTTTAAAGATGCTGTTATGTCATGTACTCCGTTTAGTTATTCTTTATAATTATTATGTTCTTATTTTAATATGAACTTTATGTACTTCTAGATTAAACACTTTTACATTTTTTATCTACTACTATTTCTGTACTATTTCTTTATAACTTTAACTCTAATCTAATCTTATGATTTTTGTACTATATCCAATGGTTTCTAAATTTGTTTTCCAAATGTATTTATTTTTCTAAATCTGACTTCGCTTTATCTTAATTCAGATAATGCTTTGTCTAAAGGGGGGGGGGCTGTTATATCCCTTAATTCCATGTAAATAAAGCCTAGTCAGCAATTACTATTCCGTCGTAATTTTCCTTTAGCGTAAATTGTACAATAAGCATTATTCGATATACTTTAATTATTAATTTTATTCAATCAGTCAGATCTGAGACGCGACGCGTACGGTACGGTTTAGGAACCATTAAATTTTCCATTTTTACGGTGTGATATTGTAAAGTGCAAATAAACTTTGGGTTTTCTACTTGCGAGTTTTTTTTAAAAAGACAAACGGACCCGGCCTCCTAACAGATCGCTTCTCTCCATAAGGGGCACTTTAACTCTCTCTGTACGAGCGCCAATAAAAAGAGTACCTACTATCCTAAATGGAGTCCACTATGTATGTATGGGGACACCCTTAAATTTTCCACTTTTTTTTGTAGAGGTACATAGGAGATAATTATGGTCAAAATTAGGTTTTTGCGAAAACTTGTAAGTACCAAAATTAACCTTAATTTTCAACTTTTTGAATTTTTTGTAATTTTTCCTTTATTTGTGCTGTAAGACCCTGCTTTTGGCCAAATTTCGTGATTCTAGTTCAACGGGAACTACCATATAGGTTTTCGACCCAAAACCTATTGGGTACTTACGGTTGACCTAGAATTGTCAATTTTGGTCAAAACCAAGGTCTTACAGCACAAGTAAAGGAAAAATTCCGAAAATTAAAAAAAGTTGAAAATTAAGGTTAATTTTGGTACTTACAAGTTTTCGCAAAAATCTAATTTTGTCCATATCTTTTTATCGGGTTGACCCAGGACCCTAATTTTTATACACCTAATAGGAACCACAGACCTCAGTATCTGGTATAAATTTCAATTTGCTAGGTCCCCCCGTTTCTGAGAAAATCGGTGGTGACACACGAACAGACAGACAGACAGACAGACAGACAGACAGACAGACAGACGGACAAGAAAGTGATCTTATAAGGGTTCCTTTTTTTACCTTGTGAGGTACGGAACCCTTAAAACACTAAGTTGACGGAGCCCTCCGATCCGAGGGCTCCGATTTTTGGAATGAGGGTCGCAAGAGAACCTAACATAACCTACTTACATGAGTTACAGTCTCACCTAACCTTCATTTCTTTTTGTCCTGGCAAATTGTGATTAAAAACTTTTAAAAGGCCTGTGATTTTCATTTAAAGCTGGCTCGGGTCGGGATTGCAGTTGTTTGCGCTGAATAGTTAATATGGATGACTCTATACTTAACTATTCGGCGCAAACAGCTGCAATTTGGCATGTATGTTACTTGGAGACCATAGGGATGCACGGTCTAAGCCAAAGAATTGCCCCAAATTCCAAGCCGTCAATGTTGTTTTGCGTTTGTGGATCAAACAAAAACGCATAAAAACAGCGAAAGAACCTCACAATAACAGAGTTACTGTTTATACGAAAGTTCTCTACAGACAAGGCGTATTCATAATTAATTGGGGTTTTCCCGTTATGCCGGCATAATTTCTTATTAAATAGCGGTAACCTGCCATCAGATAAACAAGGCCCGGGGCAGATAACATCAAAGTTCCACACATACTTATGAAAAATGGACTTTATAATAACGCCATTACATTAGCCCCTCACGGGGTCATTCGAACCCACATAAATATGGGACAGTATGTCCAAGCGGTTGACATAAATTTTTAAGGGTGTTTACTATGGGCTGCAGACGTGACTTGCTTATCTACGCCGATAAAGGCTATTAAAGGATCGTTTTTATATAAATTCCAAGTAAAAATAAGTTTGGGAAATGTTTTCAACTTGTAAGCGATATTAAATTTAGAAATGGCTGTGAAACTTTTGAACACACCACAATCCTGGAATATAAAATATTTTTGATAATTGGGGCTTGAAAAAGATTATATTTGAGTCTATGAAAATTTGAAAGTATTTTATTAATAATGTAATTTGGTATTTCATGCTTTGCTTTAGTTTATATTGAGACAAAATACATTTTGAGAATTTGTGTACGTTTTGAGATATAGTTAAAATACCTAACTTGCTCGTTGACTATTGTTAAGCTTTTCAAATAAATAATAATTATGAACATAATTATTACTTTTTTTTGTTTTTACGAGGTGGAAAATCCCTTCGGATCTCCGACTCTTGGGGAAATGAGAACCGGAGTATGTGGTGTAACCACTAAAAACCACCTCGACTTTATCATGTACCCGTGTATCGGAGGGTAGGGAATCGCATGAGCATTCGTCGCTACCCCCCGATGGGTATTGGCCCGCCAGATGGTCAGGCGGGCCCCGAAAAAAACCCCCTTGGCGGCGGAATAAGGTGTTGGGCTCCGCCGCCAAAACACCCAGCGGCCGCAGAGGATAGGAAGGACGGCAACGCAACACCGCATCTCCTCTTCCTCTGCGGCCCCACCGCGACGCATCGAATGATACACCCCCATTTGATCGCGGGAGATAGGGCGCGCGGCAACGCAACACCGACACGCCTCTCCTCCCGCGACCGCGGCCGACTGCGAGGGACAGACAGAACTGTCCCCCGCACCCGCGCCGTTGGACGCATCCTGCGCAGGCCCCTCTAAGCCCACGTAAAGCGTCCACTCCTGGGATCTCTCTTAGCTTCACCGCGGGTGTCCAATCCACGGTTACTGAGCCCCCCCACCACGACAAGGTGGAGATCCTACGCGGGGGGATGTTCATTTTAACCTCCACCGCAAACCCCACACAAAAGATTACCGCATTATTCACGGGAATACCACATTCCTTCACCAAAGTTCAGCTTAAGTTTCTGTCGTTAAATGTCTCGGTGCCGTCAAATTACATAATAATCGTACTCTGAGATTCCTCAGGCTATGCCCCTGAAAAACAGTGCGTGAAATGTAATGAAATTTAAAATAATTGAAGTGTGAATTCATTGTTTGTGGCTGAAGATGGAAACCTCGAGATGGATACGAAGAATAATAATAAAAGAAAATAGATTCAAGATTCAATTTTATTACGTTTTAATGTCTGCTTTTTCATTTAGATTTCGTTGACCTTTTCAACTGATATTTTTTTAATAAAGATCGTTTAATTTGGGTAGACAAAGAATTTGAATTAATTTCAGACAGTCAACCTACGCAATTTATCTTTAATATCAATGATGTTTAAGCTGTTTAGTTGCTTGGTTTATCGGTTGTAAATCTTAAAGTCAGAGACATCTTAAGATAATTAAAAGCGTTATCGGGTTATGACGTTTCAATGAAAGCTTGTTTCAAGACAAACAAGATATTTTTCTTACGAGAAGATTAGTTGCTGCTGAAATAGCTTGTTTAGTTTTGAATTCAATGTTATTAATAAGCCATGCATGATCGTGTGTGCGTATAGTCAAAAAGATTTGTCATCAACTATAATATTGAATCCTTTTCCTTTTACTGCGTTTGTTGTTGTAACCATCTGTACCGAACAGATCCAAAAACAAATCAATAGATCATCTTCTTAATTTATCTTGGAGATCGATTAGAATCTTCGATTTCTAACTAACAGGCTCCTTGAGGTGCAAGTTAGAACATGACTGATTGTTTACAAAACTCAGAACAGTTATTTTAATGCTCATAAAATGTAATCATTATTTGTTAGATATATGGATAAATTCTTAGAAATAATATACTCTTAGAAATAAGTAAGTTTTAGTATTATTTAGTTACATATTCGTCAATTAGAGGGAGGAGCCTCTGACCAGCTTAGGTGATTGTACCTGGTAGATTGCGACCTGACGTAAAATGCCTCGTTACTTGTATACAAAGAAGTCGTGTGCGTGAACTTTAATAGCATGAGTCAAGACCAGGAGCCGTCAGTGACCGTTAGATGTCGCCAGTGTTAATTTTCTACGCCATTGTATGACGAATGGCCTCAGTAGTATGTTCTCGTAGCTAAGTACTGCTATACAATATATAATTTTATTATAATTCATCCTTCTAGCGTTATCCCAGTTTCAACCTGGGGTCCGCTTACTAGTCTAACTGGATTTGGCTGAATATTAGCTTTTCCACAGAGCGACTGCCTGTCTGACCTCAACAACCCAAAGGGATAGCGATATGCCATGGTTTAGACTTGTGTCAGTTTATTAGAGCCCTATTTTTTTATTTATTTCTTCATGCACAATATATTTTCATGACAACTGGGACCGACGGCTTAACGTACTTTCCGAGGCACGGGGCGAGCGATAATATAATTAACTAGAAGACGCCAGCAGCTACGCCTGCATTTTTTATTTACCCGTTTTGGCCGATCCCGTGGGAATTTCGGGAAATCCTTTCTTAGTGCACCCCTACGGTCCCCAAGGAACATACATGCCAAATTTCAGCTTCCTGCGCCCAATAGATTCGGCTGTAGCGTGTCTGTCAGTCAGTCAGTAACGCAAGGATTTTATATATTAAGAAGATAATTCAATACGCACATAACTCCAAAAAGTCATTGATGCGCGCCGTGAATTCGAACCCGATACCCTCTGCCTGGCGGTCTGTTCGAATCTCTACTAAGCTATCGCTGCCTATATAATTTCATTAAATTTATGTTAGTAAATTGTTTATTTTAAAAAATGCAGTGACAAAAAATTTATTATTTGGATGGGAGCCCGTTGTGGACCTCATACCAAAACGATACCGGCCTTTGAAGGCAACGTAAAGCTGTTTACGGTTCTTGTCGCAGGGTAGAAAAGGTCATATGGCGAGAATTCGAAAAAAACCCAGTAACACTTTTTGCCCGACCCGGGAATCGAACCCGGGACCTCCGATCAGCAGTCATATACGCTATCCACTGGACCACGGAGGCAGTCTAGAAAATTCTTATTGTACACCATTACTATACACATGCTATATGCATAAGATATAATACAATAATTTTACAAATGTACAATAGGCGGCTTTATAGCTAAAAGCAATTTCTTCAAGACAACCTACGGATGGACTAGAAAAGATCAGAGAAACAAAAACAATGGTGTTGTCATAGAATGTAGTAAAGTTAACTGTATTAGATATATACATAAGTACATAAATACATTATGTATCTGGGGGCACGGTAGTGCCCCCGCCAAGTCGAGCAAAAAAAAGCGGCACGGCCGTACCATATATGTATTTGTTTCCACTGAATAAAATGGATATATAGAATATAAAAATTCAGCTACATAGCCAAATAATACTGTGTTAATTCGTTTTTGAATATGCAAAGCTAGTTTGTGTGCCTAATTTTAATTAGCAACGCATTTCACAAGCGTACTGCTTACACAGTAAAGGATTTGTCATAGAAATTTGTGGAATGTGTTGGCATCTGTAGTCTCAGATCCTTAGATTTATTATTTTCTCAGATTTGTTTATTGGTTCTCCAATAAAGAATATATATTGCATACTAAAAGAAAATTATTACAATTGTTATCCTTGTGATGACATGGAAACAACAAATACGGTCAGTACAGACGAGGAGTACTTAACTGTCAACAGAGCCAACTTCTGCTGTCGTCACAGACTACTTTTCAATTATTGTCGCGCAACTGCTACGTCTCAGTTGAAAATAAAGCGCTACTTGTCTGTTTGACGCCTTTCCGCCGCTGCGTTTCATCAGTTACGTTATAATTATGTCGTAATGTATCAGGTAGGTACCAGAATTTAACAACGCGGTGGCGTAGCGGAAGTGTAAGCGACTGCCACGCCGAAGGTGACGGGTTTGATGTCACACGTCAAACATTTGCGTGCATGAACATAGGTGATTTCAATTCAAATTATAAATAAATTGAATTGAATAAATAATAATAGATTACATCCGTTTGTCTTGGGTCTAGGTGTTTCTCTGTACGTATATACGTATTCTCTATTCTGTACGTATTTTTTTAATACATATACAATAATATTGTGTATGTATTAAAAAAAAAGAATATAAATGAATGTTTATCTATTATCTACCCAAAGTACAAGCTCTGCTTAGTTTGGGACTAAATGTTTTTGTATGTATGTGGTAGAGTATCAGAATCGACCGCCAAATACATCGAAAAAGAAATTTATAATTACTAGGCGTCTAATCCGCAATAAAATAGTATAATTTCAATTCTAATTAATGTGTTTAAGTTTATAGTTCTACGCATACACCATCCTACATCCTTTAGGGTACAAACTTAAGATTCATAACTTCTTCTTCTTTTCTTCGCCTTATCCCATTATCTGGGGTTGAGTCTCCTTGTCTGCCTTCTCCATTTTGCTCTATCTTGAGCGAACGTAGCATCTACCCTCATGTCCTTGAGATCTTTTTGGACTGATAAGAGCCAGGTAGCAAGAGGTCTTCCATGGCGTCGCGTTGTTGTCGGTAGATTTAGGGCCAAGAACTTAAACTTAAGATTCATAACTACTAGCAATAACTCATTACAAAATGATAACTGTCATCTGATGCGGGCGTAGATAAGTACAGTTCAAATTGAGTTGCAATTCAGTTGACATGGGTCTTTAGGTGATAAAACATTTCATTACCCAAGGTTATTACGAATGGCAACGAAATAATTTTGGAAGTAGAGCTGAATAAGATACGTTATACGTCTAGAAAAATGTTCGGCATGTCCTAAGCAAGTAAAAGCAGAAACTCTTTTACGCTGTTTTTGACATGCTAAAAACAAATAAAAAAGAGTAGTTTACATGAGAGGTTTTTTGCCATCTGATAAAACGCATTTCGTTTTCATTTGAAAGTAAAAAAATAAACTAGCTTTACTTTTTTTACTTTTTCTTTTCTACCTTATTCTTGAAGAATAAGGTTCTTCAAGAAGCGAGCTTATTTATTTATTCATACTTCAAACACAGCAACTCTAAATGTGAGAGACATAGGCACAAGTTTTTTTTAAATATATTTTTATAGTATCACGCCTGTATCCCTTGAAGGGGTAGGCAGAGGCGTAAATTTTGTTACGAGCTGGGGTTCGGCGATAAATTAAATGCACTATGCCACTAAACTGTACTTTATTTTACAAACAACAACACCTATACACACTTAATTTTAAACACAACACTATTTCACACTACTAGAAATCACTTCCGACTCACTTAATCTTCGCACTCCTTCGCTGATGTTGATCGCTTTCAGTATTCAACTGTAGCTGTCCTGACTCGCGCGTTCACGCGGTATTTATACCGGCCGGAATACATAACTAGTCTGTTCGAGACGTTTCAGGAAAGTTCTGGTAACGTGCGGGCGTTCTAGAGTTGTGGCATTGTTCTAGTATCAACAGCAACGCCATCTATTAGAGGATAGATGAATCACTGATATAACCATTCTCTTCTAGTTCTCTCATTCACCGATAGATGGCGTTATTTTCAAATAACGCCATTCGTAACAATATTACACCCACATTTCGCCATGAATTTTTAGGTCTCACGTAATAGGGGGCGAGCCTATTGCCGTTACCGGGCACATCACTAGACTCCGAGCTGCTACTGAGTATTCGGAAAAACCCAGTAACACTTTTGCCCGACCCGGGCATCGAACCCGGGACCTCCGATCAGCAGTCGCATACGCTATCCACTGGACCACGGAAGCAGTCAAGTTTATTTTATAGGTTTTCGCGACAACAGCGCCAACTCATCATCATCATCCTAGCGCTGTCCCGGTTGCGCTCCAAAACCCACACCTTGGAGCCCGGGGTCCGCTTTCCGGCTATGTCTCCTCCACTTCGCACGGTCTTCAGCATCCCTGGTGGTTAGTTGGTTGGCACGCATATCATCCCTTACGACGTCAAGCCAGCATTTCTTTGGCCTTCCCCGTTTACCGGGGCCCGGTGGAGGTAGCATGGCAAGACATTTGTTACCCACGTAAGATGCCGGTTGACGTAAGACGTGGCCATACCAGCGTAGACGACACTCTTGCAGTTTGTCAGCAATGTCACGGACATGAAGGCTACCCCGGATGCGGGAGTTCCTAATGCGGTCCTTCCGCGTGACACCACACATCCAGCACAGCATGTTCATCTCCGTGACACGCAGACTCTGCTTGTGTCGCTCAAGCACAGGCCACGTCTCACTGCCATATAACAGGACAGGTCTAATGATGGATTTATAGACCTGTCCTAGAGCGACAACAGCGCCAACTACCGGGTCAAATTGTAGCCTATATGTAGCGCTATAAAGTCTTCTACCTTGCAGTGAAAGTCTCACTTGAATCGGTTCAGCCGTTCCAGGGATTAGCCCGGACAAACAGAAAGAAAGACAGACAAAAATGTTAAAAAGGGTTGTTTTGGACTTAGAATCGTGTAACTAACTATATGCACTTGAAAAAAGATAGTTATTTTGAAATCACAGACAGACACTTCAATTTTATTTATATGTATAGATGTATATATATATTACTTTTTATATATTTTATATTACTTTCATTGGTCTGTTGAGAAAAAAGGTGTGGTGGTCATCCAACTAGAGGGAGAATTCTTTAGACTCTTAACCAGGCTAGGTTAACCAGCTTGGTGGACCGAGTGACGGTGGTAGTTGCAAAGAACTTGTATATACAGTAACTGTGTATGGGAATAGCGCGATTCAGGGTCTAATTCTGTCGGTGTCCATTAGATGTCACCAGTGTTGTTAGTCTTTGCCATTATACTGCAGATGGCTCAGTTCTACCGCTACAAGTTATTTATCTTCATGCAGTTTATTGATCCAACTGGTAGCCATTTATTTAACTTAAATCATTCCAATATGCAAAATACTATTCCCAGTGTAGAATGCTAAGTTTTTTTCTCATTCATATAAACAACATCATTTGAAATAAAATTTATTGCTTTTTACTCTGAAACAACAATAATTCTAGGCTTTAAAAAGCCTAGAATTATTTTTTAAGATAAGGATAAATCCTTATCTAAATGCATAATTTATACAGCCGATTTAAATCAGCTTTGAACGTATTACTCAGCAAATATTATATCTCCATTTAAAAACATAATTACTTTGATGCGGGATTATTGTAGCTGGCTGAAACCGTAAACGATGAGATTATGTGGAACGATTAGCATGTAGCGACAGCAATAAAGTTTATGAATATTTAATGTGCGCGATATAATCTGTGGGGTTACTGGCATAACCTTTGTAATTACATAATAACTGTAGAACAAAATAACTCTAGTGAATTTCTGAAATCTGGGTTTTTGCTGAAAGTAGTGTTACCTTGTTTAGTGTGCTTGTTTAGTGTGATACCCTATGCCTTTTCTAGTGACAGGAGAGGACTCAGAAGTTATGACGCTTGAATCTGAAGTTCTCTCTTACTAAGTTTTAGTGAAAAGTTTTACATAATGATATTGACTGAGACTCATCTTACGACTTTCTATTTATATTATGAAGGACGTGTCCTTACTGACATGTCATTAATTATCATGAGCATGCAGCCTACCTCAGTCCACTGCTGGATATTGGAGGATTTGATGTTTATTTTTCCGTCTCTTCATAAAGATCTCTATTCGACTATTTGGTTTCCGTATTTTTTCTAAGACGCCTCATACACCTCGCATCGAATGTAATGGGTAGTACCTATTTGTATTTTTATTCCGCCACTACACGGAGAGGATATTTCAATGAAGTTAGGAACTTGATATTTGGACAGACAGTTTCTTTTATGATGTAGGCTTAGGTCAGGATTTTTTTATATTCCACGGAACCCTTAAGTTATCCTACCAGATATTTGCCTTCTTAGATATAGAACCCTACCAAATTTTAGGTAAATCCTAATAACTTTGAAAACTGAAATGTTTGAACTGCATAACGGATTAATAATATTAAAGATTGGCGCTTTCCTCAAGAAAGTGGTCATAATTATTATTGAACTATATTAAGAACTGCATATTTATAACGCGCAGTGTGATGACGGATTAAGAATACAAAATGTCTCTACCCCATTTCATCCGTGGATGGCGTAAGAGGCGACTGAGAAAAAAAAATTGTAGTAGATAGTATATTTATGAAGATAAGGAAAACTCGACATCAAACCCCGCACCAACTCGACTAGCCAGCTTGGTAAACATACATACATAGTCTCACGCCTATATCCCCGAAGGGGTAGGCAGAGTTATATTACTACACTCACTTTTCGCCAGATTTATTTTAGTCCCACGTAATAGGAGCGAGCCTATTGCCATACCGGGCACATTACCAGACACCGTGCTGCTATTGAGAATTTCCTAACGGAAAAACCCAATAACACTTTGCCCGGCCGGGGATCGAACCCGAGACCTCCCAATCACACGCTCATATTTTTATGTCGCGAGACCAATGAGGCAGTAAGCCTTCAAAAGCCTTCAAATGTTAGGCCACATACTCGTATTACCTAATTCGATTCTCAGTGGCAATGTTCCTTACATTGCCACTGAGAATCGAATTAGGAGTGACTTAAGTCCAGCAGTTAACTGAGAGACGCTGTAGAAGTGTAGAGGATAGCGCGCAGTGGCTAAAAGTCATGATTAGTGAAAAAGTGCGTGTACAATAATATGACATCCAATCAAATCACTAATGACAAAAGATGTTTCGCCACAGCTTCAGAAAGTACATCTTAACCTTATGTATCGCCACTTAGATATTTTCAAATTCACAGAATTGTATGAGAGCTTAATGCGTCAAATGCAACTTAACGCTTATAAATTGCATTTCAATAACATCGAAGTATTCGTTCTGGAACTAAATCCACTTTGAACTTACGATCTACCGAAAACCCAACGAAGAGCCTAGCACTGTATGTGCTGTTAATTATTTTGCTAAACATCTAAAAAATATAAAAGACGGCGAAACATATAACTTTCACGTCTCATTCAGGGCATTAAAATAAATACTAGCTGTCGTGTATACAATGTGTATATTTTACTTGCTTATCCGCTTTATTTAGGGGCGTGAGGATATAGAATGTTTTATTAACTTGCTTAGGGTAGGGCTAAGGGCGTATTTACGTTGTACTAGATTGCATGGGGAGTAAATTAAAATGGAAGGTGACAAAGTTGAGGTAAATTAAATTCTTGTTAGGCTGAGTGGGTTTGGTTATGGTTAAGGTAGATTCAGGTGTCTTTGGTTTGATTTTGTATCGAGGCAAGGTCTGTTAGGTTGTAGGCTTTGAAAACAGTGAGGTTGTCGGAAAACTTCTTGTTCATATTTTATCATTTTAGCATTATCCCAGTTGCAGGTTTAACTCTAGATTGTGTTTACCATGGGATCTAATCATAATGTATGAATTGACCCAGGATAATATAAAATTAACAGTAGTTTGAATATTTAAGCGTCACAAAACTATGAATTAATATTCTTACCGCATTGAAAAGTCATGAAAAATTAAAATACTTTTTATAATATGCAAATTATGTTTTCTTAGCACGATGTACCACTCGACCCAGTAATTTCACCGAACGTTTCCATATCATTCAGCTCTCTCCACTTGATGAATAAAATTACATTCAGTTTATTTTATGTGTGTGAGATAGATGTGAGATAAGAGAGTGAGATATAAGAAATGCCTGAAAAAGAACGAATTTTCAAAAAAAAACTTTCACCTTGTCTAGTACATTTTAGTTAGATTTTTACTCGAGCTAAGTTTGTCAGATATCTTAAAGAGTTTTGTTTTGATAGATACTTAGGTACTTTTTAATATCCTACTCAAGCCAAAGTCAAAACCCTACTCTAGATGATGCCGGCTTTTCCTAGCTAAGTGACTTATTGAGAAAAAAGGCCGAAACCGCTACCGACATAGTAGGATAATACAAAGTACCTACTTCTTTCATAAAGTCTGCTTTCTGAAAACTAAAATATATTACTAGCTTCGAGAAAGACCATAATAAGGTTAAGATGAAAAGTTTCCACAACTATATTTATTTTAGCAAATATAATCCTTAAATTACTAACGTTTTCACTTGAAGAAAGAAGAAAAGCGTTTATTTCTACCAGACGAAAGACATGAACAAACAAGACAATATGAACAAAAAGAGATTACAATAATCTGTACACGCCTGTCGCCTGCATAAAAATAGGAGGCCAGTTCAGCATAATGCCGGACGTATGCGCCCGGCGCTGGTTTTCAACTGGCTCCTCAGTAGACGCGGTCGTCAAAACCAATAAGCAATTTAACAACTATATTATAACATTTAACATAAATAATATTTTAAAATAATTTACACAATGAGCAGGATTACATTTTTTTTTTTGCTTCAGTCTATATATAACAAACAACATTCGTGAATGCACATTCCGGTTAATTTCTGACATTGACACATTTCATACTACAGTAATGTCACCTACATATACGATTACGCACGATTACGTTACATAATCATTAAACAAAGACAAGTGTCAGAAATACGATTCAATTACATAATAAAAACAAAAACAACATAAAGATATAATTTCCATGCTTTAACATAAACACGCATGCTAGTGATACTAAAGGTTTTGGCGAAACGGCTAAGCGTGGCAACAACTGCATCGTGACGAGCAAGGTTGAAATGAGACAAAGCATTCGAAGAGCGAGATGTGCACAGACGCCAACAGCGGTGTTGTAACTTGTAATACCTTCATTACCTTCCGCGCGCAAAAATAAACAAGATTATGTAATCATTGTAATCTTCAATGTTTCATTTCGCATGTATCTCGACCACGATACTAATTATTGCCGCCACTGCCGGACAACATCGATTATATCGATCACTGCCATTAACCGAAAGTACAAAAAAAACTCAACTATATAGGTAAATACATAGAACAGAATGGTGTTTAATCTGAATGGCTAATTATCTTACAAACTAAAATCACAAAGGTAAGTAGGTAAACAATTTTTTATAACATAATAATTGTTATGTTGCATTTGCTGATTACATGAGATAGGTTCAAGTATAGTATGCAAGTAAGTACTTACTGAGTGACTGTCTGACAAGTGATTTAAAATTATCCATAAAATTTTACACATATATACAAAATTAAATTAATATCAACTGCAATTTGCAACAAATAGTTACAATGAAAAATCAAACAGGTTCAGCAAGTATTATTAAGTATAGGTATCCATGACAGTATATTATATTATTATAAATACATAGTAAAAAATGGGTCAAAAATAGAATTTTTAATGCAATGTAGTATGTGATTAAACACTGAGCTTGCAAATTTACATACTTACTTTTATATTTGGTACATATGTCACAAGTTCAGCATATACCAAAACTTGGCAATGCTTTAACATGACAGCCGCCTGCAGCATTTGAGACACTGCCCACCCAAATAAATATTTAGAAATATATATGTGAGACTTGAACATCTATTACAGACAGACTTCTTCCAGGCTGAGATCAAGTGATTGCACTCATCATACAAGGAATTACTGGGAGCCAAATTCAAGACCACTGGCTTAGCCGACCATGTTGCAAAACACTAGATCAACAGGACTGGGGAATTCTTATAAGGTAATTTCAGGTTAATTGACTAGTTGTGTACTGAGTAGATATTTTCTATAGTGGTATTTAAAATTAGTTTTGGTTTTTAGGGATCGGAGTGGTGGCGGTATGTTGTTCCAGCAGTGAGTAGCTGCATACTTAAAACATCCCCTGAAGGCAGAAGTTCTGTACTGTGGAATAGCTAATGGATTTGTGATGGGCCGAGTGGCGTAATGATTATTTTCATGCCTCCATTGCAATTTCTTATAAAGATATGCAGGTTTGTGTGATTGAATGATGCCAAACAACAAATTAGCCAAGTGTAACTTTCTTCTAGCTGTCATCTTGATTAAATCATTTTTATTTAGGTAGGAAGTCACATGCGTAGGCCAAGGTATATTAAAACAAAAGCGAGCACACGCATTTTGTACTCGCTGTATCAATCGTTCTGTCCGAGACAGTAAACATGGACCATAGACAGTGTCGACGTAATTCAAACGCGATAAAACCAAACTATCCGCCAATAACTTTCTGGTGCTGACATTAAGAAACTGCCGTATCCTATATAATATTTTAAGTCTATAAAAACAATTTCTAACAACATCATTAATATAATTTTCGAACCTTAATTCCGGGTCAATAATAAGTCCTAGATTACGCGCAATCTCCACTCTTTCGATTACTTCGCCTCTTATTTTTACTATTGGGTTTGCACAAATAATGTCCCTTGTCTGTTTTTTACTGCCCATCACAATAAACTGAGATTTCTTTGAATTTAGCACCAAGGAATTTCTTTCTGCCCATGATGCAACTGCCGAAAGATCAGTATTGATTTTGTCAACTGCCTGTTGAGTATCTTTGGCCGGGAAGGACATGTAAACTTGAGTATCATCTGCATACATGTGATAATTACAATGTTCGAAGCATCCTATAATATCAGCAGTATACAGAATGAAGAGAAGTGGGCCGATCAATGATCCCTGGGGAACTCCTCTGAGGACAGGTCGTAGAGGGGAAGTGGAGATAGATCCCGAATTGTTTCTAATTTCCACTTGCTGAAATCGATCTGTCAAATAGCTTTCGAACCATTTCACTGTGTCAGGTTCAAAACCATAGTAGTGCAACTTGGCGAGCAGCAGGCTGGTGCTGATGGCATCAAACGCCCTGGAGAAGTCCAGCAGAGCCAAAATCGACCCTTCCCCACGGTCCCTTCCCTCGATAATGTTGCCCACAACATCTGCCAAAGCTGTAGCTGTACTTCTACCCCTCCTAAATCCTGATTGTAAGTCTGGAAGTATGCTATTTTTCTCCAGAAATTCTGAGACCTGCTGTTGTACCACCCTTTCCAATGTCTTTGACAAGCAAGGCAAGATGCTAATGGGTCTGAGATCCTTATGTGTTTGGGATATTTTTTTTTGGTATAGGTCGCACAATGGCTCTCTTCCACAGGTCTGGAAAGCAATTTGTCATTATTGACTTATTAACAATTGACGTAATGGCCCCCAGAGACTGTGGAAGTGTTAGACGTATCATTTGAATTGATATACCATCCACCCCCTGCGCACTTGTCTTGATGGACTGCAGAACATTCGCTACCGTTTCTTGACTCACAGTTCTAAGCGTGAATCTGGCTGTACTATAGTGGTTTTCTGTAAATTTCCTGAGTTCTGAAGCACACAATATAGACTTGCCAGGCACATCCAAGAATGCTAAGTTAATAGCATCGGGGTCGTCGAACTGTTCTGGAAGCTCACTATTTTTATGGGTTGGAAGAACATGTATTTTCAAGTTTTTCCAAAGGACCTTTGAGTCTTTAATATTGTCATTAATTTGTTTAGCATAAAATGCACTATTTTCACTGGCAAGGGAGATAATAGCTTGATTTTTTAAACTTTTATAGTATTCTTTGTGAGCTTTCAGCCCAGTCCGACGAAACCGTTCATGAGCTGCATTTCTTAGTCTGAACATAGTTTTGATTGTGTCTGTTATCCAGGGGGTCGGGGCATCTTTGAAAACTTTTGTTTTTACTGGGGCATGAGCATCAAAAATCTGTGTCACAAAGGTGTTGAACAGAGAAACCATGTCATTTACATTTTGCATATTACAAATTGTATGCCACGGAATCAAGTCAAGGTCACGCTCAAAAAGTTCTAAAACAATATCTGTAAACGGACGATAGGTCATTATATTACACCTAGGTTTCTCCTTTTTAAATAAGAGTTCGCAGGTAATGAAAGAGTGGTGGCTTAGTTCGACTATACAATTTACATGGACAGATCTATACCGCGCGTCAGTACAGATGACGTCAATAAGCGAAGCACTATCACCGACAAAATGCGTGGCAACCGGCACTATTTGGGTCAAGTTACTATAGATGAGAAATTGATTGAATTTGTTTCTATTGCTGCTCGACACGTCTAGCATGTTGACATTAAAGTCTCCTAGCAGGATGATATTGTCATATGGCGCTAGTGCACAAAGGCTTTCTGTGATTGCATCTAAGAAAGTATCTAACTCAAGCCAGGGTGGTTTGTAAGCAGTTCCTATTAATATTTTTTTTGTTTTAATGGTGGTACTAATCCACATTTGCTCTACACTAGGGTGATGAGGGTGAAGCTGTGTATGTGCACTTATACCAGTTTTAATATAGAATGCCACACCCCCTCCGCGTCCACCACGAATAGTCAGGGGGCGCGGTATATGTCGTAATCTATAACCTGGCACCACTGGAGCACGACTTTCTTCTCCCACTCTTAACCATGTTTCGTTCACAGCCATTACATCTACTGAGTGATGGCTCATAGCTAAAAGAAACTCATCATGCTTCGTTGAAAGAGATCCAGCATTCAAAAAACCAAATTTCAATTGTTTGCTATTAATCATTGACAGTATACTTAGATAAACAGGACTTGCAATGGATACAATATACAATCACTAACATTACCATATTAATTTTTGTAGGTTTGACAAGTATACATATTAAACCAAAATCAGCTATCACACGATTGTGATATATGTGTAGTATCAGAAATAAATTGTGTGTTATTTGAACATAATAATATGTATGTTTTTTTCCTATGTTTGTAAAAGTATATATTAAATCAAATTTTATAATAGCTTTATAATTACCATTGTTGCTCCAACATAATTATATGAAATGTAAAAAAATATTTATTTCATGAAATTAAATTCTTTAATTTGTATGAATAGCTTTGAGGCTACCGCCTAGTAGAGACTTGACTTTTGACTTGGCGAAAGTTTCATGAATAAAATTGTACGTTGCAAACCGAAAGCAACATCACTAGTTTTAAAATTTATGTAGCTTTTTAAATGTCTCTAGATCCATGCCTCCGAGATCACCTAAAGGCGTCGGTCCTAGCTGATACGAAGATTTTGGACAGTTAAAACAAGGAGTTAGTAAAGGCTCAAAACAATTGTGAATCATACGAAACCATCCGTAGGTTTAAAAAGTAAAGATTTTTAGCACACGTATCATTTAGGTAGTAGGTAACAACATACGAGTATGTTGTACGTATTTAAGTACATTATGATACCAAGCAAATTGTACAGAACCAGCAATCACTTTCAACAAAGACTACATAATTATTTACGTGTGATTATCATCCAAAAGCGTGTCGGCATTATAAAAGACACAGGGTGGAAGAGGGAGCTAGGGTCTTCGGTGGTCTCAGGCACATACACGTACACGTACAATCTCCTTTCTTCAACACGTTGATTCTACCAATCCGCTGGATTTTGTGTATTTTTTTGCGAACTTTGCCTTCGCTAGAGTATTCTATGGTTTGAGTTTGAGGGAGCGATGGACCTTCACCAGCCCAAACACGAACTACGGAAATTATTGTTCAATGCAATTTAAGTGACATTTTTGTTGAAATCATTATATGTGTAACCTATGACCGGTACCTACCGTGCGTACGTCATAATACCGTCCGCATATTTGGTTATGCGCCGACACGAACTCTGATGGAGGGCCCAGTATATAAAGGGGCCGACAGAGAGGCCGTCACCGCTACTCTACACTAACCTACTACCGCTACTCTATTCTGTACCACTATCCTGATCCCAGCAGCTGGGTAAGTCACTACATTTACTGCGATAGCGTACTGCCCATCTCTCTACCTGCTAGCTGAGGCCGGCTGACGCCGCCTGCCTGACTCTATTGGTTGTGGCTTTCCTAATGCTGTTTCCCTTCAGGTTCCAGGTTCATCTTAAGACTCCGACTACGCTCCTAGACTGCTACACTTTCCTGCATCGCCATCGGCGTCACCTCTGCCGAAGAGTCTGGCCTGCCCTGCTCATCATACTCGCACCGCCAGCGCCTGCCAGCTGAGCCAACGTCAGCGAGGACCTGCACCGCTACGCGCAGCCCTTCAAGCAAACTGCCCTGCACACCACCGGAGGGAACAGCGTGGGAGACTGCAGCCCTTAGTGTTCAGGTCAGTGTCGTGTTGTTGGTCGGCCATACTCGTGGCAAGGGAAGTGAGACAATACTCGGCAAATAAACGTATAGAACCTTTTCTGCGTTTTACTACCAGAACCCGTAACAGTGGCGCCTACGTGGGTTATTGTCTCGCTTTCCGTGCTCGAGTTCTCATCTAGCAGGTCTCCATCATTGTAAGCGAGCAGGTGCGGCTACAGCGAACCGGTACGTATTGTTATACTAATTGTCTACCGTTTAGTGTAACTACCTACTACGTACTAGTTCGCAAATTTGAATTCTAACGTTTTTCTAATTAGTCCTAACGGTCGAACTTTTACGCCTAATCGTAAAGTAGGCCATTTGTAAGGGCGGAACGCTTGCGCACTAAGTGTAGTGTGTAGTGTATACTTACGCGGTTTATTCATACACCATGGGCTCACACCCCATAAAATACTTCCTTTTAAACAAAAGTGAACTAGCATACGAGGTTGCGATTAGAGGTGAGGAGCCGGCTACCTCTGTCCTAGGTCTGCGGAAGCAGCTCCCTAAATTACTGGAAGCCATTCCAAATGATGATATTTTGGAGTCGGGCCTAGCCATCACGGTGGACTTCGAGGGCGCTAGCGAGGCCGTCTCTGAGCTGGCCAAGCGAGTGGATTCATTATCCATTTCTTACGACGCGAACCTAGCTAGGAGGTCTACCGCACTGCACAACCACATTTTCCATAGACTCCGTAGGATGGAACGTCCTACAGCGTATTCAAAACGGATAACCGAATTGTGCAGCCGGTTCGACAAGCTCTCGGCGGAGCTGTCCGCCATTGAGCAATCAGGTGTTCGCTCATCTGATGCTGTGGCAGAGGTCCAACCTGCGCCGCCTACCTCGACGCAGGCAGGGTTAGCCCCAGTATTGCATTGCGAGCATTTGAAAGTTAGCGAACTGTCCAAGCTAAAATACGACGGTACGGGATGCGTCCGAGCGTTCCTACAACGCGTAACCGAATTCCAAACCGCGCGTAATCTACCTTCCACTAAAATTTTATCGTATGCCTCCGAAATTTTCACCGGTAACGCATTTCACTGGTACCGCGGCGTAAAAGAATATTTCAATACATGGGAAGAACTCACCACTAAATTAATAGACGATTTCACACCGTACGATTATGACTACCGGTTATTAAATGAAATCCGCCGACGTACTCAAGGTGCTACCGAAAGTATAATAATTTATCTCTCGATAATGAATCAGCTGTTCGCTAGGCTGTCACCGTCAAAGCGATTGTCCGAACGCGAAAAGTTAGACATTCTATTGCATAACATACGTCCATGCTACTCGCTAGTTAGCACTAGCTCCGTCAATATCTTCAATAGACAGTATAGCAACACTGCAGACGTTATGTTTAAACTACGAACGGATGAAATGTTTGAACTCTCAATTCCGCGAACCGTATTATAGTAACGACACGTTGGCACCAGACCTAGCTTACAGTCACAAACCTTATAACCGAGCGCGTAATAATTCCTTCAATAATTATCCCGTTGCCACTATAGAGGGTATGCCCGGAAAACCCGAATACACTGAGAACAACGAACCTAGCAATCCTAAGTCTAAACCTAGCTCTGTCGCTCTAGTCACGTCCAAGTACTGCCCGCGCTGCCGTATCAATGATCACAGTTTGAATGAGTGCAAACGCGATCGGTTTGCAATTTGCTTCAAGTGCGGCCGTAGGGATGTGACATTCCCTAACTGCCCGAACTGTAAATCTACGAAACCAAAAAACTAGTTGGTCAGGGTCGGGGCGTGTCAAAGCCTAAATTAGGTTCTACAACCTATTCAACCAATTTTGACAAAGATGATTGGAGAAATTGGCTAAACACTCTAAAAGTGTATTTCTCTAGTTATTCCGTCGCCTCGATCCTGGATAATAAACCTAAAAATGACCTACGGCCCTATGTTAACGTAACGATTAACAGTTTACCTATTTGTGGATTGCTCGATTCCGGTTCAGCCATTACAATTTTAGGTAACAACTCCCATATGGAGGTAATGACGAAAACCGGGTTAGAAATACAGCAGTGTCACAACACTAATTCCATTCGGTCCGCGGGTGGAAATATATTGTTGCCGCGCGGTTTTATCAACTTACCCACTACTTTTAATAACCAAACCCACTTATTGAAAGCTTATATTATTCCAGAAGTTACAAGTAATTTAATTTTAGGCATCGATTTCTGGAAACTATTTAAATTACTGCCTAACCATATCGCATCCGTATGCATGTCTAAAACATTGCCGCGTAGTGTGTTAAGTGAAAATAAGCTAAGTAACACGAACGTATTGCAATCTTTTAGTGAGTTGAGTGAGTCACAACAAAGAACGGCTAAGTTAATTATAAAGCAATACGGGTCAATTTCTACTGAAAAAACCGGGTTAGGACGAACTCACTTAATAGAACATGCAATAGACACTGGCGATTCTGCGCCGATACGCCAAAGATATTAAAGGTTACCGCCGGCGAAATTAAAAATAATTATTGACGAATTAGACGAAATGCTTGCATTGGGAGTGGTAGAAAAATGCGAAAGTCCGTGGTCGTCACCAATTTTACTAACGCCTAAGAAGGACGGTAAACTTAATTCTATTACTAAAAAAAGACGCGTACAAACTACCTTACGTATCCGAAATTTTAGACAACCTTAGGAACGCTAGATATCAAAGTAGTATAGACTTATCTAAGTCCTTTTGGCAGACGCCTCTTCACGAATGTGATCGTGATAAGACTGCGTTCTATGTGCCTACTAGAGGAACATTTAGATTTGTGACTATGCCGTTTGGTTTAACGAATGCGCCTTGCGACATAACAGCGTTTGGTGGATCACTTGTTTACGAACAGTCCTGAGTTCGAAAACTCTGTATTCGGTTTTTTAGATGATATCGTGCTTATATCGCCATCTTTTAATGCTCATGTGTCACTATTAAATAAAGTATACGAAAAATTAAAATCGGCCAACCTTACCATTAACTTAGAAAAATCTAAATTCTTCCGTGATGAATTGAAGTACTTGGGCTACGTAGTAAACTCTAAAGGATTACAAGTAGACCCATGTAAGGTGGAAGCCATTCTTCAATATGCTACGCCTAAGAATAAAAAAGAAGTCAAAAGGTTTTTAGGCATTGCATCATGGTATCGGCGATTTATACCTAATTTTAGTACTATTGCCGGTCCTTTGAACAAACTTACCTCTACCGGTAAGAAAGCCGCACCATTTCAGTGGTCGGTGGAAGCTGATGACTCGTTTTGTAAACTAATACAATTGTTAAGCTCCGCACCAATATTATCGTGTCCCGATTACGACAAACCAAGTTCACACAGATGCGAGTGCGAGTGGCATCGGTGGGTTACTTACACAAGAAATAGATGGCGTGGAACTACCTATCGCTTACATGAGTAGGTCACTAAATGCACAGGAACAAAACTACAGTATAACAGAACGGGAGACATTAGCAGTTCTAACAGCCCTCGAATATTGGCGCTGTTATTTCGATAACGGGTTAAAGTTCATGGTGTATACTGACCATTCTGCACTGAAATGGTTCTTAAACTTGAGCAACTCGACTGGTAGATTAGCTCGGTGGTCGGTTCGTCTGTCAGCCTTTAAGTTCGAAATAAAGCATCGGCGCGGCGCAGATAATATTATAGCCGATGCATTATCACGATCCCTACCTGTAAATATAATTAACGCGAATAATAATAACGTGAATGACCCTAACGTTGACACTGATCAATGGTATTCAGCCACCTACAATGGTTGTTTATCTTCGCCTAATGACTATCCAGACTATTCTATTAAAAATAATAAATTGTATCGTTTGATAAAATCTAGGTGTATGCTACGTAAGGAGTTCGAATGGAAAGAAGTACTACCTTCTTCTGATCGAAATAATGCCATATTAGAGAACCATGCCGAACCCACTTCGGGACATTTCGGTATATTTAAAACTTACAAGCGCTTAGCACTGCGTTACTTTTGGCCCAAAATGCGCCGTGACGTGGTAAAGTTCATAAATTCTTGTGACACTTGTATCGCGCACAAACATCAGAACCATGCACCATTGGGAACCATGGGACGACCCAAAGTGTGTTCACGACCCTTCCAAACTATTAGTATAGATTTGGTGGGGCCATTACCCGTCACAAGAAAACAAAACGCCTACATCTTTGTTGTAACTTGTTGTTTTAGTAAATACTGTCTACTTTTTCCTATCAGGCGCGCAACTGCTGAAATAATAACTAATTTTTTGGAAGAAAAAATATTTTTAGTTCATGGTATACCATCTACAATTATATTGGACAATGGTAAACAGTTTGTAAGTGCTACTTTAAAAGCTATGTTGCGCAAGTACAAAAGTTTTTTTCGGCGGTAGGTGTTAAAAACGACAAGGCGTAACGAAGTTCGAAAATAGTAAAAAAAAATAGAAAATAGTAATTTTATTGTCACTTTCAATAGTATTTGTAAATAATATCCAACAAATAAAAAGTACTTACGTTAGCAACTGTGTTAATGTAATATAAAGCTTACAATTCGCCACCTGCCAGCACACGACTTTACTACACGACACTTAAGAGAAGATTACAATGTCTCAGCTGGACAATATACAAACTACCCAGAAGAGCTTGGAAGACTGCTTCATGAAGAGAATGGCTGAACTGGAATCGCAACTACAGGCTGCTGGCCCTGCCAAGGACACTGTAGCGAAATTGGCAGATGAATTTCGTCAGTTCAGAGAGCTTATGTTCAGTATGCTCGGCCTCCTTCGCAAGCAGATTGAAGAGTGTACCAATATGATTGACGCACTGGAAGCAAGACATCGTCGCAAGGACCTTATCTTTTTGGGGGTGCCCGAAACTGAGAAGGAAGATTGTTTGGCACTGATCCTGGACATTACACAAACAAGGCTGGGCCTTAAGGACTTCGCTGCACACTCAATCACTGGTTGTTATAGATTAGGAGCACCCAGTAAACAGCATCACAGGCCTATCATTGTACGGTTTTCTCGTATTGCTCTGAAGGCTTCTGTTTGGAGAGCCAAATCAGCTTTGAAAGGGTCGAAGATCACCGTCAAGGAATTCCTGACTAAAGCCCGACAGTCGGTGTTTCTCAGGGCACGCCAACATTTCGGAATTCGGCAATGTTGGACACAAGATGGGATTATCAAGACCAACGACGGCGCTCGCCACAAAATCACTTCTTCGCAGGAGCTGAGTTCTCTGATAGAGAAACATCCCAAAGCGGCGTATGATGATTCTTCAGCGGCTAGGATAGACGCCGGTAATGCCAAGACAGCGTCTCGTAAAAACTAACACATAGGTACGTGCTTGAGATCATGTTATGTTTCGCGCTTCACTCACTTTTAAAACTTCACTGTCCATTGTAAACTGTTGTCCACTCTAAATGTCTTTTATAATATATACATCGAATTTTAGCTATAACTTCTATCTCAAATTTTCTAGTAACACATTGTTCCATGTATTAGACTCATTGTTATTATTTTCCCGTCTATTTGTCAAATTTAGTTGTCAAACCTGTAATTTTCTCGCTACCTACATTAAAATTTAATACAGCGTAGGTAGATATAAAAACATTGTTCGGAAACATTGTCGCGTTTATTACTTTTTCATTGTATAATTAATATTATTATGTACTTCTCTGCTTTTATTAAGTTTAAGTTTTTTTTTCTTAATTGTAATTGTGTTCGCTGGCGGGTGGTGCAGAGAAAAACGTCGCACCAATTTAGTGAGAAAATATTTTAGTAACATATATTATTCTTTAATCTATATTATACTTGTATATATTTAATATTTATTATATTTATAATGTCTATAGATGATGATGTATACCAATCTGCCAATGAATCGATTACTATGTCCGATGATAGTTTTTGCTCTTTGACCGATACCGTAGGAGATTTTGTGCGTCAAACATTTAATTCGCAACCCCACAACCTGTTCAATGTTTGTCATATCAACGCCCAAAGTATACCAAGTCACTACAATGATCTTGTAGAAGCTTTCTCCGATGCACATGTTCATGCCATTCTGATCTCAGAAACTTGGCTCAAACCTCATCTTCTTTCCACAAGCTACTCCCTCCCAGGTTTCATACTCATCAGAAATGATCGGTTGGACCGGAGAGGGGGTGGTGTCGCTATCTATCTTCGCAGCGAAATACCCTATAAAATTCTTGCTTCCTCTTCAACTGTGTCTTACACAGCAGAATTTCTCTTCCTGGAGGTTTGTGTCAAGGGAGCTAAGGCCGTTCTGGGTGTGGTTTACTGTCCTCCTGCTGCTGATTATTTCTCCAGTCTCGAACCGATTCTGGAATCTTTAGGGTCCGAGTACACGCATCACATAGTCATGGGCGATTTCAATACCAACCTCCTATCTAACCATTCACCTAGGTCCGTGAAGCTCCTCCAAGTCATCAAGTCATCTAGTCTTCACCTTCTGCCAATGCGTGCCACACATCACAACACTGATGGCGATGACACGTGGCTTGACCTAATCATTACCTCTTCCCCATCCTTTGTATCCTCTCATGGCCAATATCCTGCTCCAGGTTTTTCTCACCATGACCTTATTTTCCTATCGTACACCCTAAAAGCTCCTAAGCCCATCCCTAAGGTTGTGTATAGGCGTTGTTTTGGGCGCATGGACGTCGGGAAACTGGCCGCGGATGCTGCCAACTTAAATTGGGATCATCTGATGACTGCTGCTACTGTCGACGACAAGGTTAACATTTTTAATGACGCTGTCACGGCTCTTTATGACGTACATGCACCCGTTAGACGAGTTAAATTGAAGCGGCCACCAGCTCCTTAGATGACGAGGGGAATTCGGATGGCTATGAGACGTAGGGATCGTGCTTTCCGCAAGTTTAAAAAAAACCGATCTGATGAAAATTGGATCGCATATAAGGCTGCAAGAAACCGGTGTAATCAATGGATACGCAACGCCAAACGCCGATTCATCCTTAGTAATATAACTTCCTCGTCCCCTGCCAATACCTGGAAGTTCTTAGGGACTTTAGGTATTGGTAAGCAGCGCAGCTTTGAACCACAGACGACGCTTTGTTTGGATGATCTTAATCGCCATTTCACCTCTTCTGTTTATTTGGATCAACAAGCCAAGCTTCGCACTGTCGATTACGTGGGTAACCTCACTCATCTCAATATAGAATCTTTTGAATTTTCTCCAGTCGCATCTGCGGAGATCAAAAAAATCATCCTGTCCATAAAATCGAATGCTATGGGCTGTGACAATATCAGCCGTAAGATGATTGTCTTAATACTGGACCATCTGTTACCAGCATTAACTCACATAATTAATTTCTCCCTTACTACGAGTTATTTTCCTTCCTTATGGCGGAAAGCCTACGTTCTTCCTCTACCCAAGGTAAGTAATCCTTCTCTCCCCAACCATTTTCGACCCATTTCCATTCTCCTTTACCTCTCTAAGGTCCTAGAAGCTTGTGTCCACAAACAGCTGTCCAGGTTTGTCCAAATTAATAACCTACTAAGTCCATACCAATCTGGCTTTCGACCTGGACATAGTACTGTTTCTGCCCTCCTCAAAGTGACTGGCGATATTCGAGCGGGAATGGAGGAATCCAAGATCACCGTGCTGGTCTTGGTGGACTTCACAAACGCATTTAATACCGTCAGTCACGAAATCCTTCTATCTATCCTATCCTATCTTAAGATCTCCCCGGTTGCACTGGAATGGTTTTCCTCATATCTTCAGGGACGTCAGCAGTCGGTTCGCCATGATGAGTCTTCATCCAAATGGTGTAACCTTTACTCTGGAGTTCCTCAAGGCGGAATTCTCTCTCCATTATTATTCTCTATTTTCATCAATCTTCTAACAAATAACCTTCAGTGTGCGTATCACTTGTATGCCGATGACTTGCAGCTTTATGTGCAAACAGGAGTAGATGACGTAGCTGATGCTATCAATCTAATAAACCTCGACCTCATCGCACTGAAAAATTGGTCAGATAATTTCGGCGTCAAAGTAAATCCGACTAAATGCCAGGCGATTATTGTGGGGAGTCGACGTATGATCCAAAGACTTGATATGACAGCTATGCCCTCAATAATATATGACCAGTCGATCATAGAATTTAGCCCAGTTGTCAAGAATCTAGGCTTACACGTTGATAGCAATCTCAGCTGGCAAGTTCACGTGACCAGCGTTTGTCAGAAAGTCTCAGGATCCCTGCGCGCTTTATATCGCCTGAAGAATTTCCTGCCATGCCCTACTAAGGTAATGCTGGTACAGAGCTTGATTTTGCCTATTATAGACTATGGTGATGTGTGCTACTACGACCTGAATGCAGATCTTCTCAACAAACTAGACCGACTTATCAATAACTGCATTCGATTCATCTACAATCTTCGCAAGTATGACCATGTGTCTACTTACCGTACCGAACTCAAGTGGCTACCCATTCGTCAACGCCGTAGCTTTCGTGCTCTCTCTACTCTATTCTCTTTCCTTAACTCTCCTACGCCTCCCACTTATTTATCTTCCTATCTAAAGTACCTGTGCTCAAACCACAACAAAGATCTTCGCTCCGCTAATAATCGACTTCTTCTATGTCCTTCCCATTCAACCAGCTTTGTGAACACCTCCTTTTTTGTTCAGTCTGTTCACCTCTGGAATTCGCTTCCTCCTGATATCAGGATGAGTAAAAATCGGATTTCATTTAAGGCAAAAGTTCGTGAGCTATTTTTGGGTCAGTTGGCAATATCTTCAACACTTTGAGACATTGTATTTATGTATTTTTACATTTATTTATCATATTTATTTATATATTCATCTAATTATATATATATATATATATTATATATATATATATATACATACATACATTTATATATTCTATTATATTTATATACTGTATCGATATCTTTTAATTAAATAAACTATATTTGTTACTACTAAAATTCGGAACGCACCTACTAACTGACTTCTCTGCATCACCCTAGGTTGACTGTTAGAGAATGCCATCGGCATTAAGTCCGCCTATGTACATGATTTTTATTGTGCAAGTTTAATAAATAAATAAATAAATAAAATCCCTAATCTTCATTATACTCCTAAATATTCCCCACATGTGAATACGGTCGAACGCTATAATAAAACCATTGGTTCTACCTTAGCGGCGTTTGTAGGAAATGACCAGAGATTATGGGACACTCTCCTACCTAAGGTGCAGTTTGCATTATATACTACAGTTAATGAAGTCACGGGCTATACACCTAGTTTTTTAGTCTATGGACGTGAATTAGTTCCATGCGGCTCACACTATGTCGACACGGATGCTGATGATATAGTATACATACCTAGGGACGATTACGCAGAAAACATAGGTCACTTATCAGGCATATTTGACAAAGTTCAGGCACTCCTCATTCAAGCTCTTGCTAGGAATTCCCAAACGTATAACTTACGCCGTAAACCAGCGGAGTTTAATGTGGGAGACACTGTGTGGAAAAGGACTTTTTATCAGAGTGACAAGGATAAGTCCTTCTGTAAGAAACTAGCCCCTAAATTCGTGAAGTGCACAGTGATTAACAAAAAGTCGCCTCTCGTTTACGAGTTGTCGGACGCGTCTGGAAATTCTATTGGGTTTTGGCACATAAAGGACATAAAACTTATACACTATGGTGCCTAACTATTTGTTTCAAACCGTATAAGACTTTCCCGTCTTTCTTTCTATATGTCGTCTTAGCTTGGACAGTAGCGGACTCGTAGACCTAACGCAGCTAGTCGGATTTTTCTTGTTAGCCACGCAAAATCCTATCCTAAGGCGGGCGGTATTGTAACGTATGATCGGTACCTACCGTGCGTACGTCATAATACCGTCCATACGCTCGGCCAATCAGAGAAGGCCATCGTCCGCGCTCGTGAGTTTTGCCCATATTTGGTTATGCGCCGACACGAACTCTGATGGAGGGCCCAGTATATAAAGGGGCCGACAGAGAGGCCGTCACCGCTACTCTACACTAACCTACTACCGTTACTCTATTCTGTACCGCTATATCTATATACATTCTACGTGTATCCTGATCCCAGCAGCTGGGTAAGTCACTACATTTACTGCGATAGCGTACTGCCCATCTCTCTACCTGCTAGCTGAGGCCGGCTGACGCCGCCTGCCTGACTCTATTGGTTGTGGCTTTCCTAATGCTGTTTCCCTTCACGTTCCAGGTTCACCTTAAGACTCCGGCTACGCTCCTAGACCGCTACACTTTCCTGCATCGCCATCGGCGTCACCTCTGCCGAAGAGTCTGGCCTGCCCTGCTCATCATACTCGCACCGCCGGCGCCTGCCAGCTGAGCCACCGTCAGCGAGGACCTGCACCGCTACGCGCAGCCCTTCAAGCAACCTGCCCTGCACACCACCGGAGGGAACAGCGTGGGAGACTGCAGCCCTTAGTGTTCAGGTCAGTGTCGTGTTGTTGGTCGGTCATACTCGTGGCAAGGGAAGTGAGACAATACTCGGCAAATAAACGCATAGAATCTTTTCTGCGTTTTACTACCAGAACCCGTAACATTGCCCAATACATAGATAGATATGGCGTAAGAAAACATGTCATCGTTGAAAAGAGTGAGCTTACTCTTTCTGTTGTAGTAACTTACGTACCTGCGCGTGAATCATCAGAAAAACGTGGATAGTTTACTTATTAAAATCTCTTTAATAAAACATACACTAACTGATTGCTTCTAATACATGTCATAGGTACATAGGTGATAGTTGATTAAACGGAGCTCAATCATGCAAGACAAAAAAGTCTACCCACGACCGCATCCGGATGTAACTAATCGATACGTTTGGGAAGAAAGAGGGTAAAGGGATTAGGATACCCACACAACTCCACCCACGTGGTTGTAGGTTATCGCGCTAAAATACTACGCACTACATAGTTGGGTTGAGCTGACTCGTCTGAAATTCTGAAGTTATGTTCATGTGCAACTTTCAGATAAAATACCCACTTATCCCTAAACGTAACTTAATATTTTTGTTTAGTATAGTTTCATACTCTATATGTTTTCCATTCATTGTCTCTACTTGTTTAAATTTTATACATGCTGTGTTCTGCTATAAATGAGCAAACACAAGGCCACCTATTGTGATAATTATCTTTTAGCATGTAAGGTGCATTATTTGTTGGAGAACCACTGACTGACTGATTGACAGACAACGCACAGCCAATACAACTGGGCACAGGAAGCTGAAATTTGGCATGTGCGTTCCTTGGAGACTGTAAAGTGCACTAAAAAGGGATTTCCTAAATAATTGCTAAATTAATGTCTTTATCGTCTAATTGTTCGTCGTTTACACAATACATATTGTGACACATTGTTCAATTTTCGATCTAGTCGCGATATCATTCAAATATCAGTTGATTTAGGAGAATACCATATACGTCATAAGTATGAAATTATATCGAAACTGCATTTTTAACAAATTTATGTAGGAGAATTGCGCCTTTGATGTTTATATGACTCATAGTTTCATTAAAATCACTCACACACATCAATCGTTTACTATGAGCTCCGCACATTCCATCCACCTCATAACTGTAGTAGCTAAGTATGATTGGCGACAGCGAGTCTTAGGCGCTATAACCTAAAATCCAGATAGGGGAGACAACCCTGAAACAAAAACCAGCGTGTAGCCCGAAAGGGCTGCCCCAGACCGTAAACCTGTGGTCATGTCTCACAGGAGCGGGGGTCTGACCTTAGCCACTTGGACCATGATGCAGGTTACCTCTATAAAAAACACCTTAATCCTACGGTGTGGTGCGTGCCAACAGGACTCATTGGCTGGAAGGTGGAACCAGTCGCTAGCGACCAAACTCGACGAAACAGGCGACTCGTCGATTTATTTTGCCTTCTACCAGGAATAGGCGTCACCTTGGTAGCGACCTTTATATCGTCCTATACTCGTGGGAATCAAAATGAGTGATCCAATTAATAACATAAACCAGCCTAATAATACAAATACCACTACCACATTAGCAAATAAGATGCTAACACAACAAATTTTCCATAAAAGCATGTTCGAACCTAGACCCGGAACACAATTGCTTGGTGATTGTTCTAGTATGCTACATTTAGGACATAGTACGGACAAAACTTCTAGCAGGAGTGAAGAGAATAGCTGGTCACACGTCACAAACAGGAAAAGACAAATCGGAAGCCCTGAAAGTTCTGGTACCCAAAAACAAACAAAACTCGATACTTACTGGCTATCTCAGACTAAACCAATCCCAACATCAAATAGCTTTGCCCAATTAGATGTTGATGAATCTCCAACAGGCCAAACATCTGCAACAGAAAAACCAGTCAAGCCTCCACCAATATATGTAGATAAAGTAGGCAACATTCAACCACTTTTGAAGCTCCTTGATGAACATGCCAAAGACATGTATGTAATTAAAGTTCTCCACAATGATCAGGTTAAAATCCAGCCAAAATCGCCTGAGACCTACCGCACTGTAGTAAAACTACTTGAACAAAAAGAGACAGAATTCTTTACGTACAAACCTAAGCAAGAAAGATCGTTTAGAGTAGTGCTAAAGAACATACATCCTTCAACAGATCCAGAGGAAATCAAACAAGCTCTTAAAGACATAGGCCATACTTGTATTAATGTCTGGAACGTCAAGCAAAGAACCACAAAGAAACCATTACCGATGTTTATAGTAGAGTTAGTTCCGCATGACAACAACAAGAGCATTTATGATGTCAAAAGCCTTATGCAATGTTTTATATCGTTTGAGCCCCCACGGCCAAAACGAGAGGTACCCCAGTGCGCTAAATGCCAACAGTACGGCCACACCAAAACATACTGCCATCGAAGCCCGAAATGTGTGAAATGCGAAGGTGATCACCTCACATTTGACTGCTCCAGGAAAACCAGATCGCACGAAGTAAAATGTGTTCTATGTGATGGAAGACATCCTGCGAACTATAAAGGTTGTAGTCTACCGCGAACTCCAGAACCTAAAATACCCAAAGCCATTAGAACGCAGAAATATACCTAAAGACCACATAGTACGGACATCAGAACGAAACAAAACTGCCACTAACGACCAACAACCGCAAAACCAACGAACATACAGGGATGTCTTAGCAAGTTGACCAGGAAGCACAGACTACTCTAACAATACGAAGTTAAATGACACAAATGACATAATGAGTCTGATGAAACAGATGAAGCAGCAACTAACAACACTGACAAACCTGATAATAGCACTCACGACAAAGCTTTCAAATTCGATCGCTTAAATATAGCATTATTGAACGCCAATGGGCTGTCACAACACACTCTCGAGGTAAAATCATATCTCAAGACACAAAAAATCGATATCTTGCTAGTTACTGAAACACACTTCACAAAGAAGAGTCACTTCCATATCCTAAACTACAAGATATACAACACATTGCACCCTGATGGAACTGCTCACGCGGGAAGCGCAGTAATTATAAGAACAAACATCAAACACTATGAATCAATACACTATCGTACGGAAGAAATACAAGCAACAAATGTAGTAATTGAGGATTGGATCGGACCATTCACTGTATCTGCAGTCTACAGTCCTCCCAAACATAATATTAAGCTGAGTGATTATGAAAAGTTCTTCTCTACCTTGGAACATAGGTTTATTGCAGGAGGAGACTTCAATGCAATGCAAAGCATCATTTCTGGGGCTCACGAATCATAACGACAAAAGGCCGACAGCTGCTGCTGACTATAGAGAAGCTCAAACTAAATGTCGTATCTCCGGGACAACCCACTTATTGGCCATCAGATAAGAAGAAAATACCAGACGTTCTTGATTTCTATACCACCAAGGGTTTCCCAAACAACTTTATAACCAGCAAAACAAGTCTTGATCTGTCCTCTGACCACTCACCAGTAGAAATCATCCTGAAAAAGAATATTACAGTAGCAATAGAACCGTGCAAACTGAATACACGCAAAACTGACTGGGAACTTTTTAGAAAATTACTGACGCAAAATCTCGATCTCCGTGTTTCTTTAAAATCTGACCATTTTAATCACTGTATTCAACAATCGGCTTGGCACATTTCACCACCTGCCAAGGTCCTGAAAAGCAAAGCACAGTGTCATTATTCTGTGAGAGGACTCCTAGCTGCAAAACGTAGAGCAAGAAAAAAATGGCAAGAAACACGACACACTGATCACAAAAAGCATTTAAATTATGTACAGTCAAAACTAAAAACATTACTCAGTGAGCATAAAAACCAGGTTATTCAAACGTTCTTGAAAAATCTTGATGCTACTGCAGCCTCAGACTACTCCTTATGGAAAGCTACCAAGACGCTGAAACGCCCGGTACTAAACCAACCACCCATTCTCAAGATAAATAATGAGTGAGCAGTTAGTGACTCTGATAAAGCCATCACATTTGCCGAACATCTTAAGCATGTTTTCACGCCAAACCCAGATTGTGGCTCCTCTATATTCCAGGAAGTGTCCGAGCTATTGACCCAAATTCATCAATTAGATACGCCTATCACCAAGTTCTCTAAAGAAGAGGTAAAAAGTGCAATAAAATCACTTAACACGAATAAAGCCTCGGGCTATGACTTGATTACTGCGAAAATCTTAAAAGAGCTACCAGAAGAAGGTATACAATTTCTTACCGCCTTATATAACTCAATAATACACAGATGTTTTGTCCCTGCCCAGTGGAAAGTAGCCCAAATAAGAATGATCCTGAAACCGAGTAAGAACCCAATAGAGGCAAAATCATACAGACCGATCAGCCTATTGTCAATCCCATCAAAGGTCATGGAAATATTAATATTAAGAAGATTGATGCCAATCATCATAGAGAAAAACCTTTTACCGGATCACCAGTTCGGATTTCGACAGAAACACAGCACTATAAAACAAGTACATAGGCTGGTAGATAACATCCATAAATCATTTGAGCTACAGAAATTTTATATTAAATACAGTACAATGGGCGGTCTTATCGCTAACAGCGATTTCTACCAGGCAACCTTTGGATGGAGATATTATTGGTAGGAAAGAAATGGTAGTTGCAAGTGTACTAGTTATAATATGATACTACTTTAATGATATATAAATTTTGAAATTAAACTACAGTTTACGGATTTTATCGCGATGTATTGGTTTCACTAAGTTATTACATTTGAAACTAATGATCTAGAAGCTATATTTTAATTTATTACTAGCCGACGTTTCGAATTCTTTACAGAATTCATGTTCAATTATCACCTCAGTCTGCCGTGAACATGAATTCTGTAAAGAATTCGAAACGTCGGCTAGTAATAAATTAAAATATAGTTTCTAGATCATTAGTTTTAAATGTAATAACTTAGTGAAACCAATACATCGCGATAAAATCCGTAAATTGTAGTTTAATTTCAATGTGTAACATTCGCGTAAACCCAAGAAGATGCTAGATATATAAATTATTTATGTAATATTATAAAAATATACTCATATGTAAATACTAACATATACTATATATACTAATATATAAATACTTATACATACAAACATAAATACATACATACAAACGTAAATACATACATGCATACATACATACATGCATACATACAACATACATACACACACATACATAAGTAAAAAATAACAGTTAAAATGCTATTAGAATGGGAAATATTACAGTGATAGGTAGTGATCCTTGACTAAGGATTTGAACTTTGTTACCGTCTGAGCCTATCTGATATGTAATGGGAGAGCATTTCATAGGCGAACAGCAGTGACACAAAACGATTTATCATAAAAATCCGTGCAGTGAGCCGGCATCTTCAGCTTTAAGTTTTCTGATGACCTTAAATAACGGTTATGCGTATCATGTAGGAATTCGAATCGTCCTTTAAGATAGGAGGGAGATGAAGGGTTAAACAATATATTGTATAGTAGAGAAAGTATGTGAGTATTCCGGCGAAATCGTATGGGTAACCACTTGAGTTGTGTTCAAAATTGTGAGACATGATCGTATTTGCGTAATCCAAATATGAATCGTATACAGAGATTTTGAAGGCGCTCAAGTTTGTCTAGTTGGTTTTCGGCGAGATCTGGATAGCTGACATCTGCATAATCAATAATGGGTAATAGAAGACAATTTGCAAGTGCAATTTTGGTGGCAGTAGGAAGAAAATTCCTAAGTCTTCGCAATGAACCTGCCGAAACATATATCTTACGACCAACTTCTTGGACCTGTGAGCGCCAGGAAAGGGTAGAATCACTGATTAAGCCCAGATTTTTTACTTTATCCTGAATAGGAATTACAGTGCCATTAAATATGACGTCAGGTAGTTGACACCAGTCGATCTTCGATAACATTCTCAAACTACCAACAACAATGACCTGCGTTTTCGAGGGGTTCACTATAAGTCCATAGGATTTGCTTCAGCTACTAATCTGTGCAAGATCACTGTTGATGGTACCTATAGAGTATGACATCTCAGCCAATGTCGACTGCGTATAGATTTGGAGATCATCTGTATAAAGGTGGTAGGAAGAGCGAAGATTGTTTGATATAGAATTTAAAAAAATTGCGAAGAGTAAAGGTGACAGCACGCCTCCCTGGGGCACGCCAACAGTCGTGGTACACCATGAAGAGAGTGAATTTTCAACTTGTATACGCTGTCGGCGGCCACACAGGTAACTACGAAACCAATCAATTACCGTAGGAGATATGTTAAGAGAGCAAAGACGGCCAAGTAGAATGTCAAAATCCACTGTATTGAAGGCGTTACTAAAATCTAGCAGAGCAAGGACTGTGAGCTTGCCGCTTTCCATACCAGCCCTGATGTCATCCGTAATATTGATAAGGGTTGTAGCGGTGCTATGGCCTGGACGGAAACCGGACTGGAATGGATTAAGGAGATTATTTTTAGAAAGGAACGAGTTTACTTGATTGTAAACGAGACGTTCGAGCACTTTGGAAAGGAATGGTAGGATAGAAATAGGTCGGTAATCAGAAAAGGATAAAGGATGCAATTTTTTCGGGATTGGAGTTATTAGGGCATCCTTCCACATCGATGGGAATTCACCACTGGACAAGGAGTAATTAAGGATGTGAGTAATGATAGGCAGGATTAAATCAAGGATGGGAAGGAGCATATTACGGATGACACAGTCACTACCAGCTGCGTTGGATGTGATTGACATTATGTTCTTCTTAACATCACTATCGGTGAAATGATTAAAGACAAATGATGAATAACTAGGGGTTGGCAGAGATGAAAGATAGTGAAGAGTGCTTTTTTTAGTAGTCCTATCAATATTGGACGAGGCAGCGAAATGTTGATTGAGCAAGTCAATATTGAAGTCATTAGGAGTAGTAAGTTGACGTGATTTGCCAACCCCCAGGGTTTTAAGAAATTTCCAGACCTTTGCTGGATCTCCGTTTTTCACAGAATTATGGATATGTTGGCGTTGTGCGTCCCTACACACCCTATTGCAGTGATTCCTAATCGCAACATATTTTTGCAGGTTGTTATCGTCGGGCCTAATTTTATACCTGAATTTTGCTGCAGCTTTCTTGTGTATAAGCTGTTTGATGCTTTTATTTAGCCATGGTGAGGGAGGGTGTTTAATCTTCACCGGCCTAGTGGGTGCATGCTTATCATACAATTCAGTGATTTGAGTTTTAAAAACGCTAACCTTTTCATCAATGGATTCGGCACTGAGAAGTGGAATCCAGTCAATATCACTGGCATCCTTACGAAGAGCATCGGTCTTCATGCCACCAAAATTGCGCTGCATTAGTACGTTCCGCTTCATCTTTGGAGGGCGAATTTTGTATGAGATAAAGAGCAAGTCGTGATAAGAAAACATGTCTGCTGGATATTGCCCGTGCGTGGCAATATGTTCCCGAGAAGAAACCATGATTATATCGAGAAGGGAAGGTGTGGAATGTGGGAAATGGTGGGTTGTACTTAAGGGTAGTATTGTAAGATTACAGGCTATAGAAATAGACACAAGAGACGAAGAACAAGAATCATTTTTAAGCAGACATGTGTTAAAATCACCCATTATGATAGTATGACTGTAAGAGGTCAAGAGATTAACCAAAAGAGTTTCAAAAGTAGAAAAATAATCTACACGCAATGAAGGACAGCAGTAAACGCCGAGTAGGAGTTTGATGTGGTTTAATGCAACTTCCAGAAATAAATGCTCACCTTCATTTGAAGGCGATGGTTGTGCAGACATACTTACAACTTTGTAAGGGATATAAGAGCGAAGATATATGGCAACACCTCCACCGCCCCCAACCACGCGATCATTTCTGATAAGTTGAAAACCAGGGAGGGAGTATAATGTAGAAGGTAGACAGGGCTTAAGCCATGACTCAGAAACAAGGATAGCATGAAAGCTCTTACAGTCTAAATTGGCCAACATATCAGTGAAATGTGCCGGAATACCTTGGGCATTGACATGAACGGCATTGAAATTTTTAGGTACATCAGAAAACTGTGAATTAAGACAGTCGGAAAGTGACGGTATACTGCTAAAACTGTCATCTACACTACGTACTGAGTGGAAACTATCATCATCACTAATATTATTGATATCAATGATTGCAGGTAAGTATACAATAATTTAAATATGTTAATATAATAAATTATGTAAAAGAGTGTAAATATATATATACAAACAAAAAAAGAAGATTTTTAAATTACCAATAATACACCACCTGCCAGTAGAGCCAAGAGTAGAAAAAGCTTGAGGTAACATTCAAACAAGAATAAATGAAGTTTGCATAAAATAAATTGAATTGGGAATAAAACTACGATTGGTCCGGGTAGTAACAAAACAATACAAAAATAATGGTAAGAGTAAGTGGAAAAAGAAACAAAGTACATCGCAAGAACATAAGAAAAGGGTAAAATAAAAAAAAAAATTAAGAAAAAAACAGTCCAAAAAGCCTTGTACCCAAACAGATAAAGATGACAGAGCGTTGATTTGACAGGTGACGGCATAAGTGACAGTTGACAGACCGAAAGAAAATATCAGACACCGCCATATATATTAGATAAATAATTATTGTATTACTTAGAAGTGTATTAAGAAGTAAAAAAGTGAAGCAGATAGTGGGTACGAAGCAAGAAAGATAGAACCAAAAAAACAGAGACTTATTTCTTTTGGGCAACAGTCCGTTTGGTCTTTGTTGCTGGCTTCGCTGGCGTGATTGGCTTCTCCACGTCCTTCTGCAGATCCCCGAGGCAGACTACGCGATGCCGCGAACCATCAGGCGCCAGAACGTGGATGATGCCGTCCTTGGTCCAGCATTGCGATACACCAAAACTTTTGACGCGCGGCCATAAAAGCTTCATGTCTCTGCTTCGTCAGGAATTCAGAAACCGTTACACTTGTGCCCTTGAACTTAGTTTTGCCGAACCAAATACTGTCACGTACTGAGGTGTTATTTAATTTCAACACAATGGGCCGGGGCTTGTGGCTATTTGATGTGCGTCCCATTCTGTGACAGCGACGGATGTCAGCAACAGTTATTTGGGACTTGAGATGCTCCTTGATGACCTTGACTATCTCATTGGCAGTATCGTCTTTACTGTCCTCCACCACACCATGCAGCAGCAACATTTTCCTTCTTGTCCTCATCTCCATTGAGTCCACTGTATTAGCAAGAAGATCTATTTGCTGCTGAAAACCTCTCAGAGTATCAAATACAAAGGACTTAAAGGAGGTATATTCGGAGGCCAATCCGGGCATGGATGGAGTTTCTTGTGACTTTGGCAACTCTGCTTCAAAATCAGCCATCCGCTTCAGGAACATTTCCTTTAAACTGTTCATCGAGTCTTGCAGTGGTTGTGACATAGTGTGTAAAATATGTTCGAGATATTAAATGTATGTAGAATAGTGTCTACACTTTACTGGCAGGTACTGCTTCTTATTATTAAAGTAATTTCATTAAAATAATTTAAAAATATTAACTTTAACTATTTATTTTAAATTTTATAAGTGGAGCTTAAAATGTTTGATGTCAATGCTACAACTACCCACTTTTGTTGTTTATTGTTTAAAATTAAAAAGGCAGTTCCAATAAATTTCTACAACCTCATTTACTCATATTTAAATGATAGACACTTCTTTGTTAAACAAGGCAACGAGTTCACAAATCTGTATAAAATTGAAGCGGGAGTGCCCCAGGGCAGTGTGATGGGTCTCATATTATACCTACTATACACAGCAGATCTTCCTACAACAGATGGAGTCGTTACAAGCACCTTTGCTGATAATACAGCAATAGTTTCCGCAGAATCTTCACCTCAGCTCGCAACACAAAAACTTCAAAATAGCCTCGACCAAATCTCTCAATGGCTCCAAGACTGGAGAATAAAGGCAAATGAAACAAAATCAGTTCAAGTAACTTTCACTACTAGAAGAGAAACATGCCCACCTGTGACATTAAACGGACTCCAACTACCTCAAGCCCAAAGTACTAAATACTTAGGGATCCACCTTGATAAACGCTTAACTAGGACTAAGCATATTCTATCAAAGCGCTGTGCTATGAGTCAGAAATTGCGGAGTATGTACTGGCTACTCAATAAAAAACCACAACTCTCTCTCCAGAACAAGCTGCTACTTTATAAATGTATTATAAAACCTATAGGTATGGACTTATGGATTACAGCTGTGGGGGACAGCTGCAAAGTCAAATATTGCAATACTGCAACGATTTCAGTCGAAGATACTAAGAATTATCACGAATGCACCTTGGTACATAACAAATGACAGGCTTCACAATGACCTGCGTATGAACACCGTAAAAGAGGAAATAATAGCTAGAACAAAATCATACAGGGAACGATTAACAAATCACCCAAACGAACTGGCTACCAATCTAATGAATCCAAATACAGCCAATAGAAGACTAAAGAAAAGAATCCCTCAAGACCTCATCCAGTAAAATGATAGAGTAGAACTTGTTGGCATCATCAATGGATGATGCCCGTTCACGCCATATTTTCACATAACACACCAATTGCTGAATATCCCAGATGATAGATTGCAAGAAAAGAGAGAGAAAAAAAACATTAAAATCAGAAGTTTTTACGTAAAAGGGAAACCAACCTCCAACGATTCTCAGGTTCGCGTTTAAATTAGTAGCTAGTATAAACTTTCTCTATATTACGACAGTATTCAATTTTGTTTATATATCAATTTCTCCCACACCGCCAGTACTCGACGCACTCAATCTTGTACCAAAACCGTCGTATTCTTCAAAATGGAAATGGAATTTCTGCCCGTAGACAGGTTGTGACATAAATTCATTTTCGCACAGCGGCTAAATGAAGACGTCTGGCATTCTTTCAGATTGGTATCGTTACATACTGTTATATATTGTTTGCTTGATTCTGAGAATTTTCTCGTATATTCCGACGCATTGAATTAGGTGAACAGGAATAACGGTTAGACGGAAGACGGAATGAAGAGAATTATTGATGTGGAAGGGAAGCGTTCTTTGTTTAGATGTAACTTATTTTAGATGTATTGGGAAAGAATATCTATCTTAAGAATAGCTATCTCTTGTATTTTTTATACATATAAGCAAAAACATTTGAGAGATATGTAAATATAGCTTGTCTCGTGTCTCAGAGAGCACCTTAAGCGGTCTGTCATGAAGTTTTTTGACAGACGGTATGATCCATGTTACATCGCTACCCTCTGACTTGTGGAGGTCAGACGGTGGTCTGTCCATGGAAAAGTTAATATTCTGTAAATTCGAGTTAGATTAGAAGGCGGTCTCCGGGCACGGAAGCGAAATTCTTAGTTGTAACCGGGATAATGCTGGACCAAAGATCAAGGTTAAGTTTGTTGGACTAATAAATGTTTGAAAAAGGTGAAAATCACGCTAGCGTACCAATATTTCATAACTAACCATCACGTTCCGTAATCAGACCGGTTCATTGTCACCATATTGTTTTAGTGTCTTCTAAACTTGTCAAAGTTTCATGATGTCTTTGCATCTCTATAAAATTTGTCATTAAGAGCAAAATTCAGATTTAGATTTTGTCACATAATATCATATTATTGGAATAATTTATGTTTTCATTCGACTAGAAAACATAATTGTATTCGTATAATTGCCTGCAAAAAGTAGGTAATTAAGGAACGAGAGAGGTCTGTGAACACGACAGCTGTTTCTGCTAATGTATCGTATAATTTCATATTCATTAATAAATGCATATGCATGCAGCGTTTAACAGAATTTATTTATTTATTTATTTATACACTGAAATGTGTAGAGGTTAAATAATGTAATAAATAATATATACATAATATAAGAACTAAAGGAACAATATGTAAAGCCATACACAAATACAATACAATATATACAATAGCAAAGTAGTAATGTGAATAGAAATGAAGATACAGATCCTATGACACATCCACTGGTTTTACCAACAAAAGCTCTTTTACCTTCGCCTTAAAGGAAACGGTCCACAAATGTATGGAGGCTGGGCCTGGCTATTTGACCTAACATGAACTGCGATCTCACTTATACTGTGTAAAAGGTCATAAAAATCTTGATTTTTTGGTGGATTAATATTAATTTTTCAGTCGCGCATTTCGTTTTAATCTGAAACTGAAAAATAGTAAACTTGCAACACCAAACCATCGCTAGCCTATAGCTAGCTGATTAAAACGGATGGCAATACTGAACATTGTGAGTCATATAGTCATCTGTCATAATAAATAGAAAAGAGGAAAACTGTCAAACAGACGACTTCCCGCGTTGTTGGTGATTTCGTTGCTTTCAATGTGTTTTTGTTGTTTTGTGCGTGTTCTCTCTTTTTTGACCCTTGCATTATCCCTACGGACTCTGAACCCTCTATTCTGATTGACTTTGGCACTTGTATTTACTGGACCGACCTTACTTTGTGATTTGGATTACCGTTTATTTGGATACCATGGCTGTGTGTTTACACTGTCACGTTATCCTGGAATCAATGCACCATGAATACCATGCTATGGATCTCAATCCAGACCTGGTGACGAGTCTTGAAGAATGGTGTGGTTGTGAGGTTAGTTAAGTTTACACATCTTTCAATAATAATTCATGAGAATAAACCTAAAATATCTTTCATTTCAAACCTGTGCATCTGAAATATTTTACAGTTGAACCATTATTTATTTACAGGTTACTGAAACAGATAATTTATGTGAAAGTTGCGTCAACCTTTTGGTACTCGAAGCAACCAATCGCAATTTGCGAAGTAACCAATCGCAAGTTAATACCCAACATCAATGCATAGCTTGTGGGATCTCTCTCGATAGACGCTCAGGAAGACGTTGCCGTACATTGTTAGAAGGATCCAACGAGAGGATTTATATAGCAAATCTAATATTTCCCCGACAGGTACTTATTTAGCTATTAACTGTATAAAAACGCTAACCATTTTCAATTACTATTTAATTGTTGAATTAAGTTCTGTTTTTATTAAAGTATAAATTATTCCGAAGCTAACATAATCTAATTATAAACTTCTGATAGTTTCTTTAGGTTTACTTCATTTTAATAAGCATCTCTATTGTAAGTGACTTAGTATGTTACTGTGAAGCATTTGACAATTTTGTACTTGGTGTGGATTTAATAAGTTAAGTGGACATGTGATGATAATATTTATGTATCTATTTTTATTCACAGATTCCAAATATAGCCTACTCTTGCAACCCTTGTTGGATGAGGGCTTACCATAATGCACCCCGATTGGAAAACATTGAGCAAAATCTTAATATGGAACAGAATCAACAAAATATAGAACAGCATGTTGAAGCAGTTCCAGAAGTGGTTAATGAACCACCAAACTCTGTTCCTGCATCAAGTTCAATTACAGTTCCCAGTTCAGAGACAGAATCTTGGGTTGATCAGGTGCCTAATGTTCAAGATCATGTAGCTGCGACTGACTGTATTGACCTGTTTACTTATTCGCGCACTTCTGACACAGCCACCCATTGTTTTGTGCCTGAATGTACAAATACAGACCGTTTAAGAGTGCCTTCCTATCTAAGGAGAACAATTCTTAAAAATCATAAAGTTTTCATTACAACGAGTGCTAGAGTTTGCAATGAACACTTAGTCCTGTATAATTGGGATATTTTAAATAACTTTGATTTTATTCAAACCTTTAGTCGGGTTCACATTGAGCAAATGTTGAATTTATTGAGCACAACATCAAGTAGCAGTGTTCTTAATTTTGAAAATATTGAAAATAGCCAAGAAACTCTTTGCCAGTTTTGGACTGGACTTACAGTCACAAACTTTTTATTATTATTTAATAATATTCCTCAATTGGGGCTTATTTTCAATAAGGCCAAAACTGATCTTGGCCTCTATTTAATAAGGCTGAGAACTGGAGAATCGTTTGCTCGTTTAGCCAGCTTATTTCTATTATCAAAAACATCTGTAATAAGATATGTTTCTAAAACAAGAGAATGTATAAACACTCACTATGTTCCCATGCATTTGGGTATCGGTCATTTGAGCAGAGACCAACTCAGTGCCCGTAATCTTTTAATACCCCAAGGAATTTTTGGGACACCAGATAATAATCCAATAGTAATTTGCGATGGTACATACATATATTTACAAAAATCTTCAAATTATTTATTTCAGAAAAAAACATACAGCTTACATAAATATCATAATTTGGTAAAACCATTCTTGATGGTTACTTGTGATGGTCACATCATAGATGCTTTTGGTCCATATGCTGCTACTCAGTCAGATGCTGACATAATGAAACATTTATTTGAAAATGAAAATTCGCCACTAAGGGCATATTTTAGGCAAAACGATATTTTTATTTTAGACAGAGGTTTTAGAGATGCTATTGGATTATTAACTTCCTTGGGGTACTCCATATATAAACCTGAAAGCCTTAATACAGGTGAAAGACAGTTGTCCACATTAAATGCAAATAAATCACGTTTGGTTACATTATGCAGGTGGGTAGTAGAAATTGTCAATGGTCGGTTTAAACGGGACTTTAAAATATTTAGAAGTAATTATTTCAACAACAGTTCAAAACATCTAATCACTGATTTTAGAATTGCAGCAGCTATTCTCAATCAATTTCATCCCGTTATAACTGACCACCCAGATGCCGAAGCCATATTAACAAGGGCCCTGAATAGATTAAATATGCCAAACACATTAGCTGATTATATAATTGCACAAAATATTAATCGATATCGTGTTAATTTTGTGGCAATTGATGGCCAGCTCCCTCATTTGGATGTGTTCCCTGTAATGGAAATAAGAGATCTCATTTTATTTGGCTTAGGAATTTACCAAATAAATGGTACATTTAAAGTAGAAGTTGACACCAGTCTCTTGGAACAAACAGGCAGTATGTTTTTGTTAAGGGGTAGAATAAGGTCACGGCACCAAAGTAATAAAATATATTATACATATATTCTGCTGAATTTAAATACAGGGGAAAGCGATTGGTGTCAACGGATATCAGAATATTATTGCAGTTGCATAATAGGCAAACGTACTGTAGGGAGCTGTGCACATGTTATGACGATTGTGTGGTATTTGGGCTGGGCAAGGCATCAGGAAAATATATCTTCACCTGCTAGCTTCTTAGATAATATTTTAGTTAGAGAAGACATAGAAATTGAAGAAGAAGAATAAAAAGTAATCATTATACTCTGCCTTTTATTTTATGCCTAGATATTTTAACATCTGAATAAATATTATTAGCATTCCCAATATCAATTTGTAATCCTTATAAGTATAATTCATATTCAGTATCTATTATTTTCACATCCAAAGCACATTTACATGTGTATGCTCTGCATACCCTCTGCACACATCACTGCTTTATCTTGGTAGGTACCTAATAAACCTGGAATATGTCTATCCCTCTTATACATAGTTGTGAAGATCAGACTGCATTTTGTAACTATATAATCACATATTCTGTGACATCTGGTCAGAACAGAATAAAAGCCCCTTTATTCTTAATTAGAAATCCATGAAGAATATCATATATAGGTCTATCTTTTGTACAAACATTAAGAATACAAAATAGATCTAGCACATTAAGCAGAGAATGTCATAAATATAACAAATGAAGTAACTAACTAACTAAATCACTACAAGGAAAGGTGCATTTGAAGCAAAATCATAGTATACATAGTTTGGTTTCAAATAAAACACGCCTAGCCAGTGGTATAGTAGAATAACTGTAGTTCCACCTTCTTCCTAGGAGACCTGCCCTATTAGTAAGACAATTATTGTTGCAAATATGATCATTAAGATCATTTCATCATTAATGGTTCCGACTGACTGCTACACGGCATGGCATGGTAAAGGATTTTATTTCTGATCAAGTTCGTTTTATTGTTTTTCAATGAGTTTAGAATTCATATTAGTTTATTTCGATAAAATCAGACCGCGGCACTCCGTGACATGCGAGGCTGGGTGCGATACAAGGGAGGAAGCACGTGCGCTTTGTTGGTGTAGTTTCACTCACACAGCGTGGCAAGGGACGTGAGCCACGCTGCCATGCCGGAGTGTCTCAGGCTGAGAGCCCTTCAGGCAGCCGAAATATGACGTGCCGCGACGTAAGTCATCTGCCCCTAAGGATCCTGGAGTATGTTTCAATAGGCCATAATAATAATCAGATTTTTGAGTTGGTTTTGCACTAGATTTATACCTAGACTTTTTTCAAGAATCCAAAATGTTTTATCTATTGTATACATTACATTTTTCTTTGAGGCTCATTCACTGTATCATTCAAAATAACCTTACTTAAGGGGTTATGTATTACAAAAGCAAAACAAACAGCTGTCAAATACGCCAATCGACATTATCGTCAATGTGACATTTGGTATATAATATAGGCGTTTCGTTATTTCATTAATGTTATCGTCATTTTTGATTTTGAACCATGTAAAGCTGTAGCTAAAAAGATGAGCAGAACTTAAAAGATGCCGTATATACTACAAACAAGGTTGCAGATACATTTTACATAATTCATGCCTTAAGAAACTTGAGTTACAAAGAATGTCTGCGTTTAGTTACCTCAAAATAGTTTTTCAAATTTTATTTCAAAATGCTTGACTAAAAAAATCTTATTTAATCATTATCTAGTAGCTAATTAAATTGCCTTCCTAATGAGGTATGTCACATGGCGGTTCAAATTCCAAGCCCAGTATGGACCGTCTCCTTTGTACTTCGTTTTGCAAATCCTGATTTCTAGAGGGAGGGTATTCCAGAGGAGAATGGACTGAACGAGAAAGGAAGCGTGAATAAGGGATGTGTTATGAGAAGAGACAGTAAGAAGAAGATTATTAGACGATAACATATTGCAGTCATGGTTGGAACACAGATATTGAAAATGACAAGTTAAATTATTTTCTATAATATTCCGTTGAATCAGGCGAATATTAAGTAAAAGTAAAATTGATGTTTGTTAGACAAATTCAAATAATTCATAGTTTTTGTTGTGAAGAGATGCTCCATTTTTGATGTAACATACAAGACCGCCTGAAGGACTGCGACATGGCTTTTACGTGCCATCTAAAGCACGGTACCGCTCTGATATAAAAACACTAGCAGTCATTCGTCCACATGGTGATATCTGCAAGCACTGTTTGATATTGGCATAGGGCCAGTCAACTGACGCAAGGAGGGCTACATGAATACATACATGTAGAATTGACAAAAGATTCCGTACCGTGCCGCCAGAGCCTAATTAGCATGGCTTCTATATTTGACACGTGTGTATGTTTCTGTATACGTATGTAAATTTGTGTATTTGCACTATGAGTTGCAGTCGACAACATTTTATCTATTCGTTTGCATGTAATTTCATGATTTTCGTTCTCAGCGGCCTTTGCACCTGGTTGTTTATGACAGCGTTCCATTTTGATGAAATCAGAATTTGACATCAAAATTCTGTTTAAAATTTGAAAACCTCTTTGGCAACTACTACAACACGTTTTTGTCACAAGGAAATGAGGTATATTTATTTTTATTTATTTAACACTTTATTGTACACTAAGTTGGACATTAAAACTTGATCATTTAACAAACATAGTACAATGGGCGGCCTTATCGCTAACAGCGATTTCTACCAGGCAACCTTTCGATGGATATTATTGGTAGGAAAGAAATGGTAGTTGTCAGTGTACCAGTAAATTATGATTTTACTTTAAATATATACATATATCAAATAAATAGTACAATAATATACCTACTCACAGATAAATAACTATACATATATATATATATATATATATATATATATATATATATATATATATATATATATATATATATATATATATATATATATATATATATATATATACACATACATAAATAATATTTAATACATACTTATAATTTTATACATATAAGGAATGTTATAATGATAGATAGTGATCCTTGACTTGAGATTTGAACCTTGTTACCGTCTGAGCCTGCCTTATGTGAAACGGTAATGCATTCCATAGCCGAACAGCAGTGACAGAAAAAGATTTATCATAAAAAGCTGTTGAATGTACTGGCATCTTCAGTTTCAAATTTTCCGATGACCTTAAATAACGGTTATGCGTATCATGAAGGAATTCGAATCGTCCTTTAAGATAGGAGGGAGTTGAAGGGTTAAACAGTATATTGTACAGCAAAGAAAGAATGTGAGCATTCCGGCGATATCGTATGGGTAACCACTTGAGTTTCGTTCGAAATTGTGAGACATGATCGTATTTGCGTAATCCAAATATGAATCGTATACAAAGATTTTGATGGCGCTCAAGTTTTTCAAGCTGGTTTTCGGCAAGATCTGGATAGCTGACATCTGCGTAATCAATAATGGGTAATAGAAGAGAGTTTGCAAGTGCAATTTTGGTGGCAGTAGGAAGAAAATTACTAAGTCTTCTTAGTGAACCTGCCGAAGCAAACACCTTACGACTCACTTCTTGGATCTGCGAGCGCCAGGAAAGGGTTGAATCATTAGTCAGGCCCAGATTCTTTACTTTATCCAGTATAGGAATAACAGTGCCATTAAAAATAATGTCAGAAAGTTGTGACTAGTCGATTTTCACTATCATTCTCGAACTATCAACAACAATAACCTGGGTTTTCGAGCGATTCACTTTAAGTCCATAGGATTTACTCCAGCTGCTAATCTGTGCAAGATCATTGTTGATGGTATCTATAGAATCTGATAACTGTGCGAATGGCGACTGCGTATACATTTGGAGATCATCTGCATAAAGGTGATAGGAAGAGCGAAGATTGTTAGATATAGAATTTATAAAAATTGCGAAGAGTAAAGGAGTTAACACGCCACCCTGGGGCACACCAACAGTAGTGTTACACCAAGACGAAAGTAAATTTTCAATGCGTAAACGTTGTTGGCGGCCACACAGGTAACTACGGAACCAATCAATCACCGTAGGAGATATGTTAAGAGAGCAAAGACGGCTTAGTAGAACGTCATGATCCACTGTATTGAAGGCGTTGCTAAAATCTAGCAGAGCTAGGATTGTGAGCTGTCCGCCTTCCATACCAGCCCTTATGTCATCCGTAATATTGACAAGGGTTGTAGCGGTACTATGACCCGAACGGAAACCGGATTGAGTTAATTTGACTGTGGACGAGACGTTCGAGGACTTTGGAGAGGAATGGTAAGATGGAGATAGGACGATAGTCAGAAAAAGATGAAGGATGAGACGTTTTTGGGATGGGAGTTATTAGGACATCCTTCCACATTGATGGGAATTGACCACTGGATAGGGAGTAATTAAGGATGTGGGTATTTATGGGCAGGATGAAATCGAGGATTGGAAGGAGCATATTACGGCTGACACAGTCGCTACCAACAGCGTTGGAAGTGATTGACATTATGTTCTTCTTAACATCACTATCGGTGAAATGATTAAAGACAAATGATGAATAACTAAGGGTTGGCAAGGATGAAAGATAATTTATAGTGCTTTCTTTCGTAGTCCTATCAATATTGCACAAGGCAGAGAAATGTTGATTAAGCATATCAAAATTGAAGTCATTAGGAATAGTGTGTTGCCGTGGTTTGCCGACCCCCAGGGTTTTAAGAAATTTCCAGACCTTCGTTGGATCTCCGTTATTCACAGAATTATGGATATGTTGGCGTTGTGCGTCCCTACATACCCTATTGCAGTGATTCCTGATGGCAAAATATTTTTGAAGATTGTGTTCATTAGGCCTAATTTTGTATTTAAATTTTGCTGCAGCTTTTTTGTGTATGAGCTGTTTGATGCTAGCAGTGAGCCACGGTGAGGGAGGGTGTTTAATTTTTATAGGTCGAATTGGTGCATGTATAGATCTGTGATATTAGATGTAAAGATGCTGACCTTTTCATCAACAGATTCAACATTGAAAAGTGGAGTCCAGTCAATATCACTGACATCTTTACAAAGAGCATCGGTGTTCATGCCACCAAAATTACGCTGCATTAGGACATTACGCTTTATTTTAGGTGGACGGATTTTGTAAGATATATAGATCAAATCATGGTAAGAGAACATGTCTGCTGGATATTGCCCGTGCATGATAAAATGTTCCTTAGAGGAAACCATGATCATATCAAGGAGAGAAGGTGTAGAGTTAGGAAAGTGATGAGTTGCGCTTAAGGGCAGTGTTTGAAATAGAAATATTATTTGTGATAGGTCAAGTCGATTATATCGATTTGGTAACGTTTAGTTTAGTCTATTGTAAATTTTGACTATGGTCACACTGAACTGTAAACTTCCGTTACTGAAACGAAAATTGGCTCACGCGGTTTTGGTCTGTTTCGCGTGGTTTCTAATTGATATAAATTGAGCGCCTTTTGGAAAGCTCCTCCTTGTAGCTTCGCGAATTATTGTTATTAGACAAGACATTGTGAAATATTGAACATTGTAAAACGTGTGAATCCTAAGCACGTGCTTGGTGCTTGACGACGTCGCTGATGAAGAACGCAGAACTGGATCCTGTGGTATTTATTCGATTTTCTTGTTATTTTGGCCAAAATTATGAGTTAATCTTATAGGTCCACTCAAGAGCATCAGTAAAGATATCAGGTAAGTTGAAACATTTTATTAATATTAGAATTTATATTCATTCACTGTACAACGCAGTGCATTGTGTCTAGATCCTTGTCTTGTCGTAGTCAGGCAGATGTATTACAACTTCCACTGCGCACTTTGAAAATTCCTGCCTGCCTGCGGTACTTCTAGACATAATTTTTGATAGCAAGAGCGTGGTTAACTGTGCCTATATTATAAACTTGTATCTGAGCTAAGCATCTCATTTGTTAACAGGTTAACAGTGTTGTAGACGTTGTAGTGTTGTTAGGTCAGTTTTGCTTAAATACATAACAGTTATTTGTATTGGTTGACCTACTTAATTTGAAACACATTGTCATTTAAATAACCTCAAATCAGTAATTGTTTGACTGGAATCGTTGAAATCTAACTAGAATTTGTTGTTCTAATCATTAAATAGTCAGTTTTGGTTGGATACATAATAGTTATATGTATCAATTGACTTAGTAAATTGTAAACATTGAGTTTGAAACATTATAAAAACCAAATTTGACCTTGCATAGAGTGGCGGGTCACATTGATAAATCAACTTAATAAACCTTTGTTTTGTTATAATATACTGATATTATTGTTAGGTAACACATATCTTGTGTTTACTTACTATTGTATATCATAAATAACACAGTCTGTGGCAAATAATTAATTAATTAATTTGAAGTTTCAACATTTAATTTGTTATAAGTTATAACTTTTGATAACTTTTGTGTTTGTGTCAATATATTGAACCTTTTAATTTTGTTGGGCAGTAAATACCTGTCGCTTGCTTGCAGTTGTAGTAAACAGGCTAGCACCTCGTTAGTTTCAAAGAATTAACAAATATTAAGTTTTGTTAAGTTTTAATTGATAGTATTATTTAACGCATGTCCGGGCTCTTTTGAAATTTGATTATGTCAGCTATCAAGGACTTGCGTGCGGCTGCTGGTGCTATTGCATCAGATTTGCGCTGGTTTGCCTCGGCCAGTGCCTTAGTGAACCGGCCTGATCGCCAGCAGGCCTTACTACAAAGGTATGAACGGATTGATGATCGCCTGGCAAGTGTGGAACAGCAATTTCGCATTTTCAACGCTTGTTGTCTCGAAGTGTCAGTTAATGATTTCAGCGCTGACCAGCGAAATAAGGTCAGCGAAGATTATGCCCAGGTCTTAGACCTGTATGATGCTGTCTCAAATAGTGCAAGACAACTGGTTGCCGATAGGGAAGGGCAACCCGGCTTGAAGCAGGAGCTTCCTAGATCAGCACCGGGGCTGGTGAGTAGGCTGCCTACCTTAGACCTCCCTCATTTTGATGGCTGCCTAGTAAGCTACCTGGGCTTCGTTAATTTGTTTGACAGCCTGGTCAATGACAGGGCTGACCTTCGGCCGGCACAAAAATTGGCCTATTTGATGTCGGTTCTGGATGGGGAGGCCAAGGGCCTCATCCAGCATCTGCCCGTGTCTAACGAGGCGTACCAGACGGCTCGGGACCTAATTACCCGTAGGTACCATAACAAGCGTGGCCTCGCCGACACGCATATTGAACAGATTTTGAGTTTGCCCACGCTTACCCGGGTCTTTGAGTTGCGCACCCAACTTTTGAACCCGCTTTTGGTGGCCATCAACGCACTTAAGTGCCTTGACATGCCCGTGGACCAATGGTCCTATCTATTGGTGCACATTGTACTTAAAAAGCTGCCTGCCGACCTGAGGTCGCGTTTTGAGCAGCGCTTTGGTGGGGATAGCGCGACCCATCTGCCCCCCTTTGCTGACCTGGAGAGGTTCCTCGAGGATGAGTGCCGGGTCTTGGACAACTCCGGTGGTGACACGCCGGCTAAGACGCAGCCGCCCAAAGCCGCGTTCACACCCGAGCCAATGTTGACCGGCGCCGCCCTCGCTTTGCAGTCACGCATAGCCCAGCGGAGTGCTGTTACTGCAAGGTCACGGGGCACAGAACGGCCAGTTGCAGGGCATTTTTGGACCTTCATGTCGCCTCTCGTAGGCGCATCGCGAATGCCCGCCGCCTTTGCTTCTCTTGCTTGGGGTCCCACTACCAGCGAGACTGCCCAAACTATCGCCCCTGTCCTCACTGTGGAGGACAGCATTTGGACATTCTCTGCATGAATGCCAGAGAGGTAGGCCGCTTGTCCAACCAGCCGACGCCGCGCACGGGCGGGTGTTTTGAAGGTGGCAGCCGAGGCTCACCGGCGCGTAGCCGAGAGTCGCCTCGCTCAATTGATCGCCGCTCACCCTGCTTGGAGAACCGTAGCGTGCGCACGCCTCCTCTCTCTCGCGCACCTGAATGTGCTGTACAGCGTCACCAGCACCAGGATTGCTGCCCCAGGTATTCCCCTCCTTTGGCGGAGCGTCCCCGCCTTGACTCGCGCCCACCTCGTTTTGGGCGGGTGCGTCATTATGACCCCCCACCGATGGCGCGCGGATCGAGTCATCGCGCTTTTGAGGACTTCAAGCCGCACCCTCATTTTGAGTTGCCTGGTCCTGGCCAACGGTCGCGGCCCAGGCAACAATAGGTCATTGACCTCTGCCCAATAACGCCAACCTCCCCCATTGAGACCGTTATCCTGCCAACGGTTGCTGTTAGGGTCTGGGGACCCACGGGGACCTCTGTTGTAGTCCGTGCTATATTGGACACAGGTTCACAAGGTTGCATTGTTTCCACTTATTTGATAGGGCAGGTTAAATTAAATATGGGTTCTTTTCCAGATTGTATACGGTGCATAGGGGACGTAGCCTCTAAGGTTGAAGGGCAAGTTAAGGTTTTGTTTGGCCCTGTTGAATCTTCACACCCGAGGATTAAAACCTCGGCTATTGTGCTGAAGAATATTTTGGGTATGCATCCACAGAAGCAGTTACCTGCTGCTGTGGTGAATTTGAAATCGGGATTGGATCTGGCAGACCCCAAATTTGACACACCGGGACAAATCGATTTGTTGATTGGCTCTGATGTCCTCGGTGAAATTTTGATTGGTGGGAAACGGGTCTAGGTGCCAAATGGTTTGACTGCCATCCCGACCATATTTGGATTTGCTTTGATGGAACCTGTACCTTGGGACCCCCCTCCACCCGAACTTGATAATTTGTTGGCTGTAGGCTCTGCTCTCTTTGATGCGGTTCAGAGGTTTTGGGAAGTAGAGGAGCCCCCTCAAGCTACCCTCTTGAATCCAGAACATGAGGAGTGCGAGCTGTTCTTCCAGAACAACACTGGTCGACTCCGTTCTGGTCGGCTTATTACGAAGCTGCCTTTTCTGTCTGTTCGGCCTCCGCTTGGTGAGTCACGACCTTTAGCCGAAAAGAGATTGTTGGCTATGGAGCGCCGCATGGGTCGTGATCCGGAGCTCAGACAGAAGTACATTGAGTTCATGAGAGAATATGAACAGTTGGGACACATGTCCGTGTCAAAATTGAATTGGCGTTCGGTGGAGCATTACTTTCTCCCGCATCATGCAGTATTGAAGCCATCGACTGGCAAGCTGCGCACAGTGTTTGATGGTTCTGCGCAGACTTCAACAGGCGTATCCTTGAACCAGTGCTTGCATTCTGTTCCCAAGTTGGTCAAGGACTTTTTTGACGTCATCACCAGCATCCGACGACATCAGGTAGTCTTTGAAGCCGATATAAAAATGATGTTTAGGCAGACGATTATCCACCCTGATGACCGTCGTTTCCAGCTGGTCCTTTGGAGAGAGAATCCTCGCGATCCCATGGTCGTCTACGGTTAAGGTCAGGTCGAGCCCCTACTTGGCAAAACGTTCTCTTTGGAAGCTCGCAGACCGCGAAGGCTTACGTTTCCCACGAGCCTCCGCCATCTTGAAGGATGATATTGACGTCGATGACTTTGCTCGGGCGCCTCCACAGCGGACGAGGCGATCCTCCTGCGGGACGAATTGATAGGTATTTTGGCCTCCACTGGTTATGAGTTGCGCAAATGGATCTCCAATTCACCAGCGCTTTTGGAGGGCTTACCCGAGGATCATCAGCAAGATCCACATTTGTTTGAGATTGTTGACAACCCCGCCATGATGGCTGTTCTCGGCGTTCAGTACAGACCAGTCCAAGACATCTATACGTATAACGTAGACTTAAAATTGCCTTGTTCTTGGACTAAACGTCTCGTAATGTCTACTGTCGCCAGAACCTTTGATCCGAACGGTTGGATCTGTCCAGTTATATTTTGGGCAAAATGCTTCTTGCAGAAGCTTTGGACAGCAGGATTGTCCTGGCACGAACCTCTACGCGGTACTCTTGTTGAGGAATGGACCTCTTTTGTATCCTCACTTCCTGCCGTCAACGAGATCTCCTTGCCTCGTCCCATCCTTCCTCTCGGGAAGTACAAGGCCACCCTTCACGGGTTTTGTGATGCCTCGGAACGTGATCACGCGGCCGTGGTGTACTTGCGCACAGTCAGTGCCTCAGGTCAGGTGAGAGTTTCCCTGATCATGGCGAAGAGCAAGGTTGCACCCCTTCGGACATCTCTGACCGTCCCAAAATTGGAGCTCTCGGGAGCAGCCCTACTGGTACGCTTATTGAACCACGTGTCCAGTACCTTGGGTAAAAGCATTTGTATTAATGGGACCTACGCCTGGACAGACAGCCAAATTGTTCTCTGTTGGTTGAGGGCTTCTGTCCACACCTTAGAGTGGAGGTTGGAGTGTAGTCTTTCGCTGCATCCCTTGCTATAAGCTCAAGGTTTCTACCATGCAGCCCTTGATGGAAGACCTACCAGCAGATCGCGTAACTGAGAGCAGGACGTTTGACGGTGTTGGCACGGACTTCGCTGGTCCCTTTTTGGTGAAAACGTCGACACTTCGAAACAGCAAGACTGTTAAGGCCTACTTGTGTGTTTTTGTTTGTCTTTCCACAAAGGCCGTACATTTGGAACTGGTCTCCTCGCTTACGACCGAGGCGTTTGTAGCCACATTTGACAGATTTGTATCCCGCAGAGAGCTGCCTTTCTTGATCCGTTCTGGCTGCGGCACTAACTTCAAGGGCACGTATAATTATTTGAATGATTGTACAGTGAGTCCAACGACCGACCAAGGGAACGAAATAAAACACGAAATCGTTCCCAAGCAAGAGACATTTATTCATTCAATCGCCGGTGCTATATATACTAGCCTCGGAAAACTTTGATAGCGCGGTTCAGGATCGAACAGCGCCATCTATCGAATTATGATGGAACTATTATAACATTTAACATTCCGCCCACCATGGACAGAATGTCCATAACTACAAAATAATTGTACGTTACCGCCCACCATGAAACAGTAACAAAATGTGGTGGGCTAGGCAAGCCAGTGGACTGTATATAAAATAAACATTCTAACAATAGTTTCTCAACCATACCAAATACAATTATAAACTAAATCTTACAATACTAGGCATACTTATCTTTAAGTTTTACATTGTAACTGGAAGCACAATAAGTTTAGACACTGGCCTTTTTATAATAGAGTCTTTGCATCGCAAAGACACGACTCTAGTGATGTTGTCTGAGCCAGTGTGTTTGTCTACAATAAGGCCGTAAAGCCACCTTGCCGGTGGCATGCCATCCTCCATCACCAACACTACATCACCCACCTTGGGTTCAGGTGTGCTATGAGACCATTTATACCTGTGATGAAATTGAACTAAGTACTCACGAGACCATTTACGCCAAAAGTCCTGAACCATCCGCTGAGTTAAATGCCACCTTTTTAAAGTGCTGATATTCGAATCTTCGAAGTTACATTCGGGTACGAGTAGCAAAGGTTCACCCACCAAAAAGTGACCTGGCGTTAGTGGACACGGATCATCTGGGTCACTGCTGATGGTAGAAATAGGCCTAGAATTGAGGCAAGCTTCAATTTGAGCCAGGACAGTAGACAACTCTTCAAAAGTAAGAGTGCTAAGGCCTATCACTCTCCTAAGGTGGTGCTTGGTTGACTTCACTCCAGCTTCCCAAAGCCCTCCAAAATTTGGAGAGTGGGGTGGAATGAAGTGCCAGTCAGTTCCATTGGTTGCCAACCAGTCAGCAATATCAGACGCTACGCCGGATCTTTCGTGGGTAAACAATGCCTTTAACTTCTTGTTAGCCCCTACAAAGGTGGTCCCGTTATCACTCCACAACTCACGACAATGACCTCTCCTGGCCGTAAAGCGCTTGAAAGCGGATATAAATGCTTGAGATGTCATGTCGCTTACGACATCTAAATGTACGGCACGTGTGGCCATACACACAAACAAACAAATGTATCCCTTTGTGGAGTGATAACCACGGCCCTTTGTAGGTCTAACACTAATGGGACCTGCATAGTCCACACCACTTCGCAGGAAAGGTCGGCTAGCGTTGACCCTGACTGCAGGCAACTGGCCCATTAGTGGAGGAGTGATCCGAGGAGCATGACGAATGCAAGTAGAGCATTTGCGGATATGTTGTCTTATGACAGTCTTTGCATTTAGAATCCAGAATTTGGATCTTAGATAATTTAAAACTAATTGTGGTCCACCATGTAAAGTGCGCTCGTGGGCGTCGGCTATCAAAAGAGATGTAAAGTGAGACTTCTGAGGAATTATTATTGGATGCTTGACATTTTCATGTATATTAGCGTTATGTAGTCTACCACCAACTTTTAAAGTTTGATCCAAATCTAAAAACGGATTGAGCGAATTTAGTTTACTTTTCTTGTTTACCTTTCCTGTTTTTCTTATACTTTCTATTTCTTCATTAAAATGTTCCTTTTGACAACTTTTTATACATGTAAATAAGGCTTCATTAATTTCTAAATATGTTAAGTTAGTATTACAATTTTTACGTTTTAATTCTTTGATCTTTAGAAATTTTCTACAAAATGCAATGATGTGGATTTTTGCTCTTCTAAATTAGTACTATCTATTATTTTCTCTTTACGATAATTTATTGATTCATTCGATAGCCAACTAGGTCCCTTAATCCATAACTCTAGCTGTGACAATTCAGCCGGTTTAACGCCTCTTGTCGCACAATCTGCAGGATTGTCTTTAGACTGTACATGCGACCACTGTTTATTATCCATTACGGTTAGTATTTCAGACACTCTGTTGCCAACAAAGGTCTGCCAACGACTCGGATGGCTGCTTAGCCAAGCCAGAACCACCGAGGAGTCAGTCCAGGCATGAATGTCATCTCTACAAATCTTCAAGGTGTCCGAAACTTCAGAAAGAAGTTTTGACAGCAGCACTGCGCCGCATAGTTCCAAACGTGGTATGGATACCACCTTGACTGGGGCCACCTTGGTTTTTGATGCTACTAAACTGACGTGAACACAACCGTTATGATCTATAGTCCGTGTGTAAACCACTGCTGCATAAGCCATGTTGGACGCGTCACAAAAGCCTTGCAATTCAAGACGCACATTGTCCTTGGCAGTACCGAGCCATCTTGGCAACTGAAAACCTTGTATGTGATGGAGGTTGTCTCTAAAATCAATCCAATCCCTTAACAACCTTTCGGGCAGTTCATCGTCCCATCCTATACCTGCGAGCCATAAACGCTGGATAAATACTTTGGCTGTCGTTATTACTGGAGCGATCCAACCCAAAGGATCAAATAAACGAGCTATGTCAGAGATGACCTTTCTCTTGGTCACCGGCAATTCCAGCGGCAGCAGGTTGACAGTATATTTAAAGTTGTCTGTATTTCTGTCCCACGTTAATCCTAAAATTTTCATAATGGTGTCTATTTTAAATTCTAAATTTTGATTGTCTGATTTGTCTTTTATCTTATCTAATAAACTATAATTATTGCTTGACCATTTCTGAAGCTGAAAACCACCGCGACCAAGAAGCTCGTTCATTTGACTGTAAATCTGTTCACCTTCAGCAATAGATTCGCAGCCCGACAAAAAATCATCGACGTAAAAATGATTGAGTATACGGTCTGAAACCATAGGAAAACTACCTCCTTCGTCACGGGCTAATTGCTGTAGAGAACGCACAGCCAGATAAGGTGCAGGAGCGGTACCAAAAGTGACGCGGCATAAACGTAGATGCTTTAATTCTGAATTAGGATCGTCGCGCCACAAAATGCGTTGATAATCTACGTCTTCTGCAGAAATCCTCACCTGCCTATACATTTTCACAATGTCTGCTACCAGACATATAGGATGGCGACGCCACTGCATTATTACATGCCGTAAATCTGGTTGTAGAGTTGGACCAACCATGAAGTCGTCGTTCAATGATACCCCATTGCATCCCGAACAAGAGGCATCAAAGACTACCCTAACTTTAGTCGTGCTCTTATCACCGCGGATGACTGCATGGTGCGGTAAATATACAGCAGCCTTGTGTCTCTCCGAGTCTGGAACAAACTCTGCATGTCCCAGATGAATGTACTCATTGATAACAGCACTATACTGAGTCTTCAATTCAGGGTTCCTTAATAATCGCTTCTCCAGCATGAAAAAACGTTTACGAGCTATAGCTTCTGAGCCACCATATTTGCTACGCGGGTCGCTAGAATTAAACGGCAATCTAACTACGTATCGCCCCGAGGCGTCTCTAGTGGTTGTATTACAGTAGAAATCTTCACACTTTTGCTCTTCTTCTGTTAACCTAGCTTTACTCACTGCAGACTGATCTGATTCTAATTCCCAAAACTTGCGTAGTAAATCGTCCGTGTCTAGGCTTACAATCGCGTTGTAACATACTGGCCGTGAAAACGATGACTTCTGGATTTCACCTGACAAAATCCAGCCCAGTTTAGTCTTTTGGGCAATAGGCGAACCTGGAGGCCCCTTGACTAAACCTTCCAATAAGACCTCGCTGACCACACAAGTACCCAACAACAAATCCACCTTACCTGGTGTATCAAAAGATGGGTCAGCGAGCTCAGAGGATGAAAACGGTGGTTGAAACCGAATGATCTTCCTTTCAGGAAGACATGAAGTAAGTCTTCTTAGAACAAATGCATCGACATTTAAAACAAAGGTGGGATCTAGGCGAGATTGTAACTTTATATGAACCATCCACTTGGAGGGTATTGACACCCCGTTATCGTCGCCTAGTCGAGCTATGTCGGTATGAGCAGATCGTTTCTTCAAGCCGAGCAACTGTACTGCAGCCTCTGTGATAAAAGAGGCTTGAGAACCCTGATCCATCAAGGCTCTTAGAACCATAGCAGTGCCAGTGTTGGTCTCGACATTCACCAGAGCTGTGGCTAACAGCCCATGGCTATGAGTATCTGCATAGCAAGAAATTGGCTTGGTACTCTCGCTTTGAGTAGACGTAGCAGCTGCTGTAGCAACTACAACGTTCTTGTCCACAGAGCCATCACTAGGCTCAGTAGACTTGCCGGTCTTTGGGTGAAGCAGTGTGTGGTGTTTCCGTTTGCAAACATGGCATTTAGTAGTTTGGCGACAAAAATATACCGAGTGACCTTTACTTAAGCAATTGAAGCATACATTATTGGCTCGGACAAATTCACGACGTTCGTCAGAGTCCTTTTTTGCAAATTGCTTACAGTGACATAATTTGTGATCTTCAGAACAAAATATACAAGATAATTGGGCAGCAACGTGAAATGACGTGGTTTTGTTACGATTAGATGTTTGTTTCGTCTTACAATCTAAATATTCTAAGGACCGAAATCGTGATTCTAAGAATTCTTTAAATTCTTGAAACTTAGGTAGCTCATCTGAAACACTAATATTTGATTCCCATAATTTTCTAGACTCGTTATCTAATTTCGAACTAATTATGAAAATCACGATTACGTCCCACGAATCAACATCTATATCGAGAGTTCTTAACCCATGTAGACATTCAACAGTTGTATCTAAAAGATGTTTGATCGCCGAAGATGACTCCTTAACGATAGCGGGTTGTTGTATAAAACGTTTTAGCATACAGTTGGACAGGAATTTCTTATTGTCATAACGTTTTGTTAACACTTCCCATGACTCTCTGTAGTTTGATGCAGTAACTGGTGTGTGCCGTAGTAACTGCTCTGCTTCACCAGACAAGTGAGCCTTTAAATAATAGAGTTTTTGGACGTCATCTATGGCATCATTTTTATCAATGAGTGATACAAACAAATCACGAAATGAAGTCCATTCCGTATATTGGCCGGAAAATGTGGGTAAGCTGATTTTAGGTAGTTTTACGTTGCATTTACTTTCAATTGATTGTTTTTTAGTATTGCTATTTAATTTAAGTTCTTTTAATTCACTTTTATATGTTATGTAAATATCTTCTGTCTTGTCATAAATATCTGTTGTAAAATAAGTATTTTTCATATCTGTAGTTGTAGCTATTTCTATTATTTTTTTGTGTGTATCTACAAAACCTTTCCACTGTGATTCTAATGTTTCTAAACGTGTTTCAATATATGATTGCGTTAATCGATCTTTGGGTGACTTCTTAAAATTAACTCTTCCTCTCTCTATTATACTTTTAGCATCTAATTGTAATTTGAGTAACGACTCCATGTTTAATAATAACAATGCAATAAATCTAAATGTAAAATACAATAAATAACCCAAAGCTCTAAACTAATTTGTTTCTATTTACCAGACAAAACTACTAAACAACTACTTGCTACAACAGATTAGATAAGAGATTCAAGATGAATTTCTTAAAGACAGAAATACTCTAAGTTATTGATCAAATTACGAAAATTTTACAAGTGTTTTTAAAATATCAACTCAGAAAAAAAAAATCGGGCATAGGTTCCCCGTAGTATCACTTTTTACTAAATTATTCTAAGTCTACAAACTACTTTAATAATTTTAACTATGTCTAAGATTACTTCTAAATTTAACTAAGTATAAAAGCAATAAAACTTATAACTTATAAGTCCCAAAGTTAGCAAATATTTTCTAAGTCCAAAACACGTCACTATTCGCTACGTAAAATTGAACGTTTAACTATAGACACTCACTAATTTCTGCACTCGTAATAATGTCAAAGTTACTCACAGTTTGCTGCTGCCAAACCTGATCCACGTCTTGTCACTGTTGTCGTCACGTCTGCAAACACTCCCAGCGCCCTCCAGCGGTGCCTCATACACAACTCGATAGGATGACAGCGCCCTCTGCCGCGTGATTCGGCACACCTCGTCTGCACTCCAAACAGCGCCTTTCGCCCAAATCGTCAGTCTTGCAAAGGGACTGGTGGCGCCCTCTATAATGACGTCTCGCTCCAACTGGTGCGCCCTCTTTCGTAGCTGCTCCACAATTCACTCGCGGCGCGCGCGATAGTAGCACTTCAGTGGAATCACCACTGGTTTCTGTGCTGATACTCAAAAACTCACGGCGCGATAACACAATCAACGCTCGTGACGCGCGGGATCCGACTCGATAAGACCACTTTGTACAGTGAATCCAACGACCGACCAAGGGAACGAAATAAAACACGAAATCGTTCCCAAGCAAGAGACATTTATTCATTCAATCGCCGGTGCTATATATACTAGCCTCGGAAAACTTTGATAGCGCGGTTCAGGATCGAACAGCGCCATCTATCGAATTATGATGGAACTATTATAACATTTAACAATGATGTTGTTAATTTTCTTGAAACCAACAAGGCTGATATAGGTGATAGGCTTGACCGACGTGGGATAAATTGGTTGTTTTCCCCACCAAATTGTCCACACTGGGGTGGTATTTTTGAGGCCGCTGTAAAATCGGCCAAAACACACTCGCGCAGGACAATCGGTGAATCTGTCCTTACATTTGAGGAACTCGCAACTGTGTTTTGTAAGATTGAGGCCGTTTTGAACTCTCGGCCATTGTGCCCGATCTCCTCAGATCCGAATGATTTGGAGGCCCTTACGCCGGGCCATTTTTTGATTGGTCGCCCACTTGTCGCCTTGCCTGAGTACCCCTATATTGATACGAGACCTGGTCGCCTCTCGCGTTTTGAATTGGTATGCCAGATGACTCAGAGCTTTTGGAAACGCTGGAATTTGGAATATTTGCACATACTCCAGCAACGCGTTAAGTGGACCGACAAGACCGATCCACCCAAGATTGGTGACCTCGTTTTGATCAAGGAGGCTAACCTTCCGCCACTCAGATGGCGCAGGGGGCGCATTCTTCGTTTGGTAACTGGGGCTGATGGAGTTCCCCGATTTGCTGAGGTCTTGGTGGACGGTTCGATTCTGAGGAGAGCGGTTGCAACATTGTCACGTCTACCAACCGATTAGCGGACCGGTAGGCCGGTCCGGGGCGAGTGGATGTTTGAAATAGAAATATTATTTGTGATAGGTCAAGTCGATTATATCGATTTGGTAACGTTTAGTTTAGTCTATTGTAAAATTTGACTATGGTCACACTGAACTGTCAACTTCCGTTACTGAAAAGAAATTTGGCTCACGCGGTTTTGGTCTGTTTCGCGTGGTTTGTAATTGATATAAATTGATCGCCTTTTGGAAAGCTCGTCCTTGTAGCTTCGCGAATTATTGTAATTAGACAAGACATTGTGAAATATTGAACATTGTAAAACGTGTGGATCCGATGCACGTGCTTGGTGCTTGACGACGTCGCTGATGAAGAACGCAGAACTGGATCCTGTGGTAGTTATTCGATTTTCTTGTTACTTAGGCCAAAATTATGAGTTAATCTTATAGGTCCACTCAAGAGCATCAGTGAAGATATCAGGTAAGTTGAAACATTTTATTAATATTAGAATTTATATTCATTCACTGTGCAACGCAGTGCATTGTGTCTAGATCCTTGTGTTGTCGTAGTGAGGCAGATGTATTACAACTTCCACTGCGCACTTTGAAAATTCGTGCCTACCTGCGGTAATTCTAGACAGGTAGTATAGACAAGTTACAGGCTATAGAAGTAGAAAGAAGGGAAGAACAGCGAGAATCATTTTTTAGCAGACAAGTATTAAAATCACCCATTCTGATAACATGACTATAAGAAGGCACAAAATTAACCAATATATACGGTTTCAAAGGTCGAAAAATAATCAATACGTAGTGAAGGACAGTAGAAAACGCCGAGAAGGACTTTAGTGTGGTTTAGTGCAACTTCCAGAAATAAATGTTCGCCGGCATTTGGTGGTGGTGGTTGTGCAGACATACTTACAATTGTATATGTGATATGTGAGCGAAGATATATGGCAACACCCCCACCGCCCCCGACCGCTCGATCATTTCTGATAAGTTGAAAACCAGGCAGGGAGTATAATGAAGAAGGCAGGCAGGGCTTAAGCCATGACTCAGAAACAAGGATAGCATGAAGGTTCTTTCAGTCTAGATTGGCCAGCATATCAGGGAAATGTGCCGGAATGCTTTGGGCATTGATATGAACGGCATTGAAATTTTTAGGTACATCAGAAAATTGTGAATGAAGACTGTCGGCAAGTGACGGTATACTGGTGAAGCTGTCATCTATACTACATATTAAGTAGAAGCCTTCATCATCACTAATGCTATCAATATCAATGGCTGCAAATATACTTAAATATAATAATATTATCTTAAATATGAATATATATAATCAGAAGATAAACAAATAAAATACCTATTTTATATATACTACAACTACTAAAAACTGAATATTAATTCAAAACAACCAATAATACACCACCTGCCAGTAGTGCCAAGAATACAAAACGACGAGGTTCATGAGATTCATATTATTATGTGGAAATATAAAATATTTATACAACAAAAAACAAAAGAAATCAGAATTTGAATTGGTCCGGGAAGTAACAAGAAAATTGCAAGAGTTTATTAATAAAAGCTAGTATGAAATATATATGGTATAACAGTATGTTGAATAAATAGTTAGAAGTAAGTTGCTTTTTATTTTCGGTACGTTATTTAAGTTTGCACTACCTTTTTTTATTACTTTGTTGGTATCAGAGCAGCATCCGAGATTTTCACCTTAAGCAAAGTTCAATTCAAACTATAGTCCGTGCCACGAGAACATAGACTTTTTGTAAACAAATAATTTCTACTAAGTAACTCCGCGACATGACAGTTCTGTCAAAAACATATAATGTCAAATCCAATGAGCTCAACGGTACCAATGAATACAGATTTACATAATAGAAGCGCATTTCTTAAGGATTTCGTGTGCCGATTCCAAGTGGCGTGTTGGCGGTTGTCAGTAGTTGGCGCCGTTGGCGGCGCTGCCGTCGTTCTCCGTCTCTCTTGCTCTCGTAGTTAAGATACACAGGAGGAACCTTGGTCTCTCTTGCACTCATAGAGACAGCTGTCACAGACTCACAGCGCAACTGCCACGCCACCAAGCAGCAATTTGGGTCACAGAAAGTTTGTCTACAGAGCGCCCATAAGAAATGCGCCTCTATGTAAATATCTATGCTCTATTGCGGTACATAGATATGTGTCATTGAAATGTAATATGACAATTGATCGGGTATTTATCAATATATGCGCTATCGTGCGTGACGTCAACATTTTGATTTAATCCATTGAAATATTATATTCTTTGGCTAGGCGGGCATTTATCACAGGATAAAAAAATATTTTTAAATATCAAGAAGAGGTAAGTTTAAAGTTAAATGCAAGTTTATGGTGTCGCAACGTTTGTGCTCGTGCCGGCATCTCGGAAGCGCGCGTGCAAAATTACAGATGGCAAACTATTAGTTGCAAAGAAGACTCACCTAATAAAAATAAATAGCGTCTTCTGACGAAGGATACCCCAAATGTTATTTTACCGTAACTTTTTAATGAATTTTGTTTTAGTTCATTCTGACGTTTTCATTCACACAGAACGTAAAATCTTCATGCTTGGAAATTTTAATGCGATGTACTGGCTAGTTGTCTGTAATAATATTCGTTTGTGGTCAATTTCTTAATATTACAGGATAGCTTAGCTATTTTTAGCAAATTATTTATTGCCTATGATAAAAAAATTCAATTCCATAATAGAGAACCATGTTTGTATACTATCATTGACGTACATACATGATACTCTATTATTGACATGCATTTACAGAATAACTAAACTTAGGTGTAAAAAACACACAAAATGATCGGAAAATTCATAAAAATTCTTCCGGAAAATTCGACGACTCAAAATGACCACAAAAATCAAATATGTTTATTTTCGTAAAAATTGTTTTTTTTTTAATATTCGAAATGTCATAGATCTTAATAAAATATTAAAAATAAAAATTAAAATACACAGTAGCATAAATTACCATTGAAAAAAATTACCGGTCAAAAATTATGAAAGTTGACTAAAGCATAAAATCTAAAACACAACTGTTTGAAACAAAGGTTGTGAAGCCCTGTTAAGGTGTTTACAAATATTCTATCTTCTCGTGACACCAACTATAGTTCAGTAGCTTATCCATGAAGTAACACACTTTCATCCACCGACACATCAATCGTTACCATTTAGTAGACGGTTTTCAACAACTTTATACTTCGCTGCTGTGCTCACTGTGATTTTTGATTCCACTGCGTAGCAATTTATCTGGCGCTCCAATTGACTATCGCCGCTTTTCATTTAACTGCTTTTAAATATAAAACTAGGAATTGTTCTCCCGCTGTGAAAATAACGGATGTTGATTGAATCCCCAAGACCCTAATAAGTTTTCCTTTTTTATCCGAATGAATATATTTACTTCCAACATTAACATAAGGTCTCACAAATTTATATTACTCCTGATCTAGAGCCTAAAAAAAAGTTTTATCAGTATATGTTCTTTAGGCTACAAAATAATTTATCCCGGGGGGTACGGCACTAAGGTGTTGTTTGGATTTATCAAGTTTTATGAGGTCTGCGCTAAGAAGCTTTCACGTAATCGAATCAAGCTCAATCATTTCTTTCTTTGTAATGTATATTTAATATGACCGAGGTAAATTAGCTTGAAGTGATTTATTTACGTTAAAATGCTTTTTTGGTTTTAATAGGTATATTTATGACAATAAAGGCACACAAAAGGCACTCTAAAAACTAGAGTGATATATGAAAAGGGGGAGAGATAAAGACAGTGTGCATTGGAAAGGGCAAAATGAAAGAGATGAGTGATAGAGCAAAAGGTCAAGCAGGGTATGGATAGACAAAGAAAGAAGGTGTTGGCGCACTGATGAAGAAAGGGAGGAAGAGAAGCAGAGATAGACAGTGAATGTGGGGATTTTTCTGTTGGGATTGTGTTGCGTAATCGTGTGATCAATATTTGAGTCAACCAATCCAGGTTATATGTCTGTCTGGTGACAAGATATGTATACCAATAGTTATAATAAGGTCATAATAGAAAATAAATGTCAAGTAACATTAATTTATGATTCGACGTTTTAGTGAATTCGCCTAAGATAAAGTTAATTTTCGGCAGTGGAACTTTTGATTGGATAGCTGAAGTATATCATAGTAGTTCTGATGGATGGAGTAAGAGTGGGTTAGTATACTCACTCTTACTCCAACGGCTCATCGACCCAAGATGTGGGTGTGCCTAGGCCTCCAATAAGAAAGAAAGACACTTTAATCACTGTTCGCCAATCACCACCTTCATTCTCCCTCAAATTCATAACAAGGCCAATTCTTGTATTTTATCTGAGATCGACACTGTATTTGAAACGAAATGAGATTAGACTTTGAATTGACTCACAATTGGTATTCTGATACACTTAATTTTTTTATCGTCTATTTAAACATAATTATATAGTTCGTCAGTGACACATTCATTTAATTTTTCGACATCCATATCTCCTGCCCAAAAATAAACACATTGACTAACATCATGCCTAATGTTTTGAATGAAAGTTCCTTGATCATACAAGATTTTTTATTGATGTGAGTCTTAAGTAAAGTACGCTTGTTAATTGCTTATTTGTAGAATATATAAGGCAAATAAAGACTATTTTTATTATTCAGATATAATGATGTCAACGCAGAATCTTTAAATCATAAAACATTATTGAACGGATCTTATAAATATTGTATATCTTAAATTATTTAATTTACGAAAGTGAAGCTGTTTACAAATCGGAAAACTTTCAAATCGGTGACCATTTTAAAGATATCAAAGCCACATAAAATGCTTTGCTTCTTGGACTGCACGAATGACGGCAAAATAGTGGTTTGAGCAGTTATCACGCCGTTTAACACTATGGCAAATGTTGTGATAACACTTATTGTAATTTACAATTTGTGGTTTTGAGTCTGGGTCTTCTTTGTGTTTTATTTGTTGTTCAAATAGGTACGCCGCGACACAGGATTTATTCTTAGTGCAGAAGCCGTCTTTTTTAAATCAGAATATCAACATTTTTGTAGGTGGCTCTCCGAGGTTCTAAATTCGATTATTATACAAACTATGATAAACATAAATAGCGTGAATAATTTCCTATGTACAATCTAAACAAACCTGTCACAAAATGTAACCTATGTGCTACTCCAATGTTTAAACTATCTTTCTTGTAAGAAGAAAACTTATTCCTATACAAAGTTTTATCAAAATTTGTGAGGAAATATTTTTTGCGTGAAAGAGTAATAAACTTCGATATAACTAAGTACCATATAAACAACATTAGTTTTCAGTAAAGATAAAATCATTGATCGGTTCATTAATTTAGGACCTACAATGTCATAGACAGAATCGCATATTAGATTAGATTAGATTAGATTAGATAATGCTTTATTGTACACCATACACAGAAATTTTACAGAGACAAGAGAAATAGTTAAGTTTACAATTTAAATGCACAATGGGCGGCCTTATCGCTAAAAGCAATTTCTTACAGGCAACCTTTGGATGGACAGAAATAGACTAGAGAAATATAATAATTCAATGGTGTAGTAATAAAGTTACTTGCTTAAATTAACATATACATACGGTGCATAAATACATAATAAATACATATTAATATACGTGATAATATACATAATACATAATAATACATACATACATAATAATATACATACATACATATTACAGTTTAGATATTATAGTAAAATCATGCTATAAACAATGACTTACTTACTAGCTAGGAAATGTTGTTTTAAAGCCTTTTTAAATATGCCTATTGACTTTGCTTGCCTTATTTCTAATGGCAACGCATTCCACAAGCGCACTGCCTGGACAGCAAAGGATTTACTAAAGAAGTTTGTTGAATGCGTTGGCATGTGCAGTCTCAGATTCTCTGACGACCTCAGGAACTTTGAATGTGTGTCATGGAGGAACTTAAAACGTTTTTTGAGATACAGGGGAGTGCTAGGATCGAATAAAACGTTATACAATAATATAAGAATATGAGTATTCCTGCGAAGACGAATTGGGAGCCACTTGAGTTTGTTACGAAATTCTGATACATGATCATATTTGCGAAGACCAAATATGAATCTTATACAAAAATTCTGGAGACGATCAAGTTTGTCAAGTTGCTGCTCAGTGAGATCAAGATAGCTGACATCGGCATAATCGAGTACTGGAAGGAGTAAAGATTCAGCAAGCGCAATTTTAGTGGCTGTTGGAAGAAAATTCCGCAGCCTACGTAAGGAACCCGCTGACGCAAACAACTTACGACTGGTCTCCTGTATTTGATGGCCCCATGTTAAATTGCTATCCAGATATATGCCCAAATTTTTTACATGGTCATTCGACGGTAAAATATGGCATTGTAATATTTTACCGTCGAATTTAATCTCAGGTAACATTAACCAATCGACCCTCGAGATCATCCTAGGACTGCCGATAAGAACAAACTGCATTTTTAAGGGATTTACCTTGAGGCCGAACTTTTTGCTCTTTACAACATATATTTGCGTTAAGTCAGTATTTGTTGAAGAAAAAGCGTCTGCTACTGATTCTAGGGGTGCCTGCGAGTAAATTTGTAAGTCATCTGCGTAAAGGTGGTAGGACGAAATTAAATTACGGGATATAGAATTTATAAAAATTGCGAAGAGTAACGGAGATAGAACGCCACCCTGCGGTACACCGGCAGCTGTATTACACCATGAAGAGTACGTGTCTTCAACGCGCACACGCTGTCGGCGACCAAACAGATAACTATGAAACCAGTCAACCACCGTTGGAGATATGTTAATAGAGCGAAGTATGCCAAGCAGGATGTGGAAATCAACGGTATTGAATGCGATGCTAAAGTCAAGTAAGGAAAGTAGCGTGAGCTTTCCACTATCCATACCCAGTCTTATCTCATCAGTGATGTGAACCAATGCTGTGGTAGTACTATGTCCAGGACGAAAACCGGACTGGTAGGGATTTAGGAGAGAATTTTTAGAAAGGAATGTGCATAGTTGTTTATGAATGAGGCGCTCCAGGACTTTGGAAAGGAATGGTAGTATGGATATAGGACGATAATCAGAAAAGGAACAGGGTTTTGGCTTTTTAGGTAGAGGAATTATTTGGGCCTCTTCCCATGCTGAGGGAAAGGTACGGCTTGTAGTTGAGTAATTCAGTATGTGGCAGAGGACAAAAAGGATTTCATCAAGGATAGGAAGAATCATGTTTCGGCTAATACAATCACTACCAACAGCATTGGATGAGATTGACATAATGCACTTTTTAACATCACAATCGGTAAATTGCTCGAAAACAAAAGGTGAATACTTGGGAGTTGGAATATTTGAAAGATCTAGTAACGTGTTAGTTTTCGTGATCCCATCAAAATTGGACGAAGCAGTGAAATGGACATTGAGTGAATTAATATTGATGTCTTTGGATGACACGTCAGTTCGTGACTTTCCCACTCCCAGACTTTTGCGAAATTTCCAGACTTTAGTTGAGCCTTCGTTTTGAACAGAATTATGGATATGTTGGCGTTGTGCTTTCCTACACACCTTATTGCAGAAATTTCTTACACTAACATATTTATCCAGATTAAACGCAGTTGGTCGTTGCTTATACCTTGTTTTAGCTGCAGCTTTCTTAAACATATTTTTTTTAAATTTCATCAGTAAGCCAAGGTGCTGGTAGATGTTTTAGCCGTATGGCTCGGATTGGTGTGTGCTTGTCATAGAGCTGTATTAAATTCGTCAAGAAAATGTTGACTTTAGCCTCTATATTATCTGAAGCAAATAAGGTTGACCAGTCAATGTTACGGGCATCCTCGCAGAGCTGCGATCGGTCCATCGCACTAAAATTGCGTTGCATTATAGTCCTCGGTTTTGCCTTAGGGGGGCGTAATTTATATGAAATATAAAGCAAGTCATGGTAGAAGAAGGCATCAGCAGAGCATTGGCCATGCTTGTTAACAAGGTTAGGAGAGGAAACAAGAATGAGATCGAGTAGAGAAGGAACTGAGTTTGGAAAGTGATGTGTGGCATTAAGAGGGAGAATAGTTAAGTTACTATATTCTATAATACTTTTAAGAGAGGATGCACGTGTGTCTTGTCTTAAAAAGCAAGTATTAAAATCTCCCATTATAACTGCGTGATTGTAGGAAGGAATTAATGTTTCTAGAATATTTTCGAAAGATGAAAAGAAGTTGACGCGTGATAAAGGGGAATAGTAAACACCTAGTAGAAGTTTAGAGTGATTCAATTCCACTTCTAAAAAGAGATGCTCGGCGGCGTTCGGAGGTGGTGGCTGCCCTGAGATACTTATAATACGAAAAGTTATATGATGACGTAGATAAATGGCGACACCTCCACCACGTCCATCCGCACGGTCATTTCTAATTAGATGGAAACCAGGAAGAGAATAGGAAACAGATGGCAGACATGACTTAAGCCATGACTCTGAGACAAGAATAGCGTGTAAGTTTTGACAGTCAAAGTTAGTCAGCATATCAGAGAAGTGGGCTGGAATACTTTGTGCATTAATATGGACTACATTAAAGTTTCCCGGTGCATCAGAAAACCGAGACTGAAGAGTTTCAGCAAGTGAAGGCAAACTAGTAAAGCTGTCATCAAGACTAGTAGCGCTTACAAAACTATCATTGCTAGTTGAATCATCATTCATAAATGTAAACATATAAAGAAATGTAATATATAAAGATCAATAATAAAAATAAAATTAAAAATAAATAAATATTACACACAGACAACGTCAAATTTATAACGCCATGCTTTTTACCTTATCATTTAGAAGCTGCTTCTCAGGATTGCTCGAAAGATTAATCTTGATCTTTAAGAAACCAGTCTAGGCTAATTGGAATCCATATACATAGCTATTTTTCTTATAATTTCATATTCGGGTCCGTGTGGTTGACGGCATAGAATACAAGTGTCACCACCCCCTATCTTCCCGTGGGTGTCGTAAGAGGCGACTAAGGGATAACACGATGCAAATACCATCTTTGCGTAGAGACGGAAAACTCGACATCAAACCCTACTATACGACTGCCTCGTTGGTCTCGCGGCATAAATGTGTGCGTGGGATCGGGAGGTCCCGGGTTCGATTCCTGGGTCGGGCAGTGTTATTGGGTTTTTCTGTCACGAAATTCTCAGTAGCAGCACGGAGTCTGGAAATGTGCCCGGTACGGCAATAGGCTCGCCCCTTATTACGTGGGACTAAAATATATCTGGCGAAAAGTGGGTGTAGAAATACACCTCTGCCTACCCCTTCGGGGATAAAAGGCGTGACGATATGTATGTATGTATGTAATTTCATATTTATTTGATTTACTTGCCAATAAAAATATTATTATTATTATTTGTTTCTCTTTCACGCGTACTTTTCTAACATATGATGTTAAAAAAGAAAACGGCCCTTTTGCAGGCGTACACGGAGACATGGGTCCAACGCGCAGAGGCCCTTTGAGAATTTTAATCTAGGATGTGGTGGGACACCTACTGAGTAGCCTCCATAACTGCACTATGAAGTGCAGCCACGGATTAGCCGCAGCAGGTGTAGGACTATTGCTACTTGTATGGAAACTAATCACTCTGGGCTATTGTGATGGGTGTTCAATGGATGAGTGAATATGGAAACTATGGATGAAAAACGGCGTCTGCCCTAAGTACTCTTATAGTACGTCGAAAAGGGGCAGACGGTGACTCGCCAACTCACTAGATGGACCCTCTCTAAATAGCCACCATGGTAAACGAAGTCTGCCATAAAGGCAGCCAGAGGGCAACACCGGTGCGAGTGGCTAGGGGTGTAGAGCGGTGCGACACCGGTTTCGCCATCGCGAGTCGTGAGCCGGAGCGGGTTTCCCCGTAATTACGCCCTTGAAAATGACACTTCCACCCCCGAGCAAATAGCTCTTGCGACTTCCCTCTGGCCGGCCAACTAAGGCAAGCCAGAGTTGACAGTCCTGCGGGCGCTCTTAGGCATCAATTCCAACCAGCTAATAAAGGCAAGCCGGAGACGAGGCCCTGACCGACTCTTTGAAGCATTCGGGACCGCAGTGTCGCCACACACATTCAGCTCGCCACAAAGCTGCCCTGCGGTTTGTAAGCTTTCTATTCATCTTGCAATTCATTTTTTGCTTATATCACAAGATGAAGGTGATGTTTGAAAGCTGTTACTCTGCCCTCCGAGATTGCGTTAGTCTCATGATGAGATAACGGCTGCCCCAGAGGGTTTTATTATTATTATTATTCTCTTTATTTAAACATTCTCTCATAAATTATATTTTACATTTTTATGTGATTTAGAAAACCATTATTATTATTATTATTCTTTCTTAAAAAACCAGTTCAGGCTTGTTGGCAACCAGTCTTTGGATTCCATATAGTTTCTATTTATTTACAAAAAGTATGTATGTATGTTTATCCATTATCTAGTACACATTGTAAAGCTCTGCTTAGCTTGGGACTAGATGGTGATGTGTGTATGTGGTATAATATTATTATTATAACATGTCCTCAATAGCATAACCCATAATATATAATCCTAGAAACAGTAATGGAATTAAATCCGGAAATAAACCAACAAGATACAGAGCGTTAAGTTGGAACGTGTAGCCGCATAACTCCAACAGTTTGTAGGCGATTAACGAAAAATTAAACTGGTTGTATTTAGATTGTCGTCGCCTGCTCCTCATTTACAGAATACTAATTAAATAAGTTTGAGGGCGCCTCCCCAGCTACATGGAGGTGGGAAGCAAGTTCTATGAAGGTGTTTAGTGAATGTATTGCGGTATTGAAGTGTTTGGTGGAGTGGTAATTTATACAGTGAATGGCTGCGGGCGGAAACGAAGTTCAAAGATCGAGCTCTATGGCATGTAATAGGAGAGGCTTATATCTAGCAGTGGATTACAGTAGGCTGATGATGATGATGATAAATTTATTAACGTTGCTTCTAGCTCTGAGGAATAACACAGTGAGGAAGGGCGGGTGTCTAAGAGCTCTCCATGATGTTCTCGAAAGATGTATAAAGTCTGCCAACTCGCACTTGGCCAGCGTGGAGGACTATTTATAGCAAACCCTTCTGATAGAGAGATGAGATTCGTACCCAGCAGTGTGTAAGTATGGGTATATTAAATTTATAAGCCTGATGATCAGATCTAGCGAAAAATCCTAAGTGTTGATTACTTACAAAACGAAAAGTTTCAACTGATATAGTAATAGAGCGGCAACGCACTAGCGGCAGTGCGCAATGCAGCGCACGCTGCTTGCGCACTTCGATTTTTATATAAAAAGTACGATGTTAATGCACTGACTTGCAGCCAACTTCTATGCTGCGGCCAGCCGCATGCGACGCACTGCATTGCAACCAGCGCTAGTGCGTTCAGGCTCTCAATCTTTCACAAAATATCGACTTTTAGTAATTGAGTATTTATTAATGCCTGCTCGTCTTACGAGCAATTGCGCCATACACCAACCACTTTCTTATACGTTAATAATATAATATATTCAACGTTTCAATCAATTTTGCCAATCCGTCTACTTTTGTTTAAGTTTTAAGTCGCAAGTATAAGCTATTACCAGCCATAGCATGATCTTAGTCTTAGCAGACTTTGTGGCAGTACAAGGTCAAGACAAAATTTAGTTATTTTTACACCACTAAAACAAAGGACTTGTTAATGTACTGATAAACTTAAAATACATTGCAAGACACGATTAAAAACGACTATACCTATGGATTGCATTTGATTCATCAATAACAGTTTTAATTTTACAACACCCATCACCAAGCTTTCAACCGAAAGCAATATAGAGTATATATATTATATGTAGTAATTACATCTCGTTTACTCATTTAAAAATAGACAAAAATTGATTTAAGATAAATTATAATTCAACCTAATCAAGATTATTCATCCAAAAACCTAATGCATAAAATTAATTTAATTTTGTGGTCGTTAATAAATAAACAAATATTTGGTTTTATATAATATTTAATGTTAGGAGGACTTCTGTATTTGCAGTCAATATTTGTTGGATAAATAATGTACAAGATGCATAAAAGAGAATTTCGGTCCAACAAAAGATAATTCAAGAGTGGAGACTGAAATCGTAATAAATCATTGCTTTAATATTATATGAACAGTGTAATTAATAAATGCCACCTCCATTCTTCGTAACTATAACCCGACCGTTTAAGGAAGGCATGAATTTCGAGTCGGAGATAACGACGAATTATCCCTTCCAAAACTCTACAGTTTAACTCTAAGTAATTAAACCTGCTTACGTAAACATCTCGCTATTTACACTAATGTATAGGTATTGAGATAATAAATTAGTAATCGAATAATTATGTAGGTGAATTAGATTACAGTTGTTACTAGTTTATGTATATCAGTATTATTAATTGCCGTAATATGCTTTCTATAGATGCGTTTTGATTCTTTTTTTACGTCGATAAGGATATAGTAGGACATTCCCATAACTAAAGCCTGGTTATTCGCCTTCTTTCTTTATTTTTCATATTGTGAATTAAGCTATTATTTCTACCACTATGCTTTACTAACTTGTAATATAATATAATATATGTATGTTTTAAATAATTTTCCTCAAGTATTTTGCAATCCACCGCTTGACATTGGCAACTCCTAATTTGGGTCAAAATAATAGAAGATTTGACCTATCGTGCCGCGCTAGCCAGCCGGACTTAGTATTGAACTTACAATCTCCTCCAAAATTTCTTTTTTATAGACTCACGCCTGTCCCCGGAGGGGTAGGCAAAGGTGTATCATTACACCCACATTTCGCCATGAATTTTTTTAGGTCCCACGAAATAGGGGACGAGCCTATTGCCGTTACCGGGCACGTCACCAGACTCCGGGCGGCTACTGAGAATTCGGAAAAATTCATGGCGAAATATGGGTGTAATATTACACCTCTGCCTACCCCTTCGGGGATACAGGCGTGTGTCTATAAAAAATAAGTCATATTTTATGACCACAAACGGAACGTATGTCCGGTTAATGTCCGGTACAGACGTCATACTGTATAATAACTCAATATTATAATAAATATTAAATGGTACAAATATATTGCTAAAAATTAATTTGATATACAAAACACGCATGTTTGTGCGTTCATTGACACAGACATAATTTAGTCTGTGTGACAAATAAATCAGAATTAAGTGGCGGATAAAAAATGTGTAAAGGTTTTATGAGTAATAATTTACCAATATTATGAATGTAGTGCCCATAGCGTGACTTGAATTGTAATTCATAATAGATCAGCAAAGTTAAGTAACCTTTGCAAAGGTTACCATTTCGATGGGTGGCCACTTGTGGTATTTACACCAGAACGCTACTTTGTTTCTGAGGACACATAAAACCGTCGATCCCGGTTTTTTCCAGACAAGAATCCGTGTGAAAGTGAAAGAAAACCATGTAAGAGCTGTTCGGGCGAACTATAAAGTAAGATACCAGATTTGGCCAGTACCAGCACACACTCACACAAAAAGACGAATAAGTATTATAAAATATTGGCACAGGATTTCATATCGTTCTTCCAAAAAATTAGACACTACTTTTGGTCGAGCAAGTAGTTACACCTCGTGCAATAAAACACATTTATACGATTTACTAAGTCTATTTGAGCTTCCAAAATTATTTTCTTCACAAGTTCAATTTTTGATTCTAGTCTAATAACTTCACATTACTTTGTAGCTAACTGACTGAGCTTTGTAACTGGCACAATTTTTTTTACCTCCATGCTAATGATGTACCTACACTGCCAAATCTATTTTACACTATACTTACATACATACATAGTTATAAACTGGTTTAGAAATTAACCTGTTCACCATCCAGCTTGAAAAGGCGCTTGTAAAATAATTTAATGACTTTACATTTTGAAATATTACGTTGACGTAACGTTGCAACAAAATCGTCCACAGCACATATTAACACGGGCATCGTCATAAACTTATGTTTGCGCGCCGGCGCTACTTGCTAAGCACTTGAGCGAGCGTCCCTATCTAGAACAAGTAAAATATTTACGGCCAGCTTGAAAATAGCTGATTAAAAATGATTTTGATGGACTTTTTGTACAGTGATTTTGAGTGATTTGATTTAAGTTGCTTTGCTGATTTTGCGAGTATTCCAAATTATCTCCATTATCAGCCTGTTGGTAAACAGTTGCGTAAACTGTGTGTGGATGAAAATAAACGAAAAAAAGGATAAAATCGGATGACGGCCTCTAAATAAATTGACTGCTAAGGCAAAGGTCGTAGTTACATTGCCTAGCTATGATATTTCTTTTTTGTTTTTGATAAGCAGGACTGTTTGCATATACCTACGGGATAGACTTTTGTACCCTAGGAAAGGTAAAGGTGAGATTCTTGGACACATAATACGCGTTGCATTTTGCTGTGCCTAGCAATTTCCATTCTTCACGATAAATTTGAAATTCGTTATTAATATTTTCAGGAAAATTTATGGACTAAATCCTAACGAACGAATCCAGTTCGTACATCAACTCAAAGAAAATTAATCAGATAGTTTCAAATAGTGTCTAAAAGATCTATAGTCATACAAAGCGTCGAAATTTATTGGCAAATATATTCAGTAATGGAAAAAGAAATATATTTCCAAATTACAGTTGCCATTTTATTCACAATGCACAAAATAAATACAAAATCTATTCAAGGCATTGACAGAGCTGCCAGCTCACCAAAAAAGTCTATTTTGATACAATAGAGCATTCGTTCAAAAGTTTGGAATATATTTTTCGGGACCACTATATTGAAATCATACAGTATTTCTTCATGGCTTGTAGGTTCAATCTAATATGTGCCTAAAAAGTTGTATATATGTATTTTCAAAGCATGACAGTTTTGTATACATACTGGAGGACGCAAAGGAGCTATGTACCCCCATTAAAAAAGCCGCATCTGCCCGATCCCGTGAGCATTTCAGGACATCCCGTCTTAGAGCGCTCCTACGGTTCCAAAGGAATAAACATTTCAGCTTCTTGCACCCAATAGTTTTAGCTGTAGCTTGTCTATCAGTCAGTCAGTATCGCAAGAATTTTATATTATACAGATGTGTGTTGACATCTTACTCTAAAAATTTATAAAAAGTCATATTCTCAATTAGCTTGAAACAGAGAAACCCTTAATTATAGAGCGCTACCGTGTTGCAACAGATACTTATATTTTACCGGTCCCTGTTCTTGTCTCAGGAAAAGAATCATTCAACCATGTTGGAATCTTTCAGATTGCTTGTGAATTTTGATATCAGAGTCGGCCACACACTCGGACGAAAAGAAAGATAGACATTATTTTCACAATGAATAGAAGAAATACTAACAAGATATTCAACAATGGATCATGATATCATCGCCAAGAACTTGTCATAAACCGTCGCAATAATACATCAACTTACTTGCCAAAACTGTTTGTTGTGTTTTATAAAAGAAGAAGCGCTTATTTTATTATTCTGTTGCCATAATTTCGCCGGAACGGTGCTTACGCCGTAAGTTAAGTGCATATGCACTTAGGCCACGTTGTATTCTAGCCAAAAGTTACTAGGAAGTACATAAATGGTATATTGACATCGTAAACTGCTTAGGAGTTTCTCGGTGAAAGTTTACAATATTTACGGTAAAGTCAGTATATTTTGTATGAGTAGTGCAAGCAAATATTTTTAATAATCGTGGTATCGTATGCAAAATGTTGTTGCCAAGGTATCTTTAAGATTCGTATGCAAAATGGAGTTGGTAAGGTATCTATCTCTCCCCCCATCCCCCCGAGGGATCTCCACCTTGTCGTGGCGGGGGGCCTTAGTAACCGTGGCTTGGACATCCGCGGTGAAGCTAAGGAGATCCCGGGAGTGGACGCTCCGCGTGGGCTTGGAGAGGGCCTGTGCAGGATGTTTCCAAAGGTGCAGGTGCGGGGGACAGTACTGTCTGTCCCTCGCAGTCGGTGCAGTCGCGGGAGGAGAGGAGTGTCGGTGTTGCGTTGGCGCGCGCCCTATCTCCCGCGACCAAATGGGGCCACACCATTGTTGAGTCGCGGTAGGGCCACAGAGGAAGAGGAGATGCGGTGTTGCTAGGTTGCCGTCCTCCCTTTCCTTTGCGGCCACTGGGTGTGTTGGTGGCGGAGCCCAACACCTTCATGCACCGCCAAGGAGGTTGTGGCCTTTGGGCTATCTGCCGGGGTGTCAGGGTTTTCTATGTAGTAGAGCCTTGCTGATTTCAGAATCAATGGGAAGTATTACCCTCTCACAGAAAATCGATGTAAAGTAACAGTACCGAAACTGTTGCGTTTCGTTCGGTGAGTGAGAGTGCCGGAGGCCCTATGCTCTATTCCTTCTCATTCATCCCACTTCTCATCCTATCTCTTTTCCCAACCCAAAGGGGCGGCAACGCACTTGTGACTCCTGTGGAGTTGCTTGTGTCCATGGGCGGCGGTAATTGCTTACCATCAGGCGATCCGCCTGCTCGTTTGCCGCCTATTACCATAAAAAAGGGTAGAATAGCATTCTCTGGCGCCTACAAAATGGCGTTGAAGTATGCGCGGTTTTAGTGGGTATAACGGCCTTGCACTCCAGCCGTCGAGTCCCACATACGTGCGTAAATGCATTTCCACAGCGAAGAAACAAAAAAAAGGTATCTATCTTCGACCATTAAAGAACTATGAAACAGTGGTAGGTGCTGGTCGTAGTTAGGCTACTCTGACAAACAGCTGGGTGACATAAGGCCGCCGGACTGTAATGTTTTTCGTACAGAAACGATCGTGCGATGCACTGCTGCTGCTCGTCATGCATTTTGTGTAGAGAACTTTTGTTAGGAAAAGATCCGACAGGCCAGTTACAGTTAGATACCAACCATTATCTTTAAGAAATCATCTTATTTTTTATTGAAAGAATTTCATCGTATGTGATGATGCTACTTTATTGATCTATAAACATCATAGAGCACATCACCATGCTTTTTAACAGTTCAGTGTAGTCTTTTTCTTCAAACATTTAAAATCAGTACAGAGTACAGAAACAAAGCAATTTGGTAGAGCTCAGTAATTTGAACACCTATGTCTTTTATTTCATGAGCCAAATCCTTAAAAGAATCCTAACATTACTATTGCAATCTAAATTTTAAGCAAGCAGTTTCGCAGACGTTTCACATTTACACAAAACATATGCACCGAAACGCTACGAATGAAGATTTGTACTATGCATTAAGAGCTAAGTACAGTATAAATCTCTGGAACTTGTTCCGACTAACGTAATAGAACTAGTGAGAAAATTTGCCTAAACTAAGACATTAAGAAATGCCTTAAGTTTAATTGTTTTAAATTGACTGACTTTTTGATTCAGCGAGAACCTACTTAGTAGAGATACGAACAGACTGATTGCAGAGAGTACTGGGCTCGAATTCATGGCTTACAGCAACGAATTTTTAAAGTATGTATTAAATTGTTAATTATCGCATGTTAAACGATGAATTTAAACATCGTGAGGATGCCTGTCTGAGAGCTCATCCATATTGTTCTCGAAAGTCTTGTGTTACCTGTACATCCGTACTTGACTAGCGTGGTGGACTATAGTCGTAAGACCAGGACCATGGTAACCTTTTCATAGTGAGAAGAGGTCTGTGCCCAGCCTGCAGCAGGACAGTTTAATACAGGGCCGATGATAATGAAAAGCAAATATTGTTGAAACGTAATTGCTTCTAACTAAAAAGATTTATCAATCTGCGCATTTCTTAAATATCTATTATGATTAATTTATTTCAGTGTTGTCTGCATAAAATCAATTCTCAGTGCAGTCTAATTTTAGTACGTAATCGAATAACATCTTGATCAATAGCTGTGTTGCTATTTAAAAGCATTTAGCAATTATACCAAAGGGCGTAATAAAGAAGCACTTGTGTTTTTTTAAAGACAACTCTCGCACTAGGACTAAATCCTGTGTCGCGGGGGACTTTACAAACATACAACCAACGGACACAATGGACATCCAAACTTGAAACAACAATTTATGGATCACACAAAGTGTTGTCTCGTGTGGGAATCGAACCCACAACACTCGGCGCAGCGTCAAGCGGCGAGGCGACCACTTAAGCCACTACTCAACCGTGCAGTCAATGTTCTACCAAAGTAGTTTATTTTTAATTTAGTTTATCGTCAACATTCAGTAATCCTATTACTTTTGGCTAAAAGCGAGAGCATTCCAACTTAAAGTTAACTTTTCTATTATTTCGTCATCGTCATATCGTCACGCCTTTTATCCCCGAAGGGGTAGGCAGAGGTGCATTTCTACACCCACTTTTCGCCAGATATACTTCAGTCCCACGTAATAAGGGGCGAGCCTACTGCCGTACCGGGCACATTTCCAGACTCCGTGCTGCTACTGAGAATTTCGTGACAGAAAAACCCAATAACACTGCCCGACCCAGGAATCGAACCCGGGACCTCCCGATCCCACGCGCACATTTATGCCGCGAGACCAACGAGGCAGTCGTATAGGGTTTGATTTCGAGTTTTCCGTCTCTACGCAAAGATGGTATTTGCATCGTGTTTTCCCTTAGTCGCCTCTTACGACACCCACGGGAAGATAGGGGGTGGTGACACTTGTATTCTATGCCGTCAACCACACGGTCCTCTAAAAGTTACTAGGAAAGCTTGATACAAACCCTATACCAACCCGTTTGGCCAGCGTGGTATAGTAGGCCAAATCCTCCTTTCAAAAGAGAGGCCTAGTCCAGCAGTGGACTTTTAAAGGCTGATGATGATGAGTGTCATACTATTGATTAGCGTGGATTTTCTTCATCATCGTATCAGTCATAGCAGTGGACGTTGACTGCGGGGACATAGGCCGCCTCCAAGGCTCTCCACATGGACCGATCTTATTCCATGGCGAGCTTTTCTTATAAGGCATGCTGTGGATGAGTTATTACGACGCAAGGCTTACCTCAAAATATAGCGCCTTTAACTCGGACAAACCATCTATAAAATAGTGCATGCAATACCTAGCGTCTTTGCAGCACACAGCATACAAGTTGACAAGGTAAGTTTATTTATGTAGTTTAGCCCGGGGGACCACTTGCTCGTTAAGCAAAGTGGTTGGGATTCGAATCCTAGATTTTGAACTGCAATTTTAATAGTATAAGCTAACTAGGTATTATTTATAGACGACTATTTTATTAAAAAGTATATCAACTACATGTATAAAACAAGTGTATTCAATTGGCCTGCCAATTAACACTGGGCTACGTGTCATTATTTCGAGTATGGGTGTACTTTGTGTCCGTTTATTTAACGTTTGTTAAGTAACCAGCTGCTATTCCTAACAAAAAAAAAATAGCAACACACCAAATCCTTACATCTCATACCTACTATATACCAAGTGCACGAATACATAATTATAATATAAGCGCACATATGACGAAAGTTACCAAACATAAAATAGACGTAGCCAATTAAATTTTAAATTACTGCACGGATGGCGTAGTGGTATAAGCAGACGCCCCAGCATTTAGCCCAAACCTCACAGGGGACAATACTTCTTGCAGCCCACGTAATGATTGACCTAAACCTAGATGTATTTTTTTACATACTTACGCCTTTTTTCCACGAAGGAGTAGGCAGACGTTTAATATTACATCCACATTTCGCAATGTTATGAATTTGATGGTCCGACGTAATAGGGAGCGAGCCTATTGCCGTTACTGGGCACTTTGCCAGACTCCGTGCTGCTATTAACAATTGGACTCTGGGATCAGCAGACGCATACGCTTCCCACTGGACCAGGGAGGCAGTCACTAGATGTATTTTTGTACATTATTTGTATGTCTATAAAGTCTCCAGTGTCACAGTACTTAATCCCAGCGAGGGTGTTCTTTATAAAGAATTGTCTTTTGATATGAATTCGTCAAATATAACGAATTCAAAACTTCAAAATTTCTTTCTTTTTGTGCGGGGGTGAATTTTTTCGTACACAAATTCAAACCCGATCGTTGCAAATGGCGTTCCGCAGTCTCTGCCTACGCCTTCGGGAAACAAGCGTGAGTCATAATAAGGCAGTTTCTTTTACATAGGCCAACAAAGATTTATAATAATACTGTTACATAATAAGACTTTTTACTCACTGATGTGTTAAGTGAATGTGCTATAGTCAAAGTCAAAATTATACTCCTGCTGGTTATAACATTTAGGTGTAGTAGAGGATGTTAGAGGAGATTTATTTCATAGGTATGAAGCCCGCAGCCACGTCCACACATTTTTTAAATTTATCTGCTTTTGCCCGATCCCTTGGGAATTTCGGGAAATCCCTCCTCAATGGACTCCTCCGGTCTCCATGGAACATACCTGCCAAATTTCAGCTTCTTGCGCCTAAACATTTTTGCTGTTACTTGTCTGTCAGTCAATCAGTAATGCAAGAATTTTATTTAAACAAATTCATTATACATAGAGTCGCTTTTACTATATATTTACAGATTACTAACTGAGTAACTGAGTGAAACAGAACTTTATATTTTTTTGCGATGGTATTTGATTGTCTCCTCAGTGACTGGTCCACTAGTGTGATAATGCTCTTCACACGAGGAAAAATATTTTAGGCGTCTTTTGTCACAATACAATAGAAGCTGAAGGTTGTTGCGAATCTTTACAAATACGACCACGCATATGTTATGTATATTTATTTTATTTATTTATAGTCTCACTCCTGTATCCCCGAAGGGGTAGGCATGGGTGTAAATATTACACCCACATTTCACCATGAATTTTGAGGTCACCAGACTCCGTGCTGCTACTGAGTATTCGGAAAAACCCAGTAACACTTCTACCCGACCCGGGAATCGAACCCGGGACCTCCGATCAGCAGTCGCATACGCTATCCACTGGACCACGGAGGCAGTATTTATGTATTAATCAACAAATAGAAGTACTAAATAAGTTTTAATCCTATTAAGTGGTTTTATGTGACAATTTTACTGACTGCACGGTTGGCGTAGTGGTTTAAGCGGCCACCTCACCGCTTGACACTGCGCCGAGTGTTGTGGGTTCGATCCCCACACGAGGCAACACTTTGTGTAATTCACAAATTGTTGTTTCGAGTCTGGGTGTTCATTGTGTCCGTTAGTTGCATGTTTGTAAAGTCCCCCGCGACACAGGATTTAGTCCTAATGCGGGCGTTGTCTTTAAAAAAAAAAAAAAAAAAAAAAATTGTTTTAGCATTTTTGTAGACCTAAACATAGACATCATTTTAACAACTTCGTGGTTCTATTCAAGACTTTCGCCTTTTTGCTTGACCATAGAACGACTGCTGTCTGACCAAAGCAACCCAAAGGGACACAGAAATTACATAACTTAGAGTCACCATAACAACCATACGGTCATGAATTTCAGAGATCTTCATGGTACGCGGCCTTAATGTGTTCGTTGAGGCTCGAGGCAAAGGAAACTAATCAATTGAATACGCAAATAAATTTGGAGTTTCTGATACGCATTATAGTTTTGAATCCGTAAGCCTGCGTATGCCAGTATGTCGGTATCTTGAATTTGTCAACCTGGATATATCCAATAACCAAGGTTAAAATATGCCGTTTTTGTACCACAATATTGTTTCATCATCATCAGCCCTTTACGCTGTCCCACTGCTGGCCACGGCCCTCTTCTTATTAAGAGAAGGGTAAGGCCATAGTCCACCACGCTAGCCAAGTGCGGATTGGCAGACTCCACATGTCTTACGAGAACATTATGGAGAACTCTCAGACATGCAGGTTTCCTCTTGATGTTTTCTTTCACCGATAAGCAAGCGATAATTAAGAATTTAATACGCACTGAACTTCGAAAAGTCATTGGTGCGTGCCGTGGATTCGAACCCACGTATCCGACCGACCACCGACCGACCGATCGACCATCTGCGTAGCAGTCTGTTGGTCTCTCCACTCGGCTATCGCTGCCTTAGGATTGTTTATACTTGTTATAAAATGAAGTCCTTTGCTCGTCCTGCCTGTGTGAACGCGATTAACTCAAAAACTGCTCAATGGATTTTTGCACGGTTTTCACCAAAGGATAGTGTGATTTCCGAGGGAAGTTTATGTGTATGGTGCACATGGTCTAAGCTGTCACAAAGTCTAGTCACATATAAATATACAGACCAGACTATATCTGGTTTGTGTAGCTTGCTAACAATAATATTTAATGCGATAACATACGGACAATAGACTCAAATGTTATAATACTTTTATCTGTTATGTTTCGTTCCTTATTCCTTTTAAGTTTATATTTATGAAATCACATTCTATTGTCAACGTTGTTGGCTTCACAACAAAAACTTGTGCCATAAATGTATTGAGTTTTATTTTGCAATAGACTAGTGTTATTGAGGATGAGATATGATTTCGTGTATACCAACTGTTAAAATAAAAGTTAAGTATGTTAATATTACAAAATATTGTTTTGCCTAGACATATATTAAATGTTTTTTATTGAATTAATATTTATTTATTTGTTTATTGGTGTTAATTATTTGACTTATTAAATAAAGCTAATTGTAGTTGGCGTGAAACTGCCTAGAATTGAGAGAAATGGCAAATTCTCGTACAAGGTCGTTGAGCCAACGGAGTAAGTGGGTAAGAGCAGGACTGTGCATAGTGGTTTGCCTAGAAGGGAAACGAGTCGAGAAACTAAAGCTCTTATATGAAAAATTAGTTGAGCCAGCGGTTTTATCCACGTTGTTTTAGGTTACCACTCCACACCTGTGGCTCAGAGTGTGATAACTTCTAACCTGCCTGGCTAAATGAGCTATCTAGAACAAAAATAATTGTTCAAATCTAACTAGTCGTTTCTGAAATCCGCATTCGACCAAACAAACAAACACTTCAGCTTTATAACATTAGCACAGAGCAAAATTTATAATTATTTTTTTGAACTAATTACCCATTTTATCAAACACCTAAAAATATACGTCACAAGATCCTTCTCGAAACTTTTCATCCTTAAGATTAAAACATACATCAGCTCACGATAAATCTTAGCATTGAATAGCGGCACTGAAAAGAAAACATTATACTTAGGCTATTGTACGCCGGTTGACACTGGGACAATGGCTGCCGATCATCAACATAAGCTGCATAGCCTGTTTTTTATCCAGAAATGATGCTGGACTAAAAATCTTATTTAAAGATGACTAGAACAGTATTGTTGTAGGTTTCGTGTTTGAAACGTTTAAGCAGAGTTTTGGATGTAATGGATTTTTTTCTAGAGCTGTATATTGGTATTTTCATTTTAATTTTCCTGTGAGTGTATGGCCTACTCTGGTGACGAGGGTGATCCGATGGCCTCCAAAATGGCATAATAATTTTTGTATTTAAAAATATATATTTATGGAGATAACGATAGCCTAGTAAAATTAGCAAAATCGAAAACTCTTGGCTTCAAACCTCAACTGACACCATTTATATTTTAGAATCACGCGCTTATTTAAATAAGTTATCGCTTGCGGTAGAACGGTAGAGTTAAAATATCTTAAAGAAAACTGCGTGTCTGAGTGTTTTCCGTTGTGTTCTCGAAAGCCATGTGAGGTCTGCCAACCTGCACTAGGCTGGTGTGTGGTGGGCAGCTTCTTATTGTGAATAGGGATCGTGGCCAGCAGTAGGCCAGGTATACAGGGTAGCTATAATAATATTATTGCATAATAATATCTTATTAAACTTTGTTTCTGAATTTAGATGCCAATAGCTCGTAGTTATCAATTTTTACCCAATAATTTATCAATGAGACTTCCAACCGCCATTAACTGAAAAACAAAGCAATCAAAACGTAATTTATTCCAGAAAAACAATTCGACACCTAAATACATTTCTTAAGGAACTTCCTACGTCTATTAGAGAGGTTAAATCACTAGTCCGCCCCTTTCCATTAAGCTTATCTGATATCAGGACTTGCCATGTAATCACCTCAAAACGTGGCGTGATTGTTTCCAAAGGTCGACGACTTTTAACGGTATAACTACGAATCAAGAACGCGGGACCGTACTTGGAAATAAATTAGGGAATAAAAATATCATAATAAAAAATAAAATCATATATAATCCTTACGTAGGTACTATAAAACAAAGTTTTTTGCCGCGTCTGAATTTGTTTGCAATGAACTCAAAAACTACTGAGTGGCCTTTCATGCGGATTTCACCAGTGAGGGTGTTATTAATGAGGTAGATTAAGCTTCACAATAAAATAATTAGACATAAGACGCGAGCGGGGTAACCGACAAAGCCAGAAGGTGTAGGCTCTTTAATATGTACCTATTTTAATAAACAATAATTTACTTTTTCTATTGTATTTATATAACAATGCTCAGGGATTTTATTTCTTTGATTGTCAGGAATAACTGAACCAGTATTCGTGACGCATATTGAAGACTTTGTTCACTCCTAGTTTAGCCTACAAACGTTGCCAACAAAGTGGATAGAAAAAGATTATAATAATTGTCTCAAATATGATAAGACTCTTGAAAATGTGTCGAAACGGAGTTTTTTCTTGGGAGATTATAACTCTCGAATATGTTTCCATTTAATTTATTCTAATTGGCCACGACGCCATACTCGTAGCTTAGCGGGAATGTAAGGACTTGGGTTTTATTCCCACAAAATTTAAACGTATGTGTGCGTGAACATGGATGCCTGTCTTGGTCTGGGTGTTTCTATGTTTAATATAATATGTATGCATTTTCATACATGTGTATATATAAACTAAATACAAATTTTGCATAGTTTAGGACCGTAAAGAAGAAATATTAGCAATGCCTATGCTAAAGATTTTATTAAAGTACATGACTACTTTATTCCGCTTGCTGTGATCACAATTTAAAAAGAAAATCTTCCACAAGGTCACTGGAGAGAGGCGCCAAGACCCGCTAAATAAGGCCCGCTAAAATGTCTCCATATTACACATGTAATATGAAAGAGGATGTTTCCAAGCTTGTGTTGACTATTCAGACACGTTGAATAGGCATTTGCCATGCGCTGAAGTACTCCCAATATAACTTCCACGCACAATGAAGATTATTAGATTTGACGTACGCCTTATTTCTTTGCGATATACATATAACATGTAAAAGTAAATACGGAGACGAAAAAATACGCCGCACGCTCTTCCTTGTGTATTTCTTTTTACAAGCTTGTTAAAATGTTCTCAGAGGTCCCTTGTCACGTAATTTTGTACTGCAGAGTTGGTTGTAATGTGAATGTGTACTATGAGAGCTACCTGTGCACTTCGACTAGTTCACTGACTTTGCTCATCAAGCATTACTGTCGAGGCAAGAGTCGTATCGCAGTCTATTACTATGTGATTTTTATAAGCTATTTTCAAAGATTTCAAAAACTTTGGGAAATAATGTCCATTCTTTCAGCTAATAGGTATACTATAATTTATCTTATACAGATCAATGATTTTATCTACAGGGCCATGCGAATCGCGGTTAGTAAACTGTACTGCGATGCCCTGATTAACCCTATGTAGGTTAACACAGGCACCTATAATTAATTGAAAGTCTCAGTACACATATAATCCTAACACATTGACGATGTGATAAAGTTTTATGGTTTTAATATTTTTTTCTTTTGATAAATCCTGTTCTGTCGAATGGCTCGACTGCATGCGATGCGTAAAATTATGTTTGCTTTCTCGTGTTTATTGCTACAACAAATAGATGGAATAGTATTTATAATTCACTTCTACCCTATTTGAATATAATTATTATGTATGAGTTTTGACTAATAGTGTGGTATTAACGTTCTATTAACCCCTTGTTTTGTATGGGGGATAAGTTTTTATAAATTGCCTGATGAGTGATTTGAGTGAATGAATTCACAGAGATACTCATCACCATAATTTTAGCCGAAAGACATACATGTCGAACGTAGGCCTCCTCAGAGGTTTTTTATACAGATTAATTTTGAGCCACCTCACTCATCTAACCTGAATCGCGATCCTAGCAAGAGCATCATCATCATCATCGTCTTAGTGTTGTCCCACTTGCATTCAAGACTAACACGCATTGTAGCCCGGGGTTTGCTTACTTGTCTAGATATTACAGAATATTAGCTTTTGTGACTGCTGTCTGACCCCCGGGGGTCAGACAGCAGTCACAAAAGCTAATAATCCTCTTGGATAGCGACATTCCATGGCTAAAACCAGTATCAATTTACTTTAGGGTACTGACTCACCATAACGACTAGCAAAGATCTAACACTCTAGTTTAACTATTTAATACGCACTTTACTTCGAAAAGTAAGTTTGGCGGTGGTATTTATTTCTTAAATAAGTTAATTTTGCGCGATTAAGACTCGATAAAAAAATATCGTATCATGTCGTGGTGTTTGTGACCACAAACACTACGACATAATAATATGATATTTTTTCGTCTAAATCGGCTCTTCCAGTTTCTATGAAATCATTTGTGTATATTTTTGTCAGAGGAAACTTTTCAAATAAAATCTTAAAGGCATTAAACTTTTAAAATTAACCTCTACCCGCTTAAATCTACGAGCTAGTGTATTCTTTGTAATTAAATTTCTTTCAGAAAGCCCAGACTTGTTGGATAGTTGTTTAGTTTGCATCTAGCTGGCCAGGCCAGTAATTATAGTAAAAACTTCGCTGCAAGTTGAAAGAAAACAATGCTAGAGAAACAATGTCGACTATAAAACAAGACGTTCAAGTAGTTCTGTTAGGCTTTAAGTATATCTGTATGTGATTATATTATTTGGTATGTCTGACTTCAGGGGCCCAAATCTCCTAAATAAATATAGTTTCGATATAATGTCAGTGTTTTACTTACGTCACAAAAAGCTTATTCTTCTAAATTATCTGATAATTGAACAAACTTGTAAATCCTAACGATATAACGGTTGCATCTAAGACATACGTCGTAAAATTTTTCTTTACCCGTATCACTAGTCTTTATAAATTTAAATTTGAACGGGAATTGAACCCATGATCTTTAACGTGGCAGTCACTTACACACCTGCTACGCCACCAGGTCGTCAACATGGTCGTCACAGATAGATAGATTTGTATGTACAGATAGAGAGATATACTTATAGTACCAAATACTTGGCATCTATGTCCTCTGAAGGAAGCACGTCTCAGTGACATACACGATTGATGTAGTACATACCATTGCTTAAAACGAATCACTTTTAGGAAGTTTCGAAAAGTTTAGCTATTGTTCTTAACACATATACTGAACACGGCGATAGACGTTCAAACGCTCCAATGCGCTCCTGTAGAGCGGAGGAATTAATGATTATTTGAGGAACATTGTTGACACAGTTTGTATGTCGCAGATGAACAAAGGATTATTTCTGTGAGTCTATGACGTTTGACATTATACTTGCTATCTACGCGTTGTATGTATATACAGGGTGCTTGGCGAATGGACCGTCACAATTTTTTGGGGGAGGGTATATCCAAGTTCGGGCTGGGCGACAGCATGGGACCCTTTCTTTCCGGCTAGTGCATGTATTGTCGGGGCATGGTTGCTTCGGCAAGTACCTGCACACCGTCGCTGGGAGGGAATTGAGTCCCGCCTGTCACCACTGCGATTGCAGCGAGGACGCAGCTCAGCACATGCTCGAGCTGTGTCCCGCCTGGGCGGTGCAGCGACGTGATCTCGTCACTGTTGTCGGAGATGAACTCTCGCTGACAGCCGTGGTCCGAGCCATGGTAGAAAGTGAGGGTAAGTGGGCTGCGGTCGCATCCTTCTGCGAGGACGTGAAGACAACAGCCTGGCGGATCCGATCCGTCGCCGGCGGACTGGCAGGCGGAGGCGCGCATTTGCGCGCCTGATACCACCGTAGCTAAGGCTGCGGGTGAGAGAACGGGGACTCTCTCACCGGCCAATGGAGCCCATGAGGATGGCGTCGCCCTACAATTAGGGCTTCGTATTAATGAAAGTGCTCGGTTCTTACTTCGAGCGAGTATGGCTGGGTGGGTTGCCGAAGAGTGCGAAAGTTTTCCGGGGATCCACCCATAAAGCGATGAGGAGGCACTCTGTGAGGTTTTAGTCGGTATGCCAAAAACAGCCGGGGGAGCCCGACATAACCCCACATTCTCCCCGTGAATGACGGGGTATGCGTAACGCATTTCCTCACGTAAAAAAAAGGGTATATCCAAGTTTTCACCCAAAGAAACCAGGTCCTAAGTGTACCTGTACTCGAGATACGATATTTTTATAATTTATTCAATTTTTTCTGAATTATCTAACTATATATCTTTTTAGTTTGTAGTCATATTTGCACTAGATAACTTTTATTGGATTCCCTAATGTATTATTATTCTTACAAAAACATAAATTGTTGGGAATAAATGCAAAAACAGTAATTGTCGAGCTTCAAAACTCTTAAAAATTAAGTAATGAGTACAAATATGAAATTCTAAATGAATTATAAAAAAAAAAAACTAAAAGCTCATTTGAACTTCGATTACTTTAAAAAACATCTGGTACAAATATGAATATGGTTACAAATTTAGTTCGAACTGGCTTCCTCCGTTGCGAATGCATGCACGTTATCTTTTTCTGATTTCGACAGTAGTCGTCCTTAACCGCATTTCTTCTTTTTTATTTGAAAAGCACTATTTATTCTTTCTACTTACATTTCCCTTGTAGGTACTTCGGTTGCGTATACTTTTGTTTAGCGCATCCCTACACATAAGAATCCAGGGATGTCAGGTCTGGTGACCGTGCAGGCCAAGGAATTTACTTTCAGCTTCATGCGTTAATAGTTTTGGTTGTGTTTTATCAGTCAGCCAGAAACGCAAGATTTGTTAAGGTACATGCAGGTTTGCTAATTATATTAATTAAATATAATTTTCGTATTCGCTTATAAATTTATAGCGTAGTTGCAAATATTTTTACTAACGCGAATGTTTGTATGGCTGTATGTTTGTTCCTCTTTCCCGCGAAACTGCACAGTGAGTTTTGATAAAATTTTATAGAATACTTTCGTTTAATCCTGTAGACAGCTACATAATTAGAATGCCTCTAATTATGTAGCTGTCTACAGAAACTAGATAAGCTTGTAGAATAAGACTATGCAGTCTAATTCCACAAGCTTATCTATCCGGAATAGCATCTTAACGCATACAAATTACAATTGGGAAGCAAGTACCATTAATATGTAACCGAAACCATCAAAACTTCGCATGGGACTTATTGCAAGTCAAAACATTGCAAAACAACATAAATTATTACACCCTCATATCACCAAGTTCACGTGAACCCCACTGAAGAAGTGCTTGGCTTGAACGTTCAAGTTATCTTTGATAGGGACAGTGCTGTCTGTTGCGTGTTAGTGTCATGTTCAAGCTTCGTTTATGTAGCCACCTATTTTACTTAACTGATGTTATATCTATACAAATTGTAATATCTCCCCCCTAATAAATAATAGACCCCTCCCCGGTTGACCTGCGTGATTGTATGAACGCGATGAACTCAAAACTACCAAATGGTTTTGGACGCTTGTCTCCTGAAATCGCTGATTCCTGGGAAAGGTTTAATTGTATGATACTAGTTTCTATGAATATCTATGAAATTGATTCCAACCACGACCGCAGGCAATTCTACAGTAAAAAAACGCTAGCCAGTTCCAGAGAGGAGCACGTTCAAACAGGCTATAGCTATACTGTATATTATACATACATGTATATTGTCAGGACAATATGTTTTATCGTCTCTTCCTTGAGATTCTACCGAATACTCCTTTGTATGTAGTTCACTTGACATAAAACTACATTACTCTGTGATGAATAAATACATGTTTTACAAGCATTCGTTTATACCGCTGATACACCTGAGCATTCACTTGTAACAGAAGCAGAAGAGCAAGCATTCGCCGTTTTCTGTTTTGTCGAACCGAAAATTTTCACGATCGCGAACACTTTAAATTCAAATAGTTCGAAGAATATAGAAAAAATATAGAAATCGCACTACAACAGCAGTTTTACCCAAAATGTTTACTTCAATTTTACTTATGAATTATTTCTAGAGTAAGAGTAAGATACATAAACAAATGACGTTTCTAAATAATAAAATGCAGATTTTAATTTGAACAGGTTTAATAAATCACACAAGTGTCTGTTCCTATGTTCAAATGTATTTATCGATATCGAGAGTTCATCAATATTCTATTGAAATAATGGGGTACTGAAGCGCAACTATTTTTGAGCGCAACTAAAAAAGCGCAACTACTTTATTCCACAAAGTGCAACCACGTCGAAAAATAGTGAAGGGGCATATAGATTCACTATCGATAGGAGATAAGATAGATTTTTAAATCATCTGCCCATTTTTATCGTTTTCAAAAGTACCAGGATAACAGAAATGAACAGAGGTTAGAAGTGTTTATAGAATGTGGTAACAAAGTTATAAATCAGTAAAATGTTTCGAAAAGTACCAGGGTAACATAAATGAACAGAAGTTAGTAGCCTAATAAAAAACCTGGTTTTTTAGGGTCATGAATCAAATATAAGGCATGGTATAGGTAAAACTCAGGCGCACAGCAACAGCTCTGCCCTGTGGTCACTGCTCCCCGCACCGCACCCTGCTCTCCGCTGCATTGTATTATTTTTATATTCATCAAATGTCATAAAGTAAACTAAAATGTCCTGTTTTATCAACTATCAATATTTTCTGTTTGTTATTAACCAGCACTATTACACCTTGATATTTAGTTGCGCTTTGTGGAATAAAGTAGTTGCGCTTTTTTAGTTGCGCTCAAAAATAGTTTCTGAGTAAACCAAATTTAAGGATCTATTGCAAACATTACCGATATTTTATCGATATTTGTGCTGAGTAAGCCCTTCACTAGTCGAGTTAACATTTGTGACAAACTACGAAGATTCTTCCCTAGATTAAAATCATAAGTCAAAGTGAAGTAAATATACAGGGTTTTACCGCCATTGTAGCGCGAATTCTATGTTGTATCTATATCCTAAGGCTCGCCCGAATGTTCGTGAGAATGCTCGCTAAAACACCCTCATTTGTTTTGTAACATTCGCGAGAATGCTCATTACAGGTGACTAAGAAGCAGAAACCAATCCAATATACCGCAGATATCGCTCTCATAACTACAAAACATATGGCAAATCACAGGTGTGTTTCCTCCCGCTAATCTAAGTCATACATACATACATAGACTTACGCCTGTTTCCCGGGTGGGTAGGCAGAGACTACGGAACGCTTTTAACAACGGTCCTGACATACCTCTCTTGCTTCATTCACTCCCATCAAGTTTCTCATGCATGCTCTTCTGTTTAGGGTACTTCTGATCTGTCCGTTTTTTAGGATGTCTCAAATCTGGTCAGAGAACGTCCGCCTAGGTCTTCTCCTTCGTCCTGTCCCATTCACACTTGCCTTATATATCTTCTTTGTCAGTCTTTTGTCATCCATCCTCTCCATGTGTCCAAACCATCTTAACATGCCTTTCTCGATGCTTGTCACTACATCTTCTTTTACCCCACACGACTCTCGTATCACACAACTCTTTACTCTGTCGGTCAAAGACACATCACACATACTTCTCAGTGCTCTCATTTCTAAAGCATTTATTCTACTTTCAAGTCTTTTCTGCCATACCCAACTTTCACTACCATACATAAGGGTATTCACTAACACGCCTCTATGCACAGCCAAACGTGCCTTTTTGGACACATTTTGACTGTTCATAAACGCCTTCAGAGCTCCATTCACACAATTACCTGCATTAACTCTTTTTTCAATATCTTCTTCATTCTTACCATCTCTTGTAAACAACGTACCTAAGTAAACAAACTCATTCACTTGTTCCACTCGCTGTCCATCGATCAAAACATTACAAGCCGTAACGCATTCCTCCTTTTCAAAAACCATAACTTTAGTTTTACTTACATTCACTTTCATTCCTTTCCTCTCTAACGCACCATGCATGATTGTTACCATCTCCTGCAACTCCTCCGCTGAAGATGCAAGTATTACCTGAACATCAGCATAAAGGAGGCATTTGACGGATAACCCATTCATCCTTAATCCGCAGTCACTATGTTTTAAATCTTGCAAACAACTGTCCATGAAGAGGTTAAACAGCCACGGCGACGCTACACATCCCTGTCTTACACATTTCTCGATGGTAAACCAGTCAGTGTATGCCCCGTTTATCCTCACACAAGCTCTAGAATCCTCATAAAGGGATTTCAGAGCTCGAATGAGGCTGCTGTTCACCCCATTCATTGACAACACCGACCACATTTCATTCCTCACTACTTTATCGTAAGCCTTTTCCAAATCCACGAATGCGCACTAGACCTTTTGAGCTTTGACCAAAAACTTTTCGGCTATGCTTCGCAAGGAAAAAACCTGATCCGTACAGCCCATACCCATTCGAAATCCCGCTTGTACATCCCATATTTTCGTATCGGAATATGTATATTTCTCCGGAAATCGTCAGATAATCTGCTTTCAATTTCAAGTTTCTTTTCCTCTTTTTTCTTTTTAACCATTTCTTTAACTATTCTTTTTGATATAACAAACTCCTTTCTTGCTTCATCTATGTCCTCGCTCGTTGCTTTTCCCATTCTTTCATTTGCTCTGACAGCCAACCAATCTAACCAAGCTTTCTTCTTCTCTGACACTACTGATTGTACATCCTTGTCCCACCACGTATTCTTAACCTTTTGTATTTTCCTTCTCTTGAACACCAAATACTTCAGACGCTACACATACATCCTCTCTTTTAAAGGACTGCCACAATTCATCCATATTATCTATGCCATCAAACCTCTCAAACCTTGCTATCAACCTCGTTTATACTCATCTTTAACATTTTTCTCTTGTAGATTTTCTACTTTTATTCTTTCCAAGACTCTATTTTCATTATGCTCTCGGTGTCGCCATCCTTTAAAGAGCCCACTTATCCGGCTCAACACCAAAAAGTGGTCAGTGCGGATGCCGATCCGTCGATACACCCTTGTATCCAACACATTCTTGCTCAATCGTTCATCTACTATTACAAAATCAATCATACTTCTCCTAACATTTTTCGCCTCAAGCGTATACATATGTATCCTTTTGTGATCAAACATGGTGTTTGTCACACAAAGGCTCCACTCCAAACGAATCTCAAGCACTGCTTTTCCATTGTCATTCATACTTTCATCACCGAATGCACCTAACACCTTTTCAAATCCATCTCGTTTTACTCTCACCCATCCATTGAAATCCCCTAACAAGATCAATCTTTCGTTATCCTTACATTTCCTCAAAATATCTCTTAAACTCTCCCAAAACTCTTGCCTTTCGTCTTGCTCTTGCTTTGACATACCCGTAACTATATTGACCGGGGCGTACACCCTAATAATAAAGACACGAGTAAGTGCTACTTGCATTCTCATCCATAGTAGCCTAGCATTTACACATTCAAACTCTTTTACACACTCATTCATTCGCGCAGATAGTATGACACCAACTCCCTTGCAGGCTCTGGTGGTACTATCTACCCCAGACCAATACGCCGTATATGCGCCATGCTGGGTGGTGTCACACTCTTTCCTTTTTTTTCATTCACACAAAGAACATCAATCTTTCTATCATCCATCATTTGACATACTTCATCCAATTTGCCGTCCATCCCTCCTACTTGAACTTTGCAAACCGGCTTTCCGTAGGCCACTTTTCAGCCTCGCGGGGAACGAGACGTGACGGGTTGCGAACCGCGTCACCGCCGTATGAAGAAGTAGATTTTGTTCCCATAGCGTTCCCACGAGATGTAGGGATCTAGACTGTCCACCTCTGCAGAGCCCTTTACGGGGGTAAGGCGGAATATCAGCTGTGCCCTGTGACCACCAACACAGGCACCCTCCGTTTACGATCAGCTTGCCCTCTGGCCACGAATCCCTCGGCACGGGTCGGTTCACACCTTAGATCGGGATTTTGTGTCAGGTATGCTCCCTAGAAGTTGGTTTAATTTCGGAGTTTTCCTTCTCCTAGAAAGGTTGCCAACCAAGGCTAACGAGGCCCATCTCCCCGAACGTTTGGTTTAATTTCGGAGTTTTCCTTCTCCTAGACAGGTTGCCAACCAAGACTAACGAGGCCGATCCCCCCGAACGTTTGGTTTAATTTCGGAGATTTCCTTCTCCTAGACAGGTTGCCAACCAAAGCCAACGAGGCCCATCTCCCCGAATAAGTCAATACACAAATAGTGTCGTAAATGCTCAAGTGTATCACGCCTTTAAGCTAACGATGCTTGTGCGACGGTAGCGCATTTCTATGACTCATTATAAATTCCTTTTTCGTAGTTAATAAAATGCCTACAGATTAGTAGGCATTATATGATACTTGAATAATTTTGATATGAATACATACATACATTAATTTCTTAAAATCTTTATGTTTGTAATTTCTTGTGTGTATATGTGTGTGTCATTAATGCCAAAAGAGTGGTATTATGTGCATTCGTTATGGTGCTCTGATGCAGACGCATTAGAGCACCATAACGAATGCATAGATTATGATATTATTTATATTTGAAAGCTGACATATTTTGGAAATGGTTCTTAGCTACAATACCTGAAGATGTAATATGAGGTAGAGTGCCACTTCATTTCTTAAGCATTGTAATTCAATCTTGCAAGCTAAAAATATTAACTATAACCTCCAAATACATACTTTAACATGAAAATAACCACCACCTTTTTCTACCAGATTGCTCGTAACAAAGCTTGGTTTGCTACAATCCACATTATTACAAACTGCAGACAAGCACGCTAGTACACCGGAACTTGTTAGCGCTTCGTAGAAACTGTTTGTTCGCCGTACAGTTCGACACAAAGCTGTGTCCGTAATAATACAGCGAATTCAGGCATCAACGGAAAACTAGAATAAATTAAATTTGCCATAACTTGTACGAGTAAAATGTGTAATCACGGATGGTGAAAATGTAGCTGGATGCATTTTGGAGTGCTTTTGTTTGTTGGACTTACAAAACTATAGGAATACAATCAAGAGTTTGAAATAAGCGATTTCTATCAAGCTTTACGGGCACGTTAATCCCTCGATTCCAGCTATCATGCAGGTCTTTGACAGTTTTAATATGGGGAGTCAGTACCTTTGAATATATTGTCACTCGACGAAGCTATGGATTTATGGAATATTGCAACCCCTTTGGGCAACAGAGGCAGATGCTCTGTGTAAAGCGTGTGCTATGGGCAACGACTGAGCTCAGTCGTTGCCCATCGCTCCTGAGGATGCGTCGTGTAGAGGCGAAACACGTGTCAAAGAATAGTCGGCGCATACAGCGGAATACTGCAAGTCAGGTATTTTCCTGGAACCCATACCATTCCTACATCCCTTATCCGTTTAGAGGAGTTCGGTATTGTCAACCATTTTCTATTGCAATAGTTGGGGTAGTCAATCCGAGGGTGCGTGGTGGGTTCCTCTTTCCTTCCATTAGGTTACAATGGAGTTCCGCCAAGTAACGCCTGATTCAATCAACTATAAGCTAAATTATGTGAAATCTGATTAAACTAGAAAGTGGACCCTGGAATTCAAGGCGAAAGTCTTGGATGCAAGCGGGATAAGACGATGATGATGATGCAATTTCTAGAGTATCTTAAAGTGCATCTCATAATAAGGTTTACCTAAAATGGTGGAAGAAAATAATAATAAGATTGAATGTTTTTTTTTGTATTTTTTTTAATTCCTTAATCAGGAATTAATCTAGTTAAGAATTACATCTTCCAAAGCAAACCCCTACTGCTGATGATTATAAATTAATCAAGTAGCATTTTTTTTTTGAAGACGGATTGACAAGTAGACTCTGGAATCGTGGCATATATTTTCAAAATGGCAACCAATTTGGTTTAGCGTCGTAAACTTTAGATGGGAGATAACTCTACGGGCAAATTTGATAGGGGCTTAATTAGAACACCAATATAAAGTTCACCTCTTTTAGAGATGTTTTTGCCAGGGTTTTCACGTGTTGGGAGTACTAGTGTAAAGCTTGATCCAAATTTCTGGGGTCTTACCTCTTGTCCGTCAGCCGCCATCTTGAAAAGAGTGCAGGTGCTGATAGTTTTTCTTGATTATCTGGTAAAGTCTTGGCCACATAAGGAATATGTGTTAGAGCTTTTTGTTGCAAATTAAAGTTTCTACAACTTTGGTCCTGAAATTTTTGTCATATAATTAAAAATAAAATGTTACGTTTACGTGTTTTCAATATCCCAGTCTTTGAAAAGAGCCAGTATTTGGCAAAAGGTCTAATTAAGGGCTGGTATTATAATTTTGATAAAGAACTTTGAAGAAAATTCGCCCTTTTGTCGATAATTCATCATTTTTCTCAATGAATTTTGATGTCGCCAATAATTTTTCGGCAGGTGTCACCAGAGAATTTAGGCACCGCAGAACAAATTGCAGTATCCTCTGGCTGGGAAGAATATCAACTTCAAGTGCCCAGAGATAAGAGGTTGTCTTTTTTAACCCCAGTTTTTAGGGTCGTTGTAATGAGTGAAAATTAGACCTTATGATACTACTACAATGAGAGTCTCAAATTGGAAGACTGGTTCTTGTTTCGGAAAAAGAAAATTCGAATTCACTGTTATCTTAATATATAAAATCCTTGCGCTACTGACTGACTGTCAGACACGCTACAGCCGAAAATATTGGGCACAGAAAGCTGAAATTTGGCATGTATGTTCCTTGGGGACCGTAGGGGTACACTAAGAAGGTATTTCCCGAAATTCTCACGGGATCGGTCAAAACGGGTAAATTCAAAAAAAAGGCAGGCGTAGCTGCTGGCGTCCTCTAGTTTTATTATAAGCGACGATAAAATTACAAGATATTGAAAAGAAAATTTGTTGCAAATTTCATTTGATTTTCATTTGTAACTTTGATATTTCTCATTTTACAACTAAATGCTGCAGAACTAAAGTTATAGAAAAGTACATAGGCATTGCAATATGCTTTAATTTTTTTCGGTACGACTTATAGGCCAGATAAACTAGAAAACTCACTTGTACCACTGTTTTCAAGATGGAGGCCGCAGGACAAGGGCTGCGAGCCTGCGACCCCACAAATTTGGATTTAATACTAGCCACTTGTGGCATATATCTATCTATCTATATCGTAACGCCTGTCTTCCATTGGGGTAGGCGGAGACTATGGACTATTTTGACACCTATAAAATAAAATTGCGTCCTCTGACTAATGCACAAATACACTAAGCCGAAAAAAAGTAACATTTCAATGGACGAATTGTCATACGTCAACGTCATTACTATAATACATCTCGTATTGGCGAGAATGACGTTAATTCGCATTGCTGAAACCATCTTCTTTGACAACAGGAAGAAGAAGTCTTCAACATAATTGTATAAATCTGCCTACATTATTTAATTACCACGCTATATTATTGTTTTACTTATTCTATAAATCGTCTCACACTGAAAGATTCGTTAACTTATGTTTTTAAGCATAGTTTTGTTATAGCGTATTTTGCAAGTCAATCTTTGTTATCAAAACTTGTTTGCTCATAACATTAGACCACAGAGATTTTTAGTTCAATATACTGGAAAATTTCAGGCATTTAGCAATTTGTTTAATCAATTTGTATTACTTTAATGAATTAATTAATACAAAATAAAGTTCGACTACTAAAATCCAACTTCAAATAGAGTCTAATTAATTAAAAGAAAGCTGAGAGAAATTGTTGAAATAAAATATATGTTGGCTCTAGATTTTACTCTACTTTCTGACAGTTCAGACACAATGTGGACAAGCAGTTGGGTCTCGTGGAACGCAGACACAGTTTGGATGATAAAGTTTTATTTTAGATACCGAAGTTATCCTCGTCCCAAATTCACTTCAGAATAGAATTTTAGTTTAATATTCTCACTTTACTTTCACTTATTACTTCACTACGAACACAGTTTCTCATGAATGCACTTTAGAATGAATGGTTACTACCAGCCGATTTTAATATTCTATCTATCCATTGATCTGGAGATTTGAGAAACATATTTGACATAAGCTCTAATACTAAATATGTCAAATATGAATTTTTAATCCTCAAATTGATGGATAGATCAAATATTGTAACCAGCCGTAAATGACCCTCCTGTTTACGAAGTTTACAAATCGTAACATAGTTTAACGCAAACTACAGCCGTATAACGATAGGTAACCACGAAGTTCCTAATTTCTCATAAGAGTAACTTTAATGTATTTATCACTTATGTAGCTACATTGTCGTATTGGGTAGATACCTGTAAAGGCAATTGTATGTTGATATTTATAAATAAATAAAATAAAATAAATAAAAAAATAAATGTAAAATATCACTTTGAATCATCACAGACAATGAGCCTTAAGGTGACGAGCCCTACAAGTCCAGAATCGTGAACACTAAACAACAACGTCATATGTTACCCGCTTTGCCGAAGGCCCAATTTTTCCAAATTAATAACATAACATAACATATCTTCACGCCTTTTATCCCCGAAGGGGTAGGCAGAGGTGTATTACACACCCACACTTCGACAGATATGTTTCGGTCCCAATGTAATAGGGGGCGAGCCTATTGCCATCTACCGGGCACATTATTTAGCGAGCGATAATTAACATTTTAAATACACACATAACTTCGAAAAGTCAGAGGTGTGTGCCCGAGGTGCCTGGGGATCGAACCCGAGACCATCGTCTCGGCAGTCCGTTACGTACACCACTGGGCTACCGCCGCTGTTATTAATCCAAATTAATAGTTTCGATATAATGTCAGTGTCATACTTACGTCACAAAAATGGTATTCTTCTATAATTGAATGAAATCGTAACGAGACCGTAAATTGAAACAAGTGTCAAAATATGTATGTGTCAAAGACGAACTGTTTTTTTCAAATTATACGACAGTGGCATTAGGTTATCAGAATACCGCTTCTGAGTCTAATCAAAATATAATATCAATCTCATATAAAAATACGAGACTTATGCCACCGTGTGACTAGTGTTGCCATCGACACAAGAAGAAGAAGAATGCCACACAGGTTAGTACATTCTACGTGAATTAATAAACTATCAACACATACTCCCTATTACGATATACCGGTACGCAGTTTCCAAATAAGCTCATAATAACTAATTGGCAACTTAATCTGATATCGAATTCTGTAATTATCGATGAAGTGAAGTGCGTTGTCAAAGACATAACGATAGTAGTGTAACACCGCACCAAGGGCTCAACTTGTGTCGGCATCTTCACAAAACCAAAATCGCCTTAGCGCTATACCTACTAGATGGGACAACTGTTAACGACGATGTACAATATGATTTATGCCATGTAGTGATGGATTAAGAATAGGCAGAATTAAGCCAAGTGGAGAACAACAGACTGCCATGCAGAAAGTATCAGGTTCGAATCCACGGCGCGCACCTATGACTTTTCGGAGTTATGTGCGTATTGAATTGTTAATTATCGCTTGTCCCGTGCCTCGGAGAGCACGTTAAGCCGTCGGTCCCGGTTGTCATGAAGATCTTTGACAGTCGTTACAGAGCGTCAGTACCTTCTAAATAGACTGAGACTAGTCTAAACCACGGAATATCGCTATTCCTTCGCGTTGCAGAGGTCAGACAGGCAGTCGATCTGTGGAAAAGCTAATATTCAGCCAAATCCGGTTAGACTAGTAAGCGGACCCCAGATTGAAAAATTGGATAACGCTGAGAGGATGATGAAGAGTGATGGATTAAGAATACAATAAAATGTTACTAGGTACCCTATTTTATGCCATGGTTGTCGTAAGAACCGACCAAGGGAATACATGACGCAAATATATTTAACACAAGACAGAAAATTCCAAGTTTTGCTATAGTAGGCAAAATCCTCCAATTGATAGACAATAATATTATTGTGACTCAAATTAGGTGAAGTCTTAGTCAAGCAATAGACTGCGTTAGGCAGTATGATGATAGGTTTCTAAATTATTTCAAGCTTTTGCTAACAAAAATCGCAATCGGAGAAGTCAAACATGAAGCAAACCTCAGACTTACAAACTCCGTGTCATATCGATTTACCGCCAGATTCAATATCCGATCTATCTATATATCTATATTAGAGCTAAGAATATGCCAAATCATCATCAGCCGTTTAAACTGTCCCACTGCTGGGCACGGGCCTCTTTTCACTATGAGAAGGGCAAGGCCATAGTCCACTACGCTGCCCAAGTGCGGGTTGGCAGACTCCACATGTCGTTCGATTATGGAGAACTCTCAGACATGCAGGTTTTCTTACGATGTTTTCCTTCACCATTTAGCAACCGATAATTAATAATTTAATACGCACTTAACTCCGAAAAGTAATTGGTGCGTGCCGCGGATTCGAATCCGAGACCCTCTGCGTAGGAGTCTATCGGTCTCTCCACTCAGCTATCGCTGCCCTAATATGTGTCTTTAATTTCCAAATCCATGGATAGATCATAATATATTGCGACGGGGATAAGCTATCTATGTACACTCTCATCAACACCCATTAGGTCAGGTAGTAACCGGAGTATTTCCTCATTAAGCAAATAGGTACTGACTCCGCGTAGCGACTGTCAACAACTGTTTACGAGAGCCAAGAGTGATGGTCTAACATGCTCGCCGAGGCATGACGCGAGCGATAATTAACAGTTAAATACCACATAACTTCGTAAGGTCAGTGGTGCGCCGTGGGTTCGAACTCCCCGCACGGCGGTCTGTTGGTATATCCACTAGGCTATGGTTGCCTCCTTTTTGGTTATTTATGTTTTTTTAGTTAAATCATGATAGGGAAACTGTCTTAATAAGATTTAATGATATACGGCAATGAATTGTCATAATAAAATTAGTGCAATCAGAAGAAAATAATTTTCTTCAAACATCTTTAAATCAAGGTGGGCAAATACTTTTGAGCGGAGTGTATATTTAAACTATCACAACCAGCAATTTATGAATTGTCGTCAAATATGTCCTTTCATCATCATCAACCTTAAACAGTCCACTGCTGGACTAGGCCTAGGAATTGGCCTACTATACCACACTGGCCAAACGGGTTAGTATAGGGTTTGTATCAAGTTTTACTTCTGTTACAGTGATTTTCTCTGCATTATATACTCCCTCAGTCGGCTCTTACGACAACCATGGGATGATATGGGGTGGTGACATTCCGTATTCTTTATCCGTCACCACACGGATAATAATGTCCTCTCAATAGAGTTTTACTTTATATTGCATGCTGAAACGCAGAATGTGGTGGCACTATTATATTATTGTAACAACATTGTATTTAGGTACCCATGTTCGCAATACATGATATGAATATGAAAAATATGTATTTTGTTAAAAACTGCGTAAAACGGGTTGCATCAGATATGGTCACTGGTTGACTGGCCTAAAAATGACGCTATAGTAAAGTACGCGTCTATATAATTTTCGGTTGTAGTTATTGCTTGTAATTTAAAGACTTAACATTATAATAATAAAATTGCCTTGCTTATATTATTTATACAAAGTAACCGATTCTTTTATTCAAATTCTACTAAATTAGAGATTAATTTAGTAAGTAGATGTTGTGAAAAAGGTACAAAACATATAAAGAACTTGTGTAAGTCTCGGTTTTAAGTCAAAAAGCTCTTGAAGTCTTAAAATTGCCTTTTTTGTAGTTCAAACGTTCTGAGTGGCTTAGTTAAAACTTTCAAGAAAAATAAAGTTTCTGAAAAAAACTGAGCCTATTTAAGAAACATTTTGTTCTAGGCAGCATTACTTAATAGTTAATTGCGAGCCATAATGTGGTGCGAAGGAGGCTAATTTATTTAAAAATAATTACCTATTTTAAAAGCTGGTTAGATAAACATCTATTTAGCTCTAATGGATGATTAACTCACAATTATGTTATCTATGTATTAAATCTTCATAAAAACGCTTTGAGCTCGTCTTTTATATATACAGCATTGGTAGCGCCATCTACCTTCCTATATATAACTAATCGCATCAAGATCAATCGTTCCACGTCTAGTGCGAGCGATACCATATTTCCGTCCCGCTCTATCCCACTCCCTGGAAGGGCACTGCCTTCCGCCTGATTCGTCGACGCGATCGTGAACGCGAGTGACAGTCTAGAACATTCCCCCCGCTGAGAACGCCGTCTCGATACCGCTCCGCGCCGCACCGCTGTATGTGATTTACCGCTTCCACCAAGGAAAACCCGCTCGTGAGTGAAGTGAAAACAAGCAGCTGCATCACGAAAACACCAGGAGGAAAAGAAACAAAGAAGGCTGTATAAGGTAAGTGCCTTCCATCCTGGAAGTATCCTATACCCACTCAATCACCTCCTCCCGTATCCATCTCCTCTTCCCCTTATTCCTTTCTAGGCGACCCAGAACTCGCCCTAATACAGTCCATTTCCTTTTCCAAGTCGCCTAGAACCCTACCCCACGGTTTCGGTGTAAAGCCATACCATTTTTTTTTGATCCATACGAGTCGGATTCATTTACGTTTTATACGTTATACCGCTATACCTAGGCAGTTATAGCACCTAGCTATACTCCTAATATATTCATATAACCGTCACATGGTTATTTCCGCCCGCATCAGTAGGTAAACTTTTATGTAGCTACCTACTTATTAAATTATTATTTCTGCAACTATCATAGTTGTCTTATAAATCTCATATTTCAATCAACTTTTATTTCCTCAGCTCTAAAGTGTTGCCTACTTAGGTAAAATAATAGATACATTAGATATTCTTATTTTGTTTCGTTCTCATTAGCTTATACTTACGTAAGCATGTCACAACAAAAGAAGTCACGCGTGTCGGAAGACAAAGAGATGACAATCTTAGAAGCAAAACGCAATATTTTATTTGAGCGCATCCAAAACATATATGAATGCTCAAAAACCGCATCTATGTCTGACGGTAATAGCGAAGCATTTCTCAGTTATTGTATAACAGTAGATAGTATTCGAACAGATTTTCATAAGTTGTTAGACGATTATAACGCAAGATTACTTTCTATCAATCCTGATGAAAAACCGAACTATCAGGCGTACACCTCATTCGAAGATCTTTATTGTATTATTAAGCGTATACAATCGCAATTGGAGGGTAAATGTTCGGCAGAGCCCGTTGCCCGCAAACCGAGATTACCGCCAATCGAGATTATGTCGTTTGACGGAGATAAACGAAATTGGCCGTTATTCTATGCGAGTTTTAAGTCTACGGTGCACGATAATGGTTCTCTGACAGACGCTGACAGGTTGTACTATTTAATAGGTAAACTGTCACCGAAGGCCCAGTCCGTATTTGCAGGTGTCACACCCAGTGCTGAGAATTATCAGGTCATATTTCAGTCACTACTTGACAGATATCAAGACACGCGCGTCCTAGCGTCTACGTACTTTGACCAAGCTTTAAATCTCAAACTGTCCAGCAACGCGTCTGTCTCGAATTTCCAGCTGTTTATTGATAACTTCGTAACCGCGGTTAATTCTCTTAGGAATTTAAAATTAGAAGATCTTTCCGACTTTATGTTGCTTCAACTCGCTTTAAAAAAGTTTGACACTGATACAATTCGCGCATTCGAGATGACGGAACGCAATAATAAAATACCTACACTAGATAGTTTTATTTCGCTCATCAAAGATCAGTGTCGAATATTTCATAATACGCAGTCTGGTTCACCTGGCCCGTCTAACACTAACAACAACAAACAAAGGTTGAATAAATCGCGAAATAGTAATAATAACTCAGTCCCTAATCCACAATCTTACGTAACATGTTCGGAATCTAATAGTAATTATTCACAGAAGTGTCTGTGCAGTAATATAGTGCACGACCATTACTATAAGTGTCCCACCTTTAATGATTTAAATCCAATTGCTCGTTTTAAAAGCGTAAAAGATAACAAAGCTTGCATTAATTGCTTAAGCATAAAACATAAAACGAGTAATTGTTCCAGTAGAACGAGATGTCGCACGTGTAAACAAAAACATCATACACTGTTACATTTGGATAAAAATAATCGGTTGTCAAGCCAAGCCACTAACCTTGACACACTCGCGCCGCAGGTGCAGCAGACCACGGTAGCTGCGCCTTCCGCGTCTGAGGGCGAAGTATCGTTGTGTATGACATCCATTGCGCGGGCGACGCGCACGCGAGGACGGCACTCGCGCATCTATAGTGATCCGCGCAGGGCCAAAACGCAGTGTACGGCGTCTAACACGGTACTGTTGGCGACAGCGCAAGTTATCGTACACGATGTTAATGGGTCGCCGCACATGGTACGTTGTCTGCTGGATAGCGCGTCTCAGACCAATCTAATAACATCGGAATGCTTCAAACGCCTCGGATTATGGAATAACTTTAAAAATACTAACTCAACCGTCAAAGGGATAGGCGGATCAGAAAGGCATTGCAGGGGTTCCGTAGATATTAAAATACATTCGCGTTTTGATAGGAATATTAATTTTAACATTTCTTCGCTTATCGTGGAGCGTATCACGGACGCATTGCCGAACGCTAATGTAGACGTAACATCACTCACTCATCTCGAGTCGTTGCCGTTAGCCGACGCGGAGTTTGCGAATCCGGCAGGCATTGATCTTTTGATCGGAGCTTCGATATTTCCGCACTTGCTACTAACTAACATAGTTCGTAGTGAGCGATATGATTTACCGCCCGCTATTGAGACGGTACTTGGGTATGTGATTATGGGTACCGTACCTACGTTACATACTTCTCATTATATTACGTCTTGTTGTTGTTCTGCTCTTCAAGAGATCAAGGTGGGTGCTAAATCTGTGCGTAAGATAAAGCACTAATTAGCTACGCTATGCTATGCTACGCTATGCTACGCTATGCAATGCTAAGCTACGCTACGCTACACTATACTATACTACACATCCGCTCTGTATATAGATGACATTGCCTGTAATGTCATATCCGCTCCGCTAGCAATTTCGCTTTGTGAAGAGCTTATTCAGCTTTTCAAGCGAGGCCAGTTTGATCTTGTCAAATGGACAAGCAACTCTAAGGAGGTTCTCGCACGCATACCAGATTCTCATAAGGCTTCTCCAGACATTGAGTTTGAGAAGTCTGTACCGCATAAGGTTCTCGGTTTACGCTGGGACAAATCCTGCGATAGTTTTCGGTTTGACGTCTCACCACCAGATGATAAGTGCACCAAACGCACTATGCTGTCCACAGTGGCTCGACTATGGGACATAATGGGTTTTGTGGCTCCCACAATTTTGTACGCCAAGCTCTTGACCAAAGAGCTTTGGCTATCAAAATGTGAGTGGGATGAAACACCCCCTGACCATATTGTCGCCGCTTGGGGCCAGTTTGTGTTGAGCTTAGCGCTCAATCAAATTACTATTCCGCGTCATCTTGGGTTGGTAGATGGATGTACCGTCAACTTAATAGGTTTCGCTGACGCCAGCGAGCGTGCTTACGGCGGAGTCGTATATCTGCAAGTCCGCATTGGTTCTAACTACTCGGTGCAGTTAGTTTGTGCCAAGTCTAAGGTCTCGCCTGTTAAACCATTTCGGTTGCGAGACTGGAGTTGTGCGCGGCCCTTCCGCTGTCTCATTTGCTCCGCAAGGTTCAAGACACGGTTTTGCCCCTCTACTCTATTAATAAATATACGCATTTTCCGACTCCAAGGTAGTGCTCGCTTGGATTTATTCTTCTCCTCACCGCTGGCAGACTTTTGTCGCCAACCGCGTTAGTAAGTTGATTGAACTTGTTCCCGCTACTTGTTTCAATCACGTCGCGGGTTATCGTACTCGTCTTCAGGAAGAACTTTCCATAGATCATATTGGCTGGAAGTTTATTCCACCAGCATCACCACATTTTGGTGGATGTTGGGCAAGCATGGTCAAAGTAATTAAAACGCATTTGTTCAAAGTTATAGGTCAACAGATCCTCTCTTACGAAGAGCCTTTAACTGTCCTTGCACAAGTCGAGGCACTGATCAACTCGCGTCCGCTTCCAACTCAGTGAGATCTAGCCTGAAGTTGGACTTACCTCTTAGTTTAAGTATTTAGTTAGTAGTTTTCGCTATTATTGCGTTTGTAGTTTTCTCTAAAGTTAGTTTAGATTAATTTTATTGTCATATCGCTGTCTTAGCCTATTGATGGGTTATGCGATAGTACACCCAACATAGCTAAGTTCAATTCTATTTTTTTTAAAGGCAACCCTTTAGGGCCGGGGGGATATGGTAGCGCCATCTACCTTCCTATATATAACTAATCGCATCAAGATCAATCGTTCCACGTCTAGTGCGAGCGATACCATATTTCCGTCCCGCTCTATCCCACTCCCTGGAAGGGCACTGCCTTCCGCCTGATTCGTCGACGCGATCGTGAACGCGAGTGACAGTCTAGAACATTCCTCCCGCTGAGAACGCCGTCTCGATACCGCTCCGCGCCGCACCGCTGTATGTGATTTACCGCTTCCACCCAGGAAAACCCGCTCGTGAGTGAAGTGAAAACAAGCAGCTGCATCACGAAAACACCAGGAGGAAAAGAAACGAAGAAGGCTGTATAAGGTAAGTGCCTTCCATCCTGGAAGTATCCTATACCCACTCAATCACCTCCTCCCGTATCCATCTCCTCTTCCCCTTATTCCTTTCTAGGCGACCCAGAACTCGCCCTAATACAGTCCATTTCCTTTTCCAAGTCGCCTAGAACCCTACCCCACGGTTTCGGTGTAAAGCCGAGCCAAGCATTGTCAATTACTTTTTGATATACAAGACTTTGGAAAACGAAATTAAAAAATTTCGTTAGTGAAATGATTTTTTATTTAAGTTATAAGAATACCTGACCGAGCAGGTATTTAAGGCAAGTGTAAATGGGACACAACGAAAGGCGGACGTTTTCTGACCAGACTGGAGACATCCTAAAAATAGGACAGGTTAGCTGAAGTACCCTGAACAGAAGAGCATGCATGAGGAATCTGATGGGATTGAGTGAAGCAAAAGAGATATGTCAGGATCGTTGCAAATGGCGTTCCATAGTCTCTGCTTACCCCTCCGGGAAACAGGCGTGACGTATGTACACAAATGTATGTTATAAGAAATAAAAAATGTTTAAATGCATAAATAAATAAAATATGAACGCATGACATATGCGTTTAAAACACGCCAGAGTCATGCTATCATAATATGAGATTTTTTCAACTGGAATAATGTAACAATGAACCAGTCGGAAATCGGAGCATTTCCCAGTCAAATAAAATTAATCAGTTATCACGCGTAGTGTGTGGGCAAGTCGGTCACGGCAGACTTCGTCGGAGATTCGTCAACCAAATTCGGAGTCTGTAGTATCCGAAACTGGCGAGCATTATGGAAGGAGTAAATATATTATAGAAGACAATCTATAATATTGACCTTATTGCACAATGAGATCTTAGGGCCTATGCAAACCACGTTTTTTAAACGCGCCGTCGACGCGCGTGTGTAGCGATACAGATGCTCTCAGAATATAGAACAAGAATCAGATGGAGCGCGCAGAACAGTTGCGTGAGGCCACTAAAGCAAACACAAATTGAAAAGCGAATACAAATCCGGCTCAGTGCGAAACGAAGCATCGTACAGTTTACGCGCCCCGATCAACTCAACTTTTAAATTCATAAAATGCCGTCATGCGTTTTTAAACATTGTAAAAGTTGTTTCTAAAAGCAAAAACAGTAAGATAAAATATCTTTTCACAGTTATCCATGGATTATTTGACTGTTTCATAATTTAATTTCGATAAAATTCGTATTTCTGCAAAAAATGTGTAAGTGTTGCCAGTTTACGTCGACGCCGTTTTCCCTGTATTATGGAAAATGCACTTGTAATAAGAATTGTCGTGCTAATGAAAAATATATTAACATATTATAAAAGTATATTTAAGATATATCTTTATTAGCAAATATTGTTATAGGCTTTCCAATATGTATACATTGTTTTGGGTTCGAACCCTATACGATTTAAATATTCATGTACTTAATGTGTAGAAACAGAAATAATTGATTGCAGGCATTCACTTTTTTAATAGCTTACGTTGTCCCACTCCTGGGCAAAGGCTTTCCCCAAATCTTTCCAGGTATGCTTGTCGCACGTAATCTCAAGCCAGCTCTTGTGGTAGGCGTATAGGTCATTTCGCCACCTGTTGCGTGGCCAGCCTCGGCGACGTCGTCTATCCTCTGGTACCCACAGTGTTGATACTCTTGCCCAACGAGCCTCGTACATACGGCTGACGCTGCTCACCCAGTTTTATTTGAGACTGGCAGCCTTTCTTCCACGTCTTTGATGGCTGTTCTAGAACGCAGCTCGGTGTTCCGTATCCTGTCTTTAAGTTTAAGATCCAGGATGCAGCACGCGGCACGGCGGTACCCTGTCTCCGCAAAAGGGGCCACCTGACGTACCTGTCTGGCGGCGAGAGCAAGGTAGCACAGATGCACTGGCGCGTAGGCCTTACCCCGACCAACGCAAACACTGTGCAAGACAGGAAGCGAAGCCGGCAGCGCTAGTGAGAATGTTGAAGACGGATCTGAGCAACGGATGGAAAGAAGCTTTGCAGAGTGCTCAGCAAGATGTCAAGGATGTACAGCCGATACTCGTATGGAAGAAATCAGGCGCTCCTTGGCCCAAATGGAGTGATGTCGCTGCAATGAGCCCTATCACCAAATGTTATTGGGCACAGTGGGAAAGCTTGGTTGTCCAGGATGGAGTTCTATGCCGCAAATGGGAAAATGCTCGCGGTAACCAGTGCCATTTGCAAATGGTAGTGCCAGAAATCTTGCAGCTCTATCACAATGGTGCTTCGGGAGGTCACATGGGAGTTAAGAAGAACCGTACTAAGATCCGGGAGCGGTTTTATTGGCTCCACTGTCGGGATGACGTCGAGGATTGGTGCCGCAAATGCACAAGTTGTGCGGCTGTGAAGGGGCCACACACTCGTAGCAGAGGTGCATTGAAGGTGTACAATGTAGGAGCTCCATGGGAACGCATAGCATTAGATGTCGCTGGACCATTTCCGGAGAGACAGGACGGAAACAAATACTTCTTGGTTGTGATGGATTACTTCACGAAGTGGCGTGAAGTGTCTGCAATCCCAAATCAAGAAGCTACCACAGTGGCCGATAAGCTGGTGCATGAAGTCTTTTGTCGGTTCGGGGTGCCCTTGGAAATCCACAGTGATCAAGGCCGGAACTTCAAATCTGAGGTGTTCAAGGAGACTTGTCGCGTGATGGGTACACATAAAACCAGGACCACGGCTTATCACCCGCAATCAGATGGCATAGTTGAACGGTTTAACCAATCACTGGAAAGGTACCTGGCGAAGGTCGTGGAGAGCAAACAAAGAGATTGGGACTAGCACATCCAACCATTTCTCCTGTCATATCGCAGTGCGGTCCACGAAACTACAGGAGTAACACCAGCTTTTGCCAATTTTGGAAGAGAACTCCGTTTACCAGCAGACTTAATCACCGGTATTCCACCAGAATCTCCACGCAATATAACGGATTACGTGACCGAGCTACGCAACAAGATGAACGATGTATATGAGCACATCAGGGAGTCAGGACAACAGATGTCTGAGAAGATGAAGACTCGCTACGACCGGAACGCGAACAACAAAGGCTTCGATGAGGGGTCATTGGTGTGGCTTCATAACCCAGTACGAAGCAAAGGTAAATCGCCTAAGTTACAAGCCAGATGGGACGGGCCATATCGCATAATTACCAGGATGAACGACGTCACCTATCGAATCCAGAAGGGCTCGTGAGGTACACCGAAGATAGTTCATGTGAACCAGTTGGCTCGTTACTATGGCTCCAACGATGTTCGAGACGAACACGTCTAAGATATTATAACTTAATTACATGTTGTAAAGAAATCAATATCGAATAAAAATTTAATCATTAAAATCCAGAATATAAATCTGAAAAACCTAGCAAAAACCGTTAATATGAAATAACTTCTAGATTCCATGTATTTGGGATCTGAAATTTATTAAATAGATGAGGAAAGTAAAGAGCATCCTTTCTGTATATATAACTTTTCCACATTTGGTAGAATCTTCGGGAAAAGTAACAAAATCTAAAAATCCAAAATCTCGCTGAAATTTGAATCTAGTCAAGTTATGAGGTTCATTTTAACTGTAAAATGTGCAGTGAAAGTGACGCTATCGGTGTTTCTAACATTATTATTGCGTATTATGCTTAATTTAAGAGGAATATCTTTTTTTCTAAATATCCGCTTTAAAATATGAATATTTTCAAAAAAGTTTTTCTAAAGAGCTAGAGATGCTAGCTTAGTGGGGATACGAAATATTTATTTTTATATAATATATCTATTAGCTTCTTTAACAAAAAGACGGTGTCCGAAAAACGGTCTTCATAAAACACTGTGGGCCGGTATAAAAACCGCGCAGACGAGCGAGTTCACACAGTTCAATTGAATAAGTGAAAGCGATCAAGAAGCGAAGAAGTGCGAAGATTAAGGAAGTGTTTAGTGGTGTGAAATAGTGTTTTAATAAGTGTGTAATTTAGTGGTATAAAATTGTGTTGTGTTAAATAAAGTTCAGTTTTAGTGGCATAGTGCACTTAATGTATCACCGAACCCCAGCTCGTAACAATATTATATATTATATTAAAACAAAAAGACAGTGTCAATCTTTCCAAGATTAATATAAATAAGGTTATATTTGAAACATAATTATCACAAAATTCCATTTTCATGGTAAGAAAAGGCTCCAACTGCTGGAGTGAGGTAGTTTAAATACAGAACTGATGGTGATGATAAAAAAGTTAGGTGTAGTATTCAGGTATCGAAATATCTTTTTCGTAAGTAAGAAAATATCCTCAAAAATGCTCTCTGATTTATTCACTTTCTCTTATTTATTTCTAATACATATATTACGAAGCCTTACAGGTTTTTATCAAATTTCTTCAGGTGTTCTGAAACCTTTTTTCTTTTTTTTTACGTTACTAGGCGGCAAACGAGCAGACGGATTGCCACCGCCCATGGACACAGGCAACACCATAGGAGTCACAAGTGCGTTGCCGGCCCTTGACGTTGGGAAAAGGGATAGGATGAGGAGAGGGATGACGGAGAAGGAATAGGGGATAGGGCCTCCGGCACTCCTAATAAAATGTCCAAAAAACCGACCGAAATTTTGTCAGTGTTGCCAGGCAATCGAGGTTGGAAATGAAACCAATTTTGTTATAGAAAAAAAAATATTAAAAGATGAAATAACGAATGAACTAATTATTGTAACAGCTATATTTTGACTCCTCCAATTGTTCTACAACATTCTGTTCACCATCGCTATCCTCTGTAGTGTGTGTGTACAATGTGTACTAGCCCATCGTATCTATGGATAAGTATTGATACACTCCGCATATATTTTAGATCAGTAATAAATGTTATTACACGAGCTACTTATAGTCGTTTCCTTCATCTCCCGAACTTACCACCTTACATGGCGACCCTGCCATGTACGGGCGTCGGCTCAAATTCGGTCGCGCGCCGCATATTTGTTGTATAGAGACATTATAAAGACATTGTCGATACAGAGAAAGTTTTACCAAAATGTGCCGTACCAACCTTGAGAAGGATGAAGTGTTTATCACCCCAAACACCTCAGGTGGTTCAAATTCTGCATCAGTACAAGAATACCATCTGTCAACTATAAACATAGTGTTGGTCATTATATGTACTATGCTCGGAATCGCTGGATTATATGCCCTGTACAATCTCTAATAAAACTGCCACCATTCCTGGATCAGAAGTGAATTTTTGACCCAACGTTTGACACGATCTTTTCGACGTGCGGAGGTGCGTGCGTGCTCAGCAGCGACTACGGCGGCAGGAACCGAAGGATCCCAACGAGTGCTAAATGTGCGTATAAGTGCGTAAAAATGAAAAAGCATATTTCAGTGCGTATAAGATAAAAGTGAAAAAGCCAATTTCAGTGCGTATAAAATAAAAGTGCTAGAACGTATATCAGTGCGTGATGGTAAAAGGTATTTTTTTTAACATGGTAATCTTATCGGTTAGGTAATTTTCATAATAGGTATGTCCTTAGATATTTAGCGTTATTTCCCTGTTTTTTCTTTCCCTTATTGTTTTGTGGAGTTATATCTAATAACTAATAGTATGAACATTTATAACTACAAAGGTTCTGTCATGGCAAGTGAATTAAAAGAAATATATTGTAAGCTTAAGAATATTAAAGATGCTCTAGTAAAGTTAAGTTATCCTAGAAGGACGAAAACTGTTTTGCATGAAAAATTTGCTGAGGCCACCCAGTTACGTAACCAATTCGATGAATGTCTTAAATGTTTATCGCAACAAATAGAACAAAAATTATTAAAAGGAAAGGTTTTAACAGAGGTAAGTAACACATTGAAAATTTTTGTTCTAAGGATTATAGCTCATTAGGTTCGGAGTCTACTGTCAAAGGTGTGGAAAGCAAAACCGCCAACATGGAAAAGTTTGACTTCAAAGTGGCTACGTCACTACTTCTGGTGATGACTGGTGATGAGGATGTCACTAAAAATCTCATCGATGCTATTGACTTGTATAGCTCTGCGCTAAACGAAGAAGGTAAGATTATGTTAGTAAAGTTTGTTTTGAAAACACGACTAAGTCTAAGTGTGAAACTTAAACTGCCCACTTCGTATGAGTCTTGTGACTCGCTCCTTAGTGACATGAGACAGCACTTGCTCACTAAAAATCTAGCGCTTCCATTCATTAGTGAAAATGAGGCAAAATGGTACCTCTATTGATAATTATGGCCAAAGGATTGAACAATTATTTGTGGACTTGACGATTTCTCAAGCCGACGGTGATGACAATGCCTATAACATATTACGTCCAGTAAACGAAAAACTTGCCATCAAAAGTTTCACCGACGGGTTGAGAAGCCGTGAACTAGGTACTATACTGTCAGCACGTAATTATTCTACCCTAAAGGATACGATTAGAGCGGCTAAAAATGAGGAGGCGTCGTGCAGTCGCTCATATCCGGAAAGAGAGGTCTACCTGACATCGAAAGGTAAGTCTAGCAATAGAACTTTTCATAGTAGGGGTTTCAACTTTAGAGGCCGCCCGGGTCCCTCGAATAGCCATTGGTCGCGCGGGGGTTCACAAACATTTTATCCCAATTATCAAGCTAAAGGTCAGTATCAACCGCGTGGTAATTCTAAGTATAGGCGTGGTTTCTATCGCGGTAGACAGAATCGTAATTTCACTCGTACTTATACAAATAACTTACATTGTCTGGAAAACGAGTCGAATAAACCTAGAGTAGGTAATTTTGTTTTAGCATGTGAATATAATAGTTCAGTGGAATGTTTAATACAGAACGCCAAATATAGTTTACTTTTAGATTCCGGAGCATCATTATCCGTGTTGAAATTTGAGACCGCAAACCATTGGAATATTCCAGTGCATACAGAATGTATCTCCATAAATGGTATAGGAGGCAAAGTTCAGACTGCGGGCTATGTTTTTATTACACTATACATAAATGATCAGGAATTTACTCACAAATTTTATGTTATTAAAACATTACCTTGTTTACAACATGGTATTCTTGGTAGAGACTATTTGAGCAAGTATAAAGCTATTTTAAATTTCGAAAATAATACTTTAGTAGTGTAGTGTAGTGTGTGTGTACAATGTGTACTAGCCCATCGTATGTATACTCTATAGATAAGTATTGATACACTCTATCTAATCTGTAGTCGCATATATTTTAGATTAGTAACAAATGTTATTACACGAGCTATAGTCGTTTCCTTCATCTCCCGAACTTACCACCTTATACCTCCAAACTCCTTTTCCGTCAAAGGCAATGAAGATATCGGCTTCGAACGTTTCATAATGAACCAAGATAAAAACCGAAATAAAAGAAATCGACAACACTTGCTATGACCGGAGCGTCAGGACTTCGTAAAAAATTACTTAGTTTTGAAAACTTTTACTCATACGCGAGTTATCGTCTAATGGATCTGCATAAATGTTAGGTTCTACCCACATTTTTACGAATGAGAACCAAGTATCCGTGTGGTGACGGATTAAGAATACGGATTGTCACCACCCCATATCATCCCATGGGTGTCGTAAGAGCCGACAGAGGGAGCATATTATGCAGAAAACATCACTGTAAGAGAAGGAAAACTTGATACAAACCTTATACCAACCCGTTTGGCCAGCGTGGTATAGTAGGCCAATTCCTCCTTTCAAAGGAGAGGCCTAGTCCAGCAGTGGACTGATAAAGGCTGATGATGATGATGACACGTGAGTGGCACATATATGGGTCACGAAATCTATAGCGTGCACTTGAGCGCACCACATGTGGCACACCTGAAAAATAAAAAAAAATGATAAGGGGCATTCTATTTTTGCTTTTTCGTATGTTACATGTCATTACACTCATTACCTATGCTTATCTTATCAAATTTCCGCAAAACATATTTGCACGTGAGGGGTATTTTAATCATTCATATCTGCACTGTTAACGTATTAAGATCAAAGATTTCCTGACTTTGATTCACGACGTTTCAAATCTATCGGGTATTTTCCCCACCAAAGTACCCGTAAAAAGGAAACAATAGAAATGACAACTTGATTTTGGCCTGAAGCCGACACGAACTTTAGTAGCGGATATCGAAAACCTTCTTCAAAATAGCCCAAAAGTCGTTCTGAATCTTTCTGTGTTCCGATTTGTTTGAGAGTTTGAATTTTGGTTGAAAATCTTCGTTGTTTGCAAAGCAAGTTAAATAAAACTGATTTGTTTTTACAGTGTATTCTTAGTTAACTAGGTCATTTTAGTATAGCGAAGTATAAATCAACACTGTCTAATATTCTTGTTGATCCTGTGGAATCAGTTTTCGGTTATACCTATTTAATTTCTAGGGAGAGTTTTCTTTCAAAATTCTATTCAAGCGCCTAAAACCGATACCAGTAATTTATACTTCTTCTTCACATGTCGATGGCAAAACTTGTTATTTGTAGTTAATCTGAGCTTGTCACTCGGTACGGAAGAACGGCCCAGAATCGTGCACACTTGACGACATGTATCAAGCAAAGCCAAATGCGATACGCGTTGCCGAGTACTGGGCTAAACTGTATGACAAGCTCAGTGGTTTGTACCGAATCATTGGTTTTCGGTACGCAGTTCCTTAATCCCAGTATGATTAATTACTCACCCGGACTGCGATTCGACTATCGCACTGTTTTTACTTCAAGTCCAACTACAAATCAATCGTAATTATTAACAAAAACATTTCATAACGAGAAAGTATACTTTGTTAAATTAAAAAAGAAATAAATTAAAGACAGTTCAATTTCTACAAAAGCTAAGCATGAATAATTTGGTTAAGACGGACGGTGATTCTTTTCAATTTGCTTTAATTTTCGTAAAAAAACAAAACATCTGCGTACTAATTATGAATTTCAATGATTAAAACTTAAATAGTTTTCTGAATTACACAGAACTAAGAAGCTGCCACGTCTTTAATTCGTCTATCATTTAGATGCTAAATGATTAAAGATACTTTCTTAATTAAGTTTAAAATAATATCTGCATAGTTTGAGGTTTTTGAATTAAACTTTTTTCACATGGTTTCTATGATGTTCTTCCTTTAAAAATGTGAAAGATTTGAATATCGACTTTCAATTGTTTTTGTTATTCAACTTAGACAAGAAAGATGGATACTGCGAAAATTCGAGTGATTTTTGAATACGAGCTCCGACGCGGAAGTAACGCGGTAGAAACAGCCCGCAACATCAATTTTGCGTTTGGAGAAGGATCGTGCTGCTGCTGAACGCACTGTACGATTTTGGTTTAAACGCTTTCGCGATGGAAACTTCGACTTGATGAACGAGCTACGAGGAAGACTGTCCACACAGGTGAATAACGATAAATTAAGAGGCATGGTAGAAGTCGATCCTGGTCAAACTACCCAGGAATTAGCGGCATGATTTAACGTTACCTTACCCACAATATTGACTCATTTGTGTCAAATCAATAAAATAAATAAATACGAAAAATGGGTGCCTCATGATTTGACTGATCTGCAGAAAGAAACGCGTGAAACTTGTGTTGCCTTGTTGAATCGGTACAGAAATGTAAGAATATTGGATCGAATTGTGACATTTGATGAAAAGTGGATTCTTTATGATAACTGTAAAAGAAAAATGCAATGACTGACCCCAGGTCAAACGCCATAACCGTGTCCTAAAGCAAAGCTTACCAATAAAGAGGTAATGGTAACTGTTTGGTGGTCTCAGCATGGTGTTATCTTAATATATCAAATCTTTGCGTTACTGACTGACTGACAGACAAGCTACAGCCGAAACTACTCGGCGCAAGAAGCTGAAATTTAGCATATATGTTCCTTGGGGACCGCAGAGGTGCACTAAGACGGGATTACCTAAAATTCCCACGGGATCGGGCAAAACGGGAAATTCGAAAATATGTGCGTGCGAAGCCGCTGGCGTCGACTAGTTCACTATAATTTTCTCCGATCTGGTCAAGCAATAATGGGAGATGTCTATTGTACCGAACTCCGACCAATGTTGGCAAAACTAGTAGTAAAACAGCCCCGACTCATGAATCGATCTCCACCATTATTGCTCCATGACAACGCAACACCTCATACAGCACGAGAAACTGTTTTGACCCTTCAGGAACTGCAGTAAGAAACCATTCGTCATCCTCCGTATTTGCCAGACCTTGCTCCAATAGACTACCATTTTTTTCGTGATTTGAACAATTATCTACGTGACAAAAAGTTTTCTTCCTAAGAGGCAGTACAAAATACTTTCACACAGTTTGTGCAGCCTAGATCCTCAGAGTTCTATCGCAAAGGCATAAATGACCTTCCTATTAGATGGCAGCAATGTATAGATAATAATAGTAACTATTTTGATTTTATAAACATATTAAAAATTTAAAAATAAACACTTATAATTTTCAGTTTCATACTGTAACCCCTAATATATTATATCTTAATTTTAGAGATGAACTAAGGACTATATTTTTAGCATCGTGTTTGCGGCTGCATTTAAGACTTTGGAGACCAAGGACTGTTTCTTAGACTAGCCAGATCTGATTAGTGTCACTAGACTAATCAGATGTGATAATATTACGTAGCTTTTCTACTGATCGACTGTCATCTGCATTCCTCCTAATAATAGTAACCCTTAGAACAATCTGGAACTGAAACCTGACTGATTCTAACTTTTGACGCTGCTACAGCACTGATAGTTTTTTTTAGATAGGAGTCAAACGAGCAGACTTATCGCCTGATGGTTACAATTAGCACCACACATGGACACCCGCAATACTTAAGGATTTACAAGTGCGTTGCCAGCCTGGATGGCAAAAAGAATAGAGGAGGAGCGAGATTAGGATAGAAAAAAAGAGGATATGATGAGAAGGATATGATGCCATAAGGACCCTCCGACACTCACTCAATGAGCGAAATGCAACAGTATAGATATTCTGTGAGAGGGCAGTACCGGTTGAGCCGGTCAATTTATTCTGAAATCAGCAAGCCTCTTACTACTTTTAAATCATTTTTACCAGAATCGTGCTATAGATAGAACACAGCACCTTCGTAACATTTACAGCGAATCCACCAAGATAACTACAACTCCCCATTAAATTTAGCTCATATTTCATATAAACTCTCCACCACTATTCTCCACGAAACAAAGTAATTTATCCTTAAAGATATGTCTGACAGCCCTATTCGCACATTACATCACATTTTATCGCACGCCTTACGAGACGGTCGTCATAGCGTTACGTCTAAGGATTTTATTTCACGGCAAATAAGTGTTTTATTAGACTCTCGACATTCTCGATGTAGGAAATTGTTTGATGTTGTGTATGTGGCAAACGGTTGCTGTATACGAAATATTTTTCATAGGGAGACAACATTTTACATTTATTTACTAGATAGACTAACACATCAAATTAATCTTTTTCTCAGGGGAGGCGCAAATTAAGGAAATTGTAAGTTACATGTAAATCAATTCTGAAATGTAATTTATACGTTAATACGCCAGCATTAATTAAAACAGTGGCATCCGCTTTTCTTCTTTTTTAACCTTGTGGTGCCCACCCGAGTCCATATTTGGTCTATGTATATATGTAACAGAATCTAAAACGTAATATGGAGAGCAATAAACACGTTTGAATTAGAATTTACGCTCATGCATTATATTTCAAATCAAGTAACCCGTTTCTTCCCGATGCAGTGGGAATATCTAAGTGCACTCCTACGCTGCCATAAGGACCTACGAGCCAAAGGTCAGCTTATTTCACCCAGTAGTTTCGGCTGCGGGTTATCTGTCAATCAATGAGTAACGGATGAGTTTTACGAGTATATATACAGCTATTAAATTCACAGCATTCACTACTTATTTTTTTGATTTGGCAATAACTGATTCATTTTATCTGTCTGGAAAATGAGCCGATTTCCGAATCGTTCATTGTTTCATTATTCCAGTGGAAAAATTCTCAATAATGTTAGCATATCTCTGGGACAGATAAAACGCATATTATCTTCATATTTTATTTATTTATGCATTAAAATCTTAATATATAAAATCCTTGTGTTACTGACTGACTGACAGACACGCTACAGCCGAAACTATTGGGCGCAGAAAGCTGAAATTTGGCATGTATGTTCCTTGGGGATCGTAGGGGTGCACTAAGAAGGGATTGCCCGAAATTCCCACGGGATCGGCCAAAACGGGTAAATAAAAAAAAATGCAGGCGTAGCTGCTGGCGTCCTCTAGTTACTTATAAATTTGACAGCGCTGCACGCCTAATAAGACGTGCCTCTCTTCTCTAAGCCCAAAATAAGTAAGACAGAAAAAGTACAAATCTCTCTTTCTCTTCTATATTTGTAGAGTTCTAGTGTCCATAATAGTAACATCTTGGCATAATTCGCGCAATCGCTATTTGAGCCGACGGTTCCTGCAGCTAACGTTCGCACTTCTTTTTTTTTCATTTTCCCGATCTCGAGTCAATTTCGGGAATCCCTTTTATTCATGCACCCCTTACAACTCTAGGAACATACATGCCAAATTTTAGCTTCTTGCGTCCTATATTTTGGCTGTGCGTTTTCTATCAGCCGGTCTGTAAAGCAAGAACTTTATGTAGGTAATACAGATTATTCCAAAGGAATTTTGTGCTGTATTGATATCATTATCGTGGCATAATGCTCCATTAAAGTTATGTAGATGTTTATCTAACCAGCTTTTAAAATAGGTAAGTCGATTTTTTAAATAAATTATCCTTCTTCTCACCAAATTATGGCACGCAAATAACTATTAAGTAATGCTGCCTAGAATAAAATGTGACTTATTCAGGCTCAGTATTTTTAAAACTTTATTTTTCTTGAAAGAATTAACTAAACGACTCAGAACGTTTGAACTACAAAAAGGGCAATTTTAAGACTTCAAAAGCTTTTCCGATTTAAAGCCGAGACTCGCAACTTCTTTAAATATTTTGTACATTGTTCAAAACTTCTACTAAATACAATAAATTTACGTAATTACTTAATTAATCTGTACTTTCATGGAATTTTAATAAAAATAATATAATATTTTGTATAAGGAATTTCTAGGCAGGCAATTATTACAAACTGTTATAAGGTTCTTTAATTACAAACTACAACTGCAAGCAAAAAAAAATTACAGCTTTTTTGCGAAGTTTTGATCATATCTAAATGGGGAGTTGTAGTTATCTTGGTGGATTCGCTGGAAACGTTATTTAGGTGCTGTGTTCTATATATAGCACGATTCTGGTAAAAATGCTTTAAAAGTAGTAAGAGGCTTGCTGATTTCAGTATTACTTAACCGGCTCGACCGGTACTGCCCTCTCACAGAATATCGAAGTAAAGCAATAGTGGCTATACTGTTGCGTTTCATTTGGTGAGTGAGTGTCGGAGGCCCTATCCTCTTTTCTTCTATCCTAATATCGCTCCTCCTTCATTTTTTTTTCCATCCAGGCCGGCAACGCACTTGTTAATCCTTTAGTATTGCGGATGTCCATGTGTGGCGCTAATTGCAACCATCAGGCGATAAGTCAGCTCGTTTAACTTGTAACGTAAAAAGACCTTTCTGGTGTCCACTGTTACGTTATCCCTACTAGGGTGTGTTTAAATGAGAACATGACTTGAATGTTACAATCAAAATTGATTTAATTCTCAATTAAATTTAGACATCATTTAGCAAGCGAAAAAATAAAGTGTTAAAAAAAAATATACACAGGGTCGCGTGATTCGGCGATGGGTAAGGTTTTGCTGAGAGTCCTGCTGCCGGTTCGTCCAGGAGAGTTGGTTACTTAACTCGGTGTCGCCGGTTCGCCAGGTGTAAGGGCCGAGCGCAGCTAGCGCTTCAATATTTATAGTCCGTTGCAGGGCGCGGGCGGCGGGGTCGACCGGGCCGAGTGATGCGTCAAGGATTGACGTCACACACTCCTCCCATTAGGCCAGAATTTTCCCAGAGGGAAAATTCTGTGGCTGGTAGGCGGCAACTGCACGCCGGGACCCTGAAACAGATGAGTGGTAGTAGTGTCAGTAGGTTAAATACAAGGCAACTATTAACCCTGAAAGAGGAAAAAAAAACAAGTATAACCCTCGGCCATTCATACGTCACCAAGCATTGAACGTTCCTATTACCTGACATACATCACATTCAAAAGGCCCACACACAATCATACGTATGAACAAGCCAGCATTCATTCACGATGCGAGTCGTATTCATTATAATACACGACGCGCGAAGAGGTATTATACGTGAGTTTTATAGCAAATAGCCACCCAGTCTATGTTGGTAGGCACCACCTGACCACCCATATTCGATAAGTGAAATTAATTGAAAGAGTATAAGTCGTAAACCAATATTACGATCTTACTATATTACGATACTAACAATCATACGATTAGTTGGCAGTATCACAAACAAATTGCTCATTAACGCGCTCGATGCGAATTGTAAAAGCATAAAAGAGGTGTTCATTATAATTAAGTTTAAAGTATAATACAATGTTTTGAGCCGAGTGATCGGCTGACGTAAACAAGTGAGTCATCACTGCGCGCTTGGCGCCGGCCGCATTCCATTGTCGCGGACAATTAACTGGTTTCTGATCATGATACAAAGTCATCAACGGCAAATACACAATTCGGAATAGGTTGCAATGTATAGTACATCACTGCAGGAAACAATCGATGACATAGTATACACAACCATAGTTAAAAACACAAAAAAAACACAATCGAGAATCGAACCACAGACCGATCCGACAACAACCTTTCAGCCACTGAGCCATAAGGGATTTTTTTTTATTATATTACGATCAGTCATTACCAAAGCTATATGTAACAAGATAGGGTACATGATTTAGCTGTAATTAGGAGTTAAAGGTTTTTATATTATTTGTAACGAAGTGTTAAGTTATTTTAGTGATTAATTCATTAGTGATGAGCATTAATCATTACATTCTTAAACTTTGCAGTGAGTTAATTTAAGATCTTTTATATGGCAATCACCAAGCGAAACATATCTGATATTTATATAGTTAGATAGTTATCTGATGTTTCTATATTTAGTTAGATAAATTACAGATTGTGCAAAAATATTAAATTTGGAAAACCTCTTCGACAATTTATAACAGTAATATTTATTCATGTTTTATGTTAGCATGTTTATATAATTCGTTAACACAACAATGCGTTATCTTGTGACTTGTGAGCTCCAACTCGAAAACAATAGCACTATTGTTGGCCTTCACAAATAATTATGTAGGTAATTATAACTTCGCATACCTATGCGTCTTACATTGTTGTAAATGACACTGTACCCAATCGATTATAAACTTATTTATGCTGTAATAGAATAAGATTCAGTTATTTTATTCAGCTTTTAGGTTTAAAATAGTTGATTGTAAAATACGAAATGGTATTCTTAAACTTGTACATCAATTAATTCGCTATAGTTATTAAAGTATATAAATTATTGATTTATGTATAAGTACCCACATTAGTTATTTAAGTATTGAAATTATTTATTAATTTGTGTGTAAACAGCCACTTTAGTTATTTAATGAGGTATTAATATTATTTATTTGATTCATATGTAAATAGGCACTTATTTATTCAAGAAAAGAAGTTATTGATTCAATTTATGTGCAAATACCCACTTTAGTTAAAGTTAGTTTCAATTCAATTAAGTTTGATAAATTCAGTTAGATATAATAACATTTGCGTTAACACAAGAACACAATATAACCACTACTTAAACTGGTCTAGTAAAACCAGATGCATAGCATTTAGTAAAAAGGAAACAAGTTACATATTGACAATTAAGTAGTTTTCCGGCCGTCAGCGGCTTAATTTTACCATTTATTTATCATTATATGTTTTATATATTTCAATAGAAACCAGACATTAAAAGAACAATCCTAGCGACACAAAACATTACAAAAAGAACATAATTCAATAATTGCGACGCAGGAATTTTATGTTTGAGTTCACAATGAACAGTAAATGCATAAATAGATGCATTCTCAAACAACATACCGATAGGCAGTAACAAGGAGATAAAATCGAAGACCAAAAACAACGATTGTAGCATAATAAACATTTGACAAAACGAACAACTAATAATTCTACGATGATATTCGTATTTCTATACCAAATAGACAATAATTACATTCGTTCATTATTGTTAGTGAGCAACCTGCATGTGACACGTGTACATTTTATTAATAAATGAACGTGGAATTCTAGCTAGATATCTAGTATATAATACGCTAGCATCTTAGGTACGTTCATTCTCAGCCAGTCCAACTATAATAAGTAAACGTGGCATAACAAAGATGCAACTTTCTTAGTAAGAAAGAAAAGAATAGTTAATTTTAAAAGATAATCGCCGTAGTAGGCGGTAAAAGTATTTAACAATAGCTACTTTATAGAAATATATCGCTGTACAAAATCACTAGCAGAAGGTTATAGTAGAAAAATGAAAAGAAGTGAAAAAGAGAAGGGTGTGAATTCGTTCCATAAGTCAGCCAAAGCAGATTATTAGCAATAATTACCAGTAGCACTTAATTACCTTAGTGGCATTTAAAACAGCTAATCGCGAAGCATACGATCAACGAAGGTGACCTTAACACGTCGTTAGTGGACGTGAGGTCATAAATCGCAATACAAAGAATGCAATCAAGGAATGTGACCACAGCGCGTCATTTAGTTGACACGTGGTCGCAAGCAAAACGATTATAACTTGTTACTTATGCGGTTGATACAAAATTAATTATCACACGCGGCAACAGAAATAGTTATAATATAAAATGCTTACCATGCGTAGTAAGACAAAATTTGTCTGTTGTGACCGGCTCAACACAAAACCGACCTTCCGAGCACAACAGAACAAAAAGAGAAAATGTCTATTGTGGCCGGCATAACACCACCAACTTTCCGTCCACAATAAAACAAGCAAAAAGAAACAATAAATGCCACTAAAATAATTACACACTGCTTTGGAACGATTTCACACATACACAAAAAATAAAAATAAAAGACTCACCGGCAGCGGATTCTCAACAAATAACGTAAAAAGGCCTTTCAGGTGTCCACTGTTACGTTATCCCTACTAGGGTGTGTTTAAATGAGAACATGAGTTGAATGTTACAATAAAAATTGATTTAATTCTCAATTAAATTTAGACATCATATAGCAAGCGAAAAAATAAAGTGTTATTAAAAAAAATATACACAGGGTCGTGTGATTCGGCGATGGGTGAGGTTTTGCTGAGGGTCCTGCTGCCGGTTCGTCCAGGAGAGTTGGTTACTTAACTCGGTGCCGCCGGTTCGCCAGGTGTAAGGGCCGAGCGCAGCTAGCGCTTCAATATTTATAGTCCGTTGCAGGGCGCGGGCGGCGGGGTCGACCGGGCCGAGTGATGCGTCAAGGATTGACGTCACAAACTCCTATCTAAAAAAAATTATCAGTGCTGTAGCAGCGTCAAAAGTTAGAATCAGTCAGATTTCAGATTCAGATTGTTGAAAGGGTTACTGTTCACACATGAACATGCCATGTCATATCAGCGATATAATCCTACGTGACTATTTACTGGAACACAGACTGTTCGTGATTTTCATTCAATTAAGAGAAAATCACGTACTCACCTAAGGTACATACCGCTGAGATGGCACCTTACACACACAGCACACAACTGTAAAGTTGCGTGTGTGTACATAGAATAAGTTTAGTATATAAGATTATGTATTATAAGAAATAAACCAGTCACAAGTTTAATCCGACTTTGACTCGATACCCTTCCCACACCTCTGACGGTGGCCAAGACACCTTCAGCCATCAGTACTGATCAGCTCGGTGAGTCTGTCGAGTTGGCCGTCAGAAAACCATCTCCACCATACCTAACTCCTACCCACAGTCCGTCTGCCATCATAGGTCTCCGGTGGCAGATATCCCGCATCTATCTATATAAGTATATATAAATACGTATAGTAGGGCTAGGATCTAATAGGGATTGTAGGGACAAATAGGGTTAGGTTCTAGGCGCGTACGAATCATAGGTCTGTATCACAGCATACCACAGTAGTGCCACGATAGTACGTGCCATAGGTTAGGCGCTTAGTAGAAGGTGCGTATAAGTGCTGGTCTGTATCACAGAATACCACAGAGCACCAAGCCTATACGCATTTTACGCTAGGTGCAAGTTAGGATAGGTTTAGGATACATATAGGTATAAGGATTAGGATAACTAGCATAGGATATTATAGGTGATAGGTATAAGGTTTAGGATAGCTAGCATCCCCCCCGTGAGATCTCCACCTTGTCGTGGTGGGGGGGCTCAGTAACCGTGGATTGGTCACCCGCGGTGAAGCTAAGAGGGATCCAGGAGGGGACGCTCCGCGTGGGCTTGGAGGGGCCTGCGCATGATGCGTCCAACGGTGCGGGTGCGGGGGACAGTTCTGTCGGTCCCTCGCAGTCGGGTGCGGTCGCGGGAGGAGAGGCGTGTCGGTGTTGCGTTGCCGCGCGCCCTATCTCCCGCGACCAAATGGGGGCGCACCATTCGATGCGTCGCGGTGGGGCCGCAGAGGAAGAGGAGATGCGGTGTTGCGTTGCCGTCCTCCCTATCCTCTGCGGCCGCTGGGCGTTTTGGCGGCGGAGTCCAACACCTTAATCCGTCGCCAAGGGGGTTTTGTTCGGGGCCCGCCTGACCATCTGGCGGGCCAATACCCGTCGGAGGGTGGCGACGAGTGCTTTGGTGATGCCCCACCCTCCGACACACGGGTACATGGCGGAAGTCGAGGTGGTTTTTAGTGGAAACACCACATACTCCGGCTCTTATTTCCCCCAAGAGTCGGAGATCCGAAGGGATTTTCCACCTCGTAAAACAAAAAAAAAAAAAAAAAAAAAAAAAAAAAAAAAAAAAAAAAGGATAGCTAGCATAGGATATTATAGGTGATAAGCTACGACTTTAGGATAGTGCAGGTTATCAAATTAGGTTAATCCCTTATCATTTAATCATTCCCTTGTACATTGGGGTTTATAGCGTAAAGGCTGCTAGCCCGCTGTACAAGGAGCCGGTAGGATTTAGCATTTTGGTCCTTCACCGGTAACATAGGATTTAGGATTGGTCCTATAAGAATCAGTAATTGCCCCCCCGAAGCATGGGGTCGTCTTGTCCCTTAAATTGACGAATTACTGACTGACAACTGGTATACAGCAGACTTGCGCACCAACCTAGCGCTTGTTTCGTTGTATATTAAGTGACTGACTAACTTAGTTGCGTCGTTCGGTAGCGGATCAGGTATCGGTCTCCCTGAACAGGGTCGCCCCGGTGCTCGAGAAGTCGCACATACCGTAACGAGGAAACAGATCGCAACTAAGTACTACTTTTGTTTTCACCCCACCCCTTGCAGGGCAGCAAGATGGAGATACCTACAACAAGTCAACGCAGTTGTAAGAAGCCTGGAGAATTACTACAAAGAAATCGGACGCATATTGACCAACAACAAAAAGGAATCGGCATCCAGAAAAACAGAGAAATACATCGCAAGAAGAAGATGGCAGATACAGAAGTCTTCACCAGAGCATCGGCAAACCATCCACTACTGGTAAACCATTCACTACTTGAAGACGAGGACACCTTGGAAGAACAGAAGAACTTAGTTACTTCGGGATAGTCAGAGATATGTATAATACGAACAACTTGTAGAGCCGAAAAAATCTCACACATTTTCATCAATTATATCTTGCCCGGAAAACGATTTATGTGACTCCAAAATAGCAACTTTGAAGTTAAATCCCATCATAAAAAACAAAATCTATTAATAGCTCGTATAACTACAAATGCTGGCTGTGTAATAATTACATGCATAACATATACAGGTGCGCGGAACTTGATACTTGATACTTGATTGCACGGGCTGTTTCCGCAACTCCACGTCTTGGCGCGTGTTTTGCGTGCGGGTGGGAATGGTGTCTTCATTCGAGCCACCCCAGCTCTACGAGGAAGGCCAGCAGACTCTTGATGTGGCCCACGATTTCCCTCAGGGTGCTGTATCTGGTTAGGTACTGCTGCCTGTACTGTGCGACCTCAGGGCAGTCGAGGAGCAGGTGGGCTGCCGTCTCGTCTGCTGCCATACAGGCCCTGCACAGTGGGCTGTCGGTGATACCTATAGTAAATAGGTGTTTATTAAAGAATCCGTGTCCTGTGTAGGCGGCCGTGACTGTCCGCAGTTGTTGTTTGGACAGCCGGAGGATTTGTTTGGCTATCTTACCGTCTACTGCGGGAAGAGCCTCCTTGGCCTGCCTACATGTTTCAATACCAATCCAGGTCTGATTGTGTTGGGTCCTGGTCCTATTTCTTACCAGGTTGCGATAAAAACCAGAAGGGAGGGGAATAATGGGCTCGGGTCCCACCACCTCTAAAGTGGCCCCTCTTCTGGCAAGTACGTCGGCTGCGTCATTCCCTCTTGAGCCACTGTGGCCCTTGATCCATTGCAGTGTTAATTTGTTTTGTTTACCTACCTCTGTTAGTTTCTGGTGGCATTCAAGCGTGAGTGCCGAGGTGATAGTATGGCTTTTGAGGGCTGAGAGGACCGCCTTACTATCTGAGAGGATCCTAATGGATCGTTCCCTTACCTCACGTGCCATGATTGCTGTGGCAGCTAGGATTATGCCAAAACATTCGGCCTGGTAGACCGTGTTGTAGGCTCCCAGTGAAGCTGCGATGTTGATGTTCAGGTCCTCGGAGAATACTCCTGAACCCGTACCTGTATCCGTCTTAGACCTATCTGTGAAGATCGTGAGCTCGTTGTGATTAACGCTCCTTCGTGTAGATCCTAGTACAGTTGGATTTTGTACTTCTTGTCGAACACAAATTGTTTCGGTATTTGGTCGCCAATGGCTTGTGTGAGAGGAACTTCTTTAAAGAGTGTATTTAAATTGCTAGTGTGCGGTGTGTTGGTGTCTTTCCAGAGCTTCAGAGCTCTTAGCCGGACCGCCGACATTGTTGCTTCCTGTTGTATAAACAGGTGCAAAGGAGGCAGGTCCAGCAACACTTCGAGTGCCGCTGTAGGTGTAGTTTTCATGCAGCCCGTTGCCGCTAGGCATGCAAGTCTTTGAAGCTTTTGAAGCTTGTTGGCGGCCGTTGTTAGGTTGGTCCGAGGCCACCACACTACTGCGCCGTAGCTTATCATCGGACGTATTATTGTCTTATAGAGCCATAAGACAATTTTGGGGGATAGGCCCCAGCGTTTGCCTATCATCTTCTTGCACTGCCAGAAGACAATGCTGGCTTTGTTGAGCTTATTTTCCATGTGGCTGTTCTATGTCAATTTGCTGTCGAGAGTGACTCCTAGGTACTTGACCTCGGTAGACAGCTTAAGCTCTGTATTAAATAACCTGGGCAGTCGGTAAGTGCCCAGCGCGCGTTTGTGTGTGAACATAACTAGTTCGGTCTTGGTCGGGTTTACAGATAATTCGTACTCATTACACCACCACTCTACTATGCGTAGGGCTTGTTGGGTTAGGTCGTACACTGTACTGGTTACCTTACCTGAGGTGAGTATGGTTAGATCATCTGCATAACCTATTGTGTAGAAGTCTCTCGCGTTGAGTTTGTCTATGAGTTCATTGATGACTAAGTTCCACAATAGCGGGGAGAGTACACCTCCCTGCGGGCACCCTTTAGTTATCAAGGCTGTCTGAGTGTCGCCGTTCAGGCGCACTACCCTTTTGCTGAGCATGTTTTGGATCCACTGTATGAGCATCTGATCCACACCATGCCTGGCTAGGGCGTTGCTTATGCTGGAAAAGTTTGTCTTGTCGAAGGCTCCTTCTATGTCAATGAAGGTGCCCAGACAGATGCATTTTTGTTGTAAAGCAGCTTCTATCTGGTTCACGACCTGATGTAAGGCCGATTCTGTCGATTTCACTGAGCTGTATGCATGTTGGTTGGCATGTAGGGGTAAGTGTTTAAGTGCCCCACTTCTTAGTTCCCTCTCGCAGAGCCTTTCCAAGGCTTTAAGCATGAAGGAGGTCAGGCTTATTGGTCTGAAGGACTTTGCATTGGTATAGTCTGTTTTTCCTGGTTTTGGTATGAAAATTAGTTTGACTTCCCTCCATCTCTTCGGTACATATCTGAGGGCCAGGCTAGCCCTCATGATTGCCAGAAGTCTTTTGCGGACAGGTTCACCCCCCCATTGTAATAACCCTGGAAAGTTGCCGTCCAGTCCGGCTGCTTTGAGGGGATGGAAGCTGTCGATGGCGCATCGGAGTTTTTCCTCTGTGACCACGGTATTTCCATGTCTCCACTCATGTTCGGTCGCCACTGTTTGTGTATCATGCCATGTTATTATCGGGGTGAGGACGCAGCCTGGGAAGTATGTTTCGAGTAGGACGCGTCTTGTCTCCTCCTCCGATGTGGTGTATGTGTTATCCGGTTTACGGAGAGTACCTGGTGCAACCGTTGATTGCTGAGCCAGTAATTTCCTTACCCGGTTTGCTTGTTGGCAAGATTCAATGCTTCCACAGAATTTCCTCCATCCCATGGTACGTCTGAATCTGAGGCACTTCTTGTAGCTTGATTTGGCCGCTTTATAAGCGTCCCAATCTTCGTCTGCGCTTGTGTTTATTGCCCTGTTTAAAGCCCTTCTTACCTTCTTGCGCTTGCGTTCAAGCTCAGCGCCCCACCAGGGTTGTTTGACTGGGGTTGATGGTATAGTGGTTTCAGGGCAGGCTGCGTGGTAGCTGTCTAACACCGACTGCGTCAGTGTACATACCTGCTCGTCGATCTGTTCATTGTTACCCAGTACTGTCGGCGTAGCAGTCAGGGTAAGTTTCTCTGTAAGTAAGTGAACATACTTTACTTTGTCAGTGTTGTGTGGTTTCCTACGCGGTTGTGTGGGTTGTATAACGACTGCCATGGAGAAGCTGATCCATCTGTGGTCTGAGCACGATGCTTCTTTCGAGACGTGCCATCCCTTGATGCGTTCAGCCGCTCCTTCTGTTGCGAGAGTTAAGTCGATAATTGTCTGACTACATCTTGTGACGAAGGTGGGCTCCGCACCTGTGTTTAATAGGGTAACATTGGTGGTGAATAGGTATTCAACCAGTGATTTACCTCTGTCGTTATTGCAGTTCATGCCCTACATTTGGTGGTGGGCATTGGAGTCCGTTCCTATTACGACCTCCGTATTGGTTCTCTCGCACTGGTTAACCAGACGCGTGAGGTCAAAAGGAGGCGGGTCTTCGGCCTCGGGCATGTAGACCGATGCGAAAACAACCGCTATACTCCTTGGCTGCTGTGTTATTTCAATTTGTATCGCTGTGATGTCTCTGGAGCAGAACTCCGTTAAAACTTGGGCTCTGATGTTTTTAGTAGTTAGTGTACAGGTTTTTGGATGTGTGTGGTCAGTTGAAGAATAAATCTTACCTCCCAGGCTGGAGAGGCCTCTAATGAGGCCACCCCTTATCCAAGGTTCCTGGATGAGCACGATGGCTGAATGTTGGACCTCCATCCATTTGCGCAGTTGCGCAGTAGCTGTTTGGCTGTGGTGGAGGTTGGTTTGAAGGCAGTTGACGTTACTAGGCGGAGGGTTCATCTTTGGATGATGTCCCCTTCTCCCCAAACGTCAGCTGCGTCAGGCCGGCCAGGATGTCGCCAGCCTCCACCCCGTCGTCCCGCCGCACCGGACTCAGGAGCAGGCACTCATCTTCCGAGTTACCCTCGGCTGATGGGCCAGCCCCCGAGCCAGACGCGGCCGGCTCTGACGGGCCGGATTCTGCGTCGCACCCTGGCTTGGTGTTAGAGTCCTGCTTGCCTCGTGTGGAGTTGTCGTCGCATCCCGGAGGATGGTCGACAAACTTACCTGAGGGGTCCCGGAACCTGACGTAGACGGCACCCACCCCCAACGCGAGGCGGCGCTCGTTCTTCAACAGGATCGGGACCTGTTCCTCTGGGACGCCCACCACCAGGAACCACCCACTGCGCGGAACTTAAAGCGTTGTCAGCAGAACAGCGTAATAATAAAGTATGCAAACTGTGCATTATTATATGTCCACCATTCAATGTTTTAATGTAGATATTGTGGCAAACTTGGTCAACATTTATTATTACACCTTGAACTTCAAAAGAAGGTTAATGTCAACAATATCATCAGAAAAAATGACGAAAATAAAGGGTCAAAGTATAGGAAAACCTTTTAAAACCCAACTACAGCTTGGAAGAAAACCAAGTCAAACATACCGGACCGGACACACAGATAACAACGCTTTTAGCAACAGCCCTTGTGCAAACATAAGCCAAGATAAAGGCTACTAAGAGTGCTGTGTGATTCAGGTTCTCAGGCTTTATTCTCACAGAAGAAATAGCCAAATTACTAGCCCACACTCGCAGCAAAATAAAGTGCGAGATAGTAGGTATCGGTGATGAAACACCGAAGACTTCAAACCACAGTGTTGAAGTAAACTTACAATCAAGATTGCCACAGTGCAACTTGGTCAAACAGACCGGACCGGACACACAGAATACAACGCTTTTAGCAACGGCCCTTGTGCATACATAAGCCTAAGTTAGGTTCTAGGCGCGTACGAATCATAGGTCTGTATCACAGCATACCACAGTAGTGCCACGATAGTACGTGCCATAGGTTAGGCGATTAGTAGTAGGTGCGTATAAGTGCTGGTCTGTATCACAGAATACCACAGAGCACCAAGCCTATACGCATTTTACGTTAGGTGCAAGTTAGGATAGGTTTAGGATACATAAGGATTAGGATAACTAGCATAGGACATTATAGGTGATAGGTATAAGGATTAGGATAACTAGCATAGGATATTATAGGTGATAAGCTACGACTCTAGGATAGTGTAGGTTAACATGTTAAATTAGGCCCTTAGCATTTAGGCATTCCTGTACAGCAGGGTCAGTAATTGCTCCCCCGCTGTTCAGTTACTATTATTTAGTGGAATGCAGATGTCAGTCAATCAGTAGGCAAGCTACTTTATATTATCAAATCTGATTAGTCTAGAGACACTAATCAGATCTGGCTACACTTGAAACAGTCCTTGGTCACCACAGTCTTAAATGTAGCCGCAAGCTCGAGGCTAAAAAATAGTCCTTAGCTTATCTTCAAATTAAGATTTAATATATCTTACATATATATTATTTTAAACTTAATTTAGAAACTATCATTAATCATTTAGCACCTTAATGATAGACGATGTTTGTTACAGCTCAAAACTTTGCTTTTTCTATAAAGTTTTACCTTAAATAGATTTAATAGTTGTTTGTTACAAACAAAACTTAAAGACGTAGCAACTTGTCGGTTCTGTGTAATTTAGAAAACTATTTAAGTTTTAATAATTGAAATTGATAATGACTACGTAGATGTTATGTTTTTTTACGAAAATTAAAGCAAATTGAAATGAATCGCCGTCCATCGTAGCAATTTTTCAATGCTGATTTTTTGTAGAAATTGAACTGTGTTTAATTTTTAATTTTTTAATTTAACAAAATATACTTTCTCGTTATGAAATGTTTTTGTAACTAATTACGATTGATTTGTAGTTTGACTTGAAGTCAAAACAGTGCGGTAGTCGAAATGTAGTTCGGGTAAATAATTAATAACACAAGGTGTAAGGAACGGCGTACCGAAAACCGATACCAGTCGAATTGAATTTTGAAAGAAAGGTCCACCTAGAAATTCAATAGGTGCTTAATGAGCCTGAAAAACAACCGCAAACTTATTCAATAGCAGCCAAAGGAATAACAGACAGTCTTTTTATTTTTGTTTTCGTGTATGTACCCTTGTGCTGGAGGGTAGAGTTTCACCAAAGCATTCCTCGCTAGCTCCCAACGGGTATTGGCCCGCTAGATGGTCAGGCGGGCCCCGAATGAAACCCCCTTGGCGGCGGATGAAGGTGTTGGTCGCCGCCGCCAAAACAACCAGCGGCCGCAGAGGATAGGAAGGACGGCAACGCAACACCGCATCTCCTCTTCCTCTGCGGCCCCACCGCGACGCAACAATGGTGAGCCCCCATTTGGTCACGGGAGATAGGGCTCGCGGCAACGCAATACCGACACGCCTGCGACCGCACCCGACTGCGAGGGACAGACAGAACGGTCCCCCGCACCCGCGCTTTGGACGCATCCTACGCAGGCCTCACTCAAGCCCACGTGGAGCGTCCTCTCCCGGGATTCTGCTTAGCTTCACCGTGGGTGTACCTAAAACCCACGGTAACTGAGCCCCCACCACGACAAGGTGAAGATCCCACGGTGGGGAGTAACAGACAGTCTTGATTTATACTTCGCTATATTAAAATGACCTACTTAACTAAGAACTCATTGTAAAAACAAGCCGATTTTATTTAACTTGTTTTGCCAGCAACGAAGATTTTCAAGCAGAAAATCAAACTCCTAAACAAATTGGAACACAGTAAGTTTCAGTAAGACTTTTGGGCTATTTTGAAGGAGGCTTACGATATTCGCTTCTAAAGTTCGTGTCGACTTCAGGTCAAAATCAAGTTACCTATCATCTTTATTGTTTCCTTTTTACGGGTACTATTTTTAGGTAGGGAATATCCGAAGATTTGAAACGTCTTAAATCAAAGTCACTTCTGATCTTCAAAGAATAAATCTTTGTTTCTAGAATATTGATCTTTTTTCTATGGGTGGAGGAATGTGGTCAGATGCGTTGGCTGTCGCAAATTCTGATTGTGTTGCTGTTTTCATGTTTATTTTTAGCAAAAAAAAATTAAAAGAATTACATTTACATATTGTTCTTATCATATTTAATTTAAAATAGACTTATACCTAGTAAATGCCTATTTTTTATCATACCTTTCGAATTTACGACTTATTTCTGTAAGTTCAATTTAAATTGATTTTGACTTTAATAGAGAATTTTTGTCTTATACAGCTCGGGGCAAAGTCATTTTGTTTTTTGTTAGCCTTTAGTATCCCTCTACTGGCCATAAGCTTTTCCCCCCTAGATTTCTATAAAGGCCTATCGCCAAAAAATATAACAGAAATATTAATCCATTCAGTCCGTTTCATCCGTTCCTATCCGTTGTAACCATTAAACACAATTGACGAGGTTGCAATCAGACGCGGAACAACATCACTCGTTGTTACTGAGATATTAAGTTGTAACTAACGCCGGCCGCGTTAAATGACTTCTCACATATCCTCGGTAGAAAGATGACCTTCTGCTTTATTATTTGTTAAGTCCTGGAATCTGAGGCTCTGAAGGTGGGCCTAAGAATTAGTCAAGAAAAAACGGAATATCTCCACATGAGACGCTACAAAAACACTCGCGTGGCTAGAAATAACCTACATGTTGGAGATATCACTTACAAAGGCGTGTCAAAATTTAAATATTTAGGCTGCACCATTACAGACACGAACACTCGAGAGGAGGAGATTGATATCCGCATCCAAAACTCGTTTAGATGTAGCGCGGCTCTGCACAAAGTGTTAGTGTCCAGGTTTCTTAGCCGAAATACCAAAATACGAATTTACAAAACTGTAATAAGACCTATTCTAACGTATGGCTGCGAAACCTGGACACTGACACAAAAGGAGGAAAATAAGCTGTTGGTCGCAGAAAGAAAGGTCCTCCGGAAGATCTTCGGCCCTGTGCAGAGAACTGACGGGAGCTGGCGGATTCGAAAAATGTCGAAATTGAGGAACTCGTAGCCATTCCTAATATAATTGGGGAAATAAAAGCCCACAGACTCCGATGGCTCGGTCACGTCGAGAGAATGGGAGAGGAACGTGGGGTTAAGAGAGCGTATGTGGGTCGACCGACAGGACGTCGTCCTGTCGGTCGCCGCAGATACCGATGGAAAGACGTTGTGGAGCAAGATCTTGGGGCGCTTCAAGCTGGCGATTGGCGAGAAGTGGCCAAAGATCGGGTGAAGTGGCGTTCTCTCGTATTGGAGGCCAAGGCACACTTTGGGTCGATGAGCCATTGGAGTAAGTAAGTAAGTTGTACATGTTTTTGTAGCTTGACTATAGAACTACTTATACCGGTTTGAAATATATTTTTCTTCAAATACCTACTTATCATTATCCTAGTTAGAACCCGGGGCTCGATTTCTACTCTTATCAGACTTGAGATTTGACTGAATATACGCTTTTCCACAGAGGGCATATACATTTCAATACGCACTTAACTTTGAAAAGCCATTGGTGCGCGCCAAGGATTCAAGCCCGATACCCTCTGCGTAGCAGTCTGTCGGTCTCTCCATTAGGGCATCACAGCTTGTCTGGCAATCAGTCAGTAATGCAAGAATTTTATATATACAAACAGATGAGATCAGCTTTTTAGTCTCCGTCGAGTAGTGTGCTCAAGTAGATACTGAGATCTTGCAAAGTGAAGTCAAGCAGGCGAGAGAAAACAATATATATTGAGGTTATTTGGATTTCAGCTAATAGCAACTCGCTAGTGAGAGTTAGTCGTAATATCCTAAGCTAACTAACATACGCTGATGCCCAACTATTATGAGTTTCTGCTGTGGCAATAATATACCAAATTTACTACTTATATTTATTCTTAAGCATCGATACTAAAACAATTTACCATCGTATCCTTACTCAAAGATTTGTTGTGGTGGAGATTGAGCCGAGTTTTTGTTGGTGTGCCTGGGATCTTGAAGTACGATGTTGTGTAAGGGAGGGTTAAAGGGGGATAGACGAGCGAATACAAAAAATGTTCATGTAACTTAGATGCGAGCTATTTTCAAACTCGCGAATGATGGTAATTCGTATGATACGACCATATTTAAGTGCGAGTTTTTGTACTGCAGCTACTGGATAGACGAACTTGCACTTTGGAACTAAGTGAACGAGGCGTAAGGGTAAGCACACATCTGACGGGAGATTCGTCGCGAAACGCCAGCACATAAACAAAGGAACCGCACCGGAAAATCGTCTCTACTTACTTGATCGATATCAGACGATGCATTCGTGTATGTAGACTGAGTAAGAGTGAGCGAGAGATATTATTTGTGGATTCAAATTATTAACTGATTTTGCTCTACATGCGTTCGAGGCAAATCCATTTAAATCATTGCGATGTCCAATGACATTCCATAGGGAAGGGCCCACGCAAATCTCTGATGCATATTTTGTCGCGAACACAAAAGAATAACGTTACTCTAACGTATAATACATTTATCACAGCCGAATGTTTTAAGTAAACTTATATCACACTTTGTCATCATCAGAAACTATGTTTAACATCCTCGTCTAAGGATATTATGAGGCCATAGACCTCCACGCTGTCCAAGAGCAGGTTTTCTCTCTTACTTTAGGTTCAACGTTTAGTGTGCGATGATTAGCAAGTCAATCCGCACAAAACATCGAACAGACAGTGGTGCTCGCCATGAGTTTAAGCTCAAAAACCTGTATGTAGCAATCTGTTAGGATCTTCACGACGATACCGTTACCTCATTTTGTAATAAGGCCAATAGTTTTTCTTTAATTGTATACTAGCTGACCCGGTGAACTTCGTACCACCATATAATATGTATTATACATAAAAATTGGGCAAGTGCGAGTCGGACTCGCGCACAAAGGGTTCCGTACCATCATCTATAAAAGAAAATCACGTTCGTTGTATGTATACTTAAATACTTTATAAGTTTCTACCTGTTTATTAAGATCGAGTAAAAAATTGCTTAAAAATTACGTTTGTTGTATGGGAGCCCCCCTTTATTATTTACTTTTTTTAAATTTAATTATTTATTTTGAAAGGTAATATACAACTACATATTCTGTAAAAATTTAAAGCGTCTACCTGTAACAGTTAGTAATTTTGAGCAAAATATACGAAAAAAAACACGTTTTTTGTATGGGACCCCCCCTTAATTTTTAATTTTTTTTAATTTTTAGTATTTGTTGTTATAGCGGCAACCGAAATACATATTTTTGTGAAAATTTCAGCTATCTAGCTATCATGGTTTATGAGATACAGCCTGGTGACAGACAGACAGACAGACAGACAGACAGACAGACAGACAACGGAGGCTTAGTAATAGGGTTCCGTTTTTTACCTTTTAGGTACGGAACCCTAAAAACCTTCCTATTGAATCATTCTATCTATGAAAAAAATCGCATTCACATTCGTTGCGTAGTTTTAAAGATTTAAACATACATAGGGACAGACAGAAGACAGACTTTGTTTTATAATATGTAATGATAATGATTGACGAATTGGGTGCACGGGGCCCTACCAAGTTCTTCGGGGCCCAAGCCAACCTCCCCTGCGAGTCGGTGCACCTGCTGAATGACGGACGAGGCTCTGGCGCAAGCCTTCCCTAGGGGTTGGGAGGTCAGACGGCAGTCGCTCCCGTAAAGGCAAAACAGTCAAATCAAATAGAATGGAAAGCAACAGGATTGGTAACAGTGTTTCGGGTAGGGCACCGCCGCAAAACGGTGCGCAGTAGCCTCGCCCGACTCTTGTGGCAAGTGGGCAAGGGCTACCGTGTCGGGGGTGGACACGGCCAAAGAAGTTAGCCCCAACCCCGAAGATCCGCTTCGCATCTTGGAACATTGGCACGCTAACCGGACGCGTGAGAGAGCTGGCCGATGTACTCTCCAGGCGGAGGGTGGCCGTAGCGTTCCTGCAGGAGACTCGGTGGAAAGGCAGCAGATCCCGGTCCATTAGGAGTGGCTACAAGCTGATCTACACGGGTGGAACTGGCGGGGAGAGCGGGGTAGCGGTTGTGCTCGCCGAGGAGTTTCAGGACGGGATCTTGGAGGTGAAGCGTTACAGCGACCGGCTTATGGCTGTGGGGGTGCTTATTGAAGGGGTTGTGACCCATTTGATAAGCGCCTATGCACCACAGGCAGGTTGCAGCGACGCCGTCAAGATGTGGTTCTGGGATCAACTCGACGAAGTTCTTCGTGAAATCCCGCTCTCACAGGGAATCATTCTGGGTGGTGATCTGAACGGTCATGTGGGTGAGGGGTGTGAGGAATTTGAGCGTGTTCACGGTGGCTTTGGCTACGGTGGCCGTAATGAGGGAGGGGAGTGTATCCTCCGAACTTGTGCGACTGCCGACCTTGCCATTGTGAACACGTACTTCAAAAAGAAAGCCGAACACCTTGTCACCTACAAGAGCGGGAGGCACGCGACCCAGATTGATTTCCTACTTACCAGGAGACACCATATCAGCAAAGTAGCCAACTGCAAGGTCATACCCGGTGAGAGTCTCACGGCACAACACTGCCTCCTTGTCATGGACCTCCGCGTGAAGCCCAAAGGCAAGCACGCCGACCGCTGTCAACGTCAAATTCGGTGGTGGCTGCTCAAGGATGCCAAATCCCTGGAGTTCGCCTCAGCTATCGGTGACAAGTGCGCTGCTACTGAAGGCGAACCAACTCAGAGCCAGTGGGATAGAATCCAGGCGGTCATCACTGGAGCGGCGAAGGCAGTACTGGGCATGTCTAAGGGCGGACGCAAGTGTGACAAGGAGACTTGGTGGTGGAACGACACAGTCCAGAGGGAGACAAGGGTGAAGAAAGCCCTCTTTAAAGCGTGGCAAGCGTCCAAATCTCCTGAAGACCGCGACGCATACAGGGCTGCCAAACGTGCCACTAAGAGGGCTGTAGCCAGAGCCAGACGAGACCACTTGGAACCGCTTTATACCAAGCTGGAATCGTCTGAGGGGCAGAAGCTCTTATACAAGTTGGCACGCTCCAGGGTCAAAGCGGCACAGGACATTACTAAGTGTCGCTGTGTTAAAGACCCTGAGGTCAACCTATTATGCGCGTCAAGCGCGGTGAAGGAGAGATGGCGCTCGTACTTCCCACCAAGCACACCACCCTCCGAACCAAGGACTAGTGCCGCTGGTAATGCCTGAAGAAGTCCAGAGGGCCCTTCGCCACATGAAGAATCGGAAAGCTGTCGGAACTGATGGAGTCCCCATTGAGGCCTGGAAGGCAATGGGCCTGCGGGATGTGGGCACCCTTACTAATCTATTTAACCGCATACTCCTAACCGGAAAAATCCCGAACCAATGGAGACTGAGTATCATCACTCCAGTCTTCAAAGGCAAGGGATCGGTACAGGAGTGCAGTAGCTATCGCGGTATTAAGGTGATGTCCCATACCCTTAAGCTCTTTGAGCGAATCATCGACTCCCGGATCCGACAGGAGACCACAGTCTCGGAGTGTCAATATGGGTTTCGCCCTGGTCACGGTACCATGGACCCAAGTTTCGCCCTCAGGATCATCATAGAGCGGTACAGGTCGAAGAACACGCCTCTGCATCTTCTGTTTCTAGACATGCAGAAGGCTTTCGACTGTGTGGCGAGACAGATGATCTGGTGGGCGCTAAGATCCAAAAGTGTACCAGAAGCATATATTGACATCATCCGAGACATGTACTCCAATTCCGATTCCGTAGTTCGGACTGCTGTTGGCGACACAAGAACCTTTCCCATCACCGTCGGGGTCCACCAGGGTTCCGTCCTTAGTCCGTACCTATTCAGTGTCATATTAGACGTACTGTCGGACAGCATCAGAGACTCACATGAGCAGCCCCCGTGGCTGCTCATGTATGCTGATGATATCGCGCTGGCGAATGCGGACAGGGGACGCTTGGTGCGGCGTGTGAATGCGTGGAAGGAGTCGCTTGAGGACGGCGGTCTGAAAATAAACTCGGCGAAGACCGACTACTTGGCCTGCAACAATACTGATCCCGCGTCAATTCGTATAGGCGGAGACATTGCCCAGCGAAAGGACCTGGTCAAGTACCTGGGATCGGTACTGCACGCGTCTGGTGACATCGATTTCGACGTCAAGGCACGCATTTCGGCAGCCTGGGCCAAATGGCGTGAGGTGAGCGGTGTCATTTGTGACCCCAAAATGCCGGTTAAGCTCAAAGGACAGGTCTATAAATCCATCATTAGACCTGTCCTGTTATATGGCAGTGAGACGTGGCCTGTGCTTGAGCGACACAAGCAGAGTCTGCGTGTCACGGAGATGAACATGCTGCGCTGGATGTGTGGTGTCACGCGGAAGGACCGCATTAGGAACTCCCGCATCCGGGGTAGCCTTCATGTCCGTGACATTGCTGACAAACTGCAAGAGTGTCGTCTGCTCTGCTGGTATGGCCACGTCTTACGTCAACCGGCATCTTACGTGGGTAACAAATGTCTTGCCATGCTACCTCCACCGGGCCTCGGTAAACGGGGAAGGCCAAAGAAATGCTGGCTTGACGTCGTAAGGGATGATATGCGTGCCAACCAACTAACCACCAGGGATGCTGAAGACCGTGCGAAGTGGAGGAGACATAGCCGGAAAGCGGACCCCGGGCTCCAAGGCGTGGGTTTTGGAGCGCAACCGGGACAGCGCTAGGATGATGATGATAATGATTGACGAACAGAATAATGAAAGCCGAACGACCACAGAAGCAAACCACCCAATAATACAAAATGGCTTATTGTTTTAACGAAAAGCAGGAAAACCTTCAAAATCATTGAAAGGCAGAGAGATATCTTAAGTCGTGAAAATATTTTGTTAAAGCTACATTCATGAAACTTTATGTAAAGCAAATTTATTATCTTATTGGCTTAGACGCTACTTGTTGAGTTATTTTTTAATACTTTTGCGAGAGAATCGGGCGGGCAACAATGACCAAGTTGTTTTCGCATTTCGACTGTGAACTGGCAACCGGTAATATCTCAATTTTGACAACTTTAGAGGAGGAAGAAAAAACATGTTTGTATCATATATACAACATCTCGTATGTTAAAAAAAAAACGTAGTTAATAATTTTTTTCATTGCATATGTATTTAAAGACAAAAGTTACATTATATGCTTCCTTCCAATATAAAATCGAGATAGGACAATATAAATCAACACAAGAACAAATATAGGACATTTTACTTGGAACATTATGGGCGATCCCAACAAGATTGTCAGTCCACCTTCCAGGAGGCCTATCTCTGCTACGACGTCCAGTGCGTGGCGGCCACTCCAGAAACATTCTGCTCCAACGGCCATCGGTTCTTCTGGCTATGTACCCTACCTCTGCCAATTCAGCCTGACTATTCGGAGAACTATGTCGGTGACCTTGGTTCGCCTGCGGATCTCCTCATTTCTGATTCATTCCTCATTTGTGACGACATTGGCTACACACACTGGTCAAAGCTTTCGTCTTGAGACACTACGGGATATCGGACGTGAAGATATCTATAGGAGCAGGTACGACATGGACGTTATACATGATTTTCGTCTTGTTCGACCTACTTGTTGGGAGACTCTACAGACGCCACCGAGCATTGTGCTGAGGTTTTCCATGGTCTCAACCTCTCTGATGAGTGATACAGTAGTCGCCGTTGATGTTGATACCGAGTCTTTCCCAGTCCAGAAGCTTGAAGACTTCTTCAAGCGCAGCGGTGAATAGTTTCGGAGATATAACATCTCCCTGCCTCATCATCCCTCGCTCTAGTTGAATAGGTTTCGAGCTCTGGTCCTGGAGGCGGACTGACATGGTGGTATTTTTGTACAAACGCTTCAGCACTTCGACGTATCGATAGTCGATCTGGCACCGTTGGAAAGACTGCAGCACTGCCCAGGTTTCGATTAAATCGAAGGCTTTCTCATAGTCTACAAACGCCAAGCATAGAGGCTGGTTATACTTGTCGGGCTTCTATATGTGTTCAGTATGTGGTCTATAGTGCTATTAGCCTTTTCGGAAACTGGCTTGTTCGGAAGACTGGAAGTCGTGTAGCTTGCAAGCGAGACGATTCGTGATGAACCTTGAATACAGCTTATAGATGTGGCTCAGAAGTGAGATGGGCCTGTTATTCTTTAAAAAGATTTTGTCGAACTTTTTGAAGAACAGCACAACCACACTTCTGTGCTACACCTGTGGCGTGGTACTCTCGTGTATGACGGAATTAATAAGGTTGCGAAGCATTTCAAAAGCGGGTATACCGCCAGCTTTTAAAAGCTCTGTCGTAATTTTGTCATCACCCGGTGCCTTGTTGTTTATGAGCTGTTCTAGGGCCACACTAATCTCGTGCATGCTGACGTCCGGGATGTTTTCGGTATGGTGTCGGGTCAATCTAGCTCTAGGGTCCCGTATGGTCGCGGGGTCCTAATCATCCGTAAGAACTGAGGTCTGGATGACACAACACTGCCATCCTCCGTCTTCAGCTTTGTTAGCTGATTTTAATCGGCAGACAGATCTCTCTGGAATACATTAGAGCCTTTGTTCCGCTCGATCGCCTCATGAACATATTTGATGTTGTACCGGCGGATATCGCGGGTCAGAGACTTAGATATCTGTCTATTGAGGTGCCGATATTTTGGCATGTCGCAGCCAATATCAAGACAGATAAATCATTTGAAATCACAAATAATTTCCATTATGCTCTATCGAATCCAACCAAGCAATTGGCTAGTAAGTCATGAGGCGGGTAGAGTTAGAACATAGTCCTGCAATCTCTAAGCAGCAAGCCTGTGTGACTTGATGGGCTAGAGCATCAAGTCGTAAATGCTGTTAACTAAAGGGGGTAAAAGGTGTGAGCCTTTTATCCCCGAAGGGGTAGGCAGAAGTGTATTACACACCCACTTTTCGCCAGTTATATTTCGGTCCCGATGTAATAGGGGGTGAGCCCATTGCCATCTACTGGGCATATTATTAAATGCGGCTAACACTTGAATAATGCATCAATAACAACTTATAGCGGAATCGTGCAACTTAAAAGCATGTATTTTATCGTAAGTATGTATTGAATAACCTAATGAAAGGTATTTTTGGTTGATGTTATGCTTAGTTTAATGCAACCAAGAAGTACTATATCTGAATAATTCCAATCTGCCAAAAGTTTGAACGGCAATCAACGGCAAAGCATAACGTACTATCTCGATTTACAAATTATTAACATAGAAACCTTAAATATTAATAATAAATGTATAATAAAACCTACCATTTTAGCTTCTAGAAGTCCTCAATAATATCCCTTTATAACTTAGGGCGCCGAAACCTAATGAATCCACATAAAACAGTTGTTTGTTTTAAGAGGGGTGCATAGGGTTCCCACCAAGAACTTAGGGTCCCAAGCCAACCTCACCTGCAAGTGGCGCACCTGCCAATCAACGGACGAGGCTCTGGCAAACAAAATATCCCGATAAGCGGCAATAGGCTCGCCACCTATTACGTGGGATCAAAACACTGGCGAAAAGTGGGCGTTTAATATGCCTCTGCCTACCCCTTCGGGAAAACAGGCGTGAGTCTATGTATGTATGTATTGTTTTAAGAGTGCGCGAAATCGCGTTCATGTCCATTTATTTTTGGCGAGATAGCATAAAATGCTCGCAGTCACTGCGCGTTGCAGTTAGTACAAGTTGAATAAAGCGAATTCTGGCGCTAAATTGAAATGTATTTAAGTTAGGATTTCTTCCAACGATGTGGAGTATTAAATGGCATAAATTGGCATTAAAAAGTGAAATCTGCAAAAAAATGAGATAGGACGTGTTGCCAGTTCACAGTCGATTTGTATTTCTCTTTATCTTGATGTGTATTTGTTAGGTTTTAAAGTGGAATGCAGTGAGATCGTGAAGTGGTTGATTGCAATAACTTTATCCTAGCACGATTTACTTGCTATTATACGATTGTAGTTTTGTTTTCGTGTGAGTGTGTGGCCAATTCTAGTGTCGGAGTTTCAGACCGCCCCAAGGCCTCCGACATAGCCTAACGATCCTTATCCTTAGACAAGAACCGGGACCGACTGCTTGACGTGCCCTCCGAAGCACGGTAGCACACATATGTAAATGCCACACACGGTCACCCATTCAAGTGGTGACCTGTGCAAGCGTTGCTTAACTTTACCGATCTGTTACGAACAGCAAGTCGTCTCGCTATGAGCGCTAATAATTATTTGATTAAAACTATCGTATGTAAGCATCTGAACACAGTATAATATAAATCAATTAATTAAAAGCCTAGACAAACTAGCATCACATTTGATTCCAAACTAGGTACTTACCTTATTTTGAATTATTAATAGTTCTTTTTTACAGACTTACGCCTGTATCCCCGAAGGGGTAGGCAGAGGTGTAAGATTACACCCACATTCCACCATGAATTTTTAAGTATCACGTAATAGGGGGCGAACCTATGGCCTTTACCGCGCAGATCACCAGACTCCGTGCTGCTGGAAAAAACCCAGCAACATTTTTGCCCGACCCGGGAATCGAACCCGGGACCTCCGATCAGTCGCATACGCTATCCACTGGACCATGGAGGCAGTCTTCTATTTTTCAAGCGAACTATTTACATTCTAGAATGGAAATAGGTATGTTGTAAATAGGTATGTTGATATAATTATAACAAGGAACTTACATCAAGCGGTATCTGGAACCACTCCGTCATCTGTGCAGAACCATGCAGCGCATCAATTCTCGTTCCGAGAGGCAATCGAATTAACGGCCGAGGTGTGGCAGTGACATAAACTATTGTGACTGACTGACAAACAACGCACACCTGAAACTATTGGGTACAAGAAGCTGCAATTTGGTATTTATGTTACTTGGGGACCGCAGGGGCGCGTGCTATTTCTCGAAATTCCCATGGGATCAGGCAGAAACGGCAGATCGCGTATCCTCTAGTTAAACGTATCACAAGTTCCCTCTGCAACATTTCTCCGATCACATAATCTACTTCATACTTATTTATACTAATATTATAGAGCTGAAGAGTTTTTGTTTGGTTGAATGCGTTAATCTTAAGTTAGTAGGTAACTACTGGCCCGACTTGAATAATTGTGTTTTGTTGAATAGCTTATTTATCGAGGAAGGTTATACATAAAATATCACACTATGAGCAACAGGTGTCAAGAAATAGCTTTATACAACGATATAGCTATAAATTATTTTAAAATATATAATGATAAGAAACTTAATAAATTGCTTGCAGCTATCTTTTTGCCTTAGGGTGCATCCACATACAGTTATTTTTTAATTGCACAAAATTTAAAAAATCGGAAAATTTGGTAATATTTGATAACTTTTAGCAACAATCTTAAAGATACTCCTACCTTGACTGCTTTACTATCGAATGTTGTGCTTTGACATTCTCAAATGTTGCTCAACAAAATGTAACTGCGTTAAGGTTTCGCATTGGGTATTTTATTCATAAAATATACTAATTGTTTTATAATTCATATTTATCACATCCTTACATACCACTATCATTACAGGATAACCCATTGCAATAGTGTAGCAACAAAAAAGTAAAACAATATACAGTAACTATACCTATAACTAAAAACTTATATTAGAAAGGTAACAAAAAGCGGCCCGTGTGAGTTCACTCAGTGAGCACGAAAACAAATCTACTACATCGGACAGTGCACTGAGCGTCCGCATTGCCCTCGTAAGCGGTGCGCGCTGCAGCAGGTTGGTGCGCGCTCGCACCACCGACAACAGCGGCGGTCGTCGCCGCCGCTCCGCGTACCCATCCGGAACACACAGCCCGATTGTACGCAATACGCCTGGGTTGTGCACTTTGCCACGTATTATTTTAAATAGATAGGTAGTAAGAGCTACCTCTCTTCTTACCTCCAGTTTGTAGTATCCTACCATGCCTAACACAAATAGTGTCGGGTACAAAAGTGGATATCCTGGATACACCCCATACTTCTTAGAATATAAAAATCTAGTAAATTTATTCTGGATGCGTTCTAACATTAATGAATATTTTGCTTCGTGCGGTGACCATATTGCAGAATTATGTTCTAAATGGCTCTTAACTAGTGCCTCATACAATGCTCTCAGTGCCCTAGTGTTTGTAAACTGGTTAGCTTGGCGTAGTACTAACCCCAAATTGCGATATGCTTTCTTACATAATCGGGAAGCTACGACATATCTTCTCGTCCGATATCCCGCAGTGTCTCAAGACGAAAGTCTTTGACCAGTGTGTGTTGCCAGTGATGACTTACGGATCAGAGACGTGGTCGCTCACTATGGGCCTTATCAGAAGGCTCAAGGTCACTCAGAGGGCGATGGAGAGAGCTATGCTTGGAGTTTCCCTGCGAGATCGAATCAGAAATGAGGAGATCCGCAGTAGAACCAAAGTCGCCGACATAGCTCTCCGGATAGCCAAGCTGAAGTGGCAGTGGGCAGGGCACATAGCTCGAAGAACCGATGGCCGTTGGGGCAGAAAGGTTCTGGAGTGGCGGCCACGTACCGGACGACGCAGCAGAGGTAGGCCCCCCGCAAGGTGGACCGACGATCTTGTCAAGATCGCGGGAGTAGGTTGGATGCGGGCGGCTCAAGACCGGTCTGTGTGGAGAACCTTGGGGGAGGCCTATGTCCAGCAGTGGACGTCGTTTGGCTGATATGATGATTCATTACATAAAACCATATGTACATAAAAACAAATCAGTGGGCTCTAAAACTAAAAGTAGAGTAGCTGCATTATTTATCAAAACTTAATAAACTTTACTTGATATCGCAACTTCTAAAAACTTTCGTTAATAGCACCTCAATAACAATAACTTAGACTTTCAGACAAAAATGAACATGAGCACTAAAAAGTTTGCTTCAGAAACAGGTGGGCTAAAATGTTCAGAGTTTGATTCTCGGTTTAAAACCCCTGGCTGCGGCCGCTTTAAACTTTTACAAAGGCTTTAAAAGACAAGCGGGAAATGTTGTCGCTCCCACAAAGGGACTTTGAAAAAGATGTTTTCGATGGTAAATTTTAAGTTGAGAGCTGGATCAATAGCGTTATCGGACGGTTTTCTTGGCGGATTAGTTGTCTAACTAGTTTATTAAAGGCTTTGCTCTTATCAATATTTCTTAGTTCTGATGTCCTTCATACTTTTGCGGTTAGTACCCGGCTTTTGAGGCCCTTACTCGTGGACATTGATTCAATATGCTGTGGGAAAAAAAACAAAATAGGTACATAATGTAGAGCCTCGACTGCGAGGAACAGACAGAACTGTCCCCCGCAACCGCACCTTGGGACGCATCCTACGCAAGCCTCACCCAAGCTCACGTGGAGCGTCTCCTCCCGGGATCCCGCTTAGCTTCACCGTGGGTGTACCTTAAACCCACGATTACTGAGCTCCCCACCACGACAAGGTGGAGATCGCACGGGGGGGACTTACCGTTAGAACCTATATATATAATTATGGAACATAAGTATAGAACGACTTTTGTATTCATATTATAAATACGATAGTAGTTTGTCCTTTACTCTAAAATTATTGAAAAGATATTGACGACATTGTGCAGTAGTACAGCTTATAGTTACCTCATCATAGACTCTGTATATAAAATATCCCGCTGCTTGGCGTGGACTCTTCTCACTTATCATCGTCCTAGCGTTACCCCAGTTGCCAACAATACTTCTCGCCTGTGAGCCCGATGTCTGCTGCTGTCCACCAGATTTGACAGAATAACAGCTCCTCTTCTCATTATGAGAAGGTTAAGGCTATAGGTAACCACGCTGGCCAAAAACTGGCTCCTACATCAGAATAACACAAACCTTTACATGCCAATAATCGTTGGAGTAGTCGTGTTCTAGAGTGGAGACTGCGCTGGCAAACGTAGTGTAGATCGCCCTCCGGCTAGGTGGAGTGACGATATACGCAAAGTGGCTGGCAGCGGCTGGACACGAAGAGCCGAAAATCGGGCTTAGTGGCGTGCCATTGGAGAGGCCTATATCCAGCAGTGGACTATGGCAGGCTGATGATGATTACATGAAAAAAAAAAAAAAAAAAAATGAAAATGAAAAAGCATTTATTCTGACACACATCGTTTACAATAATACAAAACTTCTGCCAAACTGCAAAACAGTTTGTTGGCAGATGTAGCTCCCTATATCAGATCAGGTGTAGTCTTATAGCCTAATATAATATACATTTGAATCTTTTTCATTTGTTAATGAAAAACAATAATAGGTTCTTAATCTAAAAGATTTGGAGTAAGTGCATAATATATCTGAGGTAGGTATATAAACTTAAACTAGTATGGTTAGCAATATTGCAATAAAATGTAGTAGTAAATAGCAGTAATAAACTAGTATGGTAATTAACTAGTTGGTCAAACAACTAGTTGTTCCTTATAAATTTGTAACAAGTATTTAGTGAATTGATGTTTAAATGAGGATCGTGTAGCACAGTGCTCTATATCAAGTGGTATATTGTTATATATTGTGGGAATCAGGAACTTTCTGCATCTTTTGCCAAAGTAGTTAATAAAGGCAGGGACTTCATACTTCATAGTGATAGGCTATCTTTTGTCATGATAGCCATCACGCACGCGGGCGAAGCCGTGCGTTGAATCTATTAAACTATGAAACACATCTCACAATTTATGTATACACAGCGCCAAGCCAAGCTTAACAGTTGCAGTTCTATTTTAATACTTATTTCCTGCGCCATAAGAACGTTACAGTGTCCACCTTGACGCGTAGCCGTGTGTACGCGACAGAAAATAATAAAAGCTTGCACATAGCCCTCCGTTAAATAACAATTTCAATATTTTCAATTTGACAAACACAGACGCCGAAACGAACTCAACGCATAGCGAATATACAAATAAAAAATAGTAAGTTATAAATATTTTATAAGTGAAACAGAAAGTCAGCATAAGCCCCGCGGTTGCATCAGTGTTGCCAAATCTGAATATGTATAAAATCGAGTACCAGAATTCAATTTCAACAGAGCACGATTTACATTTAAATGAAGTTAGATAGATATATCACCTTAGTTATATTGTTTATTTCGTTGTAGAGTATTTTTGTAAAAAAAAAAAATACAGTATTTACGTTAGTGAATGATATCGTTTTACAAGTTGTTTCTTTTTCGTGTCAATGCCAAGGCAAGCCTACTCTGGCGTTAGAGATTTTACATCACTTTCAATTAACATTTGGATGGACAAGAGTTGGCCAGATAAATAAAATCATAAAAATATAAATATGATGTTGATATAAAATCCGTATACCTTGAATGATTACTTTATAAATAAGTATGTCGGATTTGGTCAATAACATGTACGTGAAATAAATTACCATTGGGACTTCTGGCGTATTGTTACGCTATGTTAAATGCGATTCACCAGTTTATTACTTTTTTTTTCATAAATATATGTTTCCGGATCTAGGTACTTGGCCCATTTTTAGTGACACTGCATTTCAGAAGAATAATACTGCCTGAATAGCAATGGATTTATTTACATGGCAAAGCATTTACATAACTAGTATTGTCGTAATAGTTGGTATTAGTACGAAATCCCGCGACAAATTAGTGCACTCATCGAGTTTTTGCTAAAAACCAAATTTTTGTGTATATTTATGATAAGGAAAATATATACTTACTATTAAAATGTGGTCGCAAGTATGATTTTTTTTTGCTTATGTTTTTTTGGGAAAATGTATCGTTCACTTGTTTTTTAAATAAAATATCGTCTACACGCCGGCAATGTATATAAAGATTCTGAAAAATCACGGTTGCCTATCATATATATACAGGGTAATTTTTTATGTAGTTCGGATATTTTAGTAATAATAATAATAATTTATTGTTCAGACACTTAGAACTAGATACAATTGGCACTAGCCTCCACACTAGGATTCCCTGTGTCGTGGATGCTAGTCTCTTACGTCCATAATTTATTAATTACTTTTGCAATTCTGTGAAAGTAACCGCTCAAATTAGAATGAAAGAAATATTATAAAACTAAATTAAAGAATAACATACATATATGATTGAAAATACAAGTGCTTACTACATTGTATGTTCGGTATATAGTCGTGTTTTGTTAGTGATGGGTAAAGGTGGTGTTGGTGAATGTGTGTGTGCGTGTGTATGTGTGTTTGGGGGAGTGTATGTGTGTATAATGACTAAAAATAATCGTAGACCCCTAGACTACCTGAAGAAAGCTTTCGGTTTTATTGTAGTCCATATTAATGAGGAATGATTGGATCAGCTTCTTACATCTAAATCTAGTTAGCGATAGGATTTTCAAGATATTGTTTAGTTTTGTGTAAATGAAGGGTCCCATAAAACGAAAACATCTATTTCCAAATTGAAGTTTACAGTGTGGTTTGTCCCATTTAGGGTTTCGTAGGGGGCGCTTACTAGTTGATATAAGTGATGGGGCATTCTTATGAAACCTCAGAGACACGGCCATGATGTACAATTGTCGTACACGTAGTACGCCTGTCTCCCGGTACAAAATATCAGTAGAGTATCGAATAGGTTTTTTGTAACTGACTTTTAATATAGCTCGTTGCGCCCGTTCGAGTTTTATTAGGTACGTTTTGTGTGCTATTCCCCAGACCGCTATACAGTAGCTAATGACCGACAGGCACAGGAGCTGTAAATCATCTTCAGTGTCTTTTTATTTGCTATGTGGCCCATTTTTTTAAATATGTACATGAGTTTTCTTACCCTGCTGCTAATATGTATATATATAGTATGTTATACATTTACGAAAATTAATAAACACGTATCTTTTATTTTTTTGTTTTACCAAAAACTGTCAAAGTTATCGCTTATTAAAGAATATCTACTTGAAACAGATGTTCATGGTCACCCGATGGCTTATCAGCTGTGAGGTCAACGCACGCGACACAATAAAGCGCGCAGGTGCGCTACCTACCTACTATGCTACCTACTCCGATCTGATACTGTGTTCTAGCTTCAAAATTATTGTTATTCACGTACCTACCGTGCTTCATCAGTCCATAGGATGTTCGCTTCGGCATGATTAATTAGCCATTCACACAAGACTCGTCGTGGTAGGTCCTTGGTCTACTTCCTGAAAATGTTGTACCGGCTGGTAATCATACGGATGGAGACCGGCTGCGTTTAGCAGTCTCCACACTGCGGTCTGGCTCACACCGAAGCGACGTGCTGCATCGTATGTGCTGGCTCGTGGATCCCTTTCGAAGAATTCGAAGATCAAGTCTTCGACGTCAGTAGCCAGGCGAGGTCTGCCCTACCCTAGTGCATGGCTAGGGGTTGTGAACTGGCCATGATCCAAAAGCCTTTGGTTGGCCGCTAAAATAATCCGTTCACTTGGAACTACTGGGTTGTTAACTCCTTGAGCTTGCATACGAGGTACACTTTCTTGTTCTAGCTGCACGAAGGCTTTCACCACTGAGTAAATAAATTAGTACCATTTCGTAGCACTCGCGATTTGAAAATCGTTGGGACGTCATTCTAACGATTTACGACCGGCGCGTGCGTCGGCGCTTGCGCGAAAATGCGACACGTGCCACTTTCTCGATGCGCCCGAGTTGACTGGCGCGCGGCCGCGCGCCGCGCGGCCGGCACGACACCACGCCCCGCACCCCGCATCCTGCCTCCCGCGCCCTTAACCCTGTCGCATCGCGCGCGTGTTTGATAGTATTATTCCAATGAATAACGTTGTGTCTATAATAATAATAATAATAAATTCATTTATTCAAGTACCAAGACTCAAAAATGTTAGTAACAATGGAACTTATAATCTATGTTAGTATACACGTTTAAAACATACATACATACATATCGTCACGCCTTTTATCCCCGAAGGGGTAGGCAGAGGCGTATTTCTATACCCACTTTTCGCCAGATATATTTCAGTCCCACGTAATAAGGGGCAAGCCTATTGCCGTACCGGGCACATTGCCAGACTCCGTGCTGCTACTGAGAATTTCGTGATGGAAAAACCCAATAACACTGCCCGACCCAGAAATCAAACCCGGGACCGCCCGATCCCACGCGCACATTTAAGCCGCGAGACCAACGAGGCAGTCGTATAGGGTTTGATGTCGAGTTTTCCGTCTCTACGCAAAGATGGTATTTGCATCGTGTTATCCCTTAGTCGCCTCTTACGACACCCACGGGAAGATAGGGGGTGGTGACACTTGTATTCTATGCCGTCAACCACACGTTTAAAAATGAAATAAAATAACAACTACTATTTAATGCACCCTTCGACTCACTGCGTCAAGGTAACAGGGGCAGCTGAAACCTTACTGCAGTGAGCGAAGAAGGAGCAATCTAGCCTGCACGCTATCACGTTCAGGATGCTGTTGGGGCTGGCCTGCACCCTACGCACCAGAGATGCACATAGCTTCCTCATCACGGTATAGAAGCAGTCAATCCGAGCTTCCGCAAACATTCCAGAGGCGCTGCAGAAGCGAGGCAGCCCCATCAGCACCCTGAACGCGTTATTGTACTGGACGCGAAGAGCACTGTATGATTTTTGAGTAAAATGAGCCCACAGGCTGCAGGTATAAAAAGATGTGCAGTAAGCGCGAAACAAAGTACACTTTGTTTCTTTTGAGGCACGCATGAACCTGCTGCGATCATGTTAGCTCGCACAGACAATGCTCTCCGCTCCCTTTCGATGTCACCATCGTCTCTGAGGTCGGTGGTCAATACATGCCCTAAATATTTAAAATCATTAACCTTTGACAATGTCACGTCATTGACTTTGACTGAAGGCACAGTTTCTGGGTATTTACCATCCGCCCCAAAGACCATGATTACACTTTTTTTCGCGTTATATACAAGGCCATGTGTTTTAGCATAATCTTCGCACGTACAAATCAGTTTCTTAATGCCACATAATGAAGCTGCCAGTAGCACGATGTCGTCCGCGTAACTGATATTATTCATACACACACCATCAATGTGACAACCGACACGCATGCTACAGAGCGCTTCGATAAGGCCATTTACATAGAGGTTAAAGAGGGTGGGCGAGGACAGCCCACCCTGTCTAACCCCACACTCTAACCCATAGCTCCTAGACATGGCTCCAGCCCATTTGATACTATTGACCTGGTTCCCATACCAATATCTAAGTATATTGGTGATTTCAGACGGTAAATTAGTCTCTTCCAACTTTTTCCACAAGACATCATATGAAACCAGGTCAAAAGCTTTACTCAGATCGAGAAAGCAGGCATAGGTGGGAGTCTGTCGCTTGGCATAGTATTGAACAGCATGCTTAACGCTCAGTATGGCGCTTTCTGTTGAAAGTCCAGGTCGAAACCCAAACTGGTTGTCATGAATCTGAATAACTGTTAAGTTGATCGTTAATCACGCTATCAAACACCTTAGATACAATCGTGGCGAGGGATATAGGCCTATAGTTGTCACTTTTCCCCAAATCACCCGTCTTGTTTTTAACAATTGGAAACACAGTGGCTTTAATCATATCAGAGGGCATATAAGCGTGGCCCAAGCAAAACGAAAACATCATGGCCAACACCCTCGGTAAGTGGGGACCAGCATAACGCAGGTGCTCTATGCTGAGACCATCGTGACCAGGGGACTTGCCTCTAGACATACTACGTATTATATTTTCAATATTCTCGGCAGTTAATTCTGTTTCCAGTTTCACACGATCCTGCGCACTGAGCACCGACGTCGATGGCCCTAATGGCGACCTCACTCTAAAATGATCCACAAAACGATTCGCAATCTTAACAGCCTCGCTTTCCCCATCAACACTCACAGGGATACCAGGCTTTGCCTTTAATTTATTAGTGTGCTTCCAAAAGGAGCGGAAGTCATTATTTGAGTGATGGGAAGCTAGGATGTCCATTTTAATTTGGGTCTCATGGTCTTGACACCATTTTAATCGAGATTTAAAGATCCTCCTAGCTGCCCGCATTTCTTCGTACACACGACCGCTAGTAGGTTTATTATTATAAACCCACAACAAAAACTTACGCTTGGCATCCCCATGCGCGTCACTTACATATTTTTTCCATCCAATCACTTTCTTACGATTTTTTAAGTATCTACTTTCTCGACTCTCAACGGCCGATATACTTAAAGCACATATTATATCGTTATACATATTGTCTATAACTTGCCTATGCATCAAGTTATTACACGTATATCCAAAACATTGTCTTAAGTCATCGGGGAAGTCAATGAGAAGGAAAAGTGACAACTATAGGCCTATATCCCTCGCCACGATTGTATCTAAGGTGTTTGATAGCGTGATTAACGATCAACTTAACAGTTATTCAGATTCATGACAACCAGTTTGGGTTTCGACCTGGACTTTCAACAGAAAGCGCCATACTGAGCGTTAAGCATGCTGTTCAATACTATGCCAAGCGACAGACTCCCACCTATGCCTGCTTTCTCGATCTGAGTAAAGCTTTTGACCTGGTTTCATATGATGTCTTGTGGAAAAAGTTGGAAGAGACTAATTTACCGTCTGAAATCACCAATATACTTAGATATTGGTATGGGAACCAGGTCAATAGTATCAAATGGGCTGGAGCCATGTCTAGGAGCTATGGGTTAGAGTGTGGGGTTAGACAGGGTGGGCTGTCCTCGCCCACCCTCTTTAACCTCTATGTAAATGGCCTTATCGAAGCGCTCTGTAGCATGCGTGTCGGTTGTCACTCTCTCCCCAGATAACCGTATTATATTCCAGATTAGGCGGTATTTTTTTACAAAAATTATAATCAAGTTTACATTTTACTATTAAAGGGAAATGATTAGACCACAACACATCATATTTAACAAAGCATTCCACTACGGAGGATAATGCTGCCTTAGGAACAACACAATGATCCAGCCACCGTTTGGACCCATGAGCATCACTAATAAATGTATGTGTATCAGATGTGCTACCCAGAAAATCTGTGTCGACACATGTCCATTCGAAATCACTACAAAAGTTTATAAGTTCAGTATAAAATCTTTCTGTTGGGTGCGAATTATAATCCCCTAACATATAACAACACTCTATATTACAACTATCTATAACTGCACTCACCGCACCGAGGCAGTCCGTAAACTCCGGCAGGTTGCTAACGTCGTCCGTCGGCATGTATACGGACACTATTAAAATAGACGTATCACTCACCGCTAATTTAACAGCGCACACTCTCGGATTACTACACTGCACAACAGACACATCATGAAAAATATTCTTTCGCCACATAATTGCCACACCGCCATGTGGCCGACCACGTAGCATCCCTGCTGTTATATTAATCGCCGAGGTTCCCGTCGCACTGAAGTCATCGCTTATCGTGTCTAGATATGGTAGTTCATCTGGCAACAACCAGGTTTCCTGCAGCGCAATAATATCAGCATTCATACACAAATGTTGTATATTCTCGACTGAGCGCTTTACGCTTTTGCAGTTAAAAGTAATTAAATTACAAGTTGTGTTATTCATTTATGTTTGTTATAATCCTGCCGTTATTCATGCCATCGTCATTGGTACTATATGATAATGACGAGTTTCTGGGTTTAAAATGTACAAATCGTCTAAAGATAATACCCGTGGGCCACAGGTTTTCATCAAGAAACATTAAATTTGCAGTTTCGAATCTGACACAAAAAACTTATAAGCGTCGTACTGACTTTGTTATTTCATGGCAATTTTCTCTAATTTCACAGACTCCTGTGTCTTCTTTTTAATATATGTAGTTAACAATGTCTATTTCATTTGTATTTTTGCTTATATTCGAAATAAAAATTGGAATAAGTCGTTCGGCCGCTCGAACATTATCTACGGTATCCTAACTTATTCCCGTTTTTCCCGAAAATCTGTTTCTCAGGTTACGATTTCTATTACATCTTACCAAAGTCCACCCATCATCATTTTGTTTTTGTTTCGCACTAGTAACAACGGCACCTGTGTTTTGTTTACACAGTGCGCTAGACAGCTGATCGACAGACAGGCTCTTATCGCCTCGCTGTGATATCACTCCCCGAGTGCAGTCTGCCTCGCTCTCCGACACCGTTACACACAATATTTCACCGTTACCCACTTTATCACATTTATTACTAAATTCATTTGATTTAGCGTATGGGGATTTCTTTGTGTTCATAAGTGATTGTAAAACACTTTTCGTATTGGATGAATGATCCTCACGTTGAGAAACCCTCTTCAGGTTCAAGGTTTCGGTATGTGTAAGTGAAGAATATAACCTCATGTCCCGCAGTTCCTTCCTAACATCGTCTAATTTATTAGTTGCCACATATGAACTTTTTATTTCTTTCACGTCTGCTTGTAGCACAGCTATCTTTTTCAAAAGATCCGACACATCTAAATGATCGAATGTGATCGGGGGTAACTTTTCTAAATTTCTTGCGACAAATATCGGCATTGTATCACTGTCCATCACTTTGAATACACTTATAATATCATACAAGGTACGATCATCTTTTCCTTGTCCTTTACGTACGGGTTTACGCCTTTCATTTGGTATAGATTCAAAAAGCAACGACTTGGACTTCTTGATTTGTTCACTGTCAAACGCCGAGATGCATATTTTGACCAGGCTTTCCTCATCCATAATCGATAACTTATTTTGAACATAAGATAGTAATTCGTCAATTACTATATTGCAATTGTTACATTTCACTGTCGCCGCCATGACTAAAACGTACGTCACGATACACTATGATTTCCTTGTTTCTCGGATATTTTTACTCGGATTTGGTGGGATAAAAAAGTAAAAAGTTATTTATGGAAATGTGTTCTATTATTGATATTGAACCTCAGAAAAAAATATCCGAACTACATAAAAAATTACCCTGTATATATCGAAATCATACCTGTTTATACCTGGCAGCGTAGAGGTGCAGCCAAGTGACAAACGGCAACCGTGATTTTTCAGAATCTTTATATATATTGCCGTGATGTAGACGATATTTTATTAAAAACAAGTGAACGAAACTTTTTCTTAAAAATCAATAACCAAAAAATTTGTTTAAAAATACTTGCGGCCCCATTTTAATACGCAACCTAGTAAATATCATAAATTTGTATAAAATTTGGTTTTAAGCGAAAGCTCGATGAGTGCACTCATTTGTCTTATACTATATATTTCTGTCGTCATGATAAAATAACAAATTTTCGTTTTTCCCCAACTATATCAAATCCCAAATGATTTCCTTGATACATTAAAGCTAGACACATCAAATTTCTATTTAATCCGTAAGGGAGCATAAAACTTTTCTTGAAACATATAAATTTGAACCGCAGAAATAGCTGAAACCTTAAGAGGGTGGATAATGATGTCACAAGGGTATACGCTAATATGCTTGAAACTATATCGTGTTACAGAATAAGGCATTTCGCTGTAAATTGGAATAGTCCTTCCAAGAATCTGTCATCATACCCTTTTTGCTATACGTATGTTTCATATCAGCAAGAGCTTGTTTTATAGCAACTGATATAAAATACACATGGATATCAATCTGTATAATTGTAATACAACACGCTTTTAATAACTCCGTTATAAAAACTTCACTCACCTTCCCATCAAAATCTATACATATAATAAATCTGTAAGTGATCAATGTCTGTACATGAAAGATATTTAGGAGAAAACTATTTTAAGTAGTCTTTATTGAAGAAGAGAACCCAAAAATATCATTATTACAATTTTTGTCTGTTTGTCTGTTTATCTGTTTGTCTGTGCGTTTGTGCACGCTGATTTCAGAAACGGCTTATCGGAGTTTAACATTTAATGTTTGTTTTATTCGAATCGGTTCATAAATAAAAAAGTTATGTCAATTTAAACATTACGATATATTTTTCCGGTTGAAATTTGTCCTATAGCAACGTAAATAAGTAACTCTTTAGTTGAATTGGTTGAAACTTAATATAGCATGATCTGTAAAATGTAAAATTACGACGGTTGAAAGATTATAAACGGTCATTTTCGAAAATTAATATTATCCAATTTAAAATGAGCTCTATTCTGTATAATTTATCATATAAAATAAGGTTCAGCTTAGGCTGGATAATATCGCGCGTGTACGTATAATAAATGCGCTGAGTAGAGAGTCATTTACTGCAGGGTATTAACACTAGGATAACGCTTCGTCTGAAGCAAGTATCAGTGAAAGTTCTCATCGATTGCACCATTTGTTTGCAGTAATGCTGTAGTTCTGCAAACTTTCAGATGCTGCACAGTTATAGCATAGATTTCAAAACGAATTAGCCGAGGACATTTTCAGGCATGCACAACCAACTAATGAATCGTTGTTTGCTTGCTATTTAAGAGATAGCTATATCTTTCTATCTAAGTATATAAATAAAAAATCTGTAAGTGATCGATGTCTGTAGGTACATGAAAGATTTTTAGGAGAAAAGTATTTTAAGAGGTCTTTATAAAAGAAGAGAACCCAAAAATATAATTATATTTTTTTTTGTCTGTTTGTCTATTTATCTATTTGTCTGCGCGTTTTTGCACGCTAATTTCAGAAACGGCTAATCGGATTTGAATGCGGTTTCACTGATGCATTATGGTATGTCTCACTTAACATTTGTTTTGTACGAATCGGATCATGAATAAAAAGTTGTGTCAATTTAAAAATTAAGATTTATTTTGTTCGGTTAAAATTTGTGCTGTAACAATGTAAATAATTAACTCCTTAGATGAATAATTGGTTGAAACTTAATCTATTTTGATCTGTAAAATGAAAAATTACAACGTTTGAAAGATTATTATAAATGGTAATTTTCGAAAATTAAGAATATCCTAATTTAAAATGAGCTCTGATTTGTATGATTTATGATATTAAATAGGGTTCAGCTTATGTTGGAAATGATTACGTGTGTTAATTAAGTGCGCCGAGTTGCGAGTCATTTACTGGAATCAACACTGGGTTAACGCTTTTTCTGAAGCAAGTATAAGTGAAAGTCCTCATCGACTGCGCCATTCTTTTGCAGTCATGTTGGAGTAAACAAATTGGCCGAGGACTTTTTCAGGCACGCACAACCAACTAATGACGATTCATTAGTTGGTTGTGCGTGCCTGAAAAAGTCCTTGGCTAATTTGTTTAGTCCAACATGACTTCAATCGCAAGCAAACACCGATGTGTTTGCTTGCAATTGAAGACATAGTTTTTTGATGGTGTAAATATTAATAAAAATTAGGGGATGTATATGAATAGGTAAACTATTACCGATTAAAACTAACCGAAATCCTGCAAAATGATGACTCGAGACTAACTGAAGAACACTGTTTAATATAATTATGATCGTGTGTGTTGTAGCGTGGATAGTACTTTGAGCAAAATAGTAGATGCTCCGGCTGGAACTGGAATTACTTTTGTTATTAAGATGATTTTGGCGAAGGAACGAAGCTAAAGTAAGATCACGACAGCTGTCGCTTTATCGAATATTAGAGGGTGACATCAGCTACTACCGCACATTTTTATAAACATAAATTCATAACTTCACGCCTTTAACACCGAAGTGGTAGACAGGATGTGTATTACACACCCTCACTTCGCCAGTTATGTTTCGGTCCCAATGTAATACCGGGCTCATTATTAAGCGAGCGATGATTAACATTTTTTTTTATTGCTGCTAGTGGCAGACGAGCGAACGGCCCATCTGATGGTAAACGGTAACCGCTGCTCATGGACTTCGTTAATGTCAGGGTATACACAGCAAAGCCGCTGCCTACCGTGAAAGTAATGCTCTCTTTAAACTTCGTTTGAAGAAGGACAAGTCATAGTGCTCGGGCAACACCGCAGCAGGTAGTTAATTCCAAAGCCTACACGTGCGTGGTAGAAAAGATCGCTGGAAGCGCACCGTACTAGATGAGAACGCTTCCAGGTAATACGGGTGAACTCTACTGCGTCGGCGAGTGGTACGTTGGTAGAAGGGTGACCCTGGTACCAAATTAAACAATTCTTCGGAGCACTCCCCGTGAAAGAGTCGGTAAAATACGCAGAGAGAACCAAAGTCTCTCCGCTGCTCCAGCGATTCTAGTCTAGCCGTGAGATCGGGATCATCGACGATTCGAACAGCTCGTCTCTGTAGGGAGTCAAGTGGATCAAGCTGATATTTTGGCGCTCCGGCCCAGAGATGTGAGCAGTACTCCACATGTAGCCGGACTTGCGCTTTATAAAGCATAAGCCGTTGGCTTGGTGTGAAGTACCGCTTAGCCCGGTTCAGCACCCCCAGCTTCTTGCTTGCCAATTTGGCTTTATCCTCCAAATGACTCCCAAATTGGTACTTTGTTCGATATTTCGACGCCGAGGATCCCAATATTCTCGGCAATATGCAGGGGTACTCCTTGAAACCGAGGCGCTATAACGAAAGGGTCCTTCTTCGCAGTGAACGCGCATACTTGTGTCTTAGTGGGGTTAAATTGAACAAGGTTCTTTTCACCCCATTTGGAGGCGCGCCTCAGAGAGTCCTCGACTTCAGACACAAGTTGCAATCGTCTTTCCTGTACCTGGCTTCGAGGGACATTCTGGTGGCTGGTGTACCGCGCATCACCCGTACTGTCATCTGCACAGCAATGCATGTTCTCAATTGACAACAAGCCATTGATATGCAAGATGAACAGCGTTGGAGAGAGCACCGAGCCTTGTGGGACGCCAGCGTTGATCGACTTCATTTCGGAGCAGCTGCCGTCTGCGACGACTTTAATGCTCCGATCAGCCAGAAAGCTGGCAATCCATTTGCAGAGTCCCTCGGGGATTCCATAAGATGGTAACTTCGACAGAAGTGCCCTGTGCCAGACCCTATGACCTATCCGTGTGGTGACGGATTAAGAAAACGGAATGTCACCACCCCATATCATCCCATGGGTGTCGGAAGAGCCGACAGATGGAGCATATTATGCAGAGAACATCACTGTATGAGAAGAAAAACTTGATACAAATCCTATACCAACCCGTTTGGCCAGCGTGGTATAGTAGGCCAATTCCTCCTTTCATAGGAGAGACCTAGTCCAGCAGTGGACTGTTTAAGGCTGATGATGTGCCAGACCCGGTCAAACGCCTTGGCAATGTCAAGGCTAACGGCTAGAGCTTCGCCCCCACTCTCCAAGGCTTGTGCCCAGCGGTGTGTAAGGTACACTAGAAGATCGCCAGCCGAACGACCATGCCGGAAACCGTACTGGCGGTTGCTGATCAGCTGGCGATCCTTTAGGTACTGGAGGAGTTTGTTGTTGATGACTCGCTCCATTACCTTGGAGAGTAAGGACGTTACAGCTATTGGCCTGTTGTTTGACGGGTCCAAGCTGTCACCCTTTTTAGGAATAGGGTGAACATGGGCTATTTTCCATGAAGATGGAACCCTGTTAGCATTATAGGAAAGACGATATAAGCGCGTTAATACGGGGGTCAACTCAGGGGCGCACGTCTTCAGCACCACTGCTGGGATGCCGTCAGGCCCACTCGACCTGTGGTCTAGAAGTTTGTGCTGCCGCCTGACCGCACGTTGTGTAATGCGGATTTCAGGCAGGGAGCTCCCACACCAGGGGATGGACGGTGGTGTGGCTCCCTTGTCATCCAAAGTCGAGTTCGAGGCAAATAGTTGGACCAAGACGTCAGCTTTGTCTTTTGCGCTATGGGCCAGACTGTCATCAAATTTACGCAGTGGCGGGAGACTGATCTGGCAGAAGTTGCCTTGCGCAGCTTTGGCGAGCGGCCAGAAAGCACGACTCCCTGAGGGATAACTTCCAAGCCGCTCACCAATTCTGGCAACGTGTTCTGCCTTGGCCTCAGCAATAGCCTTCTTGCTGGATCTAGAAGCGGCGTTGAATAACCGTTTCTTCTCCTCGACCCAAGGACTTCGACTCACATAACTTAAAAAAGACAGGGGTTTGTGCCCAGGGTACCTGGGGATCGACCCCGAGACCATCGTCTCAGCAGTCCATTACGTACACTGGGCCATGGCGGTTTATAAATTTCACAATTTCTGCCTGATCCCGTATATTCGGGAAATCCCTTTAGGTATAGCGCAAGTCTACGGTCCCCAAGCAACATACATGCAAAATTACAGGTTCTTGCTACCAATAGTTTTGGCTGTGCGTTGTCTGTCAGTCTGTCACTAACGCAAGAATTTTTATTTGTATAGACCGACGATAGCAGCCATATCATTATCAGGAGGAAAAAGTGCCTATACCTAGAAACAGTTACAAACCTAAAATTTTCCTTACCTTTCCCACCATAATGATGGGGAATGCACGATGACAAACCATAATTATCAAGCCATGGGCGGTATTTTTTTAGGCGTTTTTTGTCAGACTCTGCATGTTATACCACGTGGGACAAAAGCTGATGAAATTATACTGTCTAAAGAGTTCTACACTGTAGGATTGTATTATCGCTATGCATTTTAGATTAAATATGCGAGCGCAAGCGACTTATGAAAAAGGGCTATTTAGATACCTATAAACGTACTCTACAATTTTCACTATCTCGTAGTGAAAATTGTAAAGTACACCTATTTCTATCAACATAACGAGTTATGGAAGGCAAAGAATCAACCAACTATTGAAATTCCAGTGGATTTTTTGGAATCCATCAATGCTCCTGGATTGCCATTTCAAAAGACATAACATAACATAACATAACTACTAACATACTACTCCTTCGGAGATAACGGTATGACCGTTACCGGGCACATTTTAAACCGAGCGATATTTAACATTTTTAATGCATCGTTGGTCTCGCGGCATAAATGTGCGCGTGGGATTGGGAGGTCTCGGGTTCGATTTCCGGGTCGGGCAAAATGTTATTGGTGGTTATTGGTTTTTCCGTTAGGAAATTCTCAAAATCAGCACGGAGTCTGGCAATGTGCCCGGTACGGCAATAGGCTCGTCCCCTATTACGTGGGACCTAAAACTTCATGGTGAAATGTGGGTGTAATATAACACCTCTACCAACCCCTTCGCGGATACACGCGTAAGTGTATAAAAAAAATATGCAGACATAACTTTGAAAAGTCAGAGGTGTGTGCCGGGGGCGATGGCAGGGGGTTCTTGGGGATCGAACCCGAGACCATAGTCTCGGCAATGGTGCGTACACCACTGGGCTATCTCAAAAGATAAATTTAATAAGTAACCCCACTAAAGCTTCGCGGGCACAGCTAGTACCAATATAAATAAATTGCAGTTCCAGCTTATAAAAAAATACCCACGGAGTATAAACAGCAATCAGCAAAAAGAACAAACTATATTAGTACATTGCATTTACAAATAAATCCCAATGGATGTAAGTCGTAATAAATTATAATGAGTCACAACATTCTAGCCAATAGTACTGTTCTGCGTATTTCAACGATTTCAAACTAATTTCATTTCTGCTGACAAATTGGAACAGGTCCACATACCAGTTGTAATCCTGGTGTACACAGACTTAGCTAAATGTTGACTATGATGTCCTTTTTTATTTTGTCTGTAAAAAAACAGACAAATATGGTTGTATAATTTGGTTTCAACCTAAGATAAAAAAAATCTTAAGTTTACATTCAAATTTTAGCGAAGTCTTGATAAGTAGGTAACGAACTTTTTTTAATACACGGCCTTTAATAAACAGGGGACTAATGGCCGTTCCCAATATTTAATTCTACATGTATTGGTATTCAGCTACTAGAGATACATATTTCACTTGTTTTGTATGAAGCTTATGTCAAATATTTCTAGTAGCCAAAGACGTAAGTCTGCGATTATTATTATTCCTCATTTTGTGTGACGGCCTATAGAGTTTAATACTTAGTTGTAAATTACCAATTGAGACCAATATTATTTAACTCTCTCTAACTTCGATTCATTAAGAAAATTTAATTCGACAGTTTTTAAACATCGCGTATATTATACAATCTGTTAGAAACTACACTCAAATTCAAACGTTAGTAAGCGAACAAGAGAATCAGCGCTACTGTTTTGCTGGGCACATAAATATTACAATAGTATGGAAACAACTGTTCACCGAAATGGAAACAACTGTTCACGCATCTTGCTACTCAGACTAACAATATTTCTAGCGGCATATTGGGTTTCGTGTTTTAAGCAAATAAGGCTGATAACATAATTATAACAGTTTGTCCAATAATATGTATGATAATAATACGTTTATATTACGCTGCTTGTTTTGGAGACCCATGACATACTGTCAGCGTTTTAATGAAAAATTTTCATACGACGTTTTGACGCTTCTATACAAGATTTTCACCCTGAAATTCTTATTACCGACCTTCTTTCATAACGTAAGCTGTATTCTATCCTTTAGGTATTTTGTTGTATCAAGACAGTTAAGGATACTGTGACCCGGTTTTAGTTTTATTTTTACATTCCACGCGTCGGAGAGCACGAAATTCTTCCTCGAATATAACAAAAAATTGGCTAAGCGGTCTAAAGTTCTATTAGGCTTAACCACAGAGCGAGCCGAGTCTTCACGAATAAGTTTCACGTAATAAGTGCGGGCTTTTTAAATATTGCCTTATATATATTTTTATAAAAAGGCCTCAGTGCTAGGAACATTCTAGTTGAGTTAGCTTTTAGTTGATGCAGTGATTAATAATGGAAAGTGCTGAATAAAAGAAAAGAGGAAACGACTGCGACTTCGTCAACTGCTTTCCGTCCAGCAAAATTTCTATGAATTATCATATCTATTGAATACTTATTTTAATCTTAAAAACGTAACAAACAAACAAAAATATAATTTACATTATAAAATGTTACAATTTTATCCAACGGACACTTTAAAAAGCAAGCCATAGACTTTATCCATTATTTAACAAAACCGCAACAAATCTTGCGACTTTTATGTGACCTGTTTTGTACTCTTGCGTTTTGAATTCAATTATATTGATCGCCTTTTGGAAAGGACATCCTCGTAGCTTCGCGAATCGTTTTGTGATAAAAGACAAGCTTGTAAAATTGAACATTGTAAAACTTGTGTGAATCCGTGTTTGGTGCCCGAGGAGTAGGACTTCACCGAACTGGACCCTGCGGTAGCTATAAGATACTTCATTCATCTATTTTGGCCAATATATTTGTATGATGTGTCTAATTTAGCTTAAGAACATCACCAGGAGATCGAAGGTAAATTTTTCATGTACCTACCTATTACTTGAAGTCGCTGTGCAGTCACAGTAATACTGATTAGATCCTTTGCCTTGGGCTAAGACTAGATGAATTAATCGCTTCCACTGTTTTCTGCAAACGACTCAATTTTAGCCCAAACTCTAAAGATAATTTTTGGTGTAGAGCTGTAGTTGAAATCTAGCCGCTGTTGATTGTATCTAAACTCAGATTGGTATTGTATAAGCTTGTATCTGAGCTATATATCTCATTTGTTAACAGTGTTGTGGTGTTCTCAGGTCAGTTTTGTCTAAAATACATAATATTTAATTGTATAAGTTGACCTAGATAATTTGAAACACATATCATACATAACCTCAATCAGTAATTGTTTGACCTGTATTGTTGAAATCTAGCAATAATTTGTTGTTGTTAGTATTAATAAGTCAGCTTTGATTGGATACATATCAGTTATATGTATTAATTGATTAAGTTAATTGCATATTTTGATATATTGAGTTTGAAACATTATAACAACCAAACTTGACCTTACATCGCTAAAACTTTGTTGTTATAATATATTGACAATATTGTTAGGTAACACATACTACTACTATTGTATGTCTCAAATAACATAGCCAGTCTGTCTGTTGCAAGTAATTAGTTAATTAATTTGAATATTCAACTTATTAATTTGTTGTGAGTTATAACTTGTTTTGTGTATAACAATATAATTGAATTTGTTGGGCAGTAATTACCTGCCACTTGCTTGCACCAGCAGTAAACAGGCTAATACTTTGTTGGTTTCAAAGAGCTAACAAATTTTAATTAAATTGATAATATTATTTAACGCTTGTCCAAGCTCCTTTGAAACTTAATTATGTCAGCTACCAAGGACTTGCGTGCGGCTGCTGGTGCTATTGCATCAGATTTGCGCTGGTTGGCCTCAGCCAGTGCCTTGGTGAACCGGCCTGATCGCCAGCAGGCCTTACTGCAAAGGTATGAGCGGATCGATGATCGCCTGACAAGTGTGGAACAGCAATTCCGCACTTTCAGCGCTTGCTGTCTCAAAGTGTCAGTTAATGAATTCACTGCTGATCAGCGAATTAGAGTCAGCGAAGATTATGCCCAGGTCTTAGACCTGTATGATGCTGTCTCCAACTGTGTAAGACAGTTCATTGCCGAGAGGGACGAGAAACCCGGATTGAAGCAGGAGCTTCCTAGGACAGCACGGGACTGGTGAGTAGGCTTCCTACTTTAGACCTGCCGCGTTTTAATGGCTGCCTAGGAAGCTACCTGGGCTTCGTTAATTTGTTTGACAGCCTGGTCGATGACAGGTCTGACCTTCGGCCGGCACAAAAATTGGCCTATTTGATGTCGGTTCTGGATGCATCTGCCCGTGTCTGACGAGGCGTACCAGACGGCTCGGGACTTATTACCCGTAGGTACCATAACAAGCGTGGCCTCGCCGACACATACATTGAGCAGATTTTGGGTTTGCCCACGCTCACCCGGGTCTTTAGGTTGCGCACCCAGCTTTTGATCCCGCTCTTGGTGGCAATAAACGCACTTAAGTACTTGGACCTGCCCGTGGACCAATGGTCCTACCTATTGGTGCACATTGTGCTAAAAAAGCTGCCTGCCGACCTGAGGTCGCGTTTTGAACAGCGCTTTGGGGGGTATAGTGCGACCCATCTGCCCCCCTTTGCTGACATGGAGAAGTTTCTCGAGGATGAGTGCCGGGTCTTGGACAACTCCGGTGGTGACACGCCGGCTAAGTCGCAGCCGCCCAAGGTCAAGGAGCAGGCTCGCATTCACACCCGAGCCAATGTTGACCGGCGCCCTCCTCGTTTTGCAGTCACGCAGAGCCCAGCGGAGTGCTCTTACTGCAAGGTCACAGGGCACAGAACGGCCAGTTGTAGGGCATTCTTGGACCTACATGTCGCCTCTCGTAGGCGCATCGCGAATGCCCGCCGCCTTTGCTTCTCTTGTTTGGGGTCCCACTACCAGCGAGACTGCCCAAACTCTCGCCCCTGTCCTCACTGTGGAGGACAGCATTTGGACATTCTCTGTATGAATGCCAGAGAGGTTGGCCGCTTGTCCAACCAGCCGACGCCGCGCACGGGCGGGTGTTTTGAAGGTGGCAGCCGAGGCTCACCGGCGCGCAGCCGAGAGTCGCCTCGCTTAAGTGATCGCCGCTCACACCACTTGGAGAACCGTAGCGTGCGCACGCCTCCTCTCTCTCGCGCATCAGAATTTACGACTGCTCAATGTCACCAGCAGACTGCTGCCCCAGGTATTCCCCTCCTTTGGCGGAGCGTCTGCCGTCTTGACTCGCGCCCACCTCGTTTTGGGTGGGTGCGTCATTATGACCCCCCACAGATGGCGCGCGGATCGAGTCATCGCGCCTTTGAGGACTTCAAGCCGCACCCTCATTTTGATTTGCCTGGTCCTGGCCAATGGTCGCCGCCCAGGCAACAATAGGCCATTGACTCCCGCCCTATAACGCCAACCACCCCTATTGAGACCGTTATTCTACCAACGGTTGCTGTTAGGGTCTGGGGACCCACGGGGACCTCTGTTGTTGTCCGTGCTATATTGGACACAGGTTCACAAAGTTGCATTGTTTCCACTTATTTGGTAGGGCAGGTCAAATTAAATATGGGCTCCTTTCTGAATTGTATACGGGGAATAGGTGACGTAGCCTTTAATGTTGAAGGGCAAGTTAGGGTTTTGTTTGCCCCTGTTGAATCTTCACACCCGAGGATTAAAACCTCGGCTATTGTGCTGAAGAATATTTTGGGTGTCGCAGCCGTGTGGGTGACGGCATAGAATACAAGTGTCACCACCCCCTATCTTCCCGTGGGTGTCGTAAGAGGCAACTAAGGGATAACACGATGCAAATACCATCTTTGCGTAGAGACGGAAAACTCGACATCAAATCCTAACAACACTGGTCGACTCCGTTCTGGTCGGCCTATTACGAAGCTACCTTTTCTATCTGTTCGGCCTCCGCTTGGTGAGTCACGACCTTTAGCCGAAAAGAGATTGTTGGCTATGGAGCGTCGCATGGGTCGTGATCCAGAGCTCAGGCAGAAGTATATTGAGTTCATGAGAGAATATGAACAATTGGGAGACATGTCCCTGTCAAATTTGGATTGGCGTTCGGTGGAGCATTACTTTCTCCCGCATAATGCGGTATTGAAGCCATCGACTGGCAAGCTGCGCACAGTGTTTGATGGTTCTGCGCAGACTTCTACAGACGTATCCTTGAACCAGTGCCTGCATTCTGGTCCCAAGTTGGTCAAGGACCTTTGTGACGTCATCACCAGCTTACGGCGACATCAGGTTGTCTTTGTGGCCGATATAAAAATGATGTTCAGGCAGACGATTATCCACCCTGATGACCGTCGCTTCCAGCTGATCCTTTGGAGAGAGTCTCCTCGTGATCCCATGGTCGTCTACGAGCTCAATACCAATACGTACGGGTTAAGGTCGAGCCCCTATTTGGCAATACGTTCTCTTTGGGAGCTCGCAGACCGAGAAGGCTTACGTTTCCCACGAGCCTCCGCCATCTTGAAAGACGATATTTACGTCGATGACATTTGCTCGGGCGCCTCCACAGCGGACGAGGCGATCCTCCTGCGGGACGAATTTATAGGTATTTTGGCCTCCGCTGGTTATGAGTTGCGCAAATGGATTTCCAACTCACCAGCGCTTTTGGAAGGCTTGCCAGAGGATCATCAGCAAGATCCACATTTGTTTGAGATTGTTGACAACCCTGCCATTATGGCTGTTCTCGGCGTTCAGTACAGACCAGTCCAAGACATCTATACGTATAACGTAGACTTGAAATTGCCTTGTTCTTGGACTAAACGTCTCGTATTGTCTACTGTCGCCAGAACCTTTGATCCAAACGGTTGGATTTGTCCTGTTATATTTTGGGCAAAATGCTTCTTGCAGAAGCTTTGGACAGCAGAATTGACCTGGGACGAACCTCTACGCGGTACTCTTGTTGAGGAATGGACCTCTTTTGTATCCTCACTTCCTGCCGTCAACGAGATCTCTTTGCCTCGTCCCATTCTTCCTCCCGGGAAGTACAAGGCAACCATTCACGGGTTTTGTGATGCCTCGGAGCTTTGTCACGCGGCCGTAGTGTACTTGCGTACAGTCAGTGCCCCAGGTCAGGTGAGGGTTTCCCTGATCATGGCGAAGAGCAAGGTTGCACCCCTTCGGACATCTCAGACCATCCCTAAATTGGAGCTCTCGGGAGCAGCCCTACTTGTACGCTTATTGAACCACATGTCCAGTACTTTGGGTAAAAGCATTTGTATTAATGGGACCTACGCCTGGACAGACAGCCAAATTGTTCTTTGTTGGTTGAAGGCTTCTGTCCACACCTTGGAGGTATTTGTCGCTAATCGCGTTTCCCAAATACAAAAATCTGAAATCAAGCTTGTTTGGAGACACGTTCCAGGTGAGCTCAACCCCGCTGATTGTGCCTCGCGCGGATGCTTGACGCCTAGTTTGATAGGTAATTTGCTGTGGTGGGGTCCGGAATGGTTGAGTCGACTAGAAATTGATTGGCCTCGAACGTCAGTTTTGAATACTTCTAATTTGCCGGGTCTACGAACACTCGCTCTTGAGATGGTGGAATGCGCCTTCGACCCTGATTTTTTGTTAAATCGCTACAGCTCCCTCGACAAGTTGTTAGGTGTTACTGCTTGGATAAAGCGTTTTGTTTTTAATTTAAGGCACCCACAACAGAAACGTCTGACACCGTTTCTCTCACCACAGGAACGACAGGAGTCCCTCACCTTTTGGGTTCGTTCTGTGCAACTGGCGCACTTTGAGAAGGAGATTGCTATCCTTAAATCAGGGAGATCGAAATTGTCGGGAGCTGTTTCTAAATTGACCCCCTTTTTGGACGAAACGGGTCTCTTGCGCGTTGGAGGTCTCGTCACAAGAACGCCAACCTCCCTTACGGGGCACGTCACCCCCTTTTGTTACCCAAGGACGGTCATTTGGTACATTTGTTGGTAACTGACCGTCACCTTAAAAATTTGCATGCTGGTTGCAATGCTCTGTTGGCCATTTTGCATAGCGAGTTTTGGATTTTGTCTGCCCAAAGAATTATTCGGAGTGCAGTCTTTCGCTGCATCCCTTGCTATAAGCTCAAGGCTTCTACCATGCAGCCCTTGATGGGAGACTTACCGGCAGATCGCGTAACAGAGAGCAGGACGTTTGACGGTGTTAGCACGGACTTCGCTGGTCCTTTTTTGGTGAAAACATCGACACTTCGAAACAGCAAGACTGTTAAGGCATACTTGTGAGTCTTCGTTTGCATCTCCACAAAAGCCGTTCATTTGGAACTGGTCTCCTCGCTTACGACCGAGGCGTTTGTAGCCACATTTGACAGACTGGTATCCCGCAGAGGGCTGCCCTCCTTGATCCGTTCTGATTGCGGCACTAACTTCAAGGGCACTTATAATTATTTGAATGACGTTGTTAATTTCCTTGAAACCAACAAGGCTGATATAGGCAATAGGCTTGCCTGGCGTGGGATAAATTGGTTGTTTTGCCCGCCAAATTGTCCACACTGGGGTGGATTATTTGAGGCCGCTGTAAAATCGGCCAAAACACACTTGCGCAGGACAATCGGTGAATCTGTCCTTACCTTTGAGGAACTCGCAACTGTGTTTTGTAAGATTGAGGCCGTTTTGAACTCTAGGCCATTGTGCCCGATCTCCTCAGATCCATTCGTCGCCTTGCCTGAGTACCCCTATATTGATACGAGACCTGGTCGTCTCTCGCGTTTTGAATTGGTACGCCAGATTACTCAGAGCTTTTGGACACGCTGGAATTTGGAATATTTGCACATACTCCAGCAACGCGTTAAGCATATAAAAGGATGCAACAGCGCCAGCTTTTTAACCCCTGAATTTGAGGATATTTTAACATTAGTGTTTAACAAATTGTTACTGAGAATTTTATAACAGAAATTCAGTTAGATAGATTTTATGACTTAAGACCGCTTCCCACGGTCCTTGGGTTTGCGTACTTGCGCACGCGCCACCTTTGAAGTTACATAAATGGCGATGTTAAGCCAAAGGTGCCGCGCGCACGCACAGTGTGGAAAGGGCTTTGAGTTCATCAAAATTTCACATATTATGTCAAAATAATAATATACAAAACTCACAATCAATTATAAATTTTCACTCTCCATCTCTCTCACACCGGACGCCTGCCCGGGCGCCCGTCTGCTGTCACTACTCTCAGTCAGTCGACTCGTGATTCCAACGTGATTCTCACAGTGTTAGTTGTGTGTTTTTGCTAGTGATGTTCTGGATATCGGTATCCACGGATGTCCGAATCCGTGGATATCCGAGGAAGAAGAAAGATCCGTATCCGGAACTTTTCTCACGGATCTTTTACGGATCTTGCACCTTATTAATTTTCAATTGACAGGATGGAATGCTATAGGTGGTAAGGTAGAATTAATAAACTATTAAATTCCATTCAGAGTATTTTAATATAATTTCAATACAAATCGAAACATGAGCTGTCTATTGTTCCGGTGGGCGTACGTAACGTCAACTATCGTTTCAAAGTCGCGCGCACCGACATCGATTCAGTAAGAAAATAAAGATCCGTATCCTCGGATCTTGACACCAAATATCCGTATTCCGATCCATATCCGCGGATATACATTTTTAACGATCCAGCAAATCACTAGTTTTCGTGTGTCCACTCGGCACATACAATTTAATCCACCGGCAGGTCATCTAAACGATATTATTATTTATATTGATTGAAATGTTAGAAATGTTAATACAAATATTTTTATCTATTAGCAGCTGTTTTATTTTTTATGTATTCTTTGCACCTGGACTTAAAACTAGTTAAAGATGTCAAACAATAAAACTACAATGCCATAACAGCATTGCTTTGCAGGATTATAGTTTTATTTATGGTAAGAGAAAAATATTTATAGCAGAATAACCCCATGGATTCTTCGCAAAAATGAGTTTATATCTTTATATTTAGTGCTTTACAAGTATATTCAAAGTGGTCTCATCTCTGTTGGTGGGTGAGCCCAGGCTTCATACATCTTGGCCCATGGTCCTTTGCTTTATATTAAAGGTTTAAAAATAAAGTATATAGCATAAAGATTTTTAAAAGACTGCCTCCGAGGTCCTATGTATAGCGTATGCGATTGCTGATCGGAGGTCCCTGGTTCGATTCCTTGGTCGGGCAAAAGTGTTACTGGATTTTGCCCAATTCTCAGTACCAGCACGGAGTCTGGTGATGTGCCCGGTAACGAGGCTTGGCGCCTATTACGTGGGACCTATAAAGGACCATGTGTCATTTTGGACCCACTTTTGGATTTTGTTCAACAGTGATGAATTATATGTCATATGAAAGCTCTTGAAGTGTACTTTATTTTATTCTATGGCAGCTTAGCTTAATTCCAGCGCGAAAATGTCGCTACTTTTTCGCCGCCTAGAGACGTGTAGGCTTCACGTACACTACGCACGCCATGGGCATCGCCAATGGGGGGCAAAGATGGGCAGCTGCCCCCCCCCCCCCCTAGAGATTCAAAAAACCCTACAATTTATACTTTTCTCAATACATTTCTCATTTACCATATCAACTTGCCCCCCCCCCCCCCCTCCCCTAGGCCATAGTCTGACGTACTTGCCTCCCCCCCTCTAGACAAATAGCTAGCGACGCCTTTGACGCAAGCTATGCCAATCAATCGCGTAATCGACACTGACACAAACCATTTAACGTGCGCTTTTAAGCATGTTGCATGACGGTCAACCAATGTCAAAACTAAATGGGCACCAGCGCTTAGAATCACATATTCCCGCCCCTGCATTCACCAAAATGCCTGCCATATTGCATGACAGTCAACCAATGTCAAAAGTAAATGGGCACCAGCGCCTAGAATCAAACATTCCCGCCCCTGCAATCGCCAAAACGCCTGCCAAGCTACCTACGGAAAAATCCAAGTGGGGAAGGCCTATGTCTTGCAATGGGCGTCTAACAGGCTGAAATGAAATGAAAAAATGTGCATTGCATAATATTTCACGCGCATTTGTAATTTTTTCCGTGTGGTGACGGATTAAGAATACGGATTGTCACCACCCCATATCATCCCATGGGTGTCGTAAGAGCCGACAGAGGGAGCATATTATGCATAGAACAGCACTGTAAGAGAAGGAAAACTTGATACAAACCCTATACCAACCCGTTTGGCCAGCGTGGTATAGTAGGCCAAATCCTCCTTTCAAAGGAGAGGCCTAGTCCAGCAGTGGACTGTTAAAGGCTGATGAAGAAGAAGAAGAAAAAGAAGATTTGTAATTTACAAAAAAAAAATTTTAACGAACCAAAACGCTATTTTTGCGCTGGATTTGAACTTAGCTACCATAGAATGAAATAAAGAACATGCCAAGAGCTTTCATATGACATACGTTTCATTAATGTTGCTCACTTTTGAAAAGTGGGTCCAGTGTTCATACAAAAGTGCCCATGGTCCTTTATGGCAAAATGTGGGTTTAATATTACGCCTCTGCCTACCCCTTCGGAGATAAAGGCGTGAGTCCATAAAAAAAATAAAAGCTGTTCTGGAGATTCAGTACCCTTGCATGAACTGACACTGGTCTGCCGTCAGAGCCATGGAATATCGCTACCGTTTCGGATTACAGCCATTATTGCTACATAACCAGTGTTTCATGAGCAATGGTTCTATGGAAAAGCCAAATATCCTGTCATATCTGGTAAGACTAGAAAGGGTTAATCTTAAATAAAACCGGGATATCTCCGGGATGTCTACTGTCTATCAGGAGATAAGAAAAGAGAAGGAAAACTACTACGCCACTGATGGATTCTTCGACGTTTGACTCTTTCGTTGTTCGAACGCACTACTATGGTAATCGCAACAATTCGAAATCACAAAAGTGTATCTTGAATTCAAATCGAACTGCCCTCAGTTACATTCTATCTGGTTCGGCGTTACACCGAAACCGAATGTTCCTAGTCGATTTGGGAAAGGATTAATATTGTGGACTGTAGGATGGCGGTTCTTCGGCGACTAGAAAGTGAGGAAGTGAAAAGTGTGAGTGGGTATAGGATATTCTAAGGATGCTGAAGGGTGAAGGCACACCTACCTTGTACGTCAGTCCTCTTTTCTTGCAAATGGCAGCCTCCTGGTGTCTTCGAGGATCCTGAAGCTGTTTGAATCACTCCATTACACAAATCACTTTCACTCGCGGGCGGTTTTGTTAGGTTTTGGTATAAAGCGGGAGCGGTAAAATTATGGCGGTGCGGTACAGTTCGTCGCGACGCAGATTATTCTAGACTGTCTCTCGCGTCGATGATCGCGGCGACCAATCCGCGAAAGGCGTGCCCCTTCTAGGGAATGGGATAGACAGGGACGGAAACAAAAGGCATCGCTCGCATTGGACAAGCAAGCGTGGAACGATTGACGTTGATGTGATTAGTTCTCGATGGAAAGGTAGATGGCGCTTCCACTATCGCACAATCCACAGTCCACACATTGCATCGCGTACTGTACTTTAATGTTGGCAATTATACTGTCTGTGGGCGTATTAGCGTAACGTAGCTTTTTATTAACAGCTGTTGCAAAACTTAACTTTAGATGCTGCCAAGCTTAGTACATTTTTGCAATGAGAATGTGCTTCTCGTTGCACTGTTTTGGTCACATAAAAGTCGCAAGATTTGTTGCCGTTTTGTTAAATAATGGATAAAGCCTGTGGCTTGCTTTTTAAAGTGTCCGTTGGATAAAATTTTAACATTTTATAATGTAAATTATATTTTTGTTTGTTTGTTACGTTTTTAAGATTAAAATAAGTATTCAATAGATATGATAATTCATAAAAATTTTGCTGGACGGAAAGCAGTTGACGAAGTCGCAGTCGTTTCTTCTTTTCTTTTATTCAGCACTTTCCATTATTAATCACTGCATCAACTAAAAGCTAACTCCACTAGAATGTTCCTAGCACTGAGGCCTTTTTATAAAAAAAATCTATAAGGCACTATTAAAAAAGCCCGCATTTATTACGTGAAACTTATTCGTGAAGACTCGGCTCGCTCTGTGGTTAAGCCTAATAGAACCTTAGACCGCTAAGCCAATTTTTTGTTATATTCAAGGAAGAATTTCGTGCTCTCCGACGCGTGGAATGTAAAAATAAAACTAAAACCGGGTCACAGTATCCTTAAATGTCTTGATACAACAAAAAACCTAAACGATAGAATACAGCTTACGTTATGAAAGAAAGTAGGTAATAAGATTTTCAGGGTGAAAATCTTGTATAGAAGCGTCAAAATGTCGTATGAAAATTTTTCATTACAACGCTGACAGTTTGTGCTGCCGTCCTTACGAAAAGTGCAATAACTCGAGTTTTGCACCGAATTGAGATAAGTACACATTCGGAATTAGCAGAACGAGATCTATATATTCTTATAAGACACTTTTTACGTATCTATGACGCAGCCAGTTTTAATACTAAGCCTTACTGCAATATCTAGGTCGATGCTTTATGATTTACATATCAAGACCGAAATAACTATAGATAGGATGACTTACTACGATAACTTACTTACGCTATTAAGAAATTTTACTAACTATATCTGCAATATGTATAGTTACTATACTTATTATTAACATAGTTCGTAATTTGTAATATTTATTTACTAGTTATAAGTGCAATATGATTGAGTTATTGCAGATATCATACGGATCCTTATTTACGGTATTAAATAATGTACTAATTGTTTCTGCAATAAGGAAGGAATAATAATTTAGGAAGTATAATGTATAGTGTTTTTTGTATTGTATCATGCATAGAACTGATTAAGGTAGTAGAGCCTTGCTGACTTCAGCATGAATGGGCCGCCTCGACCGGGGAAGTACTACCCTCTCACAGAAAATCAACGTAAAGTAACGGTACCTAAACCGTTGCGTTTCGTTCGGTGAGTGAGAGTGCCGGAGGCCCTATCCCCTATTCCTTCTCCCTCATCCCACTCCTCATCCTATCCCTTTTCCCAACCCCAAGGGGCGGCAACGCACTTGTGACTCCTGTGGTGTTGCTTGTGTCCATGGGCGGCGGTAATTGCTTACCACCAGGCAATCCGTCTGCTCGTTGGCCGCCTATTAACATAAAAAAAAACTGAAACGATGATGTACATTTCTTAGTTATAATTAATTCATACCAATTAAAGATTTTTGTTTGATATATTAGGCAGAAAACGAGCAGATGAATGAATCGGTGTTATAATATTATGATAAACTAGAGGACGCCAGCAGCTACGCCTGCATTTTTCTTAAATTTACCCGTTTTGGCCAAACCCGTGGGAGTTTTGGGAAATCCCTTCTTAATGCACCCCTACGGTCCCCAAGGAATATACATGCCAAATTTAAGCTTCCTGCGCCCAATAGTTTCGGCTGTACCGTGTCTGTCAGTCAGTCAGTAACGCAAGGATTTTATATAAGAATATATAAGATAAGTGTTTCTAAAATGTGTTGTAACGGAATCCTATTGACCCCAGGCTGATTAAAATTTTAGTTTTCTTAATAACTGGGTTTAAAAGGCCAGCCCCGCCAAGTAATTTGTGGCCAGGGTTCCCGCGCACCACCCCGCGCAGGACCATGGAATTCGACCTTACTTTATATTCCTCTGCTGACAGCATTTACCAAACGTAAATGCTTATAATTGAATGAAAGTGGACATCAAAATACTAAAGACAGCGATACATTAGTATTGGTTTGTCATCACAAAATCACTCTCCATATATTCATGCTTCACATATTGGTACTTGTGTACAAGGCAGCGTATCTCAGAGACGGCAGCTCCAGGGAGACGGAGACATTGATCCAGGTATATTAGTCATATAGTATTATCGGCGCCGAGTATTTCAGCGATATCCAGTGTATAGTATTGAGCGTACAGTAACAGTCTCAGAACTGATGTCACAAAACGCCTCCTTGCCGCAAGTCACAACATTGAAGCCCATACAAACATAGTCAATTAAAACGTATTAAGCCATCGCGCATAGATTGCAGAGGAGCTCTCGTTACAATCGCCGCTAGGTTAGCCGCATTAGGTCTTACTGCTACCGCGTGACCGACAGGTGGCTCTTCTTTCGCTCTTTAAAACCTTGTCAGCTGCTATGTACTGGCCTGTACGCAGGTTTAGACAGCGATTGTGAAAGTCCTGCATTCTACCACCTGATCGCAAATACGGAGACTCCCATCATACATCGCTCGTCTTTACATCCATCATCAACAAGGTACGAACCACTACTAATGGTACACGCGTTTATTGATAATATAACTATGTACAATATCTCATAGAGAACTTTATATTTTAGTCAGCCTGGTATATATATATATGGTGTGATATAGACATAGATACACAACAGAGTTATTAATGTTATACAGTTCATGCAATAAATTACAGTAGAGTGAATAACAGACACTCACCGGACTATTAGCTGCGTCACTGCCAAACTTACCCCTTGCCCTGTGCTGATCACCTTCTCTTGAAGCCGCTCGCCTTGTTCTTCGATATCACTAAGCACTAATTATCGACCAACACCGAACCTCTTACGCGCTAGGCCAGGTCCGATCTCTCTCGCGCCAAAAGACCCACTGTCTGAAACACCACGCTAGAGCGTTCCCGTGAACTGCCCTCTTCCGCGTCCTAAGACTGACTGTCCGAGATCCGCCCGGTTCCGCGTCCCAACATTGACTGTCACATCCAACACCCCCACTACCACGTCACGCTGTCCTGGGACCCGACTGGCCCTGCCTCCTAAGATCGACTGTCCAGTCAAACACCCCCAAGGCAACGCCCCTGACCTCTTACTACCTGACAAGGGTTCGTTTTTTATCGTTGATCCCCTTTTTTATGATCCTCAACTATACAGCATGTGAACACTACAGTGCCAATATTTTCTCATATTTCATGGCTATTTCTTTACTTATATGCCTGTCACATAACTCTTATAAATTTGTCAAACTCTTGGGATTTATGAGTTTCCTAATTGCATAACGTTGGCGCCAGCGTAGCGATAAGACAAACACATGTGGAAACAAGTATGCGACCTAAGGACTATATATTATTATTTAATTTGGTGTAGCGAGCAACACCATTACATTGTACATCTTTAGTCATCAAGGCTTATTCTCAGATTTACATGTCTTAAAAAAAACACAGCAACGTCGTTTAAGTAATAATTACATTTCAAAATGATGATGAAGTAACAGATGATCGTTAAATGGGAGCAAGCAATATAAAATCATTTATCATTAAATCTTCCTCTACAAAGTATGAACAGAAGTTAAAACGCCAAGCAAGTAGTCACATTACACGATTATGGATTCACTTTGTAGATGCCTCACAAACGCCTTTAGGAATGCATTCTCGATACAAAAATAGTCAGAAATATCAATACAAAGTACATTGCTCAGTTGAAATTGAAACTTCGTTGTAAAGAGAATGTTTTGCAGAATTTGAATTTAAATTTTTGACGTGAATTCGGTGTGTGCGTGTTCAATCGAGATTTTGTGCTGTAATATACCTTTGACGTGTTGATTGTCCCTCTCAAGTCAGCCGGTTGAGGTAAAAGTAAAGCAAATAAATTGAAAACCATTCATATAGCTCAATCAGTCGAATTCCTTTATTGTGTAGGTACATTAGTTTTAATGTTTAGGTACCTACAGTTATCTATGTCCCACTTTTAAGGCATTATCTACACACAGCCCTGCCAACAGCACTAATATATTATGACGTGAAAAAAGCTTTATACACTGTTGTCCTGACGCAGCAATTCCTCGTAGTGGAGTATGTTGGAGTGATGAGTAAGATGGTATATGGGACAGCTCTTTAAGATGTAACGAGGCGAGACTTTTCACTAAACTCCACAGTGTACTGGAAACGTATAACAGAGCAACTCTAAATCATCAGTGAAAGTTCATCAGTGCCCAGGCTTTACATAGCCGTGATCATTAAGCTCACATAAATCGTTCATCATCAATAGGTATCACTGACAGTCCGCTGTGCAGAGCCTGTATGGCAGAAGACATGAGGGCAGCTCACCTGCTCCTCGACTGCCCTGAGGTCTCACAGTATAGGCAGGCAGACACAGCACCCTGAGAGAAGCAGTGGGCAATATCAAGACCGCAAGCCTTCCCCGTAGAGCTGGGTTGGCTCGAGTGACTACAGTTATTCCCACCCGTAAGCAAAATACGCACCAGGACGTGGAGTTGCGGATCAGCCCGTGCTACCATACCATACCAACGTTTATAATTGCATCATGAAGATTCTCCTGTATAATGAAAGATTTAAGCTCAAAACGCAATTAGCGTAAGGCTTAGTCTTAGGTGATTCTATAGTTTAACTAATTTTTACCAAATTCAAGTAACTTGTTTTGTGTACAATCTCAGTTTTAATCGTTCTAAGTTTATCCAAGCTGCATCTAAGATTTTCGCTTTGGACTCCGGTGGTATGTTTTTTAGTCTTACAAAATTTTACAGAAAATTAGCTTTTCCACCGATCGACTGCTGTTTTACCTCCTTAAACCCAAGGGTATCGCTATACCTATACTAATATCAACACAGTTGACAGTGTATTCATAGGATCTGACGGAACCGACGGCTAAACGTGATTCCCGGTGCAGGGGCCAAACGAGTTGTTTATTGTATCGTGCTTTTTTATGAGATGGATTTCAAATAGTTTATAATTGTAATGAAGAAATGAATATAATTTTTTATGTAAGTACAGCAAATAAATGACGTCATCACTAGTTAGTACACCATACGAAGTTTTATGTAGGCCTTTACGTCTATGACAGGCAGCTTAATCAATTTTACAAATAAAAAACTATAGAAATTATTGCGAGAAAACATCACCAATCATAGATTTTTTAAATATGGAAATTTATTTTAAGTGTCTGAAACCCTTAAGAAATTCGTAGTTGAAATGAGTCAAACAAGGAAATAAAGTATTGCCACTGTTGTACAGCACAGATTCACTATCACTAACCTATCACACATCTGATACACACATGGCCAAACCTATTTGCCAAACAGTATAACGCATTACCACTAGTACTGATGTCCTCAGATTACTCAGTCCTACTTAGCACAATGAAACTATAATCTAGTGTAATCGGCCCTAAAGTAGGGAGAGCTTTTATGTGATTAGATTTTCAAACTAGGTAGTAGACATTATCACTGGATAGGTGTATTCAAATACATGTGAGAATTACTCTGTTTTACAATTTTAATAGTGCTTTTATTTCATTATTTAACTAGGGATCCTTTGATTCTTAGAAACCTCACAAATTATTCACATATTCTTTCTTCACAAATTACACGATCTTATGGTGAGAAATGTATGGAAATCCGTTTAATAAACAGACAGACGTGACTAGGGTCTTTGTTTTATAAGTTTTAGTGATGTAGAGGATTGCTTTTCCATGCAAGTATGTAAAACTTTCTTTGCTAGGATGTAATATAAGGTTATGTAAGTATTATGAGTGCTCAAAAGACCACAAAGTGTTTCGAGTATTTTGCATAATGCAACAATAAAGCCTTCTATGGACACAGCATAATATCCATTTTTGGGAAGGAAAGACGTACGAGTATTTGGAAGCCTGGTCTTTGTCGCCAATTTTAATAGAAATATATTACATTTAGTACACAATTTTGCATGTTATTACTCGGTTACTCCGATCCTGTCTGAGTATGATAATCTGTTATCGTCTCAACAAATTTTGAAATAAGCGAATATTGATTTCAAGTACGAATGAGAACTTCGTAGCTTTTGTATTGTTTATTAACTTTACTCGAGCTTGGAAGTGGCCCGAATTATTACGCCATTCATGCAGACATTACCTTTCAAACATCAATTAAATTAATTACGATACATAAATTACGATAATTTACGATAGATATGATAAATTACGATAGCGCAAAGCATTTAGAGAGTTTAGTACTGTGAATCACTTAGGGGTACACTTTTTGATTATGAAATAACAGAGTGGAGATACTAACAGATTGCTGTGTAGAAAACCCACAGCGCGCACCACTGACTTAAGTTATGTACGTGCGTATCACATTGCTATTAATCGTCTGCCCCGTGCCTTGGTGAGCACGTTAAGCTGACGGTCCTGGTTATCATAAAGATCTTTAACAGTCGTTATAGAGAGTAACTACTCCGGTATACACGGAAATTGGTCTAAACCATGGAATATTGCTATCCTATTAGGATGCGTCAGGCGGCAGTCGCTCTGTGGAAAAGCTAATATTCCGTTAAGTTTGGCTAGACTTCTAAGCGGATTTGAGGCTCCAATCTGATAGTCTGAATGTATTTTGCATATTACTAAGACGATGATGATGACTATTTGTATTTCAAGAATAACACAACATGGAATATACATTTTTTGTTATACGTTGTAACATATGTCCGGTACCTACCGAGTGTGCGTCATAATACCGTCCTTACGCTCGGCCAATCAGAGAAGGCCATCGTCCGTGCTCGCGAAGTCTGACCATATCGACGGGTCCTACGTATACTGGTGCAACCCGCAAAACAACGAAAATCGTTTTTTTGCATTAAAAGCCTTATAATTGCCTTATATTTGTATCCTGTACAAATTGTAATAAAATATCAAATAATTTCAAAAATACAAACTTGTAAACTGATGTAAGTGACATTATTTTAAGCGTCGCGACTGCCTACACTGGTGCAAGTCACTTGCATCAGTGTAGGCCGCCGCGTACGACGCGATGCGTTCAGCGCAAGTGACCTTCACTCCAGTATGCGCGCGGTATCGTTGCAGAGAGCACGTCAAACACTGGTATAACTGCGATACGTCTTAGTTTACGTATTCAATGTTAAAGAATATTCTGAATTTGTTTGCCTGTAGTAACATTAGTAAGAAGTAACAACAATGAAACGTTCACGAGGTCAATTAATGCTGGCTTTATTAGAAAATAAGCACAAGACAATAAACATTCCAGAAAACTACGAAGGTAATTATCAATTTTACACTTTGAGTATATTATAATGATAAACTTTGTTTTCTCTGATCAGATGTAACAAATTTGTAAAATTTTATTATGTGTAGATTATTTATTTTTCACTTGCACCAGTATACAAGGTTCATATTGTTTATTCGCGTTCTTTGTATAGTGGTTTAAGTAAACTTTAACGGTTATTAGTAACTATATTTAAAAAAAGAATTTACACACTAATTTTGAATTACTTTAGATCCGTATGCAGTAACACCACGCGAAATATGTGAACAATTGGACCTAAATTGAAAAATATGCCACGGAACCAAGGAGTCGACCGATTTATATGTAAAAAATATTTTTTCAATGTGATCCAGAAGGCAGGTAAGAGACTATGATAGAAAAATGGAATCTGATTTTATTATTTATGAATTCTTTTCAATAAACTATGCACTTGCATCAGTATACAGGGTCTGATCTGGTGTTATTTTCTTCATTTATATTGTAAAGTGATATAAGTTACGTTATTTTAACGCTAAATTTATGAATTAATACAATCAATAAAAAATATTAATAAAAACATTATTTAATAACACATTCAGCAGCTATTAACTACATTAATACAATTTTTTATTGTTTTAGCTCCAAGTGCGGCAATTCTAGCTGAAGAAATGTCGTTTATTAAGAGGTTGTTAGTTTATGCGATCTAGAATACATATTCGAGAAAACTCCCACAGTTGAAAATTTAAGGTGAAACAAGGTGACAAAACTTTTATATTCTGGTCCGACAATTGTGGAGTCCAGAATCGAAATAGAATCATTTTTCTTATGTATATGTATTGCGTATGGAAATTTTACGTGAACATCATCCATAGATTTCTTATTGTTGGTTGTTCAAATATGAACATGACATTCTTGGCATTCCAACACACATCCAACTTATCACCGAGGAAGATGCGTGATATTTTAAGATCATGTAATTTATCACGTACGGCGGTCGACTCAGACATGCTGCATCGGCACAATACACCGACGGCACACATCTAAATACGTGTATATGGGTACATAGAATAAGTTTAGTATATAAGATTATAGTTTTAAGAAATAAACCAGTCGTTAGCTCACTCCCGGCTTTGACTCATACCCTACCCCTCACCTCTCACTGCGGCCAAGACACCCTTAGCCGTCACCATGATCGGTCTTGTGAGTCTGCTCGACCGGCAGTGAGAAAACCCACTTCACTACACCCTAATCCTACCCACTTTCCGTCTGTCGCCTTAGGTCTCCCGGCGACAGATATCCCGGCCTAGGGATCCCAGGGACTGCTAGGGAACTAGGGATTAGGGTTGTATACGCGACAGTCTGTGTGACCACAGTGTACACGGCCTCGCTATACACTATACCTAACAGGGCTAGGGTAGACTAGGGAGTTAGGTTAGAGTTAGATCTAAAATAGGGATAGGTATATCATAAGATAGGTTAGGCTAGATATAGGAACCAGTAGGCTTAAATTAGGATAATTCTAGGTTTAGGTACGTGCAAGCTTAGGGCTATACTTAAGAGCTATCGAAGGTTAGGCCCTAACTGGTACATACTCGAAATTAGGGTGACAGCATTAATTCCGTAATTGAAAGAAAACCAAAAATATTTTCATTTATACTCCAGAACAGTGCATTCTGGCTTTCAAAATGGCGACAGCTAACGTACATTGTAAAAGAGGTAACTCAATCTTTTGTCCTCGATTTTAAGTCTTGCCTTGCCTTTTTTGATAACTGGAAGAAGAATGCCACTGGGGAACTTGTTATGTGGAGTAAGGTTTGTGAAGTAAATATTGAAGCCAAAGATTTATTTATGCTTAATTATAAATATGCGTTTGAAGAAAGTGCTTACAAAACCATACAATGTCTAAAAAGTTCTACACGTGCCAGTATACAAAATGTTTAAAAATAAAAATTGAGAGATTAAATGTAGCTTACAAAAGCTTATTACCGGTTGACAAGAAAAAAATATAAGATCTTCAAGATCTTTGCAAATCCAATGTTCCTGAGCGGTACCATACATTTTACAATAATTTTAAGATACGGACCGATAACACTGAAGATGTCTCTGACTAGATTATATTAAAAAAATGCCTAGTTTTTATTTTCTATTTATTTTATTAATTTATTTGTGTTTTCCAATACATTTACTCAATCTTACATAATATGTTGCCGCACTACGAAAACCTCACAGGGTTTATCTGGGAACTGGCGAGCCGTTTATTGACGAACATACGCATTACTTAATATAACTTGTAACAATGTATTTTAATTTACTTAAATATAACTTGTATTTTAATTAATAATTAATATACCTTACATTTAAAAGTGCTTCATTTTAAACTTGCAACCTTTCGAACTCTGTTTATATAAAATTTGCAATTCTTCCGGCAGCTTATTTACATAACTTGGAACCAAGTATCCTTCAACCCGCGTACCGTATACGTTATTGACTTTAGGTAGTATATACTTGTTTTTATGAGTAATAGATCTCAAAAATCCAGGCCTCGTCTTTTCGATTAATAACTCCGGTTTATTGACTTGAGCAAGAGTCATAAATTCCACTGCCAAATAGGTTTGGTAAGTTCTACCATAGCTACTTAGGCCATAGCTTATGACCGAATCTGCTAAGGCCAAATAGAGCATTCTTAATGTTTTATATGGCAATTTGTATTTTAATATACTTAGTTTACCTAACATAGATCTTAACTTATTACATACATAATCTTTATGAGGGCCCCAACAGAACCGGTTATCAACCATTAGACCAATATACATATGTTTGTCGACAACTTGTAAGGGTCGACATTGGCAAGCATTTGGCGACCTGTGCAAGCAAGAGTGATCGAGTGCAATGACTGTAGGTGTTGTGGAGCATTTATTTTGCGATGAATGTATGTGAATAATTTTCGTTTTAGATGCATTGATTACTAGTCCCACGTCGTGGGCCCATTTACATAGCTGATCAAAATTATACTGCAGACAATATTCGGCCTCTTGAATATTTTTATTAGCGGCCACAATACACGTATCGTCCGCGAATTGGTACACAGAAGCTGAGTTTACGTACGTTTATCATATCATTTACGTAAAGTAGGTATTCTGTCGGGCCAATAATCGAGCCCTGTGCTGTGCCTTGTGTGGCTGTAACCTTAGTACTAAATTAATTTTGTATTTTTACCGTTGAGTATCTATTTGTGTGATAGTTTTTTAATAAATCCAATAAAGGGCCTTGTATACCATTACGTGATAACTTGTCATATAATATTTCAAATCGGAGCATATCAAATGCTTTGCTAAAGTCAATAAAAAGGGTTAATACGTGTCTTTTTTCATTTAAATGTCTATTAACATCATCGGTAAATTCTCTTAATAAATGTGTCGTACTCCTATTTCTCTGAAATCCAAATTGTTTGGTGTTTATTATTTTATTTTTTTGTAAGAACAAATTTATCTCATTACCAATATAACGTTCAATTATCTTATCTATGCAAGACAATATAGTTATAGGGCGGTAGTTATTTATATCATCACGGGTACCGCTTTTGTAGATTGGACGAACCACGCCGATCTTTAAGAGATCTGGATAAATACCAGTGTCCAAGCAGCGATTTATTAAGTGAGTTATAACTGAAACTAATTTAGAAGAAGCAATTTTAATATCTTTAGCTCGTATTCCGTCATAGCCTGGGCTCTTTTTGTCATTGATTTGTTTAATTATTCTTTCAATTATTGCTTCCCGCGCAGGTTTTACTCTTATCGATCAATCAGGAATTATCTGATACGACCGTTTATCTAAAAGAGGTATGTCGCAAGAACTACAAATCTTTTTAACATTTGTGTTAAATTCTGTCATGAACTTGTTGGCTAAAGTCAAAGGATCCGTTCGAAAAGTTACAAGTAATACGTGTTCAATAGACTGCATGATTTTTCCAGTTAAATTATTCACAATATTCCAAATTCTTTTACTATTGTTAAAATTACTTTTTACATCCATCATAATATGTTTATTTTTTATGTATTGTGCCTATTTATTCGTCTTATTTCTATATATGTTATATAACAATCTTTTTTTTGAATTATTTTGATCTTTGAGCCAAATATTAGATTAGATTAGATTATACTTTATTGCACACCAAAAGAAATGTTTACAATACATTAGGCTTAAAAACTACGAGTAATGTACAATCGACGGCCTTATCGCTAAGTGCGATCTCTTCCAGGCAACCTTTGGATGGACAGAAATGATGTTAGCAGTTTTATGAGACGATGGTGGTGTTATTAGGATGGATACGCAATAATAAAGACTTAAATAAAATACATACATACATTTACATAATACATACAAATACTTACACATACATAGAATAGATATATACATACATACATTTGTACAATATAAATACATAAAAATATAAAAAACATGAATAGATACATTGAAATACCTAGAACTCGCGTAGACAGGAAACTATTTAATTAGGTACATTACGAATTTAAGTAGTGTTTTTTTAGAGAATCTTTAAAAATATTCAATGATGTTGCTCTTCGGATTTGTAATGGCAAAGCATTCCACAGACGCACTGCCTGAGCAGTAACGGATTTATTAAAATAATTTGTGGAATGCTTTGGCATCTCCAGTGTCAGATCCTCAGACGACCTCAAGGACCTTATATGTGTGTCATGAAGGAACTTGAAACGTTCTTTGAGATATAAGGGAGTACAAGGATTAAATAGAACATTATATAATAATGTGAGAATGTGAGTATTCCTGCAAAGACGAATTGGGAGCCACTTGAGTTTGTTGCGAAAATCTGAAACGTGATCATATTTGCGCAGACCAAATATAAATCTTATGCAAAAGTTTTGGAGACGCTCAAGTTTATCCAGCTGCTCCTCTGTGAGGTCGAGATAGCTGACATCAGCATAGTCAATTATGGGGAGAAGCAAAGATTGAGTGAGCGCAATTTTAGTGGCAGTTGGAAGGAAGTTGCGTAACCTACGCAACGAACCTGCCGATGCAAAAAGCTTGCGACTTGTTTCTTGCACTTGAGATTTCCAGGACATGTTTACATCCATAGTGATCCCTAGATTTTTCACTGTTTTACTGAAAGGGACAAATTGGCCCTCTGACCTGATTTGTGGCAGATCGGACCAACTGATTTTTGACACCAGTTTAGGGCTGCCTATAATTATTAACTGAGTTTTGGCGGCATTTATTATAAGCCCGTATTTCTTGGTCCACTCGCAGATTCTAGTCAGGTCTGCGTTAATAGTAGTACAAGCTTCTGCCAGCTTATTCAACGGAGCTTGCGTATATATCTGCAAATCGTCTGCGTAAAGGTGGTAGGATGAAAGTAATTGGTTTGAGATGGTATTTATAAATATTAGTATTAATTAGTATCTATTGTTTAATATTTGTAATATTAAATATTACAAATATTAAACAATAGATCGCGCTTTACACACATTTTTTTCAGTTTTTCATTTGCCCATGTACATGCATTCCGTTTATTACAGTTCTTTTTATTAAAAGTGTATTTACATTGATCGTATATAGTAATTTACTGTATATGAAACTCACAATTTTATTTGGGCAGTTATACTGCAATGGAGTACTCCAATCAATGTTATTCAGTTCACTATGCACTCTGCGATTGTTTATCTTTGTTATTAATTGACTAGAACTGCGTGAGTCATCCTTGTCGATCGCGTTCATTATCGCACAAGCGGTTATGCAATGGTCGGCCGGTGAAATATTCACGACAGATGTATAGATACTAAACGAACTAACATTGCGAATAAACACGTGATCTATGCATGACTTAGTTAAATTATCGCCATATTTTTCTAAACGTGTGTATGAGTTAACACTACTCACAAATCCCAGGGAACATAGTGAATATAAGTAATGATAGTTAATCATTACAGGGCTACATAATTTTAAATCGATATTCATGATTCTAAGATGTTGTTTCTCTTTTTATAACGTCTTTTTACCATTACCGACTGTGATTGCTGTTACGATAGATAACTGTGGGACCAGGCAATAAGATGATAATGTCTGAAATACTGATTATTCGTAAAGACAATATAAATAAATAATTAATATCAGTTTTTCAGCCCTGCTCAGCGCACACACACCGCCGGCGCCTGCCAGCTGAACCAACAGTCTGCGAGGATCTGCCCACTACGCGCAGCCCTTTGAACAGCCTGCCCTGCACACTACCGGAGGGAACAGCGTGGGAGAGAGACTGCAGCCCTTAGTGTTCAGGCCAGTGTCGTGTTGTTGGTCGGTCATACTCTGCATGGGAAGCGAGGCAGTACTCGGCAATAAACGCATAGAACGGCTGCTGCGTTTTTTTTTATTCTAGAACCCGTTACAACGTATTTGTTTCGAACTGGAATTGTTTTGCAGTTTTTAATTTAATATTATCTGTCACCCGCTAATCGTTGCTTCTTCCGTGAGATACTCAACAAACCTCAACATAATAGCTATAAGATATTAAGTAGAACATACGAAAGTAATGAAGTCAATCTCCAAAATTCTCGAAAAAGAAAGCAAAAATCGTAATCATAGTTCTTTCAAACATTATCAGTATGCAATGCCACTTAATATGTAACTCAGCAAATACTTATCACATTTTAGTACATCTTAATATGGTAGGCTTCATCGAGAGAGTTATTTAGTAGTATATACCATTTCATTACATAAATGGGTGGAGGGAAACAAAGGAATGAAAGACGGAAGATTTGTCTCGGTACCTTCCTAAGGAATCCCACTATCTAATCGTGAAAGCTATACAAAAATCCTTTCGGTCGTTTTTGAGTTTATCTCGTTCAATATAAAATTCAAATTCAAATTCAAATTATATTTATTTTGTTAAACACAGGTAATAAAAAGATCTTACAAATAAAAGTACAGTGCAACGCTGTGTCTTGCCAATACTATCGGCGTACAAAAATTCATGGATAAAAAAATAAAAAATAATTAAAAGTAATAAAATCAATTAAAAGCATTTTGAGACGTGTCATTTAGAAAATCGGTAATCGAATAATAGCATCTTTCACATAAAAACATATTAAGCTTTTTCTTGAAAAGTTTTAAATTTAATTCTATGTATGCCTCCGGTATCTTGTTATAAATCTTTGGAGCTAGACAAAACATGCATTCCATAAGAGGGCAGTATTAGCTTTTCGAATACATAAATTATTTTTGCGCCTATTACGTATGATAACATCAGATAAACTGGGAAACAAATGAGGATTTGCTTTAACAAATAAAGCTACTTCAAAAATATACAAAGACGGAAGTGTTAGAATTTTGTGTTTGATAAAATATGATCTACAGCTGTCAGTCACTCGAAGACCAAACATAGCCCTTATACATCTTTTTTGAGCTTTGAACGCAATCTCCCTATGTGCAGAGTTGCCCCAAAAAATTATTCCGTATCTAAGTACGGATGCAACAATGCCATGGTAAGCAGTTAGTAGAGCTTCTGTGTTAACTGTATGTTTGAGTTTATAAAGAGCATAGGACGAACTACTGATTTTTTTGCAAAGAGTCAAGAGTTGTTTCCAATTAAGATGATTGTCAATCGTCAGTCCAAGGAATTTTGTATTATTTGTTTCACATATATTATTATTCTGATATTTGATATTCATTTGATAACAAGAGCGTTGTCTTTGACAGAAATGCATAATTTGAGTCTTGCCTAGATTTATCTTCAAATTATTATTATTCAACCATACAATTATTGAGCTGATTGTGGTATTAATATCCGATTCATACGAATCGGGTTTATCACAAGCTATAGTCACAGTACTGTCATCGGCAAATAGTGTTAAGGGATGTTTAATTGCTTGAGGTAAATCATTTATGTATATGATGAACAACAAAGGCCCCAATACACTGCCCTGGGGCACTCCGAATAATACTTTACGTTCCTTAGATAAGTATATATCTTGTCTTTTTGTCTTGAAATTTAACTTATTTATTGCAATTACCTGTTTTCTGTTCGTTAAATAAGATTTTATTAAATTATTTACATTGCCTCTTAAGCCATAAGCGTCAAGCTTTTCAAGTAGAATATTATGATCGACGTAGTCAAAAGCTTGTGTCATATCACAATAAACGGCACATATAGGTATTCTTTTATCAACATTCATCATTACCACATTTAAAAACTCATATATAGCCATATTTATGGTGTTATCTTTACGAAAACCTTTTTGTTCTTTACATAATATATTGTTTTTTTCAAGGTATGAATATATTCTGTGATTTATATATTTTTCAAATATTTTTGAAAAGATTGGCAGTAGTGAGATCGGTCTATAATTATCAATAAGCTCTTTATTTTCTTTTTTGTGTAAAGGCTTTATAATCGATACTTTTAGTTGGTCAGGAAATACACCATGGCAAATACATAGGTTTAAAATGTAACTGAGATGTTCAGATATTAAATCTCCAACAGATTTTACTATTTTGGTAGAGATTTCATCATAGCCCACACTATTTTTATTTTTCAAATCCTTAATAATATTAAGTACATCGTTAGATGTACTTGGTATCAAAAACATTGAATTTAAACATTTTTTTATGTACTCAGTAGGATTCTGTCCTGATTCTGGTAAAGGTACAATTTTATCAACAAAATAATCATTAATTTTATTTGCAATAATTTGTGGCTCAACAAGAACTTTATCATTTATAACAATTTTACTTATAGAATCACTAGGTACACGCATTTTAGAGGAATTTATTATTTGCCATGTAGTTTTATTTTTATTCTTAGAATTTTTAATATTATAGATATTTTGAGATCGTTTAGTTAAATTTATAATTCTTTTTAATAACTTCGAGTAACTACTGTATTTGAATTTATTACTAAGTGTAGGCTTAAGTCTAGCCTGCCATAACAATTCTCTTTTTTTAAAACTACACAATTTGATTCCACGGGATATCCATTTAGACTTTTTATTGACTTGTATTGTAATAAATCTTAGAGGAAAGCATAAATCGTAAAATAACTTAAATGTTTCAAAGAAGCAATTATATGCTTCATTTGGGCTGTCAGTGGCATAGACGTCAGAGAAAGATAAAGCTTTTAAACAGGATCTGACTTTTATAATATTGTCATTTGAATACTCTCTTTGAAGAGAATGCCAATAATTAAACATGCATTTTTTGACTACGGGACATTCAAGCAACTGTGCAGTATGATCAGACAAGGCTAATTCGAGCACTTCCGTCTTACAACCCTTACAGAAATTATGAGCAATGTTGTCCAAACAGGTTCGACTATTTAACCTAGTAGGCTGCTCTATAGATAAGGATAAATTAAAACTTTTCAATAGACATTTAAGTTCAAGTGTAACATTGTTATTTTTTAATACATCTATATTTATGTCTCCTGCTAAAATAATGTGTTCATATTTTCTTTTACATATTTTAATTAATAACTCCTCTAATTTACAAAAAAATATCCGAATGTTTCCTTTAGGTACTCTGTATACACAAACAATAATTATTTTATAATGAGTTAATTCGATTGCGTAACATTCAAAGTTATTAACTAATGAAATCAATGAAGCATCTGGAATATCTTGCCAAACAAGGCCATTTCGTACCAGTATGCAAGCTCCACCTCTTTTGCAATGTTGTCTACTATAATACGCTGCCAAAGTATAGTTTTGTATACATAAATAGGTCTCATGGCCGGACATCATAAAATGTTCGGTTATACATAATACATCTACAGTTTGTTTTTTTTTTCTGATAACTCATGTAGACAAACAGAAAGCAAGTCAGCTTTGTTCACCAGACCGGCAATATTTTGATGAAGTATATATAGATACTTATTTTTGACGAAAACAATTTGTATCGTTATAATATTCCATAGATTTACCTGCAACACTATTATTACATATGGTCTTAATAGCTTTAGTATTGGTTAACTTATGAAAATAGTAGGGAAAAGTACCAGGCTTAAATTGATTACTGCTCTTACGTTTGTTACTTTCTATTGCAATATCATTGTTATTATTATTACAAATTTCATCATTATAACAACTGTTCAAAAAGATTATGTATTTCTGTAAGTGTTGAAAAATGTTTACTATAGCGTCATTATTTATTTTCCCAGTATTGTTTGAGAACATTTTGTTATTTCAAATGTTTGTTAGTATCAAACAAGTACGCAAATTCATAGTTCTTGTTACTTTGATATAATAGTCTATTGAAAGCTTCCACTCTTGTATTAAATAAATTAGTGTAGTAACCTACTTTAAAATTAGGAGAACACAGAATTACATTTGTGTGTGTGATATTTTCTAACTTACCTTTAATATGGTAAATCAAACTTTCATAATTTTTTGACACTATAAAGTCCTTTTCACCCATAAATATAATACAAAAATCCTTAGTAGTAAAATTGACTAACTTTTTATCTAAGTTATCAATAATTTGTAACATACCCGCATTTGGTGAACAATAGTGACATATTTTTGAATGGGGAAAGAACCTTTCAGCGTGGCCAAGAATATTATTTACGTTATTATCGCTAAATATATACATTTTATTTAATATTATCTTATCATCGGTACACCGGTTATTTGACTTCGGTTGAAATACGAGTATATAATCTGAAGACGCGCCATCTTTCGTCGAAGTATGGCACTTGGAAGAGTTATTATTTACCATCTCAGTACTATTTTTATCTGTTTTGTAGGATCCGTCGCAATCTAAACTTTTCAATACTGTATCTTCTGTCTGAATATTCTGTTTCTGGCTTATTGATGTGCATTGGTCATTCATAATTTTCTTTGGTGGTATTGTTTTAGACTTGTTTCGGGGCGTAGACGTTTTTAAACTTTTATTGCTGGATTCAATATCAGAAGTTAGATATTTTGTAGCCTTTTTTAGTACTTCATGTTTTGCCGATAACATCTGAACGGTTTTTTTTAGTTCTTGGTTGTCTATAGAAATGTTATTTATTTCCCCATGAGCTACATTTAGTTGTTGAGTAAGCTGGTTAATATGTTCTTTTAACTTTTGAATCTCTGCATTATTTTCCTCAGTGGATATGTTACATGGAAGAATAACTAAAGCATGGAATGAACGATATTTTTATGAACAAATTGAATATAGCTACACTCTTCACTCATATGACAAATTAGAGTTGCCAGAAGAAGATGGCACTATGTTTGTCAGTTAGGGCTAAAGACAATTTGAACACAAATTTCGTAACTTTTTAATTTTTTAGTGATTGAGCAAATCCGCTATCGATATCGATCAAAGTTTCAATAATATAGGTTCAAAATCAAACAGACTTGTAAAAGTAAGTATGTACATGTTATACATTCCGTAAGTTTGTGTCCACAGCAGTCAGAACGTTAGTTACATACATATGTACATACATAACGTCACGCCTTTTATCCCCGAAGGGGTAGGCAGAGGTGTATTTCTACACCCACTTTTCGCCAGATATACTTTAGTCCCACGTAATAAGGGGCGAGCCTATTGCCGTACCGGGCACATTTCCAGATTCCGTGCTGCTACTGAGATTTTCGTGACAGAAAAACCCAATAACACTGCCCGACCCAGGAATCGAACCCGGGACCTCCCGATCCCACGCGCACATTTATGCCGCGAGACCAACGAGGCAGTCGTATAGGGTTTGATGTCGAGTTTTCCGTCTATACGCAAAGATGGTATTTGCATCGTGTTATCCCTTAGTCGCCTCTTACGACACCCACGGGAAGATAGGGGGTGGTGACACTTGTATTCTATGCCGTCAACCACACGGCGAGTTACAGCACGCTAGTTAATGGATAGTATTTATATAATTATTACACAAACTTGCATTTTTAAACGGAATCTATATTTTTTTGATTCAAATGGGTACTCAGTAGCACATAATAATGAAGCGTCACAGCATTTTTTATAATTTCAAGCTAATCTCACGTGTTTTGTCACAATTTTATAAATATTGGGTATTTAATTTATCGCTTAATAATTAAGATAACTCCAGAAACTTTCAAAGTAAAATCAATTAGTATTAAATAACATTATTCTGATACTTTTATGTTAACGGTAATAAATAACCGGCGCTTATATTTACATCCTGTTGATAGCGCCATCTGTTGCGAATGTTGTAAAGCAGCGTTTGATTATTACAATAGATTTGTTATTCGTATAAAATAAATCATATGGTGTTGTGCAATATTCATAACAATATTAATGTTGATTTTTGATAATTAATTGTACAGTAATTTCAATTATATGTTGAAAAGGAAGTGGCAGTTGTTAACATTAAGTGTAATGACGGTTAGTTTATAAAAAGGACTGTAGGTCACATTTTAATTCAATTCTGTGCTAGAAATCGTCTGAAAATAAACCAAGTAATATTACGTGAGTCTTTCTCTTATAATGGAGTCTGGACTGGACACGATAACCCTGGCGTATCGCCGACATATACGTGAATTCATAGCAATGTTCTTTTTCATCAGACGTTTAGAACGTTGTCTTAAATAGGTAATTAATTTTTAACAAACGTCTTTTAACAAGCTGCTCAAGGTGAAAAACTTCTGTTTGTAGTTTTTCTATTGTACGTAAGTGTTTAGCGCACACGATTTTCATCGCTTCTGTACCTACTGGCGGAGAAATTGTAACTAACGTAGGCGCTTTAGTGCTGGTTGTCGGAGAAACAGAAGATGTCTCATTTATGGAAGGCGCACGCGTACACTAAAGAAAGAAAAAAAACACGTTTTAATGCAAAGCAGTATATTAAAATAAATAAGCATACCCTTTGTGCTTGCCACCCTAGCAATCACTGATGATACCTGAAGCTTGATTTATAGGCCAAAACCGATTGATAAAAAGTACCTTACACCTTTTTCTGTACTTCCATTACTCCCAGCAACGTGCATTGAACTTTTTATGATCGATTGAGTAGTCAAAATGTGAAAGATTAACAAATAAATAAATTCACTTACATTTATAATAGGTATTGGTAAGGATATAGTAAAACTATGAAATGTGTGGATGTCGTCTAACAGCCTGGCCACGAACGGCCGCGACACACTGAGCGACAAGCGATTTCAATGTTCATGCCGCTCTCTATTCTGCCGCTGGCGCTGTCACCTCAGTGCAGAACTAAACTGCACAAATAAACATCGAAATCGCTTGTCGCTTAGCGTGTCGTGGCTTTTCGTGGCAACAGTGTAACTGCAGGTAGCTGGCTGAATATTATTTATAACATACATACATAGGCTCACGCCTGTTTCCCCGAAGGGGTAGACAGAAGCATATTAAACGCCCACTTTTTGCCAGACTTTTGATCCCACGTAATAGGTGGCGAGCCTAATGTTTTGTTTGCCAGAGCCTCATCCGTTGATAAGCAGGTACACCACTTGCAGGTGAGGTTGGCTTGGGACCCTACGTTCTTGGTGGGAACCCTATGCACTGATAATAAAATTGTAGAAAATAATAAAATTAAATTATTCCTTTGGTCGAGACATCGAATGGAGCCCAAGATCCGACTCCTGTTTGGCGCTGCTACCCTAATAAAAGTAAAAGCAAGTAATTATTTAAACACTCACACTGATACGTTTAGAATGGAGGAGTAATGTTGGCACAGAATTTTCTTTTAGTCTGCGCCATCTGTCATTACTATAAAAACATTCCTCAGTAAAATGATTGGAACAAATTCTATGGTGCTTTCTAGGCACCCAATTTTCTCCACGACATACTGCAGCAATCCACTTATTTTATAAATCTTTATCACGTGCACAAATAATCTAAAAAATAACGAGATAAAAATATACGGTGGATAGACATATCGATAAGATTTCTTACAACACTTGAAAAGTCGATATAAATATTATACGGCTAAATTCAAAATCATGATAGAACTGTCATAAAAGATGAATCACTAAAGTTATATAATTTGATGGCATTAAATTGTCTAAATTGTATCTTACACGTCAGTTGACTGTGTTCAATTTTTCAGTACTAGGGCTACCTCTATGTATTATATATCCCAAAGAAATATAACCTAAGGCATAGAAGTAACACTAAATAACAACAGCGGTTGCTATGATTGATATCTTCTTTCTAATGGCACATGCAGTATGATAGAAAGAGCTGTCGATAGGTTTAGCAGCACGCTCTTATAGCAGAATCGTGGTAGGCAAACAGTAGACAAAACATAGAGTTAGGAAACCGAGTGTTGTTCGTAAGTGATGATTTATCGATAAATATTTTTGGTCAAATGTCTAACTTTAGTATGTGTCGATATATTTAAGCCGTATAAATAAACAACTAAAATATTGAAATTGTAGTTTTTGCTGTTGACGCCGGACAGTGCTTTGCAAAGACTTGCCAGACAGACAGTACTAAAAAAATCACGTGTTTAAAGGCCCGCACAAACTATCTGTCGTGACTTACTGTCGCGACAGTAAGTCGCGACAGAAGGGTAAGGCCTTGTCACACGATACAATTTTACCACTGATCAAATTTTCAATCGAATTGGCTTTGCCCGTCTACACGACACAATCAAATCACTGATTTGCATTCCGCCCACCCGATTGGTTAAAATCTGGTGGTACCGCCCACCCGATGAACTTGAGTTGGACGACTGGCGTCTACACGTCACGATTTCATCAAGTGATTTAGTCAATTGGACGTGAAATTGTGCCGTGTGGCAAGGCCTGTATCTGGACAAGGAAAATCCATTCAAGTGTGCACAATATCGGACGTCTGTCGCAGACGTGACCTTGAGCGTTCAGACGTCCGATAGCAATCTGGAAAAATGACAGTAAGCGTCTGCGGACGTTTACTGTCATCCGTATATTGTCCATGGTACGGCCTTAATATTGATTTTATACCGAATATAGTCAAAAATGTTAAATTCACTTTCAATTCAACAGTTCTGCATTACTTCAAGGTATACCAATAATATAATTTAATAGTGCTAACTGCTAGTGCCCTGAATTAAGAAAAATATGCTCCTACCTAGCCTTAGTGTATTGCATAGACAGCAAGGCGTGTCTATGGTTGTATCGGACGCGGACGCGACAGAAAGCCGCGTCCGAAAGGGTGTGCACACTATGTGTCGCGACTTACTGTCGCGACAGTAAGTCGCGTCCGAACAGTTTGCGTGCGCCTTCATTGTTCGTTTTAGCCATAAAATCTATTGATAAAAAGTATTAATAAACTAATGAGCGATGCGTTGCGATGCGATGCTAAGAAACTGTCACTTAGATTATGTATTGTACGAATTATACCAGATTGGCTAATGCGGCACGGCAGGCTTTGGCAATTTGTTTGCGTCGCATCATATCACGTTGTTTTTTTTAGAGTTGTAGGTAATCCGACTGCCACGCCGAAGCTTGCGGGTTTGATTCCCGCTCAAGTCAAACATTTGTGTGCATGAATATGGATGTTTGTCTTGGTCTGGATGGTACTATGTGTAATATTTAATATATTTACAGAAAAGTATATATGCATGTTTATCAATTGTCTAGTACCCGTAGTACAAGATATGCTTAGTTTGGGACCAGATAATGTTGTGTGAATGTGAAAGAATATTATATTTTATGGTAGAATATTATGTAGCGGACTACAAGGCAAGACGTCTTTGATCAGTCAGGATAGCACTAATATGATAAATAATATAGAAGTAGGTAGATTAATTAAAATCGTTGTAATTATTATATTTTATTAATATGTTCAAACTAAAATTACACACTTTTTGTTTAGATTTGGATAAATAATTCTACCGGGTGTGCAATGTCCGGGCTTAAATGTAATGTAAGCACAGCTTTCGGTTTTAAACGACGCCAGGTGCTTTCTGTCTTTAAAAAACAGTCTTTCTCAAAATGACGTGAACAAATATGATGGTACTTCTGCTAAATCAAACTAGGCCGTCCAACGCCATTTATCCAAAGTTTTCTTGTGACGTCATTAATAGGCAACCTGTAATAAAAAACACCTTCTTAATAATGAAAAAATGCTACTCGCATCCTTAATCCATCTACTATTTTATAGATGCAGAAATGTAAGCCTACACACACGCGCTTACACTGGAACACTTGGCTTTAGGTTAATAGACGCTACTTTTAAGGTAGGTATCTAAGTAAATTATGTACATTAAACTGCGCTTACTATCAAACGCGCGATAGAAAATTAGACCGCTGGATGTCTTTGTTTATTGTCAACTTAGCAACCGCGGCTACCCGCTGTCGCTTCCAGCTACAGTTTTACATTCATGTCCGATAGTTAGTTTCCGTATTTATCCCTCATTCAAAAAACATCGATATCTCCTTTCACTGTCAAATCCCATCACTAAGGCTATTAAATCAATAAATGTACAAAATAACAATTTGTGAGTAAAATTCATAACACATACGTATGCAAGCTGTTCCTTTGATTTGCAATACAATGATATTGTGTAAACTTAACACTCATTATAGCATTAATAAGAGAAAAGTAAATACATTTGTAGGAAAATTCCGACTCACTGCTAGAAGATAAAGTTTCTCCTGTTATTTCCGTTCCGAGAATAGCGGAATCCACATCCCGATATCACATACACGATGTGTATTAATTAATGAGTACACTATTTAATTATTATAAGCTTACTTACTATTTAAATGCAAAAAAGTTATTAAAAATGTAAACACAAACATCCAACAAATTTTACACTGTTGACAGATCACAGCATGGCTATTTAGAGAATGTAGTCAAAGATATGAGTATGTAAAGAGTATATGCCTCTTTAAATGAGACGCGTAATTTGACGTTATGATTAACCAACTAAGACCAACTGACATTACATGTTGCACGTTCGGTATAAGGAAATTTATAGGGCATGTTCTCTCTAGTCTAAACGTCCAACCTCTTTGATATATCCAATCTCTTTGATATGTTAGGAAGACTACTAGTGGTGCCATCTAGTTTGGAGCTATTTAGACTTTTTTCATCATCACTAATAATCTCTGTATCTGTCATAGATCGAGTACGTGTCTTTCTGAACGTTATGTTATCAAAGAAATTCATATTTAAAATTACTGGATAAACCTCAAAAAGCGTGTCCAATAACTAAGATTCGATCTTGAGCCTCACGTAGTAAGCGCAGGGGTATTATCCACTATGCCAACAGAACAGCTAGTATAACCGTGTAAATAGGGCTTCTGTATTAAATACTCTGCTGGTTGGGACACAATGCGAATGAAGTGTTTTGATTGGTCAGAACTTTGTTGGTGCACAAGTTTGAATAAAATTAACGAGCACTTTTTTTCACATTTTTGTATTCACTGATTTTAGTTGTATTTTCACAGTTTAAATACTATAATGTTTGCACTAATGTTTTAAGATTGTTATTTGAATATAATTTAAACTATTAAATTTACTTTTGTTTAGTAACTCACTGTTTTCAAACTAACATTTAGTTTGGATTTCCGCATTTTTATTTTTAAACCACTTTGTATATACTTTCACAAACGATATACGGTGCACGTTATATAGTTTTATACATATATTAAACATAAAAAGTCACGATAATCAATATTTATTATTTTTAATAACTAAAAATCACAGAGCTGATGCAAACACGGCAACTAGCGCCACCCACACTCAAATATAGACAGACAGGTAAAAAGACGACTACATTTTATAATAAGTACCTATACCTAGATCCTCCTCCTTGTGTCGTTCTCCAGATGACTGAGGGTCGTGATTCCCCTGCTGGGATGCATCTATTTGCTTCACGGTATTTCGCCATTTGTGTCTATCCTTGGCGTCATAGAGAGCGTCGTGCAGTTTGGTGTTCAACGCTGTGCGTACCTGGTCAGACCATTTTATGGGACTACGTCCTATTGGGCGTTTGCTGTCAACTTTACCAGTCACCATAAGTTGTTCCAAATTGTCTCCTTTTTTCCGGGCAATTTGGCCAAAGAATTCCAGAATCCTCTGAAGACAAATAGTAGAAAGCCTTGTCCTGGTGCCGAGTACCCGAAGGATGGATTCATTAGTTCGGAAATCAGTCCACGGAATCTGAAGCATTCTTCTCCAACACCAAGATATATAGATAATAAATCATTTTCAAGCTTTGCTAGTTGTGAAGTATACAGGGTTTAAAACGACCCTTCACGAAAACTGAAATTTGGCCCCTGTTGTATTAATCATTACGAACAATTTTTACTTCGGCACCATACCTGGGTAATTACTTGTTCAGGAGATATTGAGGCTCAAAGTCACTATACAATTTTTGAAATTAGGTATCAAATCGATGCATTTAGCCTGCCAAATTGTTATATAGATGTCCTATATACCCATGGATAAGTAGGTATTTCGAGCATTTTACGCGCAAACATTTAATTGTAACTTAAAAATGTGAATACTTAAAAAAAAACTTTGCCCAGGTATTATTTTGCTTGGTATGATTTAGCATGATGTTCAAAACAAGTAGACTTCGGCTTGGTGATGGGTCTTGTGACAACCCGTATGTATTTTCCTCGCTCAGCACATCTATCAGCAGCCTCACATTATCTCTCCATGTCCTTATTACGAAACGAAAACAGTTCACTACGAAATTTCAGTTTCACAATCAAGTACTGTAATCACTGGCATGTTTACTAACGCGAATCGTAGTTTATTCGGGGGTATATATTTGTTTGTAATTTCCCACAAGGTTATGTTTTGTTTGCTTCTAATTATTATGCTAATTACTATGTTGATTAGATACATATCATATAAACTTTTAAACTGTTCGATATGTATCCAACATATCGAACAGTCTATAACTATATATGTTGGACGTTATAGTGGTAGATAGAATAGTTCTTGTATTTAGGTATTGTTACACTAGTAACAATACTACTAACTAGGCCATAAATCAATCAATAATAATGGCAAGATGGCCTCCATTATGCCATTATTATTGGTATTTTATTCGTATAGACTGACTCTGTGGTCCAGTGGATAGGGTATGCGACTGCTGATCGGAGGTCCCCGGTTCGATTCCCGGGTAGTGCAAAAGTGTTACTGGGTTTTTCCGAATTCTCAGTAGCAGCACGGAGTCTGGTGATGTGCCCGCTAACGGCAGTAGGCTCGCCCCCTATAGCGTGGGACCAAAAATTCAGTGCGAAATGTGGGTGTAATATTACACCTCTGCCTACCCCTTCAGGGATAAAACGCGTGAGACTATAATTTATTCGTACGATGCCTTTTGCAATGGGTCTCCATGACTGCTTAAGATGGCATGGATGGATGGCATGAGGGCATGGAGTCATTTTGATTTGCTACTTTAAAAAAAGAATATATAAACGTGAGTACAAGTTTCTGATGATGTTTTTATCACCATTGTCAAGCTTGTTTATATTCTACTGCAGGACACAGGCACCTACACAATATCAGAAGGGTTAGGCAATAGTTTTTCGCTAATACTGTGGAGAACTCTCAGACATTCAGAAACATTCTTCAAAGGGTATCGGGTACAAAACCCCGACGCGCACTAACTTTTCCAAGTTATGTGCGTATTAAATAGTTTTTGATATAATTGATAATATATTTTACCATTATATGATTGTTCACACTTCAAAATATCTGATGACGAATGAATGAGCTTGGAAAACCTGATGTTACGTTGTAAACGCTAGGGAGATAACTGTTATGTATGTAAAATTCATAACGAAGATTAAAATGTTTTAACTAGTAACATTTGAAATAATTCATCTAAACAAAATTACTGTCAAAATGTCTTGTAATTATTTTCTCATAATTACTGTCTGAGTGTGTTGCTAACTCCCCAGGAGTTCTAGTTTATGGACCAACCGAATCCCTGTGACATGGCTTAGCTATTATTGTCTTGAGGCAATAACAGAGGCCGACGGCTTTATATGCCTTCCGGTAGCACTTTAATGTAAATGCTACAAGGGGTCACCCATCCAAGTTCAGACCTGTTCAGGCGTTGCTTAGTTTTTCAACTGTGGAAGTTCAAACTTTTCTTTCACCAGTACCACTTCCAGAAATGAAACTTAAAGAATATGCTAGCAACTCAAATTTCGTTACCATTACGTCATTATTATCCAAAAGGGACAGTCATATTAGTCGCATTCGTCGTAAAATATTCAAATTTGTCGAATATTATTCCCATCTGCAAAAAATTAAGGCGATATTTATCTGTAAAAATATTTGCATAAAATGGAACGCCAGCTACCTACGATTTATGTAGATATTCGGCATATTTTCTATAAAACTTTCAGCAAAACTGCAAATACTTTGTTTTTAACATAAATTTCGTGTGCGATGCAAAATTACTTTTTGACATCGGTACCTACTTCATACATTTAAATTATGATTTCAGTAACATATTCATAATATCACACTGGACATGAAGATATGATAAATAACACTCAGCTTCAGATAGGCAGAGAACATCTATATAATAATAAGTAGAGTTAAGACATCATCATCGTCTAGCGTTATCCCGGGTGCATACATGAGTTGCAAGCCTTGGAGCCCGGAGTCCGCTTGCTAGTTTGATCAGACATGACACAGATTTATACAGAGCGACTGCCGTCTGACCTCTGCAACCAAAACGGATAGCGATATTCCATGGTGAATAATGTCCATACAAATGCCTGAAAGAAATTGCTTCTAGATTTCCTAATTTTAATTTGTTTATCGACCTTTAACTGATGTTCAATAAAGGATTATTTATCTATAAACATATTAAGTGCAGTCGTAACTTATGTACCGAACCCACTCATAACTTAGAAAAAGTTTGTAAGAAGCAGCTTAGAATAAGATTCCAAGGCTCCCAGACGTTACCTACTTATTTTAGAAGTAACGAAATTTATGTAGCGGTCCTCATATATATATTTGTTTTGGATAGTGTATGTGTACTCGCTAGATTGTTTAGGTTAGAGTAGAGTGTTTTATTATATTGAAATAATGATTTTTCCATAGGTAATAATGTTATAACTAGACTACAGTCGCAACTCTGCCCTCGTGAATTACTCAAAAATCTACCTAAGCCTTACTCGGCAATCACCTTAACTATTTTTGGAAAATTGATAAAATTTCGTTTTGCTGTTTTTTAGTTGATCGCGTTCACACAGACAAGAAAACTGCACCTCATGTTATAATATCTACGGATTACACAAAAACCATAACTACGGAATGTTATCAACAATTACTATTTTCATTGAAAATCATTTTCTGTGGACGTTTCCCCTGCGTCAGATATTTTTTTTAACCTCATACGTAAATAATAATAGAGCTATATTCAAATTATTTAATTTTAAACTTAGTGCTTATGGTGCCATTCCATTACTTTCTAAGAATAACCAGGTCAATCCCAAGATGGAGTGAAAGATTACTTTCTAAGAATAACCAGGTCAATCCCAAGATGGAGTGAAAGTTTTCGACAAAACTGCCAAAGATCTTTTTCTTTGTAATTCAGCAGCAATATATCCTATGAATTTATACAAAATATACAGACTCCGCAAAACAGTAATTGAATTTTGTACAATAATTAAATTGTTATCATATAGTATGATCTGCAAAGCTATATAAACAACAAGAGAAACCCAACAAATTCAAACGAGTCCAAATATGAACCGCTAGTTTTAGAAACGTAAACTTGAAAATATCATCCAACATTGCTAAAAGTAAATATTATGCCCGAAAGAGTCTAAAGAAATTACCCGAATTCAAACCAGCTCTGTATACAACTCCGCAAATTGAAATATACGATATAGTGTCCCTTTATAGCTAATTATGCCGACTAAGATACGGTTAGCATTTACTACCTCGTGATAACGGAGTAGATTTCCCAGTTGTTGATCATTAATAAACTGTTGGTAAGATAACAAAACTGCAAGGCAAAGTCCCACTGTTAGCGATAAATCTGAAGGCCAATTCTCGTACTTTATCTCAAAGCAACACTATATTTTGAACGAAATGCGATTAGATTTAGTATTGACTCATATTTCGTATTCTGTAACACTTAGGCCCACTTGCACAACGATTCTTAAATTGAATTAAGATGTATTTAAATATTTAACGAGAAAAAAAATATTAAACACGTCTAGCGTCTTGCACAACGAAAAATTTATCGACTAATATGATTTTTGAACTGTCAAAATTAATCACCGAAAATCGGCTGCTTAGTGGCTAATTTCATTTAAGAATTGTAACAATGACGTCGGCAATTTGTCATTAGCGACGAGTATTATCTATAATTATATAACTGGATCGGACGACGCAGCAGGGGTAGGCCCGGTAGGCCTCCCACAAGGTGGAGCGACGATTTGGTTAAGATCGCAGGAAGCGGTTGGATGCAGGCGGCTCAAGATCGGTCTGTGTGGAGAACATTGGGGGAGGCCTATGTCCAGCAGTGGACTTCTCTAGGCTGACATGATGATGATGAATCAACTGATAACAATGTACCTACTTGTGTTATTGTTAATGCTCAAAAGTTTCAAGTTATTATTTGTCAATGTCAATTGTCATTTCGTTGCTAGGCAATGACAATGCGTTTTGTTTTTTTTTCGTTAAAATCCTAACAAAAAGTCATCATGCCATGAAACAAAACGTAGAAACTACTTTACCGTCCTCATAAAATGTTTAACTAAATCTAAGCGTTGTTGTCGTTGTGCAAGAGGACGCTAAATACTTTTAAGTTAAATTATTTTATTCTGTTAATTCTGTTCAGTAAATTTAAATTAAGGAGTGACTTAAATCAAACGTTACGCAAGTGGGCCTTAATGTCATTTTCGTCTAATTTGACACATATAGTTCGACGTTGACACTTTGTTCAATTTACAATCTATTCACGATATCATTCAAGTATCAATTAATTTAGACCATTTATGACATAAGTATGACACCGAGACTAGATTGAAACTTCATTTTAAAGAAATATATTCACGAGAATCGGCATTCAGATAACGTAAGAATTTAATTTGCAGTTTTATTATTTTTGTTCGATATTTTGTAAGTTTATTTTATCGTGTTGCATCGCATGAAAAACTGTTCTGTTTAAACTGCATTGTGTTAGGATACCAGAAATAAATAGAATTTATTGGATGCTATTTGCAGCTTCACCCGTATGGTGTGCCGATACAATAATAGGTAACATTTGTTAAATCAGATATCAAATGGGTGTGAGCTAAATTTCAAACAAACGTTAATGTCCTATTTTAAGAGCGTTTACGCCTTATTGCCGAAATATCTTATTTAAAAAAAGATAATTGGAAATATAGGTTTCTATGGAAAATTTAAAATCGGCCTAATTTAGCTGTAACAGCGTTTTCGAAAATATTTTCAATTTACTTTTTAGACCTATGTATCCTGCTTATGTGTAAGAAGTTTCATTAAAATTGGTTCATTCATTTCGAAAAATAAGGACTTGAAAGTTTGTATGAAAAGCCGTAAGGCGCAAACGCTCTTAACCCCTTAGGAAACAATTTTTGAGAAAATATATATCTTTATTTGAGCCCGGGTCCTTAGTTTTCTATTTCATGAATTAGTTATAGTTTAAATATACTGTCATACGAAGAAGATGTTTTAAAGATTCTAAATCATGCTGTAGAAGCTTAGACATACGATTGTTATTTTTGATATCAGATCTGAGAGCGTCACTTGGGGATACCAATTAAAACCAGGGTTGGTTTGAGCCTCAAATCGACAATAAACCTGAGTGCCGACCTCGTATTCATAACAACCTTACTTTACATATTGAATCTGTATCTACATATTAATGTGTATTCTTATTTAATAATTATGTGGGCGTATCTTGTTGTAAAAATAAATATTTTATTGTCATCTATATATTTAGTCCAGATACCCTCAACAACCGTCATACCGAGGTCCTTCAATCATGATCACCTAGTCAGGAAATTACACTTGAGCCTTAAATTGCAGGAAAGCCACACTTCGTTTTAGCATTTACATGTGTGGATAGATAGAATAATTCCATACTGTACTTTAAGCCAATGGAAGAAGAGCAGTCTTAGTATTATTATTAGACAATCACTAAATTACTTTCATACTCTTAGCGTTATCCCAGTTAGAGCCCGGGGTCCCCTTACTAGTCTAATCGGATTAGACTGAATATAATTTTTTTTCACAGAGACCTTGCAGATAGTTCAAGCTATTCATCGAAAACTTTTGTGTATTCTGTTTTCACAAACACGATACTAACCACCTTTATAAGATAATTTGCCTATAAGATATTGCTCATTAGTAATACGGTTGCTATCTGTAATTTTTTAAAGACACGAAGCAAATAGCATGTCCGACAATATGCCATAGGAACCCATCTAGCTGACGTGGCAAGAAAAGCCAAATTCTTTTCAACCGACTTCGAAAAAAGGAGGAGGAATCTTTTTTATGTATGTTCCCCGATTTCTCTAAGACGCATGGACCGATTTCGAAAATTCTTGTTTTAATTGAAAGAGTATACCTCCTAGTTGGTCCCATGATCATCAGGTCAGGATCTGATCATGGAATCCTGAAAAAATCGTAGAAACTCTTCAAATTTTATAAGCACACTTGAAGCGATTTGACGATAACAACCCAATGCCGTCGAGTTTGGGCTCGTTTGAATCGTCTATACATAGACTTCGATGCTGGATGATTTGCATGGTCTTATGATAGAGCTGGAAGGTAACCATGCGATCTTTGTGATACAACAACCCAATCTCATCGAGTTTAGGGTCGTTCGATTTGTCTTTAGATGGACTTTGGTACTGGATGTTTTTCAGGGTCTGATGATGGAGCAGGAAGGTGGCCATGAGATCTTTGTAATACAAAGACGCAATCCCATTGAGTTTGGGCTCGTTTGATTCGTCTGTACATGGACTTTAGTGCTGAATGTTTACCAAACTCTGATGTTGGAGCAGGAAGGTAGCCATGGGATATTTGTAATACAATTATGAGTTCGGCCTCGTTTGAGTCGTCTTTGCATAGACTTTGATGCTGGATGATGTCCATGGTCTGATGATGGTACTGAAATGAAATGGTTTAGGTTAGTTAGTTGAAAACAAAAAAAATACTTGAAGTTGCCAGAAAGGCACAGGTCTACATTTTAGAATTGAAGCACGTAAGGAAGGCCTCCCCATCATGTATCACCTACACTATCTTATGTACCTACTTACCACCTATTACTATTTTTTATTAGTATACTACTAAAAAGCAAAAAATAAAAATTATTTTTAAATAAAAAAAACCGACTTCTAGAAACACTAAGCAAATAAAAAACAAAAAATAATTGGTTTTGGAGCAAACATTTTTGGAGTCGGTGCTAAGCCAAGTATTTCTGATTTTTTATTTAAAAATATTTTTTGTATTGTCATATTATTATACTTCAATTGGTCATATTGATACTTCAGTTCGTGTGGTGACGGATTAAGAATATGGATTGTCACCACCCCATATCATCCCATGGGTGTCGTAAGAGCCGACAGAGGGAGCATATTATGCAGAGAACAGCAGTGTAAGAGAAGGAAATCTTGATACAAACCCTATACCAACCCGTTTGGCGTGGTATAGTAGGCTAATAATATGCGTAATTCCTCCTTTCAAAGAAGGGGCCTAGTCCAGCAGTGGACTATTATAGGTTGATGATAACTATACTTCAATCAAAACAAAACTCGCTTACTATCATACAGTAGGACCTAGCCTCACATTATATAGCAACAAACTGATGTTAGTCTCCAGGGAGCGCCGGATGTTCCAACATGACGACCAGGAACGACATGAAATATGAAAACTACCGAACTCACTGCGCCACTTGACGCTTAACCAACCGGTCTAAGAGATAATATTAATTTTATTCTGATATTGTAAGTGATATATTCTTTTTATTTCTATTTAATGTATTTGTTACATTTTTCATTTATGAGCGGGCAGTTCAAGTTCTGTATGTGTGGAGAACCTCGGAGAGGCCCATGTCCAGCAGTCGACGTCTTTGAGCTGACATGATGATTTTTTTATCTTCTCGTATAAGTTTGTGGCGCACACGAGATATCACTTTGTCTATGCATTAATTGATTTTTGGAAACTGGTTGTTCTTTGTGTCTGGTACGATAACAGAGAGAAATATGATTTGTTGACCCAGCGAAGTCGCAGTATCGAATTCTTTGAGTATTCTATGTCTTTATAATTTTGCTTGAGAATAACTCAAACTAATGTTCTCCGATGTAAACTTTGAAGTCATAACATACCTTAGCTTCAAAGAAGTCCTTTGGTATCACTAATAATTACTGTTAGTTGGTTTTCATCTGCACTGTTGCCAATTATTTTGTAAACATCGTTAGTGCAAGGTACGTTTGTTATATTTTACGTTTCTAGTTACAAATGTACGTATGTGATGAAGAAAGGTACTATTTTATTATAATAATGGTAGAGACTAGTAATATCAGCGAAAAAAACCACTGCTTCATAACATTTGTACTGTGCTGTTTAAGAAACAGGAACGAATAAGTCAAAATGATTGAATGTTGATTATTTTATTTTTATTAGCATAGCCTGTTTACCTTAGGGGAAAGCAGAGGTCTTATATAACACACCCTCATTTTGCTACGTAGTGCTCAGCCTCCGTGCGTCTACTGAAAATTCGGACACATTTATTATATTTATTTATTTATAGACTAACACCTGTATCCCCGAAGAGGTAGGCAGAGGCGTAATATTACACCCACATTTCGCCATGTTTTTTTTTTAGGTCCCACGTAATAGGGGGCGAGCCTATTGCCTTTACCGGGCACATTGCCAGACTTCGTGCAGCTACTGATAATTCGGAAAAACCCAGTAACACTTTTGCTCGACCCGAGAATTGAACTCGGGACCTCCGATCATCAGTCTCATACGCTATCCACTGTACCAAGGGCATTTATTATGTTTATACTTTTATTCATTCTTTCTCATATATATTTTTGCGTAGCCTGGGATCAAGGTAGTGCCCCCGCCAAGTCGAGCAAAAAAGCGGCACGGCCGTACCATCCTTTTCTCGAAGCAGTTCTAACCATTCTCAACCCCCTATAACTTTGTTGTGGATAAAAGTAGAAGCCTGAATTTAGTAACCAAGCAGGCATGATATAAACATGGTATTTTTTAAATTTCGTTCAATTTGAACGAGTAGTTAAGAATTATAACGAGTCAAAGTTTCATTTTGTCACTCACTGACTGACCGATCATCAAAAGTCTAAGGCACTTCTAGCAGACATAAAAGCTTCGAATTTAGAATAAAATTTGTATTTAGTGTATGAATCAAAGAAAAACTAAAATATTGTCCAATTTCTGTACAGTTTTTGAGATACGTCAACTGCATAAATAACTTTGTAATCCCATATAAACATATAAGATTATTAAACTACATTTGCAGTTAGGGCCTTAAAGAAAATTCGTTGTTGGTTTACAAGAAGTAGAAGGTACCGGAAAGGCCGAAAAGTAGGACTATCTATAAAAATAAATGACATCCCATAAAAAACAATACTTAAAAAAACAGGTCTCACAACTCAGTTCTTTTACCGTAAAAAGTTGCGAGATCTCTGAAATACCAAATAGATGGACTTGGCAATCGCACTAAAAGACACCTTGGCGGAATGCCCTACTTGGGCATCGCAGCGCCGTGACCTAGTCGCGGCGATAGGAGTGGTCGACCTCTCGCTTCGGACCTTGATTCGTTCCATGGTCCGGAGCGAGATGTTTTGGGACGCCGCCGCCTCCTTTTGTGAGATAGTGATGTCGATCAAGGAGGCGGCGGAGCGGGATAGGGAGCCCACGCAACCTGTCTCCAACCGCAGAACCGGGCGTCGTCGTCGGAGGGCGCTCAACGATCTCCGGCCACCGTGAGTACACGCCAGCGGGTGGTGGGCTTGTTGACCGCCCGCCGTCCGCTAGGCCCGAGAGGCGGCGCACGTGTTCCGCATGCGCCTCTCGTAGCGTTAGTAGACTACGTCGTTCTTTTCCGCTCGTAGTATGAAAGAGGATGTATGAGGGCAAGTATGATGGATGCAGATGGATGCATGTGAGAGACGGGGCCGGCCTCGGCGGGTCAGCTCAGGAAGGGTCGCGGTAGTAATGCGTTAATTTTTAATAACGTAGTTTTTTTTTTTTTATGGAATAGGGGGCAAACGAGCAGACGGATCGCCTGATGTTAAGCGATTACCGCCGCCCATGGACACCCGCAACACCAGAGGAGTCACAAGTGCGTTGCCGGTCTTTGAAAAAGGAATACGCTCTTTTTTTGAAGGTTTGAAGGTCATATTGGTTCGGAAAAACCGCAGGTGACAGATCATTCCACAGTTTAGAAGTGCGAGGCAGAAAGTTTCTAGAGAAACGCACCGTTGTGGATTGCCAACCATCTAAATGATGGGGATGGAAATGCTGTCGCGTAGAACGATGGCGGAAAGAGGCGGCAGGGATTAATCCGAACAATTCCTCGGAGTTCCCGTGACCCCACCATTTAATGGGATCGGATCGTGGTTTTAGTGGGTAGTCCTGGCGCTTCTCGTCAGGGAGTCCCACACTCTCCCTGAGCCCCTTTAGGGGCCTAGCCTGGGAGGGGGTTAGTCCGTAAATAGTTTGGTTTCCATCATGTTCAGTGTTTTCCACATTCGAATTTAGTAATAGAGGCAGTTGTAGTAATTTTTACTTTACCATCGCGGTAAAGTAAAAAGCTACACACTAGTACAGCTACCGTAAGTTATGACAGGGGACTGTCGGTCGCTCTTCATCGGGTTTTTTTGTGTTTTAATACTTGTATTAGTTACAGACGGCCTAGTTATCCCTTTCTTGGAAGGTAAATATATGGTTTACATTATATAGCTAGATTCTAATTGTAGAAATCAACCTAAAATCCATGCAAGTCGTAGTTCTTAGGGGGAGGATGAGAAGGAAAAATTATACAAGTATAATGATTAAGAAGAGGAATAAAGGCCGCAGGAAAATGACTGAGGATAAAAAATAATAAATTCTTCTACCGTAAAAAGTTGCGAGATCAATGAAATACCTAATAGATTGACTTGGCAATCGCACTAAGGGTGCTTGTACACGGCGCATGTAGCTTGAGCATGTTGAGGCTCTTGCGCGGGTTACATGCACCGTAAACATATCGTTTAAAACAATGTGCGGGTCCAGCGACTCGCGCATGTATTAAAGCGAGCCACCCGCGCAAGTAATTCGCGTGCTCTGCAACGCGCGCGGGTCACTCGCGCATGTTATCTGTTAAAATTACATTTTTAACATATGATTTTAAAAAAAATTTCGTTCGTCGAGACATTTGACGCGATTCAAGTCATAAAGCTACCACGCGAATAGCATGCACATGTAGCTCTTGACCACGAACAAATAACTTGTACATAGGTACAGCTTGCGCAAGTAGCCCGCGTCTTTACTTGCTCCAGTTATTTGCACCATGTACAAGTACAAGCAAGTAACTTGATCAAGTAGCTTGCGCATATTACCCACGCGTGTAACCCGCACCTTTACTTGCTCCAGCTACATGCACCGTGTAGAAGCACCCTAAGCAATCTAATTTATATACCTATGTATTACCTACTTGTGAGATATATTGTATTTTCATGCGATGGCCGAGTTCGTATATGTATTTAAAACGTATTAATAACCGACTCGGTGTAATACTGTGTAAAATTTACGGAGCAATTTGTACTTTTTATATCAGTTTGCTGAGGTTATAAACCTCAGCAAACTGATATTATGTCGTGACATTATAAGAATGTGTTCTGAATAACGAAATTGTCATGCAAAACTAACCAATGCTTAAATTAATTCCCAGAATTGCTTCGGTTCAATGAAAGCCTATGTTCACTGTTCCTACACACAAATAAAATGCATTATCAGAATGTTATGAATTCACCACATTGACAATTCGTGCAATGAACGAACTATCTGTATTTACGCGAATGTTCCTAATGACAGACACTCAGGAGCGAGCGAGAAATGGCGAATATCCAGGTGCAGACAATCGCAGTAATCCTGATTGGAAAGTGCACAATTACACTAAGTTTGTTTCTGAAATTTTCGAAATTCATTAAAGGTGTCCTCAGACGATCAGGCTTTCGTCGCGTGCTCAGCTATGCTGATGTGAAGTGTCAATAATAGTAATGCTGCATCCTTTTTTGTTCCAAATCCTTTATTAACTTTTTGTCCTCGGTCACTTTCTGTCGTTTTTTATTTATACATATATACATACACAGTCTCACGCCTATAACCCCGAAGAGGTAGGCAGAGGCATATTGCTACACCCACTTTTTGCCAGATTTAGTTTAGTCCCACGTAATAGGGGGCGAGCCTATTGCCTTTTTATTCCTCCTACATTATCCCTTTATGATTTATCCTTCTCATCCTCCTCTTTAGGACTGCAACTTGCATGGAGTTTAGCTTGGCTTCTACAATTATAATAGAATCAAGCTATAAAATGTGAACCTTATTTACCTACCAAGACGGGACTTACTAGGATAACTGTCACTCATATAAGTATTAAAAGGCAAAAATGAACAGATGAGGCGCTAGCGGAACAGACTATCGCGGTAAAGTAAAAAGCAAACGATGGAAATAAAACTGTCTACAGCTGGCTCTATAACTAAACTCACCTTTTTCCGCATGTGGAATCTTCCTTCTGTACGTGGCAATACCTCGCGGTGTTGTGATACCGCATGTTCGCATAATCAAAGCCTATTTAGAATTATATCTTAATCAGTAGACGCGTGTCTCGAAAACGTGCGTCAGATTATGTCATCTGAACATACCCTAGAACTATAGCTACTGTTTGAGTGTAACTTAGTATAAGTTAATTCACAGTTATGAATGCTGATATTGTTTAAGTTTTGAGGAGCAGCTTGTTGATGTTTCACAGTGTCGGTTTGTCTTTTGATATCTAGACTACGAATTGCTTATCCTTCGTTGTTTCATTTTGTGGAATGTATTCGGTTCTTAGTGTTAAGAGTTTGGTTGCTGAAAATCAGTTCTCATTGTTCGAGATTATTTATATTTTATTTATAGTTTTATATGAATATACTACATTATTATGTTGTGAAGCTAATGTTCTGGCCCTGGCTCTAACGTAAAACTTAAGGGTTTAACCGGGAGAATTAAAATTATTACCCGATTATTATGATAACCTTAGCATAAGCCAAAGAGGGGATCATTGTAGTATTTTGTCAAGCAAAATTCGAGGCACGTGGTTTAATATATCAATCAAGGTAGAACGCAATTTTAATAGTAAATTTTTAAAAGATATCCCAATTTCAGATGACTATTTTACTAATAGAAAATTAAAAAAATATCTTTAATAAACAATTCCGATAGTTTCATAAAAACTATTTTAATGTTTAACATTTGTTCAGCTTACTCGATTGTAAATAAATAGCAGCAAATTCCGTAAAATTCAGACTTTATTTTAAAGCTTAATAAACCGTCCAACAGAAAATAATATAACAAAAACAAAACAATCTCTGGAACGGCTGGACCGCATTTGACGGGACTTTCACTGGCAGATAGCTGATGTATCAAGGAGGAACTTAGCCTTAGGCAGAAATTAACCGGGTACGCGAAGTAGTTCCCTCAGGATGCGAGTGAAACCGCGGGAAACAGCTAGTTAAAACAAATAAAATGCCTCGTACCCAAATTTATAACTATCACAACAAACAAAGAAAAAAGGTAAATTAAAAAACAAAATGCTACTTTTACACAACGTAGGGGTGAATAAGATTGACTCACTTTCCGACTGGTGCAGGTTTTGTCAGATCACGGGTGCTTAGGCAAATACTTGCACACGGTCGCTAGGAGAGAGCCGAGTCCCGTCTGCCACCACTGCGACTGCAGTGAGGACACTGCGCAGCATACCCTCGAGCACTGCCCAGCATGGGATGTGTGCCGACGGGATCTCGCAGCAGTCATTGGTTTTGATCTGTCGCTACCGGCTGTAGTTCAATCTATGGTAATCAGTGACAGGCATTGGGCGGCGGTCGCAACCTTCTGCGAGGAAGTAATCTCACAGAAGGAAGCGGCGCGGCGGAGCGAGCCAGGGAGGAAAATGCCTTTCCTGACTCGATCCGCCGCCGGCGAACTAGGCGGCGTCAGCGCGCTGAAATGCGCCTTTTGCCGCCTTAAGTGGTACTCCGGGCAAAGGATCGGGGATATCCATCGTCTGCGGTATTCCGCAATGGGGTGATGTCCTAGGATGAGCCGGGACATCGCCCAAAAGAGGTAGCCCGCTCTAGTGCGGGTGTGTCGCTGGGGGGTTGCCGAAGTCGTAACATGTTCCGGGACCTCCCGTCAAGGCGACGTGCAAGGCTCACCGCGGGTTGTTTAGTGGGTGCAGTCCCACATAACCTTCATTCATTTGTCCCCCAAACAGATGGGGTATGCATAAACATTTTTCACGAGGAAAAAAAAGGGTGAATAAGATTATTTCTAAATTGTCAATCAGTAAAGTTTTACTACCAGTTTAATTAAAAAATTGGTTGACTGTATACGTCTTGGCGTTTTTATTTGGCCTTTTCCCACCTTATAAAACTTTACGGGGTTGAATATAAATTACTTTCTTAAGATTTCTTCAGTTTATAGGCACGTTTTTAATTATTAAACCATAACATTATAGTGACGCGTGGTAATATTCTTAATTGGCAATTCCGAAGCAGTGTTTTTTTTTTCTTGGTAACACTTAATTACAGTGTTGCTAGGCAGCAATAGCCTAGTGGAGATACCAACAGACTGCCATGCAGAGGGTATCAGGTTCGAATCCACGGCGCGCACCAATGACTTTTCAGAGTTATGTGCGTATTGAATTATTAATTATCGCTTGTCCCGTGCCTCGGAGACCACGTTAAGCCGTCGGTCCCGGTTGTCATGAAGATCTTTTACAATCGTTACAGGGCGTCAGTACCTTCTAAATAAACTGACACTAGTCTCAACCATGGAATATCGCTATCCCTTCGGGTTGCGGAGGTCAGACAGGCAGTCGCTCTGTGGAAAAGCTAATATTCAGCCAAATCCGGTTAGACTAGTAAGCGGACCTCAGATTGAAAACTGGGATAACGCTAGGAGGATGATGACTTAATTACAGTGTTGCCATAGTTGATAATGAAGGTCGTCTTGAAGAATTTTGAAATGCACTAACCTTTATAAGACTAAAATAGATTCTGAGATTTCTCTTATTACATTTTTATCTCATTAAAATGTGCACCCTTCATTAATAAAGAATGTAGACGGTCGAGTTGACCGTATCTTACGTAATAGGGGGCGAGCCTATTGCCTTTACAGGGCGCAGAAAAGGCCACCGTTGATAAGTTATTGTGTAAATAATTAAAGTTATTTCAGTTCTGTAGGTACATAATTACTTCGGGGAAAGTAATCGAAATTGTTAAAGAGTTAACACGGCTGACCCGTTAAGATTGCGATCATCCAGAACCTCTGTGTTAAAAACCTTATTAAAAGTGATTCCATATAACGAGTATAAACAATTTTATCGGTAAATCATTAAAGACATGAATAGATTTATTTCCGTTGGATCCCAGTTTGGCATCCCAACTAAGACGCATTTGACAAAACAATGCATATTGTGTATATAGGTATATAATTTTGCCAAAATTGCCATTAAGTATGGCAGCGATAGCCTAGTGGAGACATCAACAGAATGCCATGCCAAGGGTATAGCGTTCGAATCCACGGCGCGCACCACCACTTTTCAAAGTTTTGTATGTAGTGAAGTGTTATTTGCCCATGCCACGGAGAACACGCTAAGCCGTCTTTCCCGGTTGTCATTAAGATCTTTGATAGTCATCACCACTGAATAAGCTAACACTAGTCTAAACCATAGAATGTCGCTATCCTTTTGGGCTGTGGAGGTCAGACTGGCAGTCACTCTGTAGAATAGCAAATATTTAGTTAAACCTGGTTATATTAGTTAGTATAACTAGTAACTCCAGATTGCAACGAGGATCCTCCGACTGTAGGACGACGTTGACATTCTTATGTGTGTACTTGCGGTTAATTGTCCAATGTCTACGACTGGCAGTTCACCACAGTGAAGAACAGCGGAATTTTGTAAATACAACTAATATAGTAATGTCATCGCGACCGATTGCGGCCACGGTGGCTTGTCTATATATGAGACTTGCTGACTGCACGGGACATAATAATATTAGGTATAGTGCACAAGTGTTCGCGCTGTTACTGGCGTCTTCAGCGGAGGAGTTGCAGGAAATGGTAACAATCATGCATGGTGCGTTAGAGAGGAAAGGAATGAAAGTGAATGTAAGTAAAACGAAAGTTATGGTTTTTGAAAAGGACGAATGCATTACGGCTTGTAATGTTATGATCGATGGACAGCGCGTGGAGCAAGTGAATTAGTTTGTATATTTAGGTACACTGTTTACAAGAGATGGTAAGAATTTAGAAGATATTGAAAGAAGAGTCAATGGAGCTCTGAAGGCGTTTATGAATATTTAGCCAAAACGTGTCCAAAAAGGCACGTTTGGCTGTGCATAGAGGGGTGTTAGTACCTGCTCTTATGTATGGTAGTGATAGTTGGGTATGGCAGAAGAGTCATGAAAGTAGAATAAATGCTGTAGAAATGAGAGCACTGAGAAGTATGTGTGGTGTTTCTTTGACTGACAGAGTAAAGAATTGTGTGATAAGAAAGTGTTGTGGGGTAAAAGATGATGTAGTGACAAGCATCGAGAAAGGTATGCTACGATGGTTTGGGCACGTGGAGAGGATGGATGACGAAAGACTGACCAAGCAGATATTTAAGGCAAGTGTGGAAGAGACAGGACGAAGCGGAAGACCTAGGCGGACGTTCTCTGACCAGATTGGAGACATCCTAAAAACAGGACACGTTAGAAGCACCCTGAACAGAAGAGCATGCATGAGGAATCTGATGGGAGTGAATGAAGCAAGAGAGATATTATGTCAGGATCGTTGTAAATGGCGTTCCGTAGTCTCTGCCTACCCCTCCGGGAAACAGGCGTGAGTCTATGTATGTAAGTGTGTGCGCAAACACAGGGGTATTCTCTATTCCCTCACTCTCATAGTCCGATGGGGCACCACAAGTGACACCACCGGAGAGATATTGGACGCAGGACCAACGGCTTAACGTGCTTTTCGAGGCACGGATTGATACCGCCAACTCACTGACTCCGAACGTCTATTGGAAAATTCCTAAGCAAAAAACCCTATATGACTTTTTGTTCGACCCGGGAACTTACAATGTAAAGTTTGTGAGAGAGATTACCATTTTTTATGAGTTATGACACAACAAATAAATCTGTTAGTAAAATGAACAATAAATTATGGTGAATGATGGCTGTGCTACATATGCAATAATTCCATAGCGTGTCTTGAATTGCATTTCATAATAGATCGTTGAAGTTAAGCACCGCTTGCGTTGCTCAGGCCACCACTTGGTTATTATGTGAGCACTACTGTGATTGGGAGGGCAAGCAAATATCGATTACTGACCGGCTTTTAACCGTCACCACAGAAATTTATTGCCCGCAAAATCAAAAGAAAAATATTAAAAGCCTTGTTCCGTCATAGCTTTACCAAGCTGGCTGTTCATAGAATTTTAATAGGAGTTCAAGGCCAAAGAAATGACTGACAAGTCGAGATATGCACCTTGAGAAAACTTTTAGGTCACGATAATTATTTTAATTTGCATACGCAATGTTTATAGTCGAACGGATGGCTTAATGCATAAACAAGCCAAGTTACTTCGCCAACAATTATTTTACTCTTAATTATGTTAAATTTAATCAGTCATTCATAATGATTTACCCTAGTATTTTGAGTAAAAGATCTTTTTTCATTTTTTGTTCTATAAATTAAAAAAAATAGCTTCGTTCTTTTTGATATGTTTGGAGTGTTGGACCAAAGTTTAAGTGTATTTTTGCATAACAATAATTTCCATTGCTAGCAGAGTTTTAGTCCTAGAAAGATTTAGGGCGCAATCCACGACGCTTACCAGATGCGGGCTGGCAGATTTCACGTGTTTTTCAAAAACATTTTGGGTAACTTTCAGACGTGTAAACTTCCCCATTTAACAAGCGTAAACCAAAATTATTCGCACATAATATCGTAAAGTCAGTGACGCGTGCAGTGGGTTTAAAAAGTAGGTTTTTATCCAGGGCCTTCCTCTGCGTAGCAGATGAGTAGCTGTTATTTCTCCCACTAGTCTGACATCACTATAATATTCGGTGTTTTTATTTCTTGACTTTGTAGTTATGACCATAACATGGCAGAATATGTCTCGCATAGCTTGATCCGAATTTCTTGTGGAATTGATTGTACTTACGTATGGCGTAGTAGCTTAAAGTAAGCCTAGAATTGTAGATTCAATTCGTACGCGAGAAAACCGAAAAGTCCGTTAATGAAATGTTTGTGAATTCCCCCACGATACAGGATTTATTAAAAAGTACAGACGTTGTCTTTACAGAAAAATGTGCCCAAAAGTTGTCTATGTCTCTCGCCGACTGTCACCAGGCACTTTTAGCCGAAAATAATCTTTATAATTTATAATACTCTTATAAACCTGCTTAAAAAGAAAAACGCAGCGAATTTCAACTCGCAGCTTAGCAGCGGTTTTATAGCGACCATTATGGTAGCCATTACGATTTCTTGAATAGATAGAAAACAAACGGTTATCAAATGTATCCATGAGCATCCATTTTGTACTTACAATGTTTTTTTGAAGATACATTCGTAGTAAATTAACAACATGAATGATAGCGAACATGAAACACCCTTGAGGCTTAGTTAATGATCAAAGGTGAAATGGAAACTTGTCTGCATATTATGTTTTTACGTAAAACATACGGATGAATTTAAATTCGTCTGAACCTTTTCAAACTATGCTCCCTACTTGTTTTCTTTTGTACCTAACGAGTAACATGGTAATAATAATAAAATATCTCAGAAAACATTTTCAATTAATGCAATCCATAACAAAAACGTCTATAGGTACGCAAGAATTTTATATGTACATAAAATTCTTGCGTACTGATAGACGTTTTTGTTTCGAGTAACTTAAAGTATATTTCGGCGCTTGCAACAGTGCCGAATTATTTTTACTCAAACAAAAGTACGTGTCATATAATCCGTATGACACAGAAGAATAACTGAAGCATGGAAGGACCGATATTTTTAAGAACAAATTGAATATAGCTACACTCTTCACTCATATGATAAATTAGAGTTGCCAGAAGAAGATGGCACTATGTTTGTCAGTTAGGGCTAAAGACAATTTGAACACAAATATCGTAACTTTTTAATTTAATAGTGACTGAGCAAATCCGCTATCGATATCGATTAAGGTTTCAATATAGGTTCAAAATCAAACGGACTTGTAAAGTATATTATTTATATGTTATACATTTTAAATTCCGTAACTTTATGTCCACAGCAGTCAGAACGCTAGTTGATGGACAGTCTTTAAATAATTATTAGGTTTGGCCTACTATAATACCACACTAGACGTATTCGTATAGGGTTTTATTTCGAAATTTCCTTCTCTTGTTTCTCTTAGTCGCCTCATACGACACCCTCGGCATAAATGTTTATTTATACTTATTTATAGTTCGTTTTTCAGCTGTAATGAAAGCTGTAAGTGGGATTAACTCTCTCTCTAATCTCAATAACATATTTTTATTAGAGAAAGCAAATAATTAAGATAAAAGCAAAACTCATAGCTTAAGCATTATGATAACTGAGAATGGCATATCCAAATTAATTCTTTACAAGGATAGGAGATAGTCGACATGGATTTTATCAAGCAAAAAACATAAAAATTTACTTAAAATAGATAAATCAGACAAAACCTTGAATAGTGCCCAAAGGTTTGTTATTAACAATAATCACTTTATTAAAATTTTCTCATTACATAGTGTAGGTAATACAAATCTATGTGTAAAAAATGTATGTGCGGGATCGGACACTTTTCGGTCATACATGTGACACACAGAATATTTAGAGAGAAAAAAATTGTGGCTGGACTAGCCCTTCGATTTTATCTTGGGATCGGCACATTATTAGTCCAGTAGTCGAACAAGAACAACCAAGTTTTGGTCTCTGGGTAGATGACATTTAACAAAATTTCTTTCAAATGAAGATTCCCTTATTTTGATGCATATCCACTCAGTAGTCGTGACTATGAAAGCAGACAATTCTTATCAAACCTTCAAATTACTGTCCTTTAAATATTACTGTCTTTGTAAAGAAAGATCAGATTTTTTCTATAGGTGCATTCAAGCTTCGGAATTCATTACTGTTGCTGATGGTTTAAATAATAGCAAGTAATTATTTAAGCACTCACACTAATACGTTTAGAAGGGAGGAGCCATCTGTCATTACTATAAAAACATTCCGCAGTAAAATGATTGGAACAAATTCTATGGTGCTTTCTAGGCACCCAATTTTCTCGACGACATACTGCAGCAATCCACTTATTTTATAAATCTTTATCACGTGCACATATAATCTAAAAAATAACGAGGTAAAAATATATGGTGGATAGACATATCGATAAGATTTTTTACAACACATGAAAAGTCGATATAAATATTATACGACTAAATTCAAAATCATGATAGAACTGTTATAAAAGAAAAAATCACTTAGGTTATATAATTTGATGGCATAATATTGTCTTAATTGTATCTTACACGTCAGTGTACTGTGTTCAATTTGGGAGTACTAGGACGGTCTCTATGTATATTATCCAATCTCTTTGGTATGACAATTTAAAGTGAAAATGGCTGATAGACAACTCACAGCCAAAAAGATTGTATGCAAGAAGCTGAAAATTAAAATGTATGTACCTTGGTGACCGTAAGAGTGCACTAAGAATGGATTACCGGTATCAGGAAGAAACGCTTAAATTAAAATAAAATGTGCGGCGTAGCTGTACTGTATCCTCTAGTTAGTGATAAATTATGCGTTTCAGTGTAGAAAAGTTGGCAAGAAGTAGTGGTAACATGTCTCAGTGTAACTGTGCTAGAAGATATTGTTACTTTTAAATAACATTCTTTACTATATGTGTTATTTTTGTTTTCTTGTTTTAACCTCAATCCTAAAAATAAAAAAAGAGTAGTAAAATACACACACACACACACACACACACACACACACACACACAACACACACACACACACACACACACATCTTCCCACGTGACCCCGGTTGGTGTAACTGGTGCCGAAACGTTGGGGCAAATTTCAGGTATTTCATTTTTTAATAATTACGCGATATACTACGGAATTCAATATTCGATCTATAGATAGATCTGTAGATTTTAGATTCGTTTTTGACATAAGCTCTATACAATATATGACAAACACGAATCTCAAATCTCAAAATCCATGTATGTATCAAATATCGAAAATGGCCGATAGTCCCGTGTTATAAATGTATGTATACAAGTCACAAAAATTAACAGAGAAGTAAAATTATTGAGAAGAGACGGAAAACAGTACAGGTTCTTCTCCTTCAGAAGATAAGATCACAATACGTAATTCCTACAGCGTTTACGATAAAAATGAACGATTTAGAACGACGCTATTATGTGGAGACACAACAGATTGTGTTGCGCTCGGCAAATGTAGAATAAACGCCCGACATCTCTGTGAATAAATAAATTGCTTCGTTAATTTACACTGGTCTGTGTTAATGTCAACTTATCTTTGACGTGTATCTAGTTTATTTATTTAGTGTCTTGAAGAATAAAGTGAATAGCTACTATTTCATGGATACGTATTGCAGTAGTGATGATTTAGTGTATGTACTATGGCATGCTGATGATGATGACTAAGGTACATAGCTACAGAGTGTGTTTAAATCGTTGACCTCAGGAACTACTTTTGCATTTCCAAAACCATTTATTTATTACTAAATACATGATTCCTGAAGCCGCGCTCTCATTTTTAATAAAACCATATTTTCCGATTCCGTGAGAATTTGGAGAAATGCCCTCTTAGTGCACTCCTATGTTATTACCAACATCATCATCAGCCCTGTATATATACTGTCTCACTGCTGTGTCTTCTCACTGTCTGAAGGGTAAAGCCATAGTCCACCACCACTTGGCTAGCGAGCCAAGTATGGTTTGGCAGACTTCACATGTCTTTCGAAAACATTATGAATATATCCGTCGGTCTCTCCGCTAGGCTATCGTTGCTTCTGGACAAATAGGAACTACATATTATTATTGTTTGTTACAATACTCTATATTTTTAATTAGAAGTGTCTAACAGTAGTCCAAGACTCAACTAACCATACCAATATTAAACAAAGTTAATATCCAAGAACTTGTCCCAGTTGCTAAGTTCTTAGGACTTATGAGGTTTCAGGTTTGAGTTGGGATAGGAAGAATAAATAATTGTATTGAAAAGGGCCTTAAACTATTCTATGTCAATAACAGGTTTCCAATAACTCGATAGTATTTATAACTACGGATAATTAACATCTGCCTACTTCTAAGTTTCATCATAATCCATTGAAGAGGTTTTGCGTGAAGAGTGACAAACATCCATCTATTTAACCTCACAAACTTTTTAATAGTAGAAGCTAAGACTGGGTCAATTACCGTCCTTCATATTTAATCCATCATCATCTCAGCAAAAAAAAATCCAATGTTAACCATTGGCCTCCCTCAATGTTTTCCACAAAGACCGACTTTGACCCGCCCTCATCGAACCATTTCCAGCAACTTCATAAGATCATACATATCTGAATACATATTGACTCTAAATATCAACAAGATAATTATCACGAATTTCACATGTCTTCGCATTGCAGCGTATAAGTTACTGCACGGGCATTTTCCATTTTCGCTAAGTCTCGTCATAGACAGGCGCTTTAAACATTAAGCTAGATGCAAATCCATTGATAATTCAGTGGTGAACACAATTAACACTACTTAGCGTTATCTAATGGACATTGACGCACCTAGATTGTTTAATCTTCAACTTCAATCTGGCTACTGTCCATCAAGCAGGATCACCTAGCCTGGTTAAAGGATCCTCTATCGTCTACCTCTAAAGACTATCGTCCGACAGTCAATATAATAAATCACATCTTTCATTCATTAAACATTCTTCACATAACTCAAAAAACCCATTCCCGATAACCAGGCCGTTATAATCATCTATTGCCTGTTCAATATAAATGCGATTAAACTTCATTGTCAACTCCCCAGCGATGGAACATCATCGCATCACCAAACCATTTAGTCTCTAACACGACCTAGCCTATCTAACATGCCTTATTGCACGTGCATTAAGCCAATCCAACTGGCAATATGTTATAGCAACGTAAGTTAATTACTGCGCGGACATAAATGTGATTCATGGCTTTAATGTGACGGATCTAGGGTAGTCAGGGCGAAAAAATATGAGCAGAATAGGGAAAATGTGTGTGGAATAATTAATTATAGTGGTTAATGACTGGTACGTTGGTCTGGGTGCAATTGACCCTGACTGCTGCGCTGGAGGTCGTGGGTTTGATTTCCCAGTAGGACAAATATTAGTATTTGTGTGATGAGGCCCATGATTTGTTGTGTCTGGGTGTAGTTTATAATTGATGTATTTAGAAATATATTAGGTAGTCAACTATTTTATGAGTAGTAGATAGCCTTGCTGATTTCAGCATTAATGGGCAAGCTCGACCATCGAATACTTACCCTCTCACAGATAAGTGACGTAAATAAAATGTACCTATAGTCTTGCGTTTCGTTTGGTCAGTGAGTGAACCGGAGGCACCATTCTCTGTTCGTTCTTCTTTATACCACTCCTCCTTCCTTTCCTCTTCGCAACCCAAAGGGTAGCAGCGCACTTGTGACTCCCCTCGTGTCGTTTTTTTCCATTGGCGGCGGTAATTACTTACCATTAGGCGATCAAAATGCTCGATTGCCGCTTATTACAGAAAAAAATTGGCAGTTATTTTATGGCTACAGCATAGGACATACACGTATTATTTTAAATATTTTTAAATAATTACGCGATAAAAACCCGAAATAGACATAATTATTATTATACAAATAAATGTTGAACCATTTAGACGCCCAAGTAACTTCAGCATTGAAATTTATTATAGCACGATTTGACATCATTATGAATTTCGCTGTAAACTAAACTTTACGAAGTTTTTGCTCCTTTAGTAATTAGGGTCCAAACAAGCTTTAAAAGCCAGACTTAAAGTTAGGCCTGCTTTAATCAACTGAAGAAACCTTCTGCTAATCTTTGCTTCTCGAGATGAAACATTGACGGCTGTTAACTACCGAATATAGAAAAACTTAGAACTTTTACGAATGAATGTTAATTAAAAGTTTTTCGTTCGGTTTTATTTTTAACCCTCGAGGCTCCAAGAGGGTATTTTAAGTTTAACATCTCAGACTTCTACTTGTCTTTTCTGTTTGTTAGTCTGCGACATCGAAACTTCTAAAAAGAGGGCTCCAATTACTATGGTTTTGCTGTTCGAAAGCTGACGTCAATGAGATACTTATTATCTACACTATTACTTCCAAGTGGCATTTCTAAGCAGGTTCTTTGTTCTTTATATTGTTTTAAAGCGTACAACAAACCGTCACCCATGCAAAGTGTGACCTCTCTGAACGTTGCTTAACGCAACGCACTATTAATAGTTATTCCGTGTTCGTAGATTGCTACGAACACGGAATAACTATTAATAGTGCTATCGGTAAGCAGCGATAGCCGAGTGGAGAGTTCACGGTCTTGGGTTCGAATCCACGGCACGCACCGGTGAGTTTTCGTAGTTAAGTGCGTATTAAATTGTTAATTATTGCTTGCACCGATAAGGTGAAGGAAAAATTTTAGAGGAAACCTGCATGTCTGAGAGTTCTCCATAATGTTTTCGAAAGGCATGTGAAGTCTGTCAACCCGCACTTGGTCAGCGTGGTGGACTATAGCCTTACCCTTCTCTTAGTGAGAAGAGGCCGGTGTCCAGCAGCGAGACAATATAAAGGGCTGATGATGATGAGTTCTATCGGCAGATCATGTTTTGAGTCAAATTGACCTATAAATGTATCAACATCATAATAACTTTACAAATCAAAAGTGGGTAGTTGATCAAACAACTGCTTTAGAATCAGCTGTTAAAACATTTTTGAAATAAAATAGTTATTATAATTGAAATATAAATTTAATGTGTAAAATAGATAGCTAACATCAGGTACCTGCCCGTTAAGTGTTATCTCCACCATAGCATAGCACAAAAGCACTTCACTTCACTTCACTCACTATGGAAGCTTCTTCGCTCAATCTCCGGCAGTATTTTGAAGAAAGGATGGCCAAATTTGAGGCAGATCTCCAAAAGACGTCCAAGACTTCAAACACAAGCAGCCTGGAGGAGAAATTTTCAAAATTCAAGGATTTTGTACTCCAAACTCTCAAAACATTTTCTCAGCAAGTGGAGGTGGTTGCTCGTCAGGTCGACACTATGGAGATGCGCAGCCGCCGGAAAATGTTACTTCTGCATGGAGTTGAGGAGCAGAAGAATGAAGAGACAGCCGAGGTAGTTGCGCAGGTTGTCAAGCAGCAGCTCAAGCTTGACTCCTTCACTTCTGCAGACATCAAGCGCTGCCATAGAATGGGTCGTGAGCAGTCCAACAAGAAGCCGAGACCCATACTCATCAAGCTTCTTTCTGTATCGGTGCGGGACAGCATATGGTATGCTAAGACCAAACTAAAAGGAGCCGGTCTTACGCTGTCAGAATTCCTGACCCGATCGAGACACACAGCATTCATGGCAGCCCGTGAGAAGTTCGGTGTAGCAAAGTCCTGGACGAGAGAGGGCACCGTCTATGTTCTTGGCGCGGATGGCCAGCGACATCGTATTCTGTCCCTCAACGATCTCGATAAGGTCAAAGGCTCGGATATGGAAAAACCCGCTGTAAAGGCGACCACTGCGAAGACCAAACGGACTGCTGCGCCGAAAAAATAGGTTTTCTTGACTCTGTTTACGACCAGGTAAATTATTCTGTACTTCACTGTTTACCTTTTTCTAAATTATTAATCTACATGTACCTGAAATAGTTTTATTTAGTTACACACAAATGTTTACTTCACTCTTTGATTGACATTTTACGTACATCAATGGTTAGCTGTCATATCTGTCAATTTTTTTTTTCTTTTTCTCTGACCATTGGGCTTTTCATCTTCAAAACGGGTTGTCAAGAATTATTTCCAAATTAATGACTTTGTAACTAAACGTAAATTTACCTGGTCTAATACATAATTTTTCTTTCTTTGTTCTTATTTTACTCTTTTTTATCCACTTTCTGTGTTATAGTGTTATTTTGTCTTGCAAGTGTAATTCATTTGATACTTTTGTAACACGTAACTGGCGGGAGGACTTATTGATTTTTAAATAGCTTTATTTTTAAATTATATACGTTATTATATATTTAATAACTTATATATTACATTATTATTATATATTTAAGTATAGGTACTTCCAATGCTTGACTTAAACAGTGATGATGACAGCTTTTTGACCGCTACTAGTCTCGATGACAGCTTCACTAGTTTACCGTCACTTGCAGAAACCCTTCAGTTTCAGTTCTCTGACGTACCAAAGAACTTTAATGTAGTCCATATAAATGCTCAAAGTATTCCAGCTCATTTCCCTGATATGCTGGCAACCTTTGACTGTAAGAACCTACATGCTATTCTCGTTTCAGAGTCATGGCTAAAACCATGTCTGCCATCAACTTATTATTCTCTCCCTGGGTTCCATCTTATTAGGAATGATCGTGCGGTCGGTGGTGGTGGGGGTGTTGCTATATACCTACGTGCCCAAATTCCTTACCGTATAGTAAGCATCTCATCGCAACCACCACCCTCGAACGCCGGCGAGCATCTCTTTTTGGAAGTGAAACTGAATAATAAACACCTAGAAGAACTTTCGAATGATTATTCGAAAGTTCTTCTAGGTGTTTATTATTCCCCTTCATCACGAGTATTTTTTTTCCTTCTTTCGAACACATCCTAGAAACTTTAATGCCTTCTTACAGTCACACAATTTTAATGGGTGATTTTAACACCTGTATTAAAAAACAGGATACACGTTCAGCCACTCTTAAGCGTATTTTAAATTCCAGTAATTTATCTGTTCTACTTAATGCTACACACCACTTCCCAAACTCTGTTCCTTCTCTTCTTGATCTTATTTGTGTTTCCTCTTCTACCTTTGTTGCCAAGCATAGTCAATGCTCTGCCGACGCCCTCTCCTACCATGACTTGATCTATCTTTCGTATAAAATACGTCCACCCAAGGCAAAACCGAGAATCATTATGCAGCGCAGTTTCGGTAGAATGGATCGTTCGAAGCTCTGCGACGATGCCAGCAAGATTGATTGGTCTCCTTTGTTAACGACCGACTGTATAGACACTAAAGTGCAAGTTTTTACAAACACATTAACGCAGCTGTACGATAAACATGCGCCTGTCCGTGCCATCAAATTAAAACATCTACCATCGCCTTGGCTGACTGAAGAGATCAAAACCATAATGTCCAAAAAAGCCGCGGCCAAGGCGAGATATAAGTGCCGCCCGACCTCTGTCAACCTGGAAAAATACATAAGTGCAAGAAATCTCTGCAATAAGGTGTGTAGGAATGCACAACGCCAACACATTCACAACTCTGTTGAAAATGGAGATCCGGTTAAAGTCTGGAAATTTCTTAGAACATTGGGAGTTGGTAAGTCACACAACGACGAGTTCCCAAAGGATATTAATATCGATGCACTTAATGCACATTTCACTGCTTCGTCCAATTTTGATGGGACCACTAAAACAAATACGTTACAAGATGTTTCACGTATTCCAACTCCCAAATATTCACCTTTTATTTTCGAGCAATTTTCCTGTTGTGATGTTAAAAAGAGCATAATTTCAATCTCATCCAATGCTGTTGGTAATGACTGCATCAGTCAAAACATGATCCTGCCCATCCTTGATGAAATCCTACCTGTCCTCTGTCATATCCTTAATTACTCAGTTACCACCGGTATCTTTCCATCAGCGTGGAAAGATGCCCAAATAATTCCTTTGCCAAAAAAATCCAAACCTTGCTCCTTTTCTGACTTCCGACCTATATCCATACTCCCGTTCCTTTCCAAAGTCCTTGAACGTCTTGTGCATACACAACTCTCTTCCTTTATTTCCAAAAACACTCTCCTAAATCCTTTTCAATCCGGTTTTCGTCCTGGCCACAGTACTACCACGGCATTGGTACATATCACTGATGAGATTAGGCTGGGAATGGATTGTGGAAAGCTCACGCTATTGTCCTTACTCGATTTTAGCAATGCATTCAACACCGTGGACTTTCACGTCCTGCTCGGCATACTCCGCTCTATTAACATATCTCCAACGGTGATTGACTAGTTTCGTAGTTACCTGTCTGGACGCCGACAGCGTATACGCGTTGAGGAATCATACTCTTCATGGAGTAATACGACTGCCGGTGTACCGCAGGGTGGCGTTTTATCTCCGCTACTTTTCGCAATTTTTATAAATTCTATCTCCAAACATCTACTTTCGTCCTACCACCTATACGCAGATGACCTGCAGATATACTCGCAGGCGCCACTAGACTCTATTTCAAATGAATTCTCTTCCATAAACAGGGACCTGGCGCAAATTTGAGAGTGGAGCAAAAATTATGGACTAAAATTAAATCCAACCAAAACCCAGATCATTCTGATTGGTAGTTCCAGGATGATGTCTAAGGTCAATCCGTCACAACTCCCTCAGATTCAATTTGATGGAAACATCTTACCATTAACAGACAGCGTGAAAAATCTGGGAATTTACCTGGATAAGACTCTATCCTGGGGATGTCAGGTGCAGGAAACCAGTCTGAAATTGTTTGCTTTGGCGGGGTCGTTGCGCAGGTTGCGAAACTTTCTGCCCATAACTACCAAAATTGCGCTTGCACAATCATTGCTTCTCCCAATACTCGATTATGCCGATGTCAGCTATCTTGATCTCAATGAGGAGCAACTTGATAAACTTGAGCGTCTCCAAAAGTTTTGTATTAGATTTATATTTGGTTTACGCAAATATGATCATGTATCTGAATTTCGTAGCAGGCTCAAGTGCCTCCCAATTCGCCTTCGCAGGAATACTCATATCCTAATATTACTATATAATGTATTGTTCAATCCTAACTCTCCCCTGTATCTCAAAAAACGGTTCAAGTTCCTTCATGACACACATACAAAGTGCCTGAGGTCGTCAGAGGATCTGCGATTGCAGATGCCAACGCATTCCACAAACTTCGCTGCCAGTTGAGATTAGACGAGCAAAATCACTGAACATCTTTAAAAACATGTTAAAACAGCACTATTTGTCAAGATGATTGCATTATTGTCCATAACGTTCTATTAGACTACTATATATATATATATTTGATATGTTATATATTTGTTTATATATGTATTATATGTATTGCCTATAAGTATGTAGTGTATATATAATATATATTATTATATATGTATGTCAATGAACCTTTTTAGTAGGTATTTATTTTATGTAAAATAAGCTAAAAATAGGTATATATATAAAAAAATTCTAAACTACGCCATCGAATACTTTTGGCTCCTTCTACAATCAAAAGTCCATTCCTAATGGTTGCCTGGAAGAAATTGCTGGATGCGATAAGGCCGCCAATTGTGCATTTCTTGTTTGTGCTCCTTCAATGTATGTTTTTTTTCTTTTATGTTGTACAATAAAGATTTATCTAATCTAATCTAATCTAACAAGACATACCGGCAAAATCTCTAACCGGGTAATTACACATATCATTTGACTTTGTAGTGTCACATATAATATAACTAGAGGACGCCAGCAGCTACGCCTGCATTTTTTTTTAATTTACCTGTTTTGGCCGATCCCGTGGGAATTTCGGGAAATCCCTTCTTAGTGCACCCCTACGGTCCCCAAGGAACATACGTGCCAAATTTCAGCTTCCTGCGCCCAATAGTTTTGGCTGTAGCGTGTCTGTCAGTCAGTCAGTAACGCAAGGATTATATATATTAAGATATTATACTAGGTAGTGGCAATATAATTATAAGTTCGCTGGGAACAGTAGGTAACCCTGCTTATTAATACCAACAGTTGCCAATATGTCAAGGATTCTTCAAATGTAATTATGTGATTGATATACAGACACGAAATGCCTAAGATGAGATTTATCAGACTTTTGAAGTAGCATACCCTGTATCGTAGTATAAAAAAGTAAACATTTAAAAATATTACTGAATGAGAACTAATAAAACACTAAAATTTATTTCTTGCCAGACAAAAATATACGTAGTATTTTGTAAAAATTGTTTTACTTATTCACAATTTTCGTTATGCTTAGAGGTTTGTTATTTCAGGATAATTAGCGCAATCATCACTTATGTAAAAATATGCATAAAATAACTAAAGCTACAATACATTTACATAAATACATTTACATAAATAGTATTTTCTCTGAATATTTTAACCTTAATACCATACACCAGAAAATTAGGGTAGCACTCCCTATTTTCTGTGGTAACACTCATCGACCCCTAGGGTATTACGTTTCACCATCCCCCTCGGTCCACCTTTGTTGCCCCGGTAATTAGACCGGCAAATAATGGCGAAGACTATGACTTTTTACGCGTCTCATATTTTTCGTACGACAGTTTTTATATTTCCATTTTCCCTACCTCTCTAAAACAATAACAATATTGGCATAGTTTATCGACGGATGAGTAAGGGAATTTATTTATTGGTGACGATATAGTTATCTATCGACACTAACATTAATAGTACTAACTTTTTATTTAGGCATTTTTATGCCGGAGGACTTTGGCCGGACTGAAAATTCCAACAGTGATGGCCACACACTCGCACGTAAAAGAAGATTTAGCCATAGTACACTGCTTTTCTACAACAACAATTAGAAGTTTGGGAGAATGGATTACAGCGCGCTGAATGTTGAGTGTTTGATTTGCACATGAAACTACACTTTATGTGTGGATCACAATTTGTGGATAATAATTGTTGTTTCTATACTGGAAGTTTCTAATTTTGTGTATGTTCTTTAAAAGTTTGCGATACAGGATTTATTCCTATTGCAAGTGTAATATATCATAAAATAAATCATGATATGGGAAAAGTGTGGTGTAAAAGAAGATGTAGTGACAAAAAATTGAAAAAGGAATGTTGCGTTGGTTTGGACATTTGGAACGGATGGATGAAAGAAGAAATACGAAAGGAGTGTATCGTGCGAGAATTAATGGAAATGTCGGTAGGGGATGCCCTAAGCGGACGTACGCCGACCAAATAGGTGACGTACTGAAAAAGGGCCGAATTAAAAGTACCCATAACCGACGCCCATGCATGATGAAGTTAATGAATGTCGATGAAGCAAAAGAGGTATGTTTGAACCGAAGCATGTGGCGTTCCATAGTCTCTGCCTTATACTAGGCAGAGACTATGGAACGCTTCGGTCTCTGAATAGTAATGTACCTAGCAGTTTTAACTCGTCCTGCTATTGCCTACTCAGTGTCATATCTAAGTCAGTTTAACAACTGTCTACTTTTATCTTGTGGACTATTGCTGTCCCTCTTGCATAAGAATATCACGCAGCTTTGGCCCCCTAAAGCCGATAATGCTGCAACACCAATTCGCTCAACAACAAATGTGTCTATTCTTTTTTTATTGAAGGAGTTTGAACAACAGAAAACTCCTCAAAAAGCAAAACAGCAAACAAGCCTGCTTATGCGCCCTAACCAGTCATCTTGGAGTAACAACGTTGGATCAACTAAACAAGACAACCATAGCAAAGTTCACGTCTCGCAAGCGAGCCGAAGCACATCCGTTGAAAGCAACAAAAGCGCTAAGGTCTAACAGTCGGCCAGCAACATGGAACACGATGCTTCTGAGCAGCATGTAGTGGAAGAGGAAACGACACAGGGAGAGTGGCGAAAACAAGTAATAAAAAGGATAGAAAAGCAAATAGGATAGCAGTGAAGACAGGAGAAAATAGTCAATTGAGTAATCTGCGTGCTGTTGAAAGGAAAAAGGATCTGCATGTGTGGTCTTTGCACCCAGACACATCTAGCACACAAGCATTTGTAGTTGTAGCAATAGCAATATCAGTGTGGAGAAGATTAGTCACAAAATAGAACGTGACTACTCTTCCTTTCAAATAGGGATTGCTGAAAGTCTACTTGAACAGATTGCAAATGAAAAAGCTTGGCCTTTTAATAAGCGGTTAAGCGAGTGGACCTTTTTTCGAAGCTCAAGAAACACTACCGAAGAAAAGCGCTAAACATGCTCTAGAATTGTATTATCAGAATGTTCGAGGGCTAAAAACTAAACTTAAAACATTATATACAAACATATTAGGATCTACGGTCGATCTATTTGCAATAACGGAAAGCGGCATAAATTAATCCATACATGACGGATACTTTCTATCTAGTGGTAATGTTATATTCCGTTGCGACCATGCATGGCAGAAAGCATGGCGGAGTGTTTTTGGTGGCTTCACCGCGCCGCTAGGGTCTTGAAGTTCGTAAAGTGTCGTTGCCAGGTAACTCTAACTTGGACAAAAATGCGTTCGAGATGGTCTGTGCTACAGTGCATTTTAATAATAAATTCATGTTTTTGTTTTGTGTCACGTATATACCACCGAAATCTATTGAACAGGAGTACTTGACTATGTTTCACTTATTAGAACAATTATGTACACAATATATTATAACAAAATTGTACTTACTGCAGATTTTAACTTGTATTCAGCGAAAGAAAACATACTATGCTATTACGAGCTTTTTGTTACTTATTGCGGATTTCGCCAATATAATCAGGTCACTTACTGTAATAATCGAACACTAGATGTCATATAAACAACATTTACGGACGACGAGATCTCTGTTTGCGAGGAACTACAACATTTATCTTGTATTGACGCGCAGCACCCACCGCTGTGCGTGCGCATCTGTCAAGCGCGCGACCGCGTAACTGAGACTGATCGTACAAACTCGAGCCTACGACAGCCTCCACCCACTCAATCGTTTGCCACTTCCCACCCGAGATGGAACTTTGTCAAAGCAAATTATCATTTACTTTATTCGATGTTGGAGGCGGAGGATTGGAGTGAGCTCTATGCAGCACGCTGCGCTAATGAAGCATATATTTTTGCTTTTGTTTATCAGGATCTATTATATCTTGGAATTGTTCTAAAGAAAAGTGCTTTGCTCTCTCTAGTACAGAAGCAGAGTATGTAGCAATTTCAGAAGCTTGCAAAGGGGCTGTATATCTTAGATATTTACAGTATGAAATTACTAAGCAGATGTATCAAATTACGACGACCGGTTGGCGCAGCGGGAGTGTAAGCGACTGCTACGCCGAAGGTCGCGGGTTCGATTCCCGCTCAAGTCAAACATTTGTGTGTGTCAAAGTTGTCTTTAGAAATTGTTACTTAATTTACCGATGGTTGTAATCGATTACTCGATTAGTAGTAAAATAAAATTGAGAGCGGGTAACCCCGAATAGAGTAGTAGGTGGCGCCAAACGCGGTGACAGTCGTCCATTACTCTGACAGCTGTTGCACCGGGCGAGCACGTGCTAAACTATTGGCTCACAAATTCATAATCGTGTTTCATCCTCCATATTTTATTGTATTTCGTGCTAAATTGTTATAAATTCGAGCAATACAGCGTGTAAAAGTAAAATGGTGCTTTTATTTTGAATCTCTTGCCGCCATTGCGCCCACAATGGAGAAAACCAACGAAGACTGCTCCGAGAGCCCTCCTGACGCTTCCACATATATATGTATGTTTATCCATTATCTAGTACCCATAGTACAAGCTTTGCTTAGTTTGGGACTAGATGGTGATGTGTGTATGTGGTAAAATATTATTATTATTATTTGTTTCTCTATCACGGCTATTCTTTTAACCTTTGATGTTAGAAGAATAACCGGCCCTTTGCAAGGCGTACACGGAGACATTGGTCCAACGCGCAGAGGCCCTTTGAGAGTTTTAATCTAGAATGTGATAGGCTACCTGCTGAGGCGCCTCCATAACTGCACTACTAAGTGCAGTCACGGATTAGCTGCAGCAGGTGCAAGACTATTGCTACTTGTATGGAACCTAATTATTCTGGGCTATTCGGATGGGTGTTTAATGAATTGGTCTAGATGAATACTATGGACGAAAAACGGCACTTGCCCTATATACTCTCATAGTATGTCGAAAAGGGGCAGGCGGTGACTCGCCAACTCACTGGATGGGCCCTCTCTAGATAGCCGCCAAGGCAAAAAAACTCTACCATAAAGGCAACAAGAGGGCAACACCGGTGTGAGCGGCTAGGGGTGTAGACCGGTGCGGCACCGGTTTCGCCATCGCGGGCATCGTGACAACGGAGGCCCGGAGCGGGTTTCCCCGTAATTACGCCCTTGACAATGATTATTATTATTATTATTACTTTATGATAATCAGAGTGCACTTAAATTAACATCAAATCCTGTCTTCCACAATAGGACTAAACACATTGATGTTAAATATTGTAGAGAGATGATAAGTAACAAGACTGTGTTAATTAATTATTTATGTACAGCTGATATGCTAACGAAAAATTTAAACTCTGTAAAACATTCTAATTTTATGAAAGTATTGAGTATTGTTAAAGTGTAATTGTGTAATTATAACTTTGAATTTCATAATAATTGTTTTCTTGTATCAGTGATAAGGGATATTATGACTGGGGGAGTTATAGTAATAAGTATGTATACCCATGTAGCATAAACAAAATATCTATCTCTTTTGTCTTTGTCAGACTTGTAGCGCCGTCTATGTGTAATGACCTAGGATAAGGTTCATAATAAAGTCAGTCACATGCGTTTTTTTTTCGAACAACACACGTCGTTTTATTTTAATTTTCATAGCTGGATTTTCTTCTTTATTTATGTCGATTGCATGGAGATCATTTTTAAAGGATATAAAGTCGCAGCTTCTGCGGGATATTTCTGGCTTAAAATGTTGTCGTCATGGCCTGTGGACACTTACAACTCAGGAATGATATGCGTACGCTGCTTGCACAGGAAATATTTGCTCTGTCGTGTAATGTCAAAGTCAAAATCCTTTAATCATTTGGGTCACAATGTGACGCTTTTGAACTTCAAAATAATAAATTTATAAAATAATTACTTAAACACTCTACATTTACATTTACTGCCACTTTCGCAAAGCAAGGGCGCAGAACCATGAGAAAGAACGGGCAATAAGACTCACGGTCACTCTTTTTTTTAACACTCACTCTTGTAATGAAATCTAGTTCTACCTTTAGTAGTTCTAACATTCTCGTAGTGAAAAGTTGTAGATATAAAAATATATCGTTGTAAGTTAGTAGTTATTTACTTTACACACTTCAGCGAATATTGAAACTAGCTTTAATACAGAAAGGGTAATTTTAATTAATAGTACAGATACAAAAATTCCTCCACACAACGCGTGTGTTGCCAACATTTAAATTTGCATAGTTCGTAGCACGGCATTAACGCCATGACATTAGAGCTTATCGAACGCGCCCGGATGGTTAATAGCTTCCGTTTCCCGTCTAAATGGCGGCGCTTCTCGTACTATGGACAATGGAGCACTGCACTGTGGATTTTTAGAAGTATGCATCTGAAAATTATGCATGTTTGGACTCAAATTTAGTATGAATTTAGAGAACCCTCATCTGAGAGAAAAATTAACTACGAATAATAAAACCCTTTGCATCAAAAGTGGATAACATTAAGCGTTTGTTTCTATATTATTTTCTAATAGTTATTATAAACTTGAAATCTCGAGCGATAGTCTAGTGGAGATATCAACACAGGGTATCGGGTTCAAATCCACAGCGCGAAACAATGACTTTTCGGAGTGAAGTATTATGTGTGTATTGAATTGTTAATTTGTTCCGTGCCTCGGAGACCACGTTAAGCCGTCCCGGCTGTCATGAAGATCTTTGACAGTCATTATAGGACGTCAGTTTTTTTATAGACTCACTGTCGCCTTTATCCCGGAAAGGCAGGGGTGTATTATTAAACCCATATTTCGCCAAGAAATAAGTTGGTCCCACGTAATAGGGGCGAGCCTTTTGCTGTTACTGGGCACATCACCAGACTCCGTGCTGCTACTGAGAATTCGGAAAAACCTAGTAACACTTTTTACCGACCCGGGAATCGAACCCGGGTCCTCCGGTCAGCAGTCGCATACACTATCCACTGGACCACGGAGGCAGTCTAGGGCGTCAGCACCTCTAAATAAACTGACACAAGTCTAAACCATGGAATATCGCTATCCTTTCGGGTTGCGCAGGTCATACAGGCCGTCGCTCTGTGGAAAAGCTAATATTCAGCCCTCAGTGAAAAAGCTAATATGCAGCCAAATCCGGTTAGACTAGTAAGCGGACCCCAGGTTGAAACTGAAATAACGCTAGGAGGACGATTATTATTAATTTGAAAATTTGTGACGATGGATGGATATTTCCTATATATTTATAACATTAATAATAAAATTCCAACATGTGCGCTATTATTGGACCTTAGTAAGGCGTTTGATTTTGTTGACCATTCAAGGCTGCTCACTTAGTTAGAGAAGTATGGCATAAGAGGCCCAGCAATACTTTGGTTTCAATCATACCTGAACAACAGAACACAATTTACTAGGGATGCAAAATATGATAATATGAGTAATGTTGTTGAAATGTTTGACTCGGAGCCTGAAGTAAATTTTGCCGGTGTTCCTCAAGGCAGTATTTTAGGGCCTTTACTGTTTCTCATTTACATCAATGACATCCCACAAGCCCTTTTCCATGATTGTGTTTTGTTTGCCGACGATACTACGATTATTATAAACTGTGCAGATAAGAATGCCTTTGAGTTAGAAATAAGCAAAGCATTAACAGAGGTTTCTGAATGGCTTGATACAAATAAATTGCAGTTAAACATTGCCAAAACTAAACTTATACATTTTAAAACTGCCAGAAGTGAACATTTTAATATAAATGTTACTTACAATAATACACCAGTTCAACAGGGTCGAAATGCTAGGTTTTTGGGAATAACTTTAGACTCGCACTTTAAATGGAACGACCATATTGATAATATTTGTACAAAAATAAATAGATTTGTTTTTGCACTACGTAAAATAAAAAATATAACATCGACAGATACTTCACTTATGGTCTACCATGCCTACGTTTGTGCAGTTATACGTTACGGCATAGTTGTATGGGGGAACTCGTCTGACATAATGAGAGTTTTTATTGCGCAAAAAAGTGCATTCGTGCTATCTTCGATATGAATTGGTGCGACTCATGCAAGCCAGTGTTCAAGGAAAATAAACTCTTTACTGTCCCTTGCATTTATATTTACGAAGTCGCAAAATTTTTGAAACTTGTGACAATACAAACAAGCGTAAGGTCTCCCATATGTCGATAAAAATGCCAATTCCTAGGCTGGAACTTTTTAGAAAGAGCTGTGTGTTTATGGCATCCTTAATTTTTAACTCCTTGCCAAAGGGGATGGTGGACTTGCCATATAATAGTTTCTGTAGGACTTTGCAGGAGTGGCTGATTCAGAAGAATTTTATTCAGTTAAAGACTTCTTAGACTTCTTAGACCATGGCTCTTGTCGACGTTTTAATATTATGTAGCATTATTTTTAATTTTAATTTGACATTGAATTTAATTTGTCATTATAATTTCAGCTATGTAATTTTTTTATTTTTGTTTGACATTTAATTTGACATTTAATTTAATTTGACATGTAATTTAATTTGACATTTAATTTAATTTGAAATTTAGTTTAATTTGACATTTAATTTAATTTGAAATTTAATTTAATTTGAAATTTAATTTAATTTGAAATTTAATTTAATTTGAAATTTGACATTTAATTTAATTTGACATTTAATTTAATTTGACATTATAATCTCAATTTTGTTATGTATTCTTTTTAATTTGACATTTAATTTAATTCAACATATTATTAATTTCAACTTTGTAATTTGCATATCATATTGTTGGTGAAATATGTCCTGTACCTTCTAAATAATGTAACACCTTGTGTACCATATTTGAAGCAAATAAATATATTATTATTATTCTCTTTATTTTTCATTATCACACAAATCACATTTTATATACTTAAAATAACTTTATAAATTAAAATCAAATATATAAAATGGGACCACGGAGACCCACCGGCATCGGGCACAGGGACCAAGCCACCGGTGGTTAGGGCTCCAGAGAGAGGAACCTCCGAACGATGCGTGTCGTGTCCAGCAATACTGCCTTCTGTATGGAGGACTTGATCCAGCCGTCTAATGAGAGCCTCTTGAGGTGGTGGTCGAGGCTCTTGGCAATGAGTCCATTGACTGTCACGACTATCGGTACAATGATCGCCGAGTCAACATCCCACATTTCGACAACCTCGTGAGCCAGGTCCAAATACTTAATTTGTTTATCTTTTTCGGCTTTCACGAGATTCTCGTCATGGGGTATGGTGATGTCGATGATCATTGCAAGGCGCTCTAATCGGTCTATCACCACTATGTCCGGCTTGTTAGCCACAATAGTTCTGTCAGTAATGATAGACCGATCCCAGTACAGAGTAGCACGACCATTTTCAAGAACTGGGTCGGGCACATACCTGTAGTACGGTACTTCGGAGTTGACAAGTTGGTACTTTAAGGCAAGTTGCTGGTGGACAATCCTGGCTACTTGGATTATTATTATTATTATAATTTTGTTTCTCTTTAGCCACAGGATATCTAATAGTACTCTTTAACGCAAAAGCTTCTGGCAAACAAAGGACAACAGTAATATAAATTTGATGCGTCTGTGGATTATTAGAATAGAATAGAATAGAATAGAATATCATTTATTTTCTAGAATATGGTATCATACATGTGTTATAAATTTAACATCCAGCATATTCTGCCACATAAGGCGTGCAAATATTAAAAAGACATTAAAACATTGTTATAATATTTTGAATTATTAACATTACATTTGGAATAGTAATTATCATTGCATAAATTAATTAATAATCATTTATACTTAAAACTAAAAAAATAAAAATGTCAGTAGGTATCATTAAATGTCAGTGTTCTATCGCAATAATAAGGAATGTCATAGTGTAATTAATTTATCATTCAGGTATTCATTGATGTCATAATAAACTTTTTCTAACAATAACTTACAAAGCATAGTACGGAAATGTCTTAGTGGTAATTTGCTGATATTATCTGGAAGATTGTTATATATTTTTATGGACATGCAATATGAGTTTCTCCTATACAGTTCTAACCTAATCTGGGGAATTTTAAGCCTTGTTTTATGTCGCGTATGACTATTTTCTGCGTCTCCTAGTCTTGTGAATACTGTAGGATTCTTTTTGACGAATAGTCAGGTTTCTAATATATACAAACACGGCAATGTCAAAATTTTGTGTTTTTAAATAGTGGTTTACAGCTATCTCGGTAGTCACAATCGAACATTGCTCTTATACATTTCTTTTGTGCTATAAATAATTTGTCTTTATCTACTGAGTTGCCCCAAACAATTATTCCATAACGGAGAACAGAGGCTACATATGCATGGTATGTCATAATTGCTGTTCTTACATTGACTATTTCCCGTATTCGCTTTATTACAAATATAAAGCGATCAACCTTAATTAGAACATTTTGGATGTGTGGCTTCCAGTTACAGTACTTATCAACCGTGATACCCAAAAATACACATTCATTTGTAACATTCAGTAGCTGCTTATTAAAGCTGACTTCTATGTCAGGAATGTTTGCCTTATATGTTTGGAATTGAATTATGTTTGTTTTTACTATGTTAATTTTAAAATTATTTTGCTTTAGCCAAGTCACTGTTTTGTTAATGCATTAATTTACTTCCGTTTCTAGCTCTTTTATACTATTGCTTTTTACTATAAGGGTTGTGTCATCAGCAAAAAGAATACATTTTTGAGTAATCGCATCTGGAAGGTCATTAATATAGAGTAGAAACAGAAGCGGAGAGAGCAGAATGCCCTGTGGCACTCCGTATTGGTTTAGTAAATATGAGGATCGGTAAGTTTGTTGTATATTGTTGCTGGTTTTAATTATTTCTACGCATTGAACTCTGTTGTTTAAGAAACTTTTGATCTAATCATATGCATTGCCACGCAAACCATAGCTGTCTAATTTTGACAATAGTGTTTCGTGGCAGACAAAGTCAAAGGCCTTTGTCATGTCAAGGAATATCCCTGCTACCATTTCTTTTTTATTTATGGCTTGTGTAATCTAGTTGAAAAGATTGAAACATGCTAAGGTTGTGGAACTATTTTTTTTAAACCCATTTTGTTCATTTTTTAAAATGTTGCAATCTGTTATAAATGTATTTATTTTATTGTACATAACTTTTTCAAAGACCTTTGCTAAGATAGGGATAAGAGTTATAGGTCTGTAGTTGTTCATGTCCGTCTTTACTCCCTTTTTATATAGAGGCTTTATTACAGATCTCTTTAAGCGGGTTGGAAATATTCCTTCAGTCAAGGACAAATTAATAATATATGTGAATGGGACTACAATGTTTACAGCACGTGTCTTAATTATCTTAGTGTTTATATCATCATATCCTGTTGAATTTGTGTTTTTCAAGGATTTGATAATGTTTAAGATATCAAATTCATTAACTGGGGTTAGAAAGATGCTCTTACAATTACTTGGGATTTTTGATTTTAGACAAGCATTTTCAATTTTTTGATTAGTTACAGATATGTAAAATTGGTTAAACAACTCGCATATTTGCCTTGGGTCGTCATATTTAATATTGTCTACCAGAACAGAGTCAATCTCAGATTTATGGTTTGTATTGTTTGATGTGTCCTTTATTATTTTCCAAGCTGCTGAGCACACATTTTTAGATTTAACAATATAGCGTTCGCTGTCAATTTGTTGTTATTATGTCTTCATGTGCCATAGTAAGTCCTGAATGGATCTATGATGATCCGATTTTTGGTTGGATGATATACTACAAAATGTTTCGTAAGTAGGTACAATTTCGGCAGATCTGTGCTCACTACATTTTTTTTTCATTTTATATGAGCTGAGCAGAACTGGTTCTGGGTCCGTTTATAAACAGGAATGATAGAGTTATAATAATGATCTACCTAACTATCCTTACTTCACAAAATAAAGAAAGTTTTACAAACGAAGCTTTACGTCAATACACATGCTATTCAACTTCACCTACATACCCGAATGTGTTGAATGACACATTATTATTTCGTTTGGGGCGTCGTCGATACGATACGCATATCGACAAGTTTGCTTAGAGCTATTAATCACTGGCCTCGTTCGAACTCGACTCGAGGGATGCGATGAAAGCGAGTCTTTAGTGTATTACCTGATACTTTCGAGTATTCTAGCACAAGTTTTCACAGACTTTCTTAATCCAGTCAGTTTGGTTGCTGCACGTTTATGCACTGGAGTGCAGAGGACATAAATTGTGTTAATATAGTCAATAGAAATGCGTATGGTATGGTAACACGGGTTGTTTCTGCAACTCCACGTCCTGGCGTGTATTTTGCTTACGGGTGAGTAAAACTGTTGTCATTCCAGCCATCAGCCAGCCTGCCTGAAGGCCAGATGACTCTTGATGTTGCTTACTGCTTCTCTTAGGGTGCTGTGTCTGGTCAGATACTGCTGCCTATACTGTGAGATCTCAGGATGGTCAAATCAGGTGAGCTGCTGTCTCGTTTGCTGCCAAACAGGCTCTGCACAGCGAGGTGTCGGTGACACCTATGGTAAAGAGGTGCTTGTTCTAACATGGCCTTCAGCGATTCCTCTGGTGGCGGTCGTGACTGTCCGTAGTTGTCTGCATGTTTCAATACTAATCCAGGACTGGTTGTGCTGGGTCTTGGTTCTTTGTCTTATCAGGTTGCAGCATCAAACCAGAGGGTAGTGGGATTATGGGTTCGGGTCCCACTACCACTATTGTTGCTTTTGATCCACTGCAGTGTTAATTTGTTCAATTTTAGTTTAGAAATGCGAAATAATGCCGTTGCGAAGTTTTTATGTATTGATACTTCGCTCTTCTCTGCTCTGGTGAACAGGAAGCTTTTAGTTGTGCATCTACTAGAGGCAGGCTTGAGTTGAGCAATTTCCTCGACTCACAGCAGTAGTAGGAGACTCTGCTTGTCCCTGGGAAAGACTTGCCTTTTGGCCAAAAAATGAAAATAGGAAGCCTATGTTTAAACCCGGTCTTCAACTATCTCCATGTTGCATTGCATCAACGGCGGCTCAGCAGTAAGTTTAGCTGTCAAAGCGTGTCAGACACACAGACTTTAGTTTATTTTAGTATTGTCATGTAAAAAAATATGACGCAGATTATAAAGCGATTTGATAAAATATATCGATGGTCTACATCACTAGCGTGTTGACATCTTGCACTAAAGAAAAGGAGCGTATTAATTTGAAGTATTTTTTTTCTACATGCCTATACATCATGCGGAAAACAAAATTATCACATGTTTCTCGCCTTTTGAGCACGCTCATAAAGTATGTAGGTAACAATATGATAATATTTCTAGCTATAGTCCATACCACGAGAACATGGACTTTTTGTAAGCAAATATTTTCTTCTAATTGATTTAGCGACAGTTCAAACAAAAACAAATAATGTCAAATCCAATGAGCGCAGTTATTTGAAGTTTTAATTCAATGATAATAACAATCATTAATTAATGGTCATAATAAATGTTTTCTTTTCGAAGTGCTCTCACAAGTACACTAGCCGGCTAAATGACAGCAGTTGACAGCTGTCACTTTACTTATTACAACGGAATAGAGTCTTAAATCGTACGAAACCGTTTAGAATTGAGCTTACTCGGTGCAGGTTACAATACATTACAAGCCCGCTATAACATAAATCAACCGTGATGTTAGGAACGAAAGAAACACAAGCACTGAATACACATAACTCATAAAGCTTATTATTGTAACATCATTTTAGTGAACAGGCAACACCATGTATCCTATTGTATCAGAAATAGAATAATCGCTTGTATGCCGACGCTCCGTGAATTAACTGCGCGTGAAGAGGAAGAATACAAAATTGCCGTTACGCCTTTGTCTGGCGCTGTGAACCTCTCCACATTTTCATTATTACGTATAAGTATGTGTAACCTACCGCTTTTGTGCGTTCTGTATAGATTAATATATGAATTATGGCGATATTTTGCTGTATTTTCTAGTAAAAAATAAGCTGCCGGGGTGTTTGAAGTGGTATAAATATTCACGCGGTATGTTAGTACTTTATTTTGAATTTTGAGCAGATAAGTAATTAATTATCAATAAAAAATCATCATGATTATTTCAGGTTAACATCGTCTATTTCTGAACATTTAATATGTAGGTTTACCCCAAAATCTTTTATACATAATAATTTGAGGCGCTCGCATCCAACCACTTCCCGCTACCCTTGCTAGAGCATTGGTTCACCTAGCGAAGGGATTACATAAGGTCATCTGAAAAATGGCGGCCATTCTAATCCCTGCCTGTCTCAACGGTCATCGGTCCTTCGAGCTATGAACCATTGTGACTACAGCTCGACTATCCAGTAAGCGATAACGGCGGCTTTTATTCTTTTAACTTATGATTTGATTTTGCTGGAAACTCTGAGCATAGTTCTCTCCATCGCCTTTCGAGTGACCTTGAACCCAGAGTGTGGAAGGCCAGAGGCAGAAACATATTTTTAATTATAAGTGTCTATAAGAGTCTTCAATTTATGTAAAATCGCAAAAATGCTCAATTTTGACTTAAATAGACAATCAATTCCGGCACACCGCACAACTATCACGTAGCCAGAGATACAAATCCCCTTTGTTTCACTGTTACTTAAGCTGCGTAAACAAGACAGATACAAAATTCACATCTAGCTAACCTTCAATTAGTTTTTTTTTTGTAGACTCATGCCTGTATGCCCCAAGGGGTAGGCAGAGGTGTATATTAGTAGCATTACACCCACATCACGAGACTCCGTGCTGCTACTGAGAATTCGGAAAAACCCAGTAACACTTTTTCCCGACCCAGGAATCTAACCCGGGACCTCTCATCAGCAGTCGCATACGCTATCCACTGGATCTTTAATTAGTATCACTGCTAAAGACAAAATCTTAAATTACTATCTTAAGATTAAGGCGAGGTTGCAGTACTTTTTAAGATTTTTGAACGTCTGAAAGTCCCATGAACTATGATATTTTTAATGAATAAAAATAAAAGTTGAACATATCTTCTAGTAAATCGTAAAGATAGAAACACGATTTGGAGTGATTGGTTTGATAAAAAAAAATGTCAAACATGGCACTAAATCACAATTTTAAACGTGTACTGCTTAGAGATTCCGTAATGAATTTATATGAAAGTATTATCAATAGAAACAGCTCTTTATTTTAAAATAAATGGTAAAAACAGATTTCGTAATTTCGTTATCATTTTTCTCCAAGAAAAAAAATAGTCAAAATGTTGGCATTATATCGCTCGCCGGCCGTTCATCAGTGCCTGTCTAGGCGTGATTGAGGGCGGACGTACGTCGTTGCTCCGCAAAATCCCCCTCCACCCCCGCATGTACGTTTTCGCAAAAGTACAAAGTAATTCGTATTCCAAACTCAATCGTTCAAACCATAGACATACTAGTAAGAAACCGTAGACAGGTTACTGACAAGGTAACATGACGGAGCTTACGAGTGGCACGCATCGCCAAAAGCGTACGCACACTAATATAAATATGTCAAAACGACACACTAAGAATTAGATAAGAAGTGTAAGTGAGATAGCACATCTAATCGCAAGCGCGAAATAGAGATAAACATATACTCTCTGGACCGAAGCGCATTGTGACATCATGCTGACCGTTTCACAAACAATAATTTGACTCAGATGCGACATGATCACTTTGTCTGACTTGAGTAAATTCAATTCGCCTCAAAGTAAATTTGATTCATTCATTTAAGGTAGGGAAATAAAAAGTCGATGTGATTTATTTATAAGATTTATTAAAAAAGTACATTTCATTCAATGGAAACCTAAAACAGTATGTTAATATAAAAACTGTGCGCTGCGGACACACCGTAGCCCTGGCAATACCCCTGGGGGTATGGTGGGTCTTTTAAAGCTTAACCGTACTCCTAGCTGAAATGCTCTTAGTGTTATACCAACGTGCTACGTGGACATTAAACTGAACAGTGTTATCTCTCGTATGATAATGACTTACTACTTACGTTTTTGTATTTTTAGACAAGCGAAGACAAGCGCTAGTACGATGATATAGTGCAACAAGGAGATAAATTAGAGAATAAAACGTTTAGGTATTACTGCTAATGGTTATAATGCTTTGTATATTATAGGTATAATCTGTGGTGCTGTTGAAGACCCATCATCATCATCATCCTTGCGCTGTCGAATCATTCCCACTAGTTCTATTGAACAGTTCTATGATAGAACTAGTGATACTTTTTTTCCCACTAGTTCTATTAGCACAACTTGATGAGAAGAATAGAACTAATGGGAAACAGTTATAGGAAATTTACCACTAGTTCTATGTATGTTTTACAAGGGTAGTGTCACAACATCGCGCTCACAAATCCGAATAAATATGTATTTATAAAAATGTGTTAAACGAATGAAGGTCTACAAAACAATTGAACGTCTACAAAACAAATGAACGTCTACAAAACCAATGAACGTCTACAAAACAAATGACTACCAGAAAGTGATCAGCTATCGATAGTGATTGCAAAAAACAGGTGCATGCGATTTTCGACCTTATTGACAATTCATGACAAACTCTTTTTTTGGTTTTTTTCTCGCTTTCTAGCAATATTAGGGTAATAAAATTATAAATTCTGACCAATGTCAATTAGGTTGAAAATCGCATGCACCTGTTTTCTGCAATCACTATCTGATCACTTTCTGTAAGTCATTTGTTTTGTAGACGTTCATTTGTTTTGTAGGCGTTCATTTGTTTTGTAGACGTTCATTTGTTTTGTAGGCGTTCATTTGTTTTGTAGACGTTCATTTGTTTTACACATTAAACAAATGAACGTCTACAAAACATATTTATTCGGATATATGAGCGCGATGTCGTGACACTACGGATCATTCCCAGTAGTTCTATTGAATACCCTTGTAAAAACATACATAGAACTAGACTGGGACATTTCCTATTACTTATCCCACTAGTTCTGTTCTCCTCATCAAGTTGTGCTAATAGAATTAGGACAGTTCTATCACAGAATTGTTCAATACTACTACTATACTGGGAATGATCCCACAAAATAGTAGAACTTGAAATTAACGAACTGAAATTAATAAACTAATTACACAACAATATTATCTGGGAGTAGGGTTAAGCTTTGAAAGACTCACCATACCCCAGGGGTACTGCCAGGGGTACGGTGGGTCGGCAGCGAAAACTGTGCAGTACAATCTACTTAGTTGTTTAATACTAAAAGGAGAAAAACAAGAACAAGTGAATGGACTTTGATCATCCGTCATATTTTTGTAACTTACGTATGATTTTGTATTTCTATAATAATAATATATTGTGTTGATTCAGCCTCAAATCTCTTTTATTACTTGACAAAAACACACATTAGTGTTTTATTATTACGAATGTCCCATCTGGATACTTTGTTTTTTAGTCTTTAAACACGCACAGTACTGCTTCTCTTTTACACTCGCTAAATGCCAATTTTTTATTCACTCTATTATTTGTGATACTGAATTTATTATAAATTGAAAATAAAACGTTGTAATATTGTAATACTCATGAACGAGAAGTGATTCCATAGCTTTTACTCATTTTCCTACTATAGTTTAACTACTTTAGCAAAATCTCATTACATACGACGGCATTTTCAAATGTAACGTACACAAACGCGAGAAAAAGAGCGAGCGCTTCCGACCGCAGCGCGTACGCGACTAAAGCCAAATGAGACATTTAGAAAAAAAAAGTTTGTCATGAATTTGTCAGTTACTACGCACCGTTCTGCAACCTCGCCTTAAAGCGTCAATTACACTGACATGCAGTAAAGCTCTATTGAGACAACATATTTAGTAATCTGTGATTGAGCAGTGATCCATTTCCAAACCAGTCACACCCTGTCAGTCACAGCAAAACTACGTATTATATTTATATGTACACTAGCTGTGCCCAGCGGTTTCGTCTGCCACACCTAGTCCATTCAACGGTCGTTTCTCATTGCTCGCAAGTGCTATGAAATCCTTCTTGCGTTCTTGCGGTTTTTTATCTTTGTACAGCTAAGGGTTGGAGCGCGATGTTACATAACCTATATAATAGATTGCCTTATGAATCTGGCTGTAATTTAAGGAAATATTTATATTCCGTCCGTTTCGGATTTAGTTAATAATAATATAAAAACGTTAAAACAAACAAACAGACACAGTTTCTAGATCATTCGGTTTAAATTTAATAACTTTAAAATATTGTTACGAATTGAAAATAACGCCATCTATCAGTGAATGGGAAAACTACATTAGATAAGATGTATCGGTTGTTTAAGGCTGTTTCATCTATTCTCTAATAGATGGCGTTGGTGTAAAAAGAACAATTAGGCAAATCTAGAAACACGTTACACATTTCCAGAAATTTCGTGAGTCGTCTCGAAAAGTCTAGTTATGTGTTCCAGCCGGTATAAATACCAGGCAGACGCGCGACACAGACAGTTACAATTGAAAATCGAAGCGATAAACAAGAAGCGAAGGAAAGTAATTCGGAAGTGTTTAGTGGTGTTTTTATTAGTGTTGAGAATTAAGTGTGAAATAACTGTGTTTTTACTAGTTGTGTAAATAAGTGTGTATAGTGTTTGTGTATAAATAAAGTTCAGTTTAAGTGGCATAGTGAGTTATAATTTATCGTCGAACCCCAGCTCGTAACAAATTGGTGTCAGAAGAAAGGGATAAATTATGCCGGTTATGCCGAAGGAAGAAACTGACGGAGTGCGTACCAGGAACCAGCGCCAGCAAGACCTGGACCAGAGACGCTTCGGAGACGTTCCTTCTCCATCGTCTGGTGGATCAGGCGACTCCGCGGCTGCAGTGGAGCCTGCAAGCGCACACTCCATGGCGGTGCCCGACATCGCGGCTCTCATGGCGTTCATGCAGGAGCAGGCCCGCCGTCAAGAGGAGCACGCGCGCCGTCACGAGGAACAGCTGGTGCTCATGAAAGACCTCAGCGCCGCAGTGGGGAAGGACTTGAAGGCGGTCAAGGAGGAACTTCAGCAGCACGAGGCCCGTATCAGCGACGTAAAGATGCTCGTGCACGACAAGCTTGAGACTCGCGTCGCCTCTATAGAGAAGCGTGTACATGACCACCACGAGACCTGTGTTGCTGAAGTGGAGAAGAAATTGCGTGGGCTCGAAGTAACACCAGCGGCTGTAGCGCCCTCACCTCGTGGATTTAAGGTTCCACCATTTGATGGCTCGTCATCATAGTCTGCATACAAGATCCAGTTTGAGGCTGTGATGCGATCGAATGGGTGGACCAAAGAACAGGCCTTAACCGCCCTAACCTTGGGCCTTCGCGACTGGGCCTTGACAGTGTTGGAGGCACTCGGGCACGACGTCACCTACGAAAAGCTCCTGGAGGCACTGGAGGCGAGATACGGTGACGCGCATTTTGAACACGTTTATCGTGCTCAGCTTAAGGACAGGACACAACGCACCGGAGAAACTCTGCAGCAGTGGGCTCTAGAGGTGAAAAAGCTGGTCAGGAAGGCATACCAGTCGTCGCCTGCGCTTATTGATGGGAACCTCGTACAGGCGTTTACGGACGGGATCCGAGACCTGGAGGTAAGAGCAGCAGTGAGGCTTGGGCACTTCAAGGACCACAAGGGACGTTTAGCCCACGCTCTGAAGGTGGACGCAGTGCAACGCGACAATCGAGGTCACCGCATCAGGGAAGTTGTGTCGTCACCTCGGAGCTACAACTGCGGAGAAAGAGGCCATATCCGCTTGAGCTGCCCAAAGCGTAGGCAGCCTGGTGACACCCTGTCGCCTGATGTGCTTGCCAGGCAGCGAGAGCAGGGAAACGAGTAGAAGTCAGGACTGCGGGGCGGGTGCTAGCTGGTAATGGAAGAGCCCCCAGTATCTCGATCTCGCAATCACGTGACGGGAACAGCCTGATCATCGAAGGCGAAATTAACAGAACACCATGCAAGCTGACATTGGACACGGGTGCTTCTCGGACAGTCATCGGTTTCGATCTGGCAAGACGGGTTCTTCGGGGCTGCTTCAGGAACAATGAAAGTGTGAATCTGAGAACAGCTACCGGTCAGCACATAACCGTCCGAGGTGAAATGGAGGTGGATCTGAAGCTAGGCAACAAAGTTTACCGTCACAAAGTCATCGTAGCCGATATAGTGGACGACTGCATCCTGGGCCTAGACTTCATGAGGAAATATCGCTGCGAGATCGATGTTAACCAGGGAGTGTTGAAGTGTGGCTCGGCAGAAGTCTTCATGGAAGGTGCAACTTCAGGAAAAGTGTACTGCCTGAAGAATGTCATTCTTCACCCGCGGTCGGAAACTGTTGTACCAGTTTGTTTACCAGGGAATTTTGATCGAGGGAACCGCTGCGTACTAATCGAAGGTCTAGAGAAGGAGGCCTCCTGGAAGATTGCACGAACCTTGGTAAGGGGTACTAAAGTTTCATCAGTACGCGCAGTGAATGCAAGTGACAAGGAAGTGTCCCTCAAGAAAGGGACGGAATTGGGCACCTATGAAGGAGCGGCTTGGATGCGTAGATGTCAAGAGCAACCTACCAGCGCCAAGGTTCAGGGTGCACGATTCGACGTGTCTACTCTTTTAGAGGACTGCGAAAGTACCCTGTCGGAGGAAGAGAAGACCGAGGCTCAGAAGATGTTGAACCGGTTCGCGGATATTTTCTCGACCAGTGATGCCGACATAGGGAAGACAGCACTAGTCCAGCACAAAATAAACACGGGAAGTGAAGCACCGATTCGCCAGCGACCAAGACTTGTGCCAGTAGCACGGGAACGTGAAGTAGAAGCTATGATCGACGGTATGGTGAACGAAGGCGTAATCGAGCCTTCGTCCAGCCCGTGGTGCTCTCCGGTTGTCCTAGTTAAGAAGAAGGATGGCAGCATGCGCTTCTGTGTAGACTACCGCCGATTGAATAACATCACGAAGAAGGACAGCTACCCGCTGCCAAGGATTGATGACACACTGGATACGCTGACGGGGATGAAGTGGGTTTCTACCTTAGACCTAAAAAGTGGCTACTGGTAGGTGGAAATAGATCCTCGAGACAAAGAGAAGACGGCATTCTCCACAGGCAAAGGATTGTGGCAATTTAACGTCATGCCCTTTGGATTGTGCAACGATCCGGCTACTTTTGAGAGACTGATGGAGCGAGTGCTTATGGGACTGATTGGAGACGCCTGCCTGGTCTACTTGGATGACATCATCATCGTGGGGCGCACCTTCCAGGATCACATTCGAAACTTGGAGCAAGTGCTGTCAAAGATACGAGGAGCTAATTTGAAGCTGAGTCCGAAGAAATGCGCGTTATTCAGACGGCAAGTGAACTTTCTAGGACATGTGGTCTCGGAGTACGGTATTCAAACTGACCCGGATAAGATCATGGCCGTGAAGGAATGGCCAGTTCAAGAGAACAAAACGCAGGTCAGAGCATTCCTCGGATTATGCTCCTACTACCGACGGTTTGTGAAGAACTTTGCTGACATTGCTCGACCTCTTCATAAGCTCACCGAAGACAGAGTACAGTTCTGTTGGAATGAGAGCTGTGACGTTGCATTCCAGAAGCTCAAGGAACATCTGTGCACTGCACCTATCCTAGGCTACCCTGACAATGAGCATGAATTCATAGTTGACACAGATGCCAGTAACACTGGAATTGGCGGCGTGCTGTCACAGAGGAAGGGTGATCAAGAAGTTGTTATAGCGTACTTCAGCAAGGCCTTATCCAAACCCAAAAGAAACTACTGCGTCACCAGGCGGAAACTCTTGGCTGTAGTAAAGACATTGCAACATTTCAACAAATATTTGTTGGGGCGTAAATTCCACCTGCGAACCGACCACGCTGCGCTGAAATGGCTACTTCAATTTAAGGACCTAGAAGGACAAGTAGCCAGATGGATTGAACTACTGCAAGAGTTTGATTTTGTAACACAACATCGCAGCCGTAAGTCCCATGGTAACGCAGAAGCCCTATCGCGTAGGCCGTGTCCCAACCAGTGCAAGCACTGTACCCGTCAGGAAGCAAAGCAGGCAGCATTAGTGAGGATGTTGAAGACAGATCTGAGCGACGAATGGAAAGAAGCTTTGCAGAGTGCTCAGCAAGACGACAAGGACATACAGCCGATTCTCGAGTGGAAGAAATCAGACGCTCCTAGGCCCAAATGGAGTGATATCGCAGCAATGAGCCCTATCACCAAGAGTTATTGGGCACAGTGGGAAAGCTTGGTCGTCCAGGATGGAGTTCTGTGCCGCAAATGGGAAAACGCTCGCGGTAACCAGTGCCATTTGCAAATGGTAGTGCCTAAAACTAAGGTGCCGGAAGTCTTGCAGCACTATCAAAATGGTGCTTCGGGAGGTCACATGGGAGTTAAGAAGACGCTTACTAAGATCCGAGAGCGATTTTATTGGCACCACTGTCGGGATGACGTCGAGGATTGGTGCCGCAAATGTACAAGTTGTGCGGCTGTGAAGGGGCCACACACTCGTAGCAGAGGTGCATTAAAGGTGTACAATGTAGGAGCTCCATGGGAGCGCATAGCGTTGGATGTCGCTGGCCGTTTCCTGAGAGCCAGGACGGAAACAAATACTTCTTGGTTGTGATGGATTACTTCACGAAGTGGCCTGAAGTGTTTGCAATCCCAAATCAAGAAGCTACCACAGTGGTCGATAAGCTGGTGCATGAAGTCTTTTGTCGGTTCGGGCTGCCCTTGGAAATCCACAGCGATCAAGGCCGGAACTTCGAATCTGAGGTGTTCAAGGAGACTTGTCGCGTAATGGGTGCACATAAAACCAGGACCACGGCTTATCATCCGCAATCAGATGGCATGGTTGAACGGTTTTACCAATCACTGGAAAGGTACCTGGCGAAGGTCGTGGAGAGCAAACAAAGAGATTGGGACAAGCACATCCAACCATTTCTCCTGTCATATCGCAGTGCGGTCCACGAAACTACAGGAGTAACACCAGCTTTTGCCAATTTCGGTAGAGAACTCCGTTTACCTGCAGACCTTATCACCGGTATTCCACCAAAATCTCCACGCAATATAACGGATTACGCAACCGAGCTACGCAACAGGATAAACGACGTATACGAACACATCATGGAATCTGGACAACAGATGTCTGAGAAGATGAAGACTCGCTACGACCGGAAGGCAAACAACAAAGGCTTCGATGAGGGATCATTGGTGTGGCTTCATAACCCAGTACGAAACAAAGGAAAATCGCCTAAGTTACAAGCCAGATGGGACGGGCCATATCGCATAATTACCAGGATGAACGACGTCACCTATCGAATCCAGAAGGGGTCGCGAGGTGCGCTGAAGATAGTCCATGTGGACCGGTTGGCTCGTTACTATGGGTCCAACGATGTTCGAGACGAACACGTTTAAGAGGGAGGCCGTGTTACGAATTGAAAATAACGCCATCTATCAGTGAATGGGAGAACTACATGAGATTAGATGTATCGGTTGTTTAAGGCTGTTTCATCTATCCTCTAATAGATGGCGTTGGTGTAAATAGAACAATTAGGCAAATCTAGAAACACGTTACACGTTTCCAGAAATTTCGTGAGTCGTCTCGAAAAGTCTAGTTATGTGTTCCGGCCGGTATAAATACCAGGCAGACGCGCGAGACAGACAGTAACAATTGAAAATCGAAGCGATAAACAAGAAGCGAAGGAAAGTAATTCGGAAGTGTTTAGTGGTGTTTTTATTAGTGTTGAGAATTAAGTGTGAAATAACTGTGTTTTTACTAGTTGTGTAAATAAGTGTGTATAGTGTTTGTGTATAAATAAAGTTCAGTTTAAGTGGCATAGTGAGTTATAATTTATCGTCGAACCCCAGCTCGTAACAATATATCGCGATAAAATCCGTAAACCGAATTTTGATTTCAGTGTGTAACATTCGCGTTAACCCAAAATTTCCTACATACATACATACATATGCCTACGCCTTCTTCTCGTCGGGGTAGGCAGAGACAACAGAACGCCACTTCCTTCTATCCTTACAAACCTCACGCGCTTCCTCTACATTCATTATTCTTTTGCGTAGCGCTCGTAGCGAGACTTGGCTTGCCGTTCGTAACAGATCGGCAAAGTTAAGCAACGCTTGCACAGGTTACCACTTGGATGGGTGACCGTGTGCGGCATTTACATCTGAGCGCTACCGTGCTTCGGAGGGCACGTAAAGCTGTCGGTCCCGGTTCTTGTCCAAGGATAAGGATCGTTAGGCCATGTCGGAGGCCTTCGGGCGGCCTGAAAACTCCGACACCAGAGTAGGCCACACGCTCACACGAAAAAAAAAATTCTTTTCATACATGCTCGCCGGTTACGGAACGGAAAAGTCCGCAGCGGACTTTTCCGTTCTTTAAGACGTTCCCAATTTGGTCGACGAACGTCTTACGAGGTCTGTCGCAACCGGCTTGCCCACACACCTCTGCCATATATATTTGAATCATCAATCTTTCTTCACTCATTCGCTCCACGTGTCCAAACCATTTCAGCAATCCTTTCTCAATCCTTGTCACGACATCTTGGCGTTTGGCGTTCAAAAAGGACAAACAAACATACATAGTTTTGCAATTATAATGTAAGAGTAGAAATAGTGTGCCTCGTTGGTTTCGCGGCATAAATGTGCGTGTGGGAATGGGAGGTCTCGTTTCTTTCCTTTTCATTCCCAGGTCGGGCAAAGTGTTATTGGGTTTTTCCGTTAGGAAATTCTCGGCAATAGGCTCGCCCTCTATTACGTGGGACCTAATAATTCATGGCGAAATGTGGGTATAATATTACGCCTCTGCCTACCCCTTCAGGGATACAGGCGTGAGTCTATAAAATGTTTGAATAGTGTATTAAATCTTTCGGCACATTCTATATTTGCGATATTCATTAGGAATTCAATAAAAGTATTTTCTTTCTTTTCTAACTGTGGACGGGGGTATACGTTTAAGTTGTAACGGTGTAAATATAAATAAGAATATCGGTATTTAAAAAATATCTGCTCGCTAACATGTTATTATTAAATGTAGCATTTTTTTAGTTAGTAAAGCGTCCATCGTCGACCTTTTTATAATTTATTATTCAACCCATTTTTATTAAAAGCGATGGCGACGACATGTGAGGTAACTTGATTAATTTACTTAAGTAAAGTTAATTAACTCCAGTAGAATAGTGCGTATCATCGTGACTTTATAATAACGTCCTTCGTTACAATACATGTTTCATCAAAATTATTAAAAGCAAACACTACGAACACTACGAACTAATATATGAATGATGTAGTCAGTAGGTGTGGGATTTATATTTCTTATTTGTGTGAGTGTCGCGAACTCTGATTCGGAGTATAAAGACCGGCTGAAAGGCGCCGACCTCCGAACACGGCAGCGTTCTGATGTAAATACCACAAGACACGGTTACCATCCATATCGATACCTTTGGGTAGAAAGGTTGTATAAACCAAAACCCGACATTTTAGGAGAGCAGGAAAACAATATTTTTTTACATAAACATTCATAACTTTTTGGTTTTTGAAGTTATAAAAAAATGATCTATCAAAAAGGTTCTTACAATTTGCGAACGAAAAAGGTTAAATCATCAAAACCTATCTATCTTCATTAGTTTTAAAGTTAGCCTTGATTTACGTCCCAGAAAAAATCAATTCCTGGTTAATACACCCCATGAAAATATAGTTTAAAAAAACTGTATAGGTCGTATATCCATTTTTGGTAAGATTATGGTCACATTTACTGTCGTAAAAACCCATATATGCAGTTGTTTTTGTATTAAAAACCACTTATAACCATTGATAAAGAGTTTCAGACTAATAAACAATCCTGTTACTCTCAGAATTAGTAGGAACTCAATTATTATTATTCTAATACCCAATAATGGTCGATGCAAATAAAATAAAACTACTTGAAATACGAAATTTTATTCAATAATTTATTGAATTAAGTACATTTAAATATATAATTTAGTAAGTATCAAACTTAAATAATAAACCGAAAAGCAATACCAGTGATTTAGTGCATGATACTGAGGCCCTTGGCGGTCGAATTTTTTCAGTTAGGCTAGAACATTCTTGTGAGTATTTGCGAGTAGATGCTGAGTTCGATAAGTTGTAATTCAGAATGATTATTTTTATACTCGTTTATCCATTTACTTAAATGACAATACATTTGTTTGATCTGCTAGGGATGGGTTAAATTATCACGTAACTTTAAGTTGATTCTGAAATATAATTACATCACAGAAATTAAAACTTTCGTGATATCACTAATTTTAAATTGTGATTTGGGCTATATACTGCGTACCTTCTACTCCACCTACCTTTGTTTCGTAAAACCGATATTTCTGCAATATTGCAAGAAATAATTCATAATACGTTTTAAAATAATTTATAACAATAAATAAAATAATTTATAGTAACAATTCATAAATTATTTTAAACTAATTATGAATACAAATTTATATCATAAATAGGTTACTTTTTAGTACATAAGTTAGTTACGTTTAGTGCTTGATTGTTGTATACTTGTTTTTTTATTTAGTTGCAATTATATAAATTACATAGTATTTAAGCCTTATTACAAAGGTTTAATTCAATAATTGACTGCACGGTTGGCGTAGTGGTTTAAGCGGCCGCCTCGCCGCTTGACACTGCGCCGAGTGTCGTGGGTTCGATTCCCACATGAGACAACACTTTGTGTAATTTACAAATTTTTGTTTCGAGTCTGGGTGTTCATTGTGTCCGTTAGTTGTATGTTTGTAAAGTTTCCCGCGACACAGGATTTAGTCCTAATGCGGGAGTTGTCTTTTATAAATAAATAAAAATATTAAAATAATTACCTTGCTTTCTATTATGAAAAAAAGCTCTCAAATAAAAATGAAGATTATGCATACCTATTATATCTCAATTATTTACTTATTTCTAGACAACTCCCACACTAGTAATACATCATGTATTCGACACAGGATTTAGTCCTAATGCGGGAGTTGTCTTTTTAAAGAAGAAAGAAGAAGAAGAATTACATACATTTAAATATGTACAAAAATTTAAAATACTATCAAACCTTTTATAAATGATCGAAATGCCTGATTACTTTAATTTACAACAAGTTTGATAATTTTTGTTTTTTTATGACTAAGTAGATTTTTTTATTTCCCTTTTCAGTTTAAGTTGTTATTATTATTTTTCAATTTAAAATGTTAAACCTGTTAGGTATTTTGTGCCATTATTGAAGTTTTATAACAAATGTTGATTAGAAGGTATTATAATACCTAATAAATGTTGATTTCGTATTTCAGGTAGTTTTATTTTATTTGTATCCACCGTTAATGGGTATAAGAATAATAATAATTGAGTTCCTACTAATTCTGAGAGTAACAGGATTGTTTATTAGTAAGAATTCTATTGATCTATGGTTATAAATGGTTTTTAATACAAAAGAACTACATATACGGGTTTTTACGACTGTAAATTTGACCATAAGCTTACAAAAAATGGATATACGACCTTTACAGTTTTTTTTAAAGTACATTTTCCTCGGGTGTATTAACCAAGAATTGATTTTTTCTTAGACGAAAATCCAAGTTAACTTTAAAACTAAAGATGATAGAAAGGTTTTGATGAATTAACCTTTTTCATTCGCAAATTGTAAGAACCTTTCTCAAAGATCTTTTTTTTTAACTTCAAAAACAAAAGAATTATGAATTTTTATGTAAAAAAATCGTTTTTCTGCTCTCCTGAAAAGTCGGGTTTTGGTTTATACGACCTTTCTACCTAACGGTATCAATATATGGGTTTTTGCGGTAGTAAATATGACCGTAAGCTTACCAAAAGTGGATATACGACCTATACAGTATTTTTAAAGTACATTTTTATGGAGTGTATTAGCCAAGAATTCATTTTTCTTAGACGTAAATTCAAGCTAACTTTAAAACTAAAGACGATAGATAGGTTTTGATGATTTAACCTTTTTCATTCGCAAATTGTAAGAACCTTCCTCATAGATCATTTTTTCATAACTTCAAAAACAAAAAAGTTATGAATTTTTATGTAAAAAAATCGTTTTTCTGCTCTCCTGAAAAGTCGGGTTTTGGTTTATACGATCTTTCTACCCAAAGGTATCGATAATTATATAGGTTTTTACGACAGTAAATGTGACCATAAGCTTACCAAAAGTGGATATAAGACCTATACAATATTTTTAAAGTACATTTTCATGGGGTGTATTAACCAAGAATAGATTTTTTCTTAGACGTAAATCCAAGCTAACTTTAAAACTAAAGAAGATAGATAGGTTTTGATGATTAAACCTTTTTCATTCGCAAATTGTAAGAACCTTTATCATAAATATTTTTTTATAACTTCAAAAACAAAAAAGTTATAAATTTTTATGTTAAAAAGAAATCGTTCTTCTGCTCTCCTGAAAAGTCGAGTTTTGGTTTATACGACCTTTCTTCCCAATCGATATGCAATAAGGATTTACGACGTCGAATTTAAACAGTGCTTAGGTAATGCATTTAACACGTTAGGGCGTATAAACCATTTACAATAAACGACCATTTTTACGCCCTGAGTTAATAAAAAATATGGTCATTACATCATAACAAAACTACAAAACGAAAACATTCGGCTTTTACAATGAAAATTTACCTTTTTTAAGAGGCCATGACTGAAAATATCTGGGTCGTATTAACCATTTTTGTGCGAATTTCTGCATTTCATATATACAGATCGATAGAGAAAAAAATTCTGAGAAAAATGGTATATATAACTCAATTTGGCCAAAATGATTTATACGACCTTTCTACCCAAAGGTATCGATATGGTCACCTGCGCAAATACTGCTTAACTTTGCCTGTCTATAACGAAGGTATGTTCTGTCACGTTATGAGCGCTACTTGATTCTGCTGCGTTATCATGATCATCCTTTTTTATTGCGATGAAGCACCCTCATGGTAGGTTCCCTCTACTCTTTAAAGAGGATGTTTGACAATTTGGGTAATATGCGTTGCCACAAGTATTAATTCTGTTTAAAATCAGCGCTTGTCTTAGGCTCAGTATAGACCGCCGCCGAATTAAAAGAACTATTTGCATGGAAATATGAACTTTTTGGCAATTAATACTTGTTCTGCTACAAAGCAACGCTCCGTATGCGTCAGGTCCATACAGTTGTCAAATAATTATGTACAGACTAGTACCTATACACGTACAAAGCGAACAAACACTTGTACGAATATATAGACGCCAAGGCGCTCTGACACTTTTGATAGGTTTCTTGATCTCTGTGCTTGCCTAGTAGGCCTCATTTCAGTAATAGTAGGGGAGCCCATGATGCTAAACTGAGAGTTACTCGAGCGTCAAAGAGACCTATTGGATTGTAAAGCTTAGTTGATAAAAAGATAAAAATGTTAATAATGTATTATTTTTCTTCGGTGGGGGGAGCGGCTATAAACATTAAAACTTTTTAAAAAGAGCTGTTGCCTTAATCCCACCAGATAATCGTCAGATTATGAGTAAGCAACTAACAACGTCTAGTATGTTAGGATAAAGCATAAATATTTTAATCTGACGCGCTTGACTATTTCAAAACGGCGAATTCACTCATTGACATTTGGAACTTTCTAATAATGGCCAGGAGTTTGCGTGACACCTGAATCGTCGGATTATTCAATGAGGGCCTTTGTTAGGTACACTTAACATACCCTTAGAAATCTGACACGCTCGATTAATGTTTTTTTTGGATTTTGGAATCTTACCTCCGTTATGCAAACGATCAGATTAACATTCCTACTTTATTGAAAATACGTAGAACATGGATGCTATCAATATTGGACGCGCTCGAGTAAATCCCTTCATGGGCTCCCCTACTATAAACCCTCATTGTTTTTATTTTACATGCAAACTAAATCATCATGTAAAAAATGTTAATTATCGCTCGCTTAATAATGTGCCCGGTAAGTGACAATGGGACCGCAGCATAACTGGCGAAGTGTGGGTGTGTAATACACCTTTGGCCACCCCTTCGGTGATAAAGGCGTGAAGTTATGCTGAATCATCATGCAGTTGCAACCCAGGGTCTGCATACTAGTCCAACAGGATTTGACTGAATATAAGTTTTTCCATAGAGCGACTGCCTGTCTGACCTCAACAGCCCAAAGGGATAGCGATATTTCATGGCTTATACTGGTATCAGTTTATACAGAAGTATTGACACCCTACAGCGATTATCAAGGATGTGCATGACAGTCGGGACCGATCGCTAAACGTGCTCTCTGTGGCAAGGGGCAACCGATAATTAACAATTAAATAAGTACATAACTCCGAATAAGTAGTCAGTGGTGCGCACCGTGGATTCGAACCCGATACTTCCCGAATAGCAGTTTGTTGGTATCGCCACTAAACTATCACCACTAGGCTATCACACCCAGTAGATAAACTTCAAAGTAATAGCTGAGTTAATGAAGGACTCATTTCCAAATGTAGTTTTGTTTCTACATATTTTTTTGGAAGTTTTTTTATCGCTTGTTTACAGTAAATATCTGTACAAACACAACGGCATCTACAAACAACTGCAACTACATAGAGATGCTATAGAGAAGATTCTAAGCTATGTAGAGCTAGAGAGAGCGAAGCTATATAGAGAAGATTCTCTCAACAAGATTGCGAAAACAGGTCAAAATATTTCACGAACATTATCGCTGCAGCCAAAATATATTAGCTTCGTTATCCTCACATCTAGACATCATCGTCGCATTACCACCCTATCTCGCGTGGTATATGTCTTCCATTTCCTGTTTCCTCACATTCAAACATACCATAGCTTAATAGCTTTTTAAAAACGCTCCTGTGAAAGCGTTTATCCACTTCTCTGTTTGTCATATGTTGTGATACCGAGTGGAATACGTTTTGAAAAGGATTTTGACGATATTTTTTTATTTACACTGCAATTAAAAGTTATAAATGAGAAAAGAGTACTTCTAATATACTCTAGCGTGGTTATGTAAATACATACATACATATCGTCACGCCTTTTATCCCCGAAGGGGAAGGCAGAGGTGTATTTTTACACCCACTTTTCGCCAGATATACTTTTGCTGCTACTGAGAATTTCGTGACAGAAAAACCCAATAACACTGCCCGACCCAGGAATCGAACCCGGGACCTCCCGATCCCACGCGCACATTTATGCCGCGAGACCAACGAGGCAGTCGTGTAGGGTTTGATGTCGAGTTTTCCGTCTCTACGCAAAGATGGTATTTGCATCGTGTTATCCCTTAGTCGCCTCTTACGACACCCACGGGAAGATAGGGGGTGGTGACACTTGTATTCTATGCCGTCAACCACACGGTTTATGTAAATAACAAATAATAAAACACTTCTTTGCATAATTTAAAAATAAATTAATGTTGAACAACGTACTGTAAAATATGAATAAAAATCTGTCTCCTTTTTGTCATCAGTCAAAGACTAAGAGACGAGACTTTTAATAAAGTCTATTAGCACTAAGTACGGTTAAATTGCATTTACAACGCTCGAATTCTTTACTATCTTGGCATTGGACTAGTTGTCTTTGGAATTTAGAGATATTTAGTTTGGTAGTACATTTTATAATTCAACTAGTTTAAATATAGTGTGCTATGCAATGGATGCAAAAAATACTGTAAGAACTTTAATAAGACTGAAAAAATGGCGTAGTGGTTGTAAGTTAGTATTATATTACAAATACATGGATAGACTAGATTAGAATTAAATAATAATTCTAGCAGAGATACCAACAGAAATAAGCAATAGCTTGGTAGAGATACAAATAGAATGAAGCAATAGCTGAGTGGTGATACAAATAAAATTAGGCATTATCTGAGTAGAGATACAAACAGAATTAGGCGATAGCTGAGTGGACATACAAACAGAATTAAACAATAGCTTAGTGGAGATACAAACCGAAGGAAGCGATAACTGAGTGGAGATACAAACAGAATTAGGCGATAGCTGAGTGAAGAAATAAACAGAATTAGACGATAGCTGAGTGGAGATACAAACAGAATTAGGCGATAGCTGAGTGGAGATACAAACTGAATCAGGCAATAGATGAGAGAAGATCCAAACAGAAAGCAATAGCTGAATGGAAATACCAACAGGATTAAGGGACAACTGAGTGGAGATACCAACAGAATTAAGTGATTGCTGAGGGAGATACCAATAAAATTAAGCGATAGCTGAAGGAGATGCCAGCATAATTAAATGATAGCCTAGTGGAGATACCAAAAGACTGCCATGCATTTTGTATTGGGCGGTGTTTGACTAAATATAAGTTTTTCGGCAAAGACTGCATGTTTTACCCTCGCAAGCCAAAGCGATAGCGATATTCTATGGTTTAAATTTAAAAGAATAAGGGTACACATACTTTTTGTATCTGACATCTATAATGTATTTGAAATGTGCAAACGTAGATAATTGGATCGCCTGGCACTAACTACGTTCGCATTTATGTGCCCAGATATTGAATTTCATTGCACCTTTACTTACCAATCTAGAGGATACTCGTATCTATTAAATTTAATCGTTTCTTCCCTTTCCTGTGTCATTTTCGGCAAATCCCTTGTTGCTGGCTGTGACTTGTCAGTCAGTGAATCAGTAACGCCAGGAATTTACATATACAGAAGATATTTTTTATATTATTAATAACGCGATTAAGCCGTTCCATAATCGATGTTACATACGTTTTATGTTAAAACTTTCGAAAATGTATGCATTTTTAATTATCGACAGTCTTTGTATTGCTTCCGTTATTTCATTGAACCGAACTGTACATTATACGTAAATATCGAATGTGTGAACTACCTTCGCTCAGTGGCCTTGCTAATACCGAATAGTAATGCCTAAATGAGTTTGTGTAACTTAACGGCGCCTATTACGTGTCATGATAGAGATTTTCAATGTCAATTGGTGATGGATTTTGCTAATGTCAGTTCGTAATTTATCAGCGATACAGTGTGAGTGTGTGGCCAACTCTGGAGCTAGTTTACAGTCAGCTCCAAGACATTCGATATGACCTAGGCAATGATTATTGTCATGAGACTGACAGATGAGGAACCAAGACTGATGGCAGCTGCAAGACATCCACTGCTGGACATAGGCCTCCCCAAGGCACTCCACATAAAAACTTAAAGTAACTGCTGACATGGTCCTTCATTAATTCTAGCTAAGAGCTATCTTGATCGGAAAAGTTTTCAAACAAACAAATCAATCAAACAAAAAAGTCCACATCATAAACGGTCCTTTTGTTATAGACGCAGGCACGTCAATCTTATAATTATGTTATTTCTGCGTCGGGGTTCACAATTTAAACTAGACTAAATTGTGTGGCGTGTGCTAAGAAAAAGTCAAGGCATCCTTACCTAAAATATTGATGGTTACTATTTAAACGTGATATATTTCAAATATTGTTTAATTGAAATAGCCCCCGTACCCATAATATCAAACATATTAGAGTACGTACTACCAATAACTGATTTTAAAAAGTCTGCGTGTAGACATTGTATCGAAATCTGTGATCATAACACATAATTATAGCATACTCGAAACAAAAGTTCGTGGGATATGACAATTCAAAACTAGTATCGATCAAAAAGAGGCTCGGGCTCCAAGTAGACGGACTTCGATAACTGTATATTTATCTTTGAAACTAATTAGAATCAATAAATAACACAATAACGAACATAAAACTTGATATATACATTTACGCTTGACCACCGATCCACCTGTCCGGGTATCGAAAATCAGGACAAGAAAAAAAGAAAGAAAGATCATTCGGTTTAAAACCAATATATTGCCTTAGAAACCGTAAACATTCGTTTGATTTCAGGAAAGAAAGAAAATGTAATTACACAGTTTTAATAGATCTAAAATGACGTAATATGTTATTGTCCAAAAATTCATTTTCACAAACTTTTTCATTTTGATCGGATGAGAATATAAATATAGAGCTTGTATTTAAAGAAATGTTCGATAGTTAACGAATGATACATTGTATGAAAGTTTATATCATTTTACGTACGTATGCTTTTACTGAGAAATAAAGTATAGGTGTGCTAAATCATTGTTCCCCTTATTTCAATTTCTGGCAAAGTATGTCAGAAAAAATAAGTCGACTAAATATTTATTGAAATTGTTGTTTGTAGTGTCCATAACGTGATCGACTTGTCATTCGTAATAGATCAACAAAGTTAAGAAACATCCGCAGAGGAAGCCTTTTGGATGGGTAACCCTTTGTGGAATTTGTATCAGAGCGCTACCATGTTTCGGTTCATAATACCGTCAGTGCCGGCTCTTGTGTCAGACCAAGAATCCTTAAGATATGTCACTGACCTGTGAACTCCGACAACAGAGTTGGCCACACACTCATACAAATAGCAATACAAGAGTCAAGGTGTAAGTATCCCATTTCATTCCGAGTATGGGTATCGTAAGGAAAACACACGACAAAAAAACAAGATTCCAGAAGTTTGTTCATTAAACAGGCAGTGCTGACCTGTACTCAAATGTGAAAAGTTTAATTGTTCCAAATGTTCACGATTTTGTACTTACGAATGTAAACTGGGTTATTTTCTGTACGACTGGACGTTGTAGCGTTTTAGTTTAGTGGTATAAAATAAATTTAATATAATAACAGCTGAAGTCTGTATTTGAAGTAGTTTTTAAAACAGTAGAATTTCTAACAATTTTTTATCCCTGTTTTAAACCCCTACTGCCCGTACACATAATTATAGTGAAGCGCAGCACAGCATATTTTTCACTGTCAAACTATTATCGACATTGTTCTCAATGGTAATTATAATTAATAATGTCAAAATAAATTTACAAGTTTGACAGCAAAATATGCTCTGTCCTTGCTCTGTCCCTTAGGAGTGAAATGTAAAAAAAATATTTCCTTAGTGTACCATGTAATGAAGGAAAATCATTGTCTTATTTAGTTTTTCGAGGTTCAGTAGCATAGGTTAAAAAAATACAGAAAATAGATAGCATGTCTAATATTACGTAAATGATCCTTTGTTTATAAAATCAACTGATTCAAAGACACTTTAACTTCATTCGACAGCTAATGTTACAAAGTCTGGAAAGGTAATATTTTTGAACATGGCTGTGTCAGCGTGGCAGTACTGCGTTTACCAGAATCAGTGACCAGAACCGATACAAATTGGGTATTTGGATACCTGTCCGTGGCGCAGACTGAAATAACGTGGGACCAGATCGCAACCATCCATCGTCTAGATCAACGAATCATCATCAGCCCTATATTCTGTCCCACTGCTGGGCACGGGCCTCTTCTCACTATTAGAAGGTTAAGGCCATAGTCCACCATGCTGGCCAAGTGCAGGTTGGTAGACTTCACATGTCTTTTGAGAAAATTATGGATAACTCGCAGACATACAGGTTTCCTCAGTATATTTTCATCCACCGATAAGCAAGGCGTAATTAACAATTTAATAAACACTTAACTTCGAAAAGTCATTGGTGCGCGCCGTGGATTCGAACCCGAGACACTCTGCGTAGCAGTCTGTCGGTCTCTCCACCAGGGTAGTGCTGCGTTTTTTTGCACCTAAGCTACTGAACCTCGGAAAACGAACCTAGAAATAAGACAATGATTTTCGACGAATCGAGACAACGAATCGAGGCTAAGATATTCTTAAAAAGTGATAACAGCTACAAACTACTACAAACTAAATAATACTTAAAAATCAAACTTCCGTCTAACCCTTGAGAATGTTTGCGACTGCATGTTTGACTCAACTTAGTCTTTCGAAGTCACTTACGACATCGACAGAATGAAATTGGGTAGTGACGCTTTATATGCTACAGCCAACACCACGTGAAGATTTCCTTTATTGCACTTATTTAATGCAAATTGCAACCATCCTTAGTGTGAAAGTGTGGCCAACTCTGTTGTTGGATTTTCTCCCGACTTGACCAAATGATTCTCGTCCTGATACAAGAATATAGACCAACGGCTCAACGTATCCTCTGAAGCAGGGTAGCGCTCCGACCTATATGTCACATCACAGTATTACCCATCCAAGCGATGACGTCTGCAAGCGTTGCTTTACTTCGATAAACTATTGCGAACGGCCTCGGCACACCAAGTCGCAGTATGAGCCATTGAAAATCGTATTTCAAAAAATGTGTTTCAGATTCACTTTACGTTACGAAAGTAAAATGAAATAAATTATATTAAAACCACAATTGCAACCCACACTTTGGTTTTAATAATAGTTACATTTGACTTTTTAACGATACATACGAGATTATTTCTACAATTTATTTCACTACCATTTACTTGTTTCTTTATAGATATAAAATTATTATTAAGTATGTCTACAAATCGTGAAGATTGAAAATAATAACAATGATTTTTATTACTTTAGGTTAGTTTGACACGATCTAACCGGGAATTATCACCTTTATTACATTCCTAAAGATGACTTTATTTGGGTTCCTTTAAAATTCATTTTTTACAAACACATTAAGGAATTGTTACCGTGTCAAAACTTCCGTTGCTTCCGACCCTGGCTGCAAGTTGGACGACTTTATTTTTTCTGCTAGAAATAAGCGTGGGTGCGTATACTTTCGGCTTAGTCAATTTGTTTATTTCCATCGAAAGGTTTTGTTGGAACATATTCTAAGTTCAGATGCTGTTCGTGTTTCCTCTCCTTAATTAGGTAAGGCACCATTTAGTACATATATATCGATGTATCACCTTCTTAGAAGTTTGCAATTTTGTTTGACAAATGGAACTCGTATTGAGAACTTAAAGGTTAGTAATTGGTAAAATATTGCGTGAATAATTCAGGCCACTTATGACTATAAAAGCCTAAAATATAGTAGTATTGAGGCCTATGTCCATCAGAGGACTGCGATTGGCTGATTGAGATTGAGAGGACTGTAAATATTTAGCCGATATCTACCGCCATTAAAGAATACCCAAAGATATGATATAATAGAGTTCTCAAAAGTTGTAAAAATACAATTTACCAACAATAACTTGGATTAGCAATAAGATGATGAATAAGTTGAAATAGTTTGAGCGCGATAGTCCAGTGGTGTACGTAACGGACTGCCGAGACGATGGTCTCGGGCTCGATCCCCAGGTACCCCGGGCACACACCTCTGACTATTCGAAGTTATGTGTGTATTAAAAATGTTAATTATCGCTATAATGTGCCCGGTAGATGGCAATATGCTTGTTGTAACATAACTGGCGAAGTCTGGGTGTGTAATACACTTCTGCCTACACCTTCGACGATAAAGGCGTGAAGATACTATCATATGTTTTATTGCAGTAGGATTTACGTTGTGGCGGCGTATAAAATATATCCCATAAAAACAATACTTGTCAAAAATACCAAGTCTCGCGAGCGTAAAAAGTTGTGAGATCCATGTAATACAAAGTCGGTTAATTAAAAATCTTTAATGTTTTAAATACATATATTGACTCGGCTATCGCATGAGAACAAAATATATCTCATAAGTGAAACATATATACATTAGATTGTTTAATGCGATTGCCGAGTCAATATATGTATTTAAAACATTAAAGATTTTTAATTAACCGACTTTGTATTACATGGATCTCACAACTTTTTACGCTCGCGAGACTTGGTATTTTTGACAAGTATTGTTTTTATGGGATATATTTTATACGCCGCCACAACGTAAATCCTACTGCAATAAAACATATGATAGTATCTTCACGCCTTTATCGTCGAAGGTGTAGGCAGAAGTGTATTACACACCCAGACTTCGCCAGTTATGTTACAACAAGCATATTGCCATCTACCGGGCACATTATAGCGATTATTAACATTTTTAATACACACATAACTACGAATAGTCAGAGGTGTGTGCCCGGGGTACCTGGGGATCGAGCCCGAGACCATCGTCTCGGCAGTCCGTTACGTACACCACTGGACTATCGCGCTCAAACTATTTCAACTTATTCATCATCTTATTGCTAATCCAAGTTATTGTAGGTAAATTTTATTTTTACAACTTTTGAGAACTCTATTATATCATATCTTTGGGTATTCTTTAATGGCGGTAGATATCGGCTAAATATTTACAGTCCTCTTAATCTCAATCAGCCAATCGCAGTCCTCTGATGGACATAGGCCTCAATACTACTATATTTTAGGCTTTTATAGTCATAAGTGGCCTGAATTATTCACGCAATATTTTACCAATTACTAACCTTTAAGTTCTCAATACGAGTTCCATTTGTCAAACAAAATTGCAAACTTCTAAGAAGGTGATACATCGATATATATGTACTAAATGGTGCCTTACCTAATTAAGGAGAGGAAACACGAACAGCATCTGAACTTAGAATATGTTCCAACAAAACCTTTCGATGGAAATAAACAAATTGACTAAGCCGAAAGTATACGCACCCACGCTTATTTCGAGCAGAAAAAATAAAGTCGTCCAACTTGCAGCCAGGGTCGGAAGCAACGGAAGTTTTGACACGGTAACAACTCCTTAATGTGTTTGTTAAAAATGAATTTTAAAGGAACCCAAATAAAGTCATCTTTAGGAATGTAATAAAGGTGATAATTCCCGGTTAGATCGTGTCAAACTAACCTAAAGTAATAAAAATCATTGTTATTATTTTCAATCTTCACGATTTGTAGACATACTTAATAATAATTTTATATCTATAAAGAAAAAAGTAAATGGTAGTGAAATAAATTGTAGAAATCATCTCGTATGTATCGTTAAAAAGTCAAATGTAACTATTATTAAAACCAAAGTGTGGGTTGCAATTGTGGTTTTAATATAATTTATTTCATTTTACTTTCGTAACGTAAAGTGAATCTGAAACACATTTTTTGAAATACGATTTTCAATGGCTCATACTGCGACTTGGTGTGCCGAGGCCGTTCGCAATAGTTTATCGAAGTAAAGCAACGCTTGCAGACGTCATCGCTTGGATGGGTAATACCGTGATGTGACATTTAGGTCGGAGCGCTACCCTGCTTCAGAGGATACGTTGAGCCGTTGGTCTATATTCTTGTATCAGGACGAGAATCATTTGGTCAAGTCGGGAGAAAATCCAACAACAGAGTTGGCCACACTTTCACACTAAGGACGGTTGCACTTTGCATTAAATAAGTGCAATAAAGGAAATCTTCACGTGGTGTTGGCTGTAGCATATAAAGCGTCACTACCCAATTTCATTCTGTCGATGTCGTAAGTGACTTCGAAAGACTAAGTTGAGTCAAACATGCAGTCGCAAACATTCTCAAGGGTTAGACGGAAGTTTGATTTTTAAGTATGATTTAGTTTGTAGTAGTTTGTAGCTGTTATCACTTTTTAAGAATATCTTAGCCTCGATTCGTTGTCTCGATTCGTCGAAAATCATTGTCTTATTTCTAGGTTCGTTTTTCGAGGTTCAGTAGCTTAGGTGCAAAAAAACGCAGCACTACCCAGGTGGAGAGACCGACAGACTGCTACGCAGAGTGTCTCGGGTTCGAATCCACGGCGCGCACCAATGACTTTTCGAAGTTAAGTGTTTATTAAATTGTTAATTACGCCTTGCTTATCGGTGGATGAAAATATACTGAGGAAACCTGTATGTCTGCGAGTTATCCATAATTTTCTCAAAAGACATGTGAAGTCTACCAACCTGCACTTGGCCAGCATGGTGGACTATGGCCTTAACCTTCTAATAGTGAGAAGAGGCCCGTGCCCAGCAGTGGGACAGAATATAGGGCTGATGATGATTCGTTGATCTAGACGATGGATGGTTGCGATCTGGTCCCATGTTATTTCAGTCTGCGCCACGGACAGGTATCCAAATACCCAATTTGTATCGGTTCTGGTCACTGATTCTGGTAAACGCAGTACTGCCACGCTGACACAGCCATGTTCAAAAATATTACCTTTCCAGACTTTGTAACATTAGCTGTCGAATGAAGTTAAAGTGTCTATGAATCAGTTGATTTTATAAACAAAGGATCATTTACGTAATATTAGACATGCTATCTATTTTCTGTATTTTTTTAACCTATGCTACTGAACCTCGAAAAACTAAATAAGACAATGATTTTCCTTCATTACATGGTACACTAAGGAAATATTTTTTTTACATTTCACTCCTAAGGGACAAAGCAAGGACAGAGCATATTTTGCTGTCAAACTTGTAAATTTATTTTGACATTATTAATTATAATTACCATTGAGAACAATGTCGATAATAGTTTGACAGTGAAAAATATGCTGTGCTGCGCTTCACTATAATTATGTGTACGGGCAGTAGGGGTTTAAAACAGGGATAAAAATTGTTAGAAATTCTACTGTTTTAAAAACTACTTCAAATACAGACTTCAGCTGGTATTATATTAAATTTATTTTATACCACTAAACTAAAACGCTACAACGTCCAGTCGTACAGAAAATAACCCAGTTTATATTCGTAAGTACAAAATCGTGAACATTTGGAACAATTAAACTTTTCACATTTGAGTACAGGTCAGCACTGCCTGTTTAATGAACAAACTTCTGGAATCTTGTTTTTTTTGTCGTGTGTTTTCCTTACGATACCCATACTCGGAATGAAATGGGATACTTACACCTTGACTCTTGTATTGCTATTTGTATGAGTGTGTGGCCAACTCTGTTGTCGGAGTTCACAGGTCAGTGACATATCTTAAGGATTCTTGGTCTGACACAAGAGCCGGCACTGACGGCATTATGAACCGAAACATGGTAGCGCTCTGATACAAATTCCACAAAGGGTTACCCATCCAAAAGGCTTCCTCTGCGGACATCCGACATTTCTTAACTTTGTTGATCTATTACGATTGACAAGTCGATCACGCTATGGGCACTACAAACAACAATTTCAATAAATATTTAGTCGACTTATTTTTTCAGACATACTTTGCCAGAAATTGAAATAAGGGGAATAATGATTTAGCACACCTATACTTTATTTCTCAGTAAAAGCATACGTACGTAAAATGATATAAACTTTCATACAATGTATCATTCGTTAACTATCGAACATTTCTTTAAATACAAGCTCTATATTTATATTCTCATCCGATCAAAATGAAAAAGTTTGTGAAAATGAATTTTTGGACCATAACATATTACGTCATTTTAGATCTATTAAAACTGTGTAATTACATTTTCTTTCTTTCCTGAAATCAAACGAATGTTTACGGTTTCTAAGGCAATATATTGGTTTTAAACCGAATGATCTTTCTTTCTTTTTTTCTTGTCCTGATTTTCGACACCCGGACAGGTGGATCGGTGGTCAAGCGTAAATGTATATATCAAGTTTTATGTTCGTTATTGTGTTATTTATTGATCCTAATTAGTTTCAAAGATAAATATACAGTTATCGAAGTCCGTCTACTTGGAGCCCGAGCCTCTTTTTGATCGATACTAGTTTTGAATTGTCATATCCCAAAAACTTTTGTTTCGAGTATACTATAATTATGTGTCATGATCACAGATTTCGATACAATGTCTACACGCAGACTTTTTAAAATCAGTTATTGGTAGTACGTACTCTAATATGTTTGATATTATGCGTACGGGGGCTATTTCAATTAAACAATATTTGAAATATATCACGTTAAAATAGTAACCATCAATATTTTAGGTAAGGATGCCTTGACTTTTTCTTAGCACACGCCACACAATTTAGTCTAGTTTAAATTGTGAACCCCGACGCAGAAATAACATAATTATAAGATTGACGTGCCTGTGTCTATGACAAAAGGACCGTTTATGATGTGGATTTTTTTGTTTGATTGATTTGTTTGTTTGAAAACTTTTCCGATCAAGATAGCTCTTAGCTAGAATTAATGAAGGACCATGTCAGCAGTTACTTTAAATTTTTATGTGGAGTGCCTTGGGGAGGCCTATGTCCAGCAGTGGATGTCTTGCGGCTGCCATCAGTCTTGGTTCCTCATCTGTCAGTCTCATGACAATAATCATTGCCTAGGTCATATCGAATGTCTTGGAGCTGACTGTAAACTAGCTCCAGAGTTGACCACACACTCACACTATATCGCTGATAAATTACGAACTGACATTAGCAAAATCCATCACCAATTGACATTGAAAATCTCTATCATGACACGTAATAGGCGCCGTTAAGTTACACAAACTCATTTAGGCATTACTATTCAGTACATATATATCGATGTATCACCTTCTTAGAAGTTTGCAATTTTGTTTGACAAATGGAACTCGTATTGAGAACTTAAAGGTTAGTAATTGGTAATATATTGCGTAAATAATTCAGGCCACTTATGACTATAAAAGCCTAAAATATAGTAGTATTGAGGCCTATGTCCATCAGAGGACTGCGATTGGCTGATTGAGATTGAGAGGACTGTAAATATTTAGCCGATATCTACCGCCATTAAAGAATACCCAAAGATATGATATAATAGAGTTCTCAAAAGTTGTAAAAATACAATTTACCAACAATAACTTGGATTAGCAATAAGATGATGAATAAGTTGGAATAGTTTGAGCGCGATAGTCCAGTGGTGTACGTAACGGACTGCTGAGACGATGGTCTCGGGCTCGATCCCCAGGTACCCCGGGCACACACCTCTGACTATTCGAAGTTATGTGTGTATTAAAAATGTTAATTATCGCTATAATGTGCCCGGTAGATGGCAATATGCTTGTTGTAACATAACTGGCGAAGTCTGGGTGTGAGACAGGTGGCGCTGTCGTCACGTAAACATTGAGCTCAATGTATTTCGTTTAAAAAAATATAAATATTGTGTATATCGTGCAAAGCATAGTTTAAAAACACAAATTATAGTGTGAACATTAAGGAAAAATGTTAGTGAGAACCAGTGACTATTATTAAACAACTTTATAACCTTACCTTTGCCAGAGAACTGTTGAAAGAAAGTGTAAAACTATCCGTTAAAACCCATAACAAACACGCAACACAGAACTGAAAACATATGATGGTACCGTAAGTGAGACAATTGAACAAATTTATTGGAAAAAGCTATCGAATTACATGTAAAGTGAAAACTAAAACCGTTATTTTCACATCTTCGTTATTATGATTTTATTCGACTTTGACACTAACATGAATGTTGCCATCAAGATCTGACGGGGTTGCCAAGTGTCAAAAACAGTACCACGAAACAATAACATATAATTTAATTTAATTCTAATAGTAACGCCATCTATTGAGAAATAACTAGTACCAAGATACAATAATATCTCAAACAGCATCACAGATGGCAGACACAACCAACGTTACGTTTAGAAGGCCGATTGCAAAATCTAAATCCTTAGAAGCAATAGATATGAGCATCTCCCTAAACTCCTCGGACTCGGAGGAATTGTTTGGCAAGAGTTTGGACGTATCGGCTAACGTTCTTGCATTATGCCGAGAGGAAATGAATAAGGAAATAAATATTCTGAAGTCAAACTTACAAAGTACACAAAAAGAATTAGAAAATGTAATACTGGAAAATACAGATTTAAAAACGCAAGTATATCAGCTCTCTCATGAAATAGAAATCCTGAAACAAATTTGTAAGAGTCCCTTATCTTCACTTCGTAAAGCACAGCGATCGTCAAAAAAGTCTAGTGCCAGACGCCGATTAACGGATTCCTTCAAAAGCACACCGCAATAACAAGATTCTAACCAATGCGCTCAGACCAGACCTGAGTGTGCAGTTGAGATGACCGCAGACAACATTTGTGAACAAAACGTTAGTTCTTATGAATCTGATAGCATCATTCCCATTACTCAAGGCTTGCAGTACCAGGACCATTCAGTATGCACTGAAGCCAGCATGACCAACCGGCCGAAGATAAAGCAGAGGCTGTGTATATTAAGCGCAAACAATAAAAACAATATCCTGTCAATTACAGAGAACACCTTTAGTGAATATGAATATTGCCATTTCATTACAACAGGCGCTAATGCAGAACAATTATTACGAGGCATAAACACCAAACTTACAAACTACACCAGGAGGGATTACTGCGTCATACTGTTGGGAGAAGAAGATTTTAGGAGAACAGACAATTATATGGATACTATCTTCAAAATACGAAAATCCTTACAAAGTTTGAAGCACACGAATGTTATTGTTTGTTTTCCGACATACAAATGTAATGGTAACTTCAAGTTGTTTAACTGGCGTGTGGAAACTTTCATTAACCTATTGAACTTGGATGTTTTACACCATGAGCATGTGTATCTATTAGACAGCAACCGTAACTTGAAGTACGATAACAGCATGTTTGATAGTCGCTCCGGTGAGATAAACAACATGGGTATGCAAACTATATTGTTCGACTTATTAACTCTCATAAAACAATTAAAAAATTATAATAATAATAACATACCCAATGAAAATTTGTCACACAATATTTTTTTTCGTAACAAATAATTTAGACAGCGAACAATTAAATTGTAAAAATATTGTGGGTAGACATACTAAACTGAATATTGTAAATAGCAGCCTTACACATGAGAAATTAAATATATTTCATCAAAATCTGTGTGGCTTAAATAATAAAATCGATGAGTTAGAGTTATACTTGGAACGTCTAAAAGATAAGTTCCATTATTTATGTATTAGCGAGCATTTTCTCAATGATAATTTAATTAAGCTGTTAAACTTAAATGACTACAAAGTAGCATCTTATAATACTCGAATTAATAAGCAAAGAGGCGGTACGATCATACAAGCAAGAAAAGATAGAGATTTCGAGGATTTAAAAATAGCAAAAAAAATATACAGAATGGAATGCTTCGAGATTCGTGCTGTAAAAGATAAAGCCACTGGTGTGTGCATTTGTTGTTGTTACCGTAGTCCATACGATAAAAATCTGACTATGTTTATGGACAGTCTAGAAAAATTACTTGAACATATTTTTAAATATAACTGTTGTATTTGCGGTGACTTTAATATAAATTTACTAGCGGAAGCAAAAAAAACACACGAATTTATTAATTTAATGTCTTGCTATAACTTTAAAGCTCTTGTAAATACTGTAACATTTATAAGGAATAACTCAGAATCGTGCATAGACAATATATTTTCTAACATTACAAATGACAACATACTATCCTGTAATGTAGACCATAATGGTTTAGCGGATGCCCATCCGCTAAACCATTATGCAGGCCTGCTATGCTTCTTAGATATGCCAAGTAATCAAAATACCAAACATAAAAACACTGCCATATATGTCAAAAAGAGATTATTTAATGTATATAATAAAACTTATTTTAGATTGTTACTTTTACAACAAGAATGGAGCTTTCTAGGCGTCAACATGTTTGTTAAAAAGCTTAGCGAAACATTTAAGGATGCATTTAAAAGCAAAACCATCAAGTTAAATTCAAAACGCTCTTCATTAGCATGGGTTACTCGGGGTATCAAAGTATCTAGTAAAATGAAACTATTTTTAGCTGTAAGCAAACATGCTAACCTTAATGTAAGTGTTGTCAATTACAGAAATAAATATATAAGTATATACAGAAAAATACTAAAAAAGCAAAAAACATTGCAGTGCAGACACAAATATCTCATTTTAAGAACATTTCCAGAGATATATGGAAAATCATAAACAAACATAGAAACATAACAAAAAAATATCAACAAAAATTTGTGTTAAGAGTAGATGACAAACTAGTTACAGAACCAGTTGAAATTGCAAATGTATTTGCACAACAATTTGCGTCAATTTCCAATATTAATATAACAAAGCGTACGGCAAATAAATCTGCCATAGAAATCTTACAGCAAAATATAGACAGAGTAGATGGGGAGATTACTTGGCAGCCTGTCACAGCTAAAGAGATTATTACGCTTCTAAATAAAATGGAAAATAAGTTATCGTGTGGTTATGATGAATTACCCATAATGATATTTAAAGATAATATAGACATTTTAGCAGACCCTCTAAAATGCTTTTATAATAATTGCATATGTGACGGCATCTTTCCAGATCAACTGAAAATAGCCAAAGTGATACCAGTCCACAAAAAAGGCTCAACGCAGGATCCTAAAATGTACAGACCCATATCTCTCTTGCCAACCTTATCGAAGATTTTCGAAAAGTTAATAAAAACTAGACTAATTGGACATTGTAACAGAAATAACATAATAAATTATAGACAGTTTGGTTATCAATCCGGAGTAGGAACCCAAGACGCGATAGATACGCTAGTAACGGAGGTAAGAAGCAAACTAAATTCAAAACAAATGGTAGCTGGTCTCTTCTTAGATCTAAGTTCCGCTTTTGACTCAATAAACTTCGACCTTTTGTTGAAAAAGCTTGAGCATTATGGAGTGAGAGGCAAGGCTATTGAACTTCTTAAATCCTACCTAAGAAATAGGAAAATGTACATCGAAGTAAAACATTTGACACATGCTGGAAATAACAATAATGACAGCAAATTAAATACAAATGCATTATATCACCAGGCGTTTAGGTCTTAATTTGAAAACACTAGGATAGGAGTTCCTCAGGGATCAATATTGGGTCCAACTCTCTTTAACATTTTTATTAACGATGTTATAGATTATGTAGAAAACAGTTTAGGCGAACGCGCAAAGTTGGTAGTATTCGCAGATGATACTAATGCTATAATTTCAGCTGATAACATCCAAACACTTAATCAGCACGTATCTGAGGCTTTGGAAGTGTTTCAGAACTGGTTTACTATAAACGGACTTAAATTAAATGCTAGTAAGACTAATTTAATGTTATTTCGTACCACTTCTAAATCTAGGACCCAGCTAAATTGTGCCTTAGAAGGAGTCAATGTCAGTATGGTGGAAAGGGTAAAGTTTTTGGGGGTACATGTTGATTCCTATTTGAATTGGAAACCAGAACTTGAAAGCATAGAAAAAAGCATAAGCTCAGCATGTTACGTACTAAGAAGCCTCCGAAATGACATTGACATAACACAATTGAAAAAAGTCTATTACGCGTTGATTGAGTCAAGGTTGCGATACAGTATCTTATGCTGGGGAGGTAGCTACGAATATAATATACAAAAAGCATTTGTGTTACAAAAAAGAGCCATTCGTACCATGGTTTGCATTCGTCAGCAGGAATCTTGTAAAACGCATTTTGTGGATTTGAATATTCTCACTGTACCTTCCTTATACATATTGGTGCTCTTGACACACTTCTCAAAATATGTTCATCAATATGAGACTGAAGAGGAAAGAAAGCTTAGAGAGAGTACAAGAAGAAAAGATTTCAAACAAATTAATATTCCTAACCTAAACATAGTCAAACACGGTACCGCCCACATGTCAGTGAAAATCTTTAATAAACTTCCCGATGATATAAAATTATCACTTTACAAAACAGACTTTAAAACTAAATTAAAGCGCTATTTACTGGAAGGCTGTTATTATTCTATCAATGACATTTAAATTTCAAATATAACTTACATACCTAAATTAATTACAAGTTAATGTTAATTATTATTTATATTAGTTGCATTCTTTATTGTTGGCGACATTCTTAGCTTTTTGATTCAAGACATTATTACAAATATTATTGCATTGTTTTAAATATGTTGTATTCGTTTATTTATTCAATTTGATTTATAATTATTACAACTTTTTTAATTTTCAATTGTCATTTGTAATTTTATTACTTCATTGTTTGATTTGCTATTCTTTGACATTTTTTTTTAATGATTGTTTGACTTATTATTGATCTGTTTTATTGATTTATTGTATATTTTATTGATTGTATTGATTTGTATTTCTTATTATATTATTTTATATTATTGTTAATTTAATGTATTTTTAAAAATTCAAAACAATGTAAAAATTGTTATGAATAAATAAATAATAAATAAAAATAAAAGTAATACACTTCTGCCTACACCTTCGACGATAAAGGCGTGAAGATACTATCATATGTTTTATTGCAGTAGGATTTACGTTGTGGCGGCGTATAAAATATATCCCATAAAAACAATACTTGTCAAAAATACCAAGTCTCGCGAGCGTAAAAAGTTGTGAGATCCATGTAATACAAAGTCGGTTAATTAAAAACCTTTAATGTTTTAAATAAATAGATAGACTCGGCTATCGCATGAAAACAAAATATATCTCATAAGTGAAACATATATACATTAGATTGTTTAATGCGATTGCCGAGTCAATACATGTATTTAAAACATTAAAGATTTTTAATTAACCGACTTGGTATTACATGGATCTCACAACTTTTTACGCTCGCGAGACTTTGTATTTTTGACAAGTATTGTTTTTATGGGATCTTATTTCTTTTTGTAGATAGTCTTACTTTTGTCCTTTCCGGTACCTTCTACTTCTTGTACACCAACAACGAATTTTCTTAATTAAAGCTCTAACTGCAAATGTAATTTCATAATCCTTTATATTAATATGGGATTTCAAAGTTATTTATTCAGTTGATGTATCTCGAGAACTGGACATACAATAAAAAATATTTTTATTTTATTTAAATATATAAAAATATTTTGTTATATTCTAAACACTAATCGTATTCTAAATTTGAAGCTTCTATATCTACTAGAAGTGTAAGGCACTCTACTCTCTCAAAGCTCTAACTGCAAATGTAATTTTGTAATCCCTTATATTCATATGGGATTACAAAGTTATTTATGCAGTTGATGTATCTCGAAAACTGGACCGAAATTGAAATATATTTTAGTTTTTCCTTGGTTCATACACTAAAGACTAATTGTTTCCTAAATTTGAAGCTTCTATGTTTGCTAGAAGTGCCTTAGACTTTTGATGATTGGTCAGTGAGTGACAAAATTAAGAATTTGCACTCGTTATAATTCTTAAACTACTAGTTCAAATTGAATGAAATTTGAAATACACCATGTTTATACAATGGCTGCATGGTTACTAAAAAATCAAGCTTCTAGTTTTATCAACAACGAAGTTATAGAGGGTCGAAAATGGCCTGAATTTCTTCGAGAAAAGGATGGTACGGCCGTGCCGATTTTTTGCTCGAGTTGGTGGAGGCCCTGCGGTCCCCCCAAATTATGTGTATTAACATCCCTGTTTATTAATTGTCCGACTGCTGGACACAAGCCTCTTAACACTATGAGAATATTTGACCGTACTCTACCATAGTAGCCAAGTATGGGTTGGCAGATTGTATCCTATCAACAAACATTATGCAGACTCCTCAGATACATAGGCTGCACTAAAAGTATCGGGAATGGAATATTTCCACTGTTCCTGTCATATTAAAATCTTTTTATTTGTAATAATAAATAAATGGTATTCGATTTTTAAACTCCTTGGTTTTAAAAATCGAATACCATTTATTTATTTAAAAAAAGATTCTCGGTCTTGTCACAAGGTTTTATCAAACTTGTTTAGTCGTTGAGAACATGGAATTGACTCGAGAAAATTCAAGAGCGATGATTAATTATGACTTTCGAAGTGGTTTAACACAAGAACAGTGTGTTGTCCGGATGATTTCTGCATTTGGTGATGAAGCCCCATCCAAAACCACAATTTCTCGCTGATTTGCTGAATTTCAACGTGGACGTGTCAAACTCAGTGATGATCGCCGTCAAGGTCGTCCAAAAACTGCAGTCAACCAAGAAAACGTTGATGCTGAGCGTAAGCTGGAAGATGGACATGTGACATACCGCGAAATTCAGGCAACTTTAGACATTGGCATGAGTCAAATACAAATAATCTTGCATGAACAATTAGGTGTAAAAAAGTTGTTTTCCCGATGGATATCGCATTCGCTCTGTGAAGAGCAAAAAGCGGCTCGCGTTACTTGGTGCGTCAGAACTCTCGAAAGATTCCACGCAGGATCTTCAAATGCTGTATACAACATCGTATCAGGTGACGAATCCTGGATATACGCGTACGTCACAGTCACGAGTTTGGGTGATCGAAAAACAAAAAAATTTTGTTCACGGAGTGTTGCCAAAAAAATGGTGGCCACGTTTGTCTCCAAAACCGGCCATGTTACGACTATTCCTCTTGAGGGACAAAGAACGGTTAATGCAGAATTGTATGCTAGCATTTGTTTGCCACAGGTCGTTTCTGAACTCCGTAAAGAGAACTGCAACCGCCGCATCATCCTCCATCACGACAATGCGAGTTCTCACACCGCGCACAGAACAAAACAGTTTTTAGAGCAAGAAAACATAGAATTATTACACCATCCACCGTACAGCCCCGACCTAAGCCCTAATGATTTCTATACTTTCCTTAAAATAAAGAATAAATTGCGTGGACAGAGATTTTCATCACCTGAAGAAGCTGTGGACGCCTACAAAACGGCCATTTTGGAGACCCCAACTTCCGAATGGAATGGTTGCTTCAATGATTGGTTCCATCGTATGAAAAAATGTGTCAAATTTCGCGGAGAATACTTCGAAAAGCAATAAATACATTTTTAAATAGTAATGTTGTGTTACTTACTTGATTCCCGAAATTTTCAGTGCCGCCCTCGTATGCAGGCTTGCTCAGAATATTTTCCTCTAATCCCAAACACAGCAGAGCTTGTACTATGGATACTAGATAATGGATAAACATACATAATAATATATACTTATTTTTTGTAAATACATACATATTATACATAGAATTACCCAAAGTAAGACAAACATTCATGTTCATGCACACAAATGTTTGACTTGAGCGGGAATCGAACCCGCGAGTTTCGTCGTAGCAGTCGCTTACACTCCCGCTGCACCAAACCGGTCGTCAGTGATAATTTACAAATGAATACGCTCATAACTTTGGCAATTTAGTGGGACATGCCATGGTATATAACATGAAATACTCTGCATAGCAGTTTGTTGTTCTCACCACTACAATATCGCTGCCATTGTCAGAAGCAGTAATTTTTCGTTGAGTAGCATTTTAGATTATAAGAGCACAGAACTCTATAGCAGACACTCGAGATTATTCTATAGATTGTTGCTAAATGACATTAGATGTCGCCGTGTTCCTAAATTTTGCAACAAAAAATAACTGTGGTTTGGATGTACCATAATCTTATTATCTTATGCTAATATATAAAGCTGAAGAGTTTGTTTCTTTGTTTGGTTGAACGTGCTAATCTCAGGAACTAATGGTACGATTTGAAAAATTATTTCAGTGTTAGATAGCCCATTTATCGAGGAAGGCTATAGGCTATAGAACATGACGCTATAGCGACGGCGGCAGCGTAGTAGCCTTAAATAACGCGGGTGTAACCGCGGGCATCCTCTAGTTTCATATAAGAGCCTAGCTTTTGTCGGTGGAGCAAATGCCATTCCATTCGTTTTTCTGCCCATTCTTTGACCTCTTGATACGAACCGACCCAAATTTTTTCATTTATTTGTGCCACATAGTTAAATAAACCATAATACTTAAATATGTTACTTTTTTCTGTATCATTAAATAATTTGATCAATCCTCATCTGCCAAGCGAGTGTAAGCCTGAACAGTATTTTTAACCCCGTATTTTCCTTCCGCTGGCATTTTTTTCGGTAAAACGTTGGAATGTCAAGTCCCACAAATTATATGAAGGTATTCACATTTATTTGGGTCCGGAAAATTGAGAATTGAAGTTGATTTCACCGATGGGACGAGAAGAAGGATCACGGGATGTCAAATACATATCAATTCCTGGAAAACGTCATAATGATAGGAAAATGTTTAGGGAATAGATATGGATTGCCGAAATATATTATGTTAATTTCAGAAAAGCTGCACCAAAATTGATTATTTTTGTTGGTGTGTTTGTTAGTAACGTTATTTTCAGGACAAGGTTAGCCAGTTAACGTGCTCTCCAAGATAGAGGGCATGCAACTATTTACCATTCAATGCACGCAATACTCGAAAAGTGTTGCACGTCGTGGGATTCGGAACCTTATACCCTTTGCATGGCAGATACAACATCACACACTTTCATACAAAATGAAAAAATAAAACACTTTCCCATTTAGCCGGCAACACAGGATATTTATTTATTTATTTATATGTGGAGGTGCAACAGCTTATTCTAATATGACAAACAATATTATATACGTATAACATTAAAATAAACTTAACACTTACTTTTCAAATAGAAATTCAATATAACAGTTAACATGCTAAAATTAACTACGATATACATCGAGTGACAGTACAGTTCGGTCAGCCGTTATAGCCAATGTTGTTTATGAAAAGAACTTGCCACTCATTCGTCGCCTTGCTACTGGAACACTCGTACAGAATAAATCTATATCTAGATCTTTGGCAGCTAGGATAAAACTATTGCTCGCTCGGTTAAGGAAGGCGTTTTGCCTACAATTAGAAGAAGCTATAGGCAATTAGGCACATGCAGTGTTTAGATGGTGCATTGAGGTTTAGCTTGCCTAGCAATTCGGGACAATTTATGTTGTTAGAGGCAATTTTTAATAAAAAACAAACGTCGCATATATTTCTTCTCTCAGATAGTGAGAGCAGGTGAAATTTCTTACAGATATTTAGATATTGGTTTGATTTGAAAGGGATTTGTAGGCACATACAAATACATATTTAATAAATTTAATCTGAACTCTCTCGATTGTCGCGACGTATGTGTCATACAGTGGATTCCATATCCGCGATGCATATTCCAGTATACCTACTTCTGACAAAGGTACAATACAACATTTTACAGGTCTTTGCATTTTTGAAGTAAACCGACGATCGCATAATAAAATCAAGGGCTTTTGACGCCCGTCCCACTATATCGTCTATGTGCTTGTCATAGAGCAGTTTTATTTCATGAAATATATTCGACATCATGTCATTAAAAAGTTTAGTTTCTCGTCTAAAACTTCAGAACTAACGAATTCGACAGTCAAAAGTCTATTTCGAATCTATAAATAAGTTTACAAGTTCAACTTTAAAGCCTAAAATATTCAGATTAAAATATATCTAATAGCGAACCAAGCTCTGTTGGACCTATTATAAAAGTACACACATACATACATAGTCTCACGCCTATAACCCCGAAGAGGTAGGCAGAGGTGTATTTCTACACCCTATTATAAAAGTAGTACTCGTATTTTTAAATATTAACGCAATGGCTGGGCAATAGTGCTTAAAATTTCACTTTATCAGAATATAACGCACATACTGCGTTATTTTCTGATTGCTAATCTTTTTATATCTAACTGCATGTTTTCGGAAAACAGACAAATGTGCTTTCTATTTCCTAATTTGGAATTAATGTAGTTCTGACGTGAGTGAATTTTTAGCAGTAATACCTATAAACAACAGGATTTAATAAGCCAAAATTATAACTTATAAACTTCTTGATCACGACAGCTTTCAATCAAACAAAACAATTTCTGCATAGGGTTCCCACCAAGAACTTAGGGTCCCAAGCCAACCTCACCTGCAACTGGTGCACCTGCCGATCAACGAACGAGGCTCTGGAAAACAAAATATCCCGATAAGCGGCAATAGGCTCGCCACCTATTACGTGGTATCAAAACACTGGCGAAAAGTGGGCGTTTAATATGCCTCTGCCTACCCCTTAGGGGAAACAGGCGTGAGTCTATGTATGTATGTAATTTCTTAATTGGATCATTCGCTTTGGAGATACGATGCTACAGACAGACAAACATGTACTTCTTAACACATAGACTGATATAGAACACCCTTCTTTTTGAGTCTCAGGTCAGGAATTAGGCACACACAGTTTTGAATAACAGGGGCAGAGCCAAAGCACCCCAAAATGTGAAGTGTGCCTTACGCGTTTCATTTGTAAGGAACTTTAAGTGACTGGTTTGTATGTATTGTATGGCATTGCATTACTTACCGTCATTCAAAATGCCTCTAGGTTATCAATAAAAATAATCTCGTAGCACATAGCACCCATCTCCACAAAATTAGTAGCTGTTTTATGGGGCAGTGTTAACGCTTTTATAACAAGCTCCCTTATAATATTATTAATATAAATTAATTTAAATCTATCTATTATTAAGTTTAAAATTATTGTAAAAGCCAAATTATATTCAAAAGCATATTACAAAATATCTGTCTATAAAGACGACCAAAACGACGCGGCAACGGACTGATCTGTGCTACAATACAGTGTACACTAAAAACAATTGTATTAGAGGATAATTTTTAAAATGTGACGTTTCGTAAGTACCTAAAAAGTTTACACGAAATAAAAAGGTATTTCATTTAAAATGATGATATTATACATAGATTGTATACGTCGCAGGCATGTCGTTGTGTAACGGGTTCTGGTAGTAAAAACGCAGTAGAGGTTTTAGATGCGTTTATTGCAGAGTATCGTCTCACTTCCCTTGCCACGAGTATGACCGACCAACAACACGACACTGGCCTGAACACTAAGGGCTGTAGTCTCCCACGCTGTTCCCTCCGGTAGTGTGTAGGCAGGCTGCTCGAAGGCTGTGCGTAGCGGTACAGGCCCTCGCTGACGTTGGCTCAGCTGGCAGACGCCGGCGGTGTGAGTACGATGAGCAGGGCAGGCCAGACTCTTCGCCAGAGGTGAAGCCGAAGGCGATGCAGGAAAGTGTAGCGGTCTAGGAGCGTAGCCGGAGTCTTAACGTGAACCTGGAACCCGTAGCTGGGACCAGGATACACGTAAATACGACGTAGGGTCAGTAGGTACGCTTAGTTATAGTAGAAGCGACGTTAGAGTAGCGGTGCCGGCCTCTCTGTCGGCCCCTTTATATACCGGGCCCTCCATCAGGCTGAGAGTCCGTTTATGACCATATTTGGTCAGGCTTTGCGAGTGCGGACGATGGCTTTCTCTGATTGGCCGAGCGTATGGGCGGTACTGTGACGCAACGCGGTAAGTACCGGACATACGTTACAGTTGAAAACAGTATAATTAAACGACGTCGTCAGTTTACGCCGTATTGTACTGTAATAATTAAAGCCATACAGTACTTATGAAAAGTCCCTACCACCTAACTATAGCTGATGCACCAATCATAACAGAAAATAATTCCTATCCGAAGAGACGGGAAACTCAACATCAAAATGTACAATCAAACAAGTCGGCGCTGGACTAGTTTGAAAAAAAGATCCCTTGGCTCGCTCATAGAGTCGAGGCACACTAGAAACTGGTTTTGTATACGGATGTCGATGTGCATGTAAAGTAGCACTGGAAGCGACGATGTCTTCCTGAGCGATTCTCACCCTTATGGTGGTCTAGCGGGAAGTTGCTCGACTGTACAACAACACGTCTGGCCAGCCGTGGTATAGTAGGCGAAATCCCCTATTGCCGTACGGTGCCACACCTGTAAAGCAAATTAGAATGGGCTTAAGTTCTGTAGTGGACTAAGAAATTAATATTGTAAAGGAAGAATTTCCAATAACACTGCAACCAAAATAGAATCCCTAGAATCTCTTAATACAAGAAATACACATGCGTAAAAACGTTACAGTGGCATATTTACGTATTTCCTTTGGTTGTATTGTCACAGCTCCGTTCCTTTCTATTCTGTATGATAGGCAGCCTCAAGCTTGACAACGTCAACTTAGCTTAGTAGGATATTTTTTATAGACTCACGCCTGTATATCCAGAGGTCTAGGCAGAGGTGTGATATTTCATCCACAATTCACCATGTTATGCATTTTTAGGTCTGACGTAATAACGAGCCGTTACCGGGCACATCACCAGACTCCGTGCTGCCACAGTTGACTGTGGTGCTGCTAAGGATTCGGAAAAACCCACTAACACTTTTGCTCGACCCGGGAATCGAACTCGAGACCTAGACCAGTAGGCGCATACGCTATCCACTGGACCACGGAGGCAGTCAGTCTTATAAGACTAACTAGACAGCTATATAAAAAACAGCTTCAAACAAATTGCTTACGACATTAATATCTCTGTCAAGCTTTAGTAAAGATTTTTAAACATTTTCATTACATTATCGTCGCTGCTAAAAGGCACAGAAAACTCAATAACACCGCTCGATTCGAGAGTTATAAAACTTGTCTGTAAATAAATGAAATTATAATTATACAAAATTACCAACTTTTGTAAAACACCGCTCTTACGATTATTGCGCAACGAAATATCGATGTTTTTTTTTGTAAATATTTATAGAGCCTCGTTTTTTAACACCATAACCTACTGCCACATACAAATTCTTCATTCACAAGAACTGTTGAAAAGCGTCCAATTATTTGTTTCACCATCATCATCATCATCATCACCATCATTGTCCTGGCGCTATCCAGGTTGCATCCCAGACTTTTGTTTTGCAGCATGGATCATGGATGAATATCGAACTCCTGTTTGTGATGTGTGAATAAAAAAGTTGTTTCTGTTTTGGAACTTATATTTAATAGTGATTTATTTTCTGTGAGTGCGTGTAAGGAGGTTGGATACTTGGTGTTTTAATTGCTTAGTGATTGTGAATAACTGTAGTGATAGTGATTTAAGGTAAGTGTAATTATTAAGCAATTGTTGAATATATTGACATTATAAAATACAAGCCATAAACCAAATTTACAGTAATAAAGATACAAACGTTATAATAGTTTGATAAAAGAGGACATGAAATGCGGAGGCAGAGAGTAGTGATTAGTGATTGCTTTGAATTACGGTTTAATATTTTACATCGTCTGACGAGTCACGTAGTTTTTAACGCAACGTTATTTAAATATAGTGTACGACGTTGTCTAATAATAAAGTAATTATTCAAACCTACAAGAAATTTTGACTAGGAAAAAAGTAGGACGGGAATGTAAAACACATTACTTACCTAATTAATTTCTTATCATTAGCAATAGCATGGAAAATCGTTATATTGGGAATATATTAAGTGTATTTTGTAGATAAATTTTAGGTCCAAAATAAATATTCCTATAATATAGTTGTTGAAATATAAATAAATAAAGAATTACGTTTTCATAACGAGAGCCTGATTTACATATTGTTTTTTATTTTTAACAAGGACCTGTTAAAAACATCCCAGAACATACATTAGAAGTAAGACATGAAGGTTTAGGGCTCATCTGCTAAAGAAGCAAAAGTAGGCACGCTCAACTGTTTAGCAAATCCAAGCATTTGATATAAAATAGTATTCCAGCTGATTTCCAAAACCTATATTATGTTTTATGCCAATGAAGACATAATACATTATGTGCATTAAATTATGGCAATAGGTTATTTCATTGTATCTGAAAACACCACAAGTTATAATTTAATATTCTATATCAATAAGATCAGATAAGAAATCGTTAATATTTGGCTTTTGTATCAATATCTTTTAAGTGGTCATTGTGCCCGCAATAGAAAGTACTAGTGTGAATTTGTAATTCTTATTGCGAATAATTCTTACAAGCGGCAGTGTACTACACAAATGAAACAATTTAATACACCTACAAAACAATCGTGTCTTGTTGGTCCGTTGTGGTTGAACTCTTCCAAAACGGCTCTACCCTTTTGTATGATATGTTTATGTATCTACCTAGTATTTGTTAGATACGATAATGGATCGTAAAGTATGATCCATACCGCTAGGTTATTAAGGTGTCCCTAATTCATTTTTTTTCTACTTAGATGATGTTTTTTATATAGTGGAATGACGATTGCCTTTAAGTTAATAGCAACTTAAATAACATATAATCATTATAATGAAAGGTGATCTTTCTAAAGACATTTAAAAGGATTGATATTTTTCTGCTGCTACAATTACAAGCATTTAAATATTAAGTGCTAGTGGCTAAATTCACTAAACGAAAGGTTCTTAGTAAAATTGTAATAATATAGTTTACTAAGTTTAAATCAATGATCATATTTTTTTATTTATGATCTTCAACAATAACAGCAATTACTTAATAACAATAAATTGTAACAATTTACATTACAACATATTTAAGCTAAACACTTCAACAAATAATCTAAACGCTATAATTTATTATAGAGGAACGCGAGTTTTTTATTGATATAAAATCACATAATATTCTGACTGATATATCATCGTATATCCCAATCGAGCTAGCAACATGAAATTAGGAGATTGAGGTCCTCTTATAACGTAGACACCCATTAAGGATTTTTCAATATTCCACTCCTAAAGCGGTAAAAAAGAGTCAAGATCAAAGGCAAAGTCAAATCATTTTAGCATACAGCGGGATACTGCAAGTCAGGTATCTTCCTAGAACCCATACCATTCCCATATCCGGTGCTCGGCCACAGTGAAAGGCAGGCGCGGGTGCGGGCGCGACGCGGGAAACTCAAATATATGGAGCTCTATAGGAGTGTCCGTAGTGGGAAGGCGGGCGCGGCGAGCGTCGCGAGCTGTGCAGCGCGGGGAGCACGCGGGAAACTCAAACCATAGGACTTTCATACAAGTGTCCGTAGTGAATGCGCGGGCGGCAAGCGGGAAACAATGCGGAGCGTGCGGATCTCAAACTTTTATGAGCAATGATATTATGAGTAACTATTAAATCAAGTGCGAGTCAAACTCACTCATCAAGGTTAACGTAGTAGAGGGATTCACTTAACATAAGCATCACATAGCCCCCTAGTCAACTATCACTATCAATTTTTCGCCAGCAAAAATAACTTTGCTTTCCTTAGTGTTTGTATATCGATATTGTTTATTGATATTGAGCACCAAGAGTTTTGGGAAGCAAAATTTTAATTTAAAAATCTCCATAGACACCCCGCTAGTATAGGCCAGATATTTTTATTTACTTTTTGTATATAAATCGTGAAGCGGTTCATAGAATACATCTACTTACCAATTTAAAATTTTTAGTCTAAATTGTTTCGCCATAAACTGGCTGTGACATAGAAACGGATAGACAGACAGACATGGCGAATCTATCAAGGAATTAAACTACAGTTTACGGATGCGCACGGCCCGCGCTACTATGGCCAAGCATTTATCCTTTTAGAGGAGTTCAGTATTGTCAACCTTTTTCTATTGCAATAGTTGGGGAGGTCAATCCGAGGGTGCGTGGTGGGTTCCTCTTTCCTTCCATTAGGTTACAATGGAGTTCCGCCAAGTAACGCCTGATTCAATCAACTATATCAAATCATTTATTTGTTTATAGGTTCATAACAAACACTTAACAAAGTCATACTTCTTTTAAAATTAAACTAGATGAGGCCGGTGTTTCCTACCTGACTGCCCTGAGAAGAAACATCCGAAACAAAGTCAGAGGTCGTAGTCTCTTTTAAAGTCCAGACTAAAGAATAATGAAAATATATTTTACTCTATGATATTATCTATTAATAGCAGATTCATCTAATTACTTTACAGATTATTTACATACAAAAAAAGAAATATGTACAAAAAAGGGGGGGGGGGGAGAATGTATATTAAATAAAGTATAAATATATGAGTAGAATCTGAGACGACTATACGCTATAATATAGTGGACTTTAACGTTTCTTTAATGTTGAAAGTTTGCTAGGAAACTCGTTGATTTTGAAGCTAGGAATATTATGGGTATTTTGGAATCAAAGGGGTAACTACTAAAACCATTCGCAGTGAACTGCTGGACTTAAGCCAATCTTTTTTTTTAGATGGTATATTTATTAGTTATCATAAAATACACAACAAAATAAAACTACTTATATAACTATACTATCCTAAACTCAATTACAAACACTAAATAAGTAATTATAACAATGTTCAGCCATAATTTATTTTCCAAACTAAATTAACCATTAAATAAATATTAAAAGCAACTTAAGTATATCTTAAAATTAAAATAAGCATAATAATTAATAATATATACAAGAATCGAAAAATATTAAAATGAAATATAAAAGGCGTCATAGAAGTCATAAGTTAAAAGAATACATAAGCAATATCAATAAGAAAAGAAAAAATAAACTACGACGCGTCAATAAATTCCTCCGCAACGCTGTCGGATGGTGACATGCCCAGAAGAAAATATAAACCAGCCTTCAGGTCACGGGAAGTATCGATCAACCTTTTAGCGATTTCTTTGTACAGAGCACGTGCACTCAATTTGCTACACAGTGGCACTGTGAGTCAATAGAGAGATTTGGTCTACTATACCACGCTGGCCAGATGAATTGGTGCAGGGTTTAATGTTGTGTTACCGTCTCTACAAAAATACTACTCTGTTCCAGTGGCTTCATTTATCAGTCGTCGCTTATGACACCCACGGCATGAAATGTTGTGGTGTCATTTCTATTCTTAATCCGTCACCACGCGGATAATACGGCCAACACTTACTGCGGAATTCAATATTTGAAATATAGATAGATCTGTAGATTTTAGATTCGTTTTTGACAGCTTTTGACAGAAGCTCCATACAAAATATGTCAAACACGAACCTAAAATCTACAGATCTATCTATAGTTCGAATATTGAAAATGGCCGTTAGTTAAATGACATAAAGCGGTACTCGACAAATAGTTGACAAACGGTTTATGCCGTGTATTAAGCTGGTATAATTTGACCTATTATTGTATCAGCTTGGCGTACAAACAAAGATTAGTTTATAAGTAGGGTCTGTAAAATAGTGGTTTATTTAGACAATCTTGTTCGTAGCGCTCATAACATGGCTCTATTTTCCGTTCGCGTATGCTATATATCGCGTTCGCATATATCTTCTTGAATGGGTGACTGTTTGTGTACCATTTCAGAGCGTCACCGAGCTTCTGAGGGCATATAAAACTGTCTCTAACACTGTTCTTGTCGCAGGACAATAATATTTAGGCCGTGTCGGCGTCCTTCGGCTTTACAAATTCCGACAACCAAGTTTGCGACACACTTACACGAAAAAAAGTAAAGAATGATTACGCAATCGATTAATTCGAGAAGTTAAACAATTTCGTCACCGTTTGTTTGACCCTGTCACAAAAGTCACGCTCCTCTGTGCCTCGGCGAGCATGTATCTTTGGTCTCAGCTGTCGTGAAGATCTTTACCAGTCGTTACTCCGTATCCGCAATCATCTATATTCTGACACTCGTCTAAAGTAAACCAAACAGTACAGTAGTACGGTTTTCATCTCATCAACTTAGTCAACTTCAGCTTAGTACAGTTGCTGAGGTCAGATAAAAACCGTTCTGTTGAAAAGCTAAGTCAAAATCATTTATTCATCTAGGTCACAAAGTGACGCTTATGAACGTCAATTTTTTAAAAGTTAATTACTTAGCTACAACTTAGCCTATATATTATTGTCCTAATGCTGAGCAAAGGCCTCTCCCTTAGATTTCCACAAATCTCTGTGCTTTGCGATCTCTGGCCAGTCGCTCTCAAAAGCGTCTAGGTCATCCCGCCATCGCCGTCTAAGACGTCCTCGTCGCCGCCGACCGCCTGGTACCCAATTGGTAGCTACACAAGCCCACCTTTCTGTGTACCCGTTTTTTTTATAGCTCTGACCTATCAGACAAAAATTCCAATCCTGAGACCCACGGTGAAGGAAAACATCGTGAGGAAACCTGCATGTCTGAGAGTTCTCCATAATGTTCTTGAAATGTCATCTTACAACTGCTGATGTAGAAATATTCACATCACTTCAGCCTGATGCAGTCCACTGCTGGACGTGGGCCTCCTTCATGGTCGGCCGCAAGACCCGATCTCCCGTTTTCACCATTCAGTCACTACTAGCTAACGTCCTTATTCGATATAAAAATAGTGATTTATTTATATGGAGTACTAGATGACCCTCCAGTTACACCTGCGTTATTTAAGGATACTGCTCTGCTCCCGTGACTCATAGCGTGATGTTAAGTAGCATATATGCCTCGATAAATGGGCTATCTAACACAGAAATAATTTTAAAATTGGACCAGTGGTCCCTGATATTAACCAAACAAACAAATTAAAAATCATCATCATCATCATCAGCCTGTAACAGTCTACTGCTGGGCTAAGCCTCTCCTTCGAAAGGAGGAATTGGCCTACTATACCACGTTGGCCAAACCGGTTGGTAAAGGGTTTGTATCAAGTTTTCCTTCTCTTACAGTGCTGTTCTCTGCATAATATGCTCCCTCTGTCGGCTCTTACGATACCCATGGATGATATGGGGTGGTGACAATCCGTATTCTTAATCCGTCACCACACGGACGAACAAACAAACTCTTCAAATATTAGAATAGATTATAAGACGGATCTACACAAACAACTTATTGAGTAGCTTAACCAGAAATAGTCGAGCTACGTCCAACTTGACAAACGTCGCGTCCAACTTAGTAGGACATTGACCCCGAAATTAATTGTCGAAGGAGTCGGGCACTTGTTGCTATGAATCTTAGTTGGTCTTCATATATATACATAGAATAATGAACTACAGAATATATACTAACTAGATTTTGCCAACGGTTCCGCCCGTGTGAGACTGTTTTACTCCCTTTGGGTTAAAAAAAGCGGCGATAGCTCCGTGGTGTACGAAACGGACTGCTGATACGAGTACGATGGTCTTGGGTTCGATCCCGGTTATCCCGGGCACACATCTCTGACATTTCGAAGTTATGTGTGCATTCAAAATGCTAATCATCGCTCGCTTAATAATTTGTCCGGTAGATGGCAATAGGCTCGCTCCCTATTTACATTGGGACCGAAACAACTGGCGAAGTGTGGGTGTGTAATACACCTCTGCCTACCCCTTCGGGGAAAAAAGGCGTGAAGTTATCTAATGTTATGCAAATGTCCCCAAAACCCTGTCTTAGTACTCCCGTACACTCCCAAGGGACATGCCAAATGTCAGCTTCTTACGCCCTGTAGTTTACGTTGTGCGTTGTCTGTCATTCAGTCGAAAACGCAAAAGTTTAGTATAGAGAAGATAATATCAGTATTGTACATTAATATAGGTTATTGCTGCCATTAGGCTCCTGTCCAGCAGTGGGCTAGTTTACATACAAGGCTGAAGAAAATTATACTTTTTGATTTAAACCACCTTTAAAAAATTTAAACATAAAGACGAATCATAAATATATACCCATAAATACCAGGACTAAACAAATAAATGTTTGGTCTTGCGACAATGTCACCAACACGTTAAAAATGTTACCATCACGGATTATTACGTGTTGGCATATGTTTGTTGAGGTGCTACGTACTTATGCTGTTACCATCATTTTCGTTGATTGTATATGAACGGGATGCTACGTTTAGTTAATTTTAGATATCTGTCTGTATTTCACACAATTCAACAATGGTCTGACAGGTCACACCTGTCAGACTATTGTTGTTCTGTCAGTTTTGTTGCTTTATTTTTATTTTTTTTACTCTTTTTTGTATCTATCTTTCTTAATTTGTTTATACTCCATTTCACATTGGGGGGTGCGGATGGTGTTTGTTAATTGGGATCATATTCGCCTGATTTTGTACGGATTAATTTGTACGGAGATGACATATTATGTCACCTGCATCTTCGTGTGTGAAATGGATTATATAATTGCTCCTTGGATTATAGCATGTTCTCTGGACTTATCTTTATTTCCTTATGTGTCAAGTGTCACAATTTTAAAAAGTGTAAACAATAAGCTATGTCACTAAATAAATGTGTTCCTCTTTGTGTAAAATGTGAAACGACCGGCCGGGGTTAAAAAAATATTTTATATATATTTATTTATTTGTGAATAAATATAAAATGGTACCAACAGAATATCGGCGCCACCTAGTTGAACTAGATGGCACTACGCTGAGTTGGGGGCCAATTCCGTTACATAAAAACCTGATAAGTATGCTAAAAAAAATGTAATTTTTTTCGTAACAGAATAAATATGTTTTCTTTCTTTCTAAATAATTATTTATCAACTTAAAAAGATTGCCAGTGTAATAAATTAAGCTGGCGTTTCGTTATTTTTGTTTGGTTCGCATGTCGACACGACAGTATGGTAATTGGCATGCACCGTTACAGTATGCACGTATAATTATTATTTTACTTGGGAGCCATTTTGTAAATACGCTGGGCTGATGACAAATTTTGACTAATATGCACGTAATTTTCCGAGTGAATAAAAGCATTTATTTTCAGCTCTCGCATTGAATAGTAGTACATTTTCCCTCGGGACTTTACAAAAATACCAGCAATGGACACAAAGAAAATACAGATTTAAAGTAACAATTTGTAGATCACAAAATGAATTTCTCAAACCAGATAATTCCAGAAATTTATCGTTCATACAAACATACTTTCCAGTTTAAATTTTATTATATTATTATAATTACTGATGATATCTACGTGTTGTTTGTTTTATTTAGTGAAGCAATTAAGTGTACCGTTATAGATATATATATTTATAGTTTATAATAAAATTAACAATAGGTCCTGTGAGAATATCAGTGTTGCAGTTCAACTGCAACAAGAGCTGACACAGGTTCCTTATTTGGTCTCCATGAATTGTCTGTTAATTATATTGTTATTCTTAACTGTATTGTTTTGGAGATACAAAAAAAATATTTTTATTTCATTCTTTCTTTCTTTCAATAAACAAAACTGAACTTCATTAAATTATTGTTAACACTCACTTTAATATTTATTTTTATGTTGCGTGAATAACGCTACGTAGTTCTACGGCGTAGAGCTACGCCGTAGCGGAACATGTAGTACCTAGTTATAAAATTAATGTAGTAAGGTGAATCGTTTTTTGAAACGCATAGCGCTTATAACTTGACTTGCCATTCTCAAGTGACTGGTGAAGTAAAGCAACGCTTGCAGAGGTGAATGGGTGACCGTTCGTTGTGGCAGAGTCAGGTCTACTGCGATTCGGTGGGCACGTAAGCCGTCAGTAAAAAAAATATAATTATTTACTGCTGTGAAATTATATCGCAACATGTCAAATGGTATATCTCGATGTACTGACGGATTAAATATGCGATGTGTGACTACCCAAACCAAGAAAACTTACAAACAACTAAGAAAATACACGAAGCGAATAATATCTTAGTAAAGAGACGGCAAACTCGACATTAAATCCTTTAGCAACCCGTCTGGCCGATGTGGAGTAGTGGGCCAAATCCATCTTTAGAGTCACAATGCTATTGCGACGCAAATAAGGAGAGCTGGGCAGGGAAAGGCTTTTTGAGTATGATATTCTATAATGATGATGATGTCCATGATATCTGATAATGATGATGATCCAAGGGCATCGTAATGCGATGCGATACGTAGCGACGCGATATAATTTGATACATCGCGGAAAAATCTAATAGCCTTTATTTTCCCCACACTGTATTGAAAAGCCTACTGGTAAGATTTCAACTTCACTCAACAGCATGACTTCTGCAGAGTTATATCACGAATAATGTCCGTAATTCATGACTGCCCTTGTCTTTCGCGCGTAATAAAGCCTAAAACTTCTGTCGCTGGGTGATTGAATTTGATTTGCATAGATTATAAACTGTTGGAACGGCAGATTGAATCTTCTAAATAATATTATTTTCTAAGTTCGAAATGTCCATCATCATCTTCCTGTCAGAAATATAAATTTTGAATTTAAGTTTGTCTGCCTGTCTTTCAATTGTCCGAAGTAATCTCTAGAACGGCAGAACCGATTTAAATGGAACGTTCATTAGAAGATAGAGGACTTTATAAGCAAACATATAGGCTGTACGTGTGAAATCGCGGAAAACAGCTAGTCTTAAATGTAATAAGACACCTACAATATTGACCACTCCTCATAATTGCATTATCAAGTATAACTATGGACTAGCCGCAACACATGTAGGTCTATTGTTATAACGTGGAATATTTATTGATTTGTGTTATAGGGATGGGCAGTTAATGAACTATGGATTATAAACGGCATCTGTGGGCAATACTCCTGTAGTATCGGTAGAAATAAGCATATTATCAGCATTATTATTTATCTTTCTTTTTTATAGACTCACGCCTGTATCCCCGAAGGGGTAGGCAGAGGCGGAATATTACACCCACATTTCGCCATGAATTTTTAGGTCCCACGTAATAGGGGGCGACACTATTGCCGTTACTGGGTACATCGGTAAAGCTTTAATTATATCTAACATCCAGTACAAATTGAAATAAAAATCAAGTCTAACACTACACAAGCAGCAATCATACATACACTTACATATTTTATTTCAAGAAATGAATCAGAATAATAATATTAATAATATTCTACCACATACACACATCACCATCTAGTGCCAAACTAAGCAGCGCTTGTACTACGGGTACTAGATAGTGGATAAACATACATATATACTTTTTTTTGTAAATACATACATATTATACATAGAAACACCCAGACCAAGACAAACATCCATGTTCATGCACACAAATGTTTGACTTGAGCGGGAATCGAACCCGCGACCTTCGGCGTAGCAGTCGCTTACACTCCCGCTGCGTCAACCGGTGGTCGTAGAAGGAACTATATAGTTTTCCACAGTTCACTGCTGGGTTTAAGCCTCTTCTAGTTTGCATCACAGTAGCCATTATGAGTCAATAAAATTTAGTCTACTATATCACGCTGGCCAGACGGGTACAGAGCTTGGTGCCGAGTTTTCCATCTCTTCAGAAAGGTAACATAACATTACTTCACGCCTTTTCTCCCGAAGGGGTAGGCAGAGGTGTATTATACACCCACACTTCGCCAGTTATGTTTCGGTCCCAACGTTATAGTGGGCGAGCCTATTGCCATCTACCGGGCACATCATTAAGCGGGCGATAATTAATTTATAATGCACACATAACATCGAAAAGTCAGAGGCGTGTGCCCAGGAAACCTGGGGATCGAACCCGAGACCATCGTTTCGGCAGTCCATTGCGTACACCACTGTGCTATCGCCGCTTTTGAGGAAAGGAAAGGTACTATTTCTCGAGTATTTTCCTTACGACAAAATGGGGCAGTAACATTTTGTATTCCTAATTCGTCACCACACAGACTTCCACTTAATATAATGTTAAAACAATTACCTCTCCTAAAAAGATAAGAGAATAAACTGCTACAAATTGTACGTGGCTACTAAAAAGATTAGTACAGTTGGTCAAGAGAGCTCAACGCAAACTCAGTTAACCGAGGGACTGTTTGATAAGTCCTTGTCAACATCTGTAAACATTTCGTGGCCTTGTCAGTCTTGAACTAACAAATGAAATATACTTGTTAATATTTGTGTCGTTTTAACTTCAAGAAAACGGAACTTTATCGAGGCTTTTTACGAATTTAATCTTTGTATTATTTTAAACGTGAAGTTTGTGAGTATGGACGTTTGTTACTCTTTCACGTAAACTCTGCTGATCTGATTTAGATTAAACTTTGTAGTAATATAGGGAGCATGTACATACAACAGTTTGGCACTGAGCAACTTTTTATTACTTACATACTTACGATAGCTGACACTGACGCGGGTTTGGAAGCTGTTGGCGAAATTATATCGCTTACGACTTCGTAACTGCTGTATGCTTAATAAAAGTTGATAATATTTTAGAACATATTAATAACAAATACATCAATTTAACCTCCTGGATTCCAGAAAAAAAAATCGATATCATATTATAAGTATATATTTTTCGTATATTAGGAGTCTGTTTAAGCAAAAAAAAATACTTACAAAACGGTGTTAAGATTAGTGCTGCCACTTTACAAAGGTTACACAACTACCATAAAACGATTAGTTCCAGCAATAATTCACAGCTGGTTTTATGGCGAATTTTTAATTATTTATGTAATATAGGTATGACGCTGGCATCCAGGAGGTTAAGTCATATCCAATGTATAGGCAGCGATTAAGTATAAAAATATACATACATATACTCACGCCTTTTTTCCATCGGGTTGGGCTGAGAGAACGGAACGCCACTTACTTCTATCCTTACAAACCTCACGCACTTCCTCTACATTCATTACTCTTTTCACACATGCTTGCCGGTTCCTGGTGCTTCGGACCTTTCCATTTTCGTATAAAAACAGTTTCCTTAAATGTATGTAACGGGTCCCTATCGCGTAATAATTTGAAAACAAAGTTAAATTCAATGTTTATAATTTTTGCGTTACTGACTGACTTACAGACAACGCACAACCGAAGCTACTGCGTGCAAAAAGTTAAAATTTGGCATGTACGTTCTTTGAGGAGCGTAAAGGTGCAAGATGGGAATAAACGTAATTCTCACGGGAATTATGATGATGTTGCTACGAGAGCCTTGCTGATTTTAGCAAGAATGGGCCGGCTCGACCGGGGAAGTACTACCCTCTCACAGAAAATCGACGTAAAGTAACTGTACCTTAACTGTTGCGTTTCGTTCGGTGAGTGAGAGTGCCGGAGGCCCTATCCCCTATTCCTTCTCCCTCATCCCACTCCTCATCCTATCCCTTTTCCCAACCTCAACGAGCGGCAACGCACTTGTGACTCCTGTGGTGTTGCTTGTGTCCATGGGGGGCGGTAATTGCTAACCATCAGGCTATCCGTCTGCTCGTTTGCCGCCTATTACTATAAAAAAAAGAAAAATGATAGCGTCATTAAATAAAATAATGAGCGAGCGTAGCTACGGGTATCCTCTAGTATACTATAAGCATACTAGAGGATACCCAATATATTTACTCTAACGTTTCAGTATGGTCACACATACTGAAATGTTAGAGAACAACATAGACCCGTTATATAAATATTTGTACAAGTTTAAGACTGCCTCCGTGGTCCAGTGGATAGCGTTTGCGACTGCTGATCCTAGTTCCCGGGTTCTTCCCGGGTCCGGCAAAAGTGTTACTGGCTTTTTCCGAATTCTCAGTAGCAGCACGGAGTGTAACGGCAATAGGCTCGCCCCCTATTACGTGGGACCTAAAAGTCCATGGCTAAATGTGGGTGTAACATTACACCTCTGCCTACCCCTTCGGGATACAGGCGTGAGTCTATAAAAAAAAGTCATCTTAAATATTTAAGTATTTATAATGACGAAACCTTTTTGAAGATTTTTAAGAGCTATTCATTCAATTCGCGCTCGAGTCAAACATTAAATTTGTTTGCATGAACATGGATGTTTGTCTTGGTCTGGGTGTTTCTATGTATAAGATGTATGTATTTACAAAAAAAAGTATATATGTTTATCCATTGTCTAGTACCCATAGTACAAGCTCTGCTTAGTTTGGGACTAGATGGTGTTGTGTGTATGTAGTAGAAAAATATTATAAAAAAAAATATATTCATTCAAATATTTTTATTTCAATGATCCACCGGTACCTTTCAACTCCAAGATGAGGAACAGTCAATACTAAAGATGAAAGAGATTGTATTTTTCATTCATTTTGAATCGGAATCTTTCATCTTTGCATTAATGACTTTGCGAAGATTAAAAGTATTAATATCAACAAATCTGTCTTTCTATGCAAATAGTAATAATATGATATAATGGTAGTGAAATAGAATAAATAATCTTAATGTAATAAATATAATCGTGCAATATTAAATTAAACTGCCTCCGTGATCCAACGGATAGCGTATGCTACTGCTGATTGGAGGTCCCGGGTTCGATTCCCGGGTCGGGCAAAAGTGTTACTGGGTTTTTCCGAATTTTCATTAGCAGCACGGAGTCTGGTGATGTGCCCGGTAACGGCAATAGGCTGGCCCCCTATTACGTGGGACCTAAAAATTCATGGCAAAATGTGGGAGAAATATTACACCTCTGCCTACCCCTTTGGGCATACAGGCCTGAGTCTATAAATAATAAATAAAAAAGAAATTAAATTAAATTGAATTAATTTTTATAATATAATTAAAAAGTAGCATCCTCCTCTCTTCTATATTATTATTAATGTTACCGTGCCTTGCAGGATCCATAATGTATCTCTTACTGTGGTATGTAACACCTATGTAACTTACGGAGTGCAATAAAATATTGAGTATCTCATTAATAATTTAATGCTTGATTTTTCTTATGTAAAATTAAAATCGAACGAAACCACCCGTCTACAATTATAGTTTTCAATAGTTTTACTTTGTATCATTACTGATGTTGATGATATGATACAATGTTGCGATTAGGTACTTAGTGAATTGGAATTTGAAATTGGGACATCACTGTGCATGAATCGACTAACTATTGTTTATAGCTTAAACCGAGTACTGCAATTACAGATTTAAATAGACTTTAATTGGGGGCTATTTATATGAACCGTATTATTACTATCGAATGTTTTCAATTATGTACTCTATATACGTATTTTGTGTCTATTAGTCGTTTACGAATGAATAATATTCTCACGTCTTCAGTCGTCGTCAACCTTTTAAAGACACTAACAACCAAACAGACTAAACATTTATCGAAAGCAATCCTTACTAATTGGGCATAGGACGCGCTTCTTTCAACAGTGATTAAACTCAACTTTCAGTTGTTGACTTACCAACGCGGCAACAGAAATAAATTGTTTTATAATAATGTATGTATGTTGTTGCATTTGCAAGTAGCGAATAACATTAACGGTAGCGTATAACATTTTTTTCCTTGTGTTTGTGACAAACTCAGATGTCAGACTTTATAGGCCACCTGAAGGCCTCCAAAATAAAATAATATTCTACCACTTACACACATCACATGCGTCACCATCACCATCTAGTCTCAAACTAAGCAGAGCTTGTAATATGGGTACTAGATAATGGATAAACATGCATAATATGTACCTTTTTTTGTAAATACATACATCTTATTATACATACCATATTATTATACCTATACCAAGACAAACATCCATGTTCATGCACACAAATGTATCACTTGGATCAACGGATCTTGTCCTGATACAAGGACCAGGACCTCAAAAGCACAATAGCTTTCTTTAATGTCACAATAAACAGTAACGATGTTTACAACAAGCAATTTGATAAAAATACAAAATGAGTAAGGTAATCTAGCGAAACCTCGCGAATGGATACAAAAATACACGTCGTGTGCCAAACATAGAAGGTGGAAACTTTCAAAGTTTTACACAACTTTGTGTATATTATATAACTATTACTACATGTAATGCGATCACGCGATGCGTCCATTACAACCAGATATTATTGGTAATACACGAGAATGTTTTATGTCTAAGTTTTCCACAGTTCGCCCCGTGAGAATCGGTGCTGATGATTCGTTTGCCGAACTTCGTAATTGATTTGAATCGAATAATAATAAAATTGTATGATCGTTGTTATTCGTTGGTGATGTGTTTCGATTACTGTTCAGTGTTTATCGACTGCTGGACTAATGAAAGGTTACGAGGAAACTTTTGGTTGGCTACAATATTTTTTTTGGAAAGTTTAGTGGCTAAGCAGCAATAGCCTAAGGGAGATAACAACAGCCTACGCAAAAAGTTTTGGGTTTAAGCTCATCAACATCGTCAGGAAACCTGCATGTCTGGGAATTCAACATATTGTTCTCGAAAGACATGTGAAGACTGAATGGTGGATTATGAACTATCTCGTCTCATAATAGGTATACCTAAAGAAAGTGGTAAAGCCCAGCTGAGTTTTTGTTCTATCCTCAATAAATAAAATCAACACAAAAATATTTCTGATCCGCCGTGCGCCGTTAAAAAGTTACGGAACTAAATATTTAAACTAATTTAAAATTATCTTTCGGGATATATGCCACGTACCTTTGTTTCAGTTACCGATATTTGGGCAATGCTGCAACGCTGCATTAGGTTCACAGATGTAAAGACAAATAAAATTTGTGTTTATGGCCAAAATTTTAACGCCTATAATAAACATAACTCGACAGTTACAATCACAAACATCTTAACACCACCAAAACCAATTGCTCAATAGGCTAGTTGACAAAAAAAAATTATAAGTCCGTCCTTTACATTATTCAAAAATAACCGATACGTATTTTTTATTTGTAAATTAAACCAGAAATGACCAAGATATAGCTCATTAAAGTTACGTATAACGTCACGCCGTGCTGCATTTTTTCGCACTAGATGACGTCACACGTAACTTTAATGGGCTATATCTTTGTTATTTTTTATTTAATTGAATAAACAAAAAATACGTGCCCAATATTTTTTTGTAATCTAAAATACGGACTAAATAAAATGTAATTATTTTGACTCTGGAAACTACCCTATTGACAGAGATTTGATAAAGCTTTCTTATAGAGTTGTAACATATTTATTCCCTTGACAAAAAGTAAGTGGTGAGGTATTCTCCACACGAACCGGCCGTCATGTCATACTTCAACAGTCACGGCCTTACGAGGCTTCCCCGGGACCAATCCCTGTACACTTCTCAACTAAGTGAGATATTAACTTGGAGGTGCGTTTGGGAAAGAATATTGATCAATATGGACCGTTTTTTACCTGTAGTTTTCAGCCATTTGTGTACATTTTATTTGCAAACGTTTAACAGATTGCTTATGCATTTTTTTATAATTTGATAGCCGGCAAATCACCGTATTTGAATGTAATTGGAATGTCATCGTGACTAGATCGTAAATTGAAAAATGTGTCAACGTCGAACTATAGAAGTCAAATTAGACGAAAATGACTTAAAATTAGCAGAATACCAATTCTGAGTCAATTCAAATTTAATCTAATTTTGTTCAAAATATAGTTTCAATGTCATATAATTTCTTTTTAACCGACTTCAAAAAAAGGAGGTTCTCAGTTTGACCTGTATGTATGTATGTATGTATGTTTGTCCGCGATTATCTCGCGTTTGGCTGAACCGATTTTGATGCGGTTTTCATAAAAGTATTTGCTACACTTAGGAGAAGGTTTTAGACCCTTAAACGACTTCAAAAAAGAAGGTTCTGAGTTTGACCCGTATATATGTAAGTTTGCCCACGATTAAGTCGAGTTTGGCTGAACCGATTTTTATGCGGTTTTCAGAAAAAAAGTATTTGTTACACTTAGGAGAATGTTTCAGTATTTTAACCAACTTCAAAAAAGAAGGTTCACAGTTTGACCCGTATACATAATATATTGGTTCTCAGTATGTTTGTATGTATAATGTGTGTGTGTTTGTACGTGTGTGCGTATGTGTGTACGAGTGTGTGTGTGTGTGTGTGTACGTGTGTGCGTATGTGTGTACGAGTGTGTGTGTGTACGTGTCTAAGTGTGATTAACAAAAAACTAAGAAAGTCGGTGAAATAATGTAATGCGAGAGCATTTCTCATTCTTGTCATTTCGGATAAGACTCTGTTGTCGTGGGGATGGTTGAGTAATTTGTTCGAGTCAATATCACTTAAAGCCATGCCTTTTAGGGATTTCACCCGACTCAAGGCAACATAGCATTGGCCTTTAGCAAAGATTTTAGGCCCTAGGTCGATAACCGCGGAACTGTGTACATCCTTGCAACTATGTACCGTCACAGCCCAACTCAATATGACTGTGAACATCCGCCTCTCAATATCAACATAACCGCGATTGCCTTGATAGGTCGCTGTCACTGGAGCTATGGAAATGTATCTGTTATGGGTAATGCTAGACGATCGAGTAAACCTACGTTTACCCGGATGGACTTAATATTACCCAAGCTTTTTGGGTAAAGTCCGAATGATAAGTAAAATAAATTTTAATTCGGAGTTTACCCACACTCACCTAGGTCTACCCAACTCTGGCTGGGTAATGTTAGGTGTTGCGTAATTTTCGAGCATGTGGCACTAATGCGGGGGCCCACCTCCCCCGCACCGCTTGCAGGAATCTATTCAAGAATCTCAAAGAGATTTACTTAATGTAGAGCTGCAATCACAGAATTGCCGTTAAAAGAGCAAGAAGATGATAAACGAAATTGAATTAGAAGTATTAAATACTAAGAAGGTGATAGGGAAGTTTTACGGGGAATTGGTGTAGAAGAATTGGCCATAAAGAAAGACGAAATGGAGTGTTGCAGATGTATAAATCCAGGCACAAGTACACAAGAAATAAATTTGTGTGAAATTTGTACTTCCCAACGAAATATAACTGAACATAGATTATCTGCACGACTGAGCTTAGAAAATCAAGCCAAAAAAATGTAAGCCTTATCTAATTTAAAATTTCCTCCATGTTCTGTTGGACATACGGTAAGAGTCCTAATACCAGATGTTGGTAGAGGAAGAGGCGGAGAGGAGTTTCGGAACGTGCTTCTGGCAGTTGTAGAAAAGGCTGATGATCTGTATAGGCTAGGAAACGAACGTGGCACTATTGAGGAAATGCTCTCAAGGAATCAGTTTTCGATATCAATCAATTTCTGTGTGTCATGACAAACTGATTGATATCGAAAATATATCACCAGAAAGAAAAAGCTTACGAGAGCTCGCAAATAAACAGTTGCTTTCAGGAGGTCAAGGTTATAAAAGTTGTAATTGCAAAATAAAATGTGCTACAAATTCAAAATCTCACAGTAGTTTGTCTTGCTCAAATAAATAATTTGAATTTAACAAACATTGATTGGTAGTACTTTTGTGAACTAATTGTTACACAAACTTTTAATATCTTTATGCTATTAAAGATATCATGTTGCAGCCCGCTATTGGTTAATGCTATTAAAACTAGTTTATGCTCTTCATACGAGACCATTCGTCTTTTAATGTTTTTTTTTAATAATTCAAGTTATAAATGCCCTTGGATTTTCATTTTACGAATTAATTAGATTCATTTTTAACATTACCCAGCCAGAGTTGGGTAGACCTAGGTGAGTATGGGTAAACTCCGAATTAAAATTTATTTTACTTATTATTAGGACTTTACCCAAAAAGCTTGGGTAATACTTAGTCAACCCGAGTAAACCTAGGTTTACTCAATCTCCCCCCCGTGGGATCTCCACCTTGTCGTGGTGGGGGGGCTCAGTAACCGTGGATTGGTCACCCGCGGTGAAGCTAAGAGGGATCCAGGAGGGGACGCTCCGCGTGGGCTTGGAGGGGCCTGCGCAGGATGCGTCCAACGGTGCGGGTATGGGGGACAGTTCTGTCTGTCCCTCGCAGTCGGGCGTGGTCGCGGGAGGAGAGGCGTGTCGGTGTTGCGTTGCCGCGCGCCCTATCTCCCTCGACCAAATGGGGGTGCACCATCGTTGCGTCGCGGCGGGGCCGCAGAGGAAGAGGAGATGCGGTGTTGCGTTGCCGTCCTCCCTATCCTTTGCGGCCGCTGGTTGTTTTGGCGGCGGAGCCCAACATCTTCATCCGCCGCCAAGAGGGTTTCGTTCGGGGCCCGCCTGACCATCTGGCGGGCCAATACCCGTCGGGGGGTAGCGAGGAATGCTTCGGTAAAACCCTACCCTCCGACACATGGGTACATGAGGAGCACGGGTTGGTTTTTAGTCAGTAAGAGTCTGACAGTCCCCTTCGTCCTTCACCCCCCCAGGGCGGAGGGACTCCATGAGGATTTTCCAACCCGAAAAAAAAAAAAAGGTTTACTCGATCTTCTAGCATTACCCGTAACATATCCATCATCATCTTTAAGACACGATGCTATTGCTGGATCATCAAATAATATCAATATGGCAACAGGCAGTTCACATACCTGAAGTTGATCTCTTCTTAGTGCCGGCCATTTAAATCCTGTAGGAACACCCATTGCCTCGTTCGCTAAGCCATCCGTTATTGACATATTTATCCGGAGCATAAAACGAGAGCTCACAGCCAATTCAATAGTATGTACAAGTCCGCCGCATTTGTTTGGATCAGCCGGAGCAGCATTTGCGGAGGGCGTCCTTCCGTATGTGGCTGATTACCTAGACTCATCTTCCTCCGGCAGCACCAAGCTTAAGCCCATAGGCACACAGAATAAAAGTAGTTACCTATGTCAAAATCATGATTACAGACTGATACTAGCAGAAAACTTATCACTAAAATAATTGAAGAATCTAACTAAGTATAAACAAACTATTAATTAGCCCAAAACTTAAAGTAAATGGAGTACCTATCACAAAAAAATATGAAATAAATAATAGAGAAGTCAACACAAAACCTAAAGTAAACGAATGAAGTACCTAACACTAAAAAGTATGAAATAAAAATAATAAAAAAAACAAAACGAAAATGAAAACTTAAAAATCTCAACAAAAATGTTAAATAGGTATTTAGTTTCTTTTTTAAAAAAGAGAACCGCCTAAAAAAAATCGACCCACTGAAAAGTACGAAATAATTTTTACATACGCACCTAATCCTCTCAAATTTCCTTTCGAATTTCTCCCAAAAACTAATTACTAAATTAAATTAAATACTTCGTTTTTGAAGTCGGTGCCAAACCAACAAAAACAAAAAGGAAAACTGGCAAACAGAGAAAATAATACGACGAATGTATCAAATCAATAAAGCCTCAAAAAATATCTGAATTAATAAAATTTAAAATAATCTACCTATATACTCTAAAAAGTAACAAATATAATTATAAAATATATAAAAAGTATGAAATAACTGCTTAATTATAAAATAATTATACTTCTTAGCTATTTTGGGCTGTAAGTACCTATGTAGATTGAATGCGCTGGTTTGGAAAGGATAGGCTTTTAGAGGGATTTGCTTTGGCACCGACTTCAAAAACTAAGTATTTAGTTTAATTTAGTAATTAGTTTTTGGGAGAAATTCGAAAGGAAATTTGAGAGGATTAGGGGCGTATGTAAAAATTATTTCGTACTTTTCAGTGGGTCGATTTTTTGAAGGCGGTTCTGTTTTTTTAAAAAAGAAACTAAATACCTATTTAACATTTTTGTTGCGATTTTTAAGTTTTCATTTTCGTTTTGTTTTCTTTTATTATTTTTTATTTTCTTTTATAGACTCACGCCTGTATCCCCGAAGGGGTAGGCAGAGGTGTAATATTACACCCACATTTCGCCATGAATTTTCAGGTCCCACGGAATAGGGGGCGAGCCTATTGCCGTTACTGGGCAAATCACCAGACTCCGTGCTGCTACTAAGAATTTCCTAACGGCAAAACCCAATAACACTTTGCCCGACCCGGAAATCGAACCCGAGACCTCCCAATCCCACGCGCACATTTATGCCGCGAGACCAACGAGGCAGTCATGTCAAATGTCATATTAAATACGAGAAATTCAGATGTATCGCCTGATGGTTAGCGATTACCACTGATTCTGCTAATTTGCATCGATATTCTGTGTCCAGCCGGCTGCGCTGCAACTAGCAGGGTTAAAAATGTTTTGTAACAAAATAGCATGACAAATTCTTGTAACAATGGATTTGAAACATTGGCGATTTGTATACACTATACTAGTACATCTACATACATACATACTCACGCCTTTTTCCAGTCAGGGTCGTCAGAGTTAACAGAACGCCACTTGCTTCTATCTAAGTGAAGGCCAATTCTCGTATATAATAGACACTGACACTGAATTATGACAAAACTGCGATTTAATTTTGAATTGACTCACAATTTGTATTCTGCTACACTTAATCTCATTACAGTATCATTTCGATATAATCAATTTATAATCTCTTGTTGATCTCAGAAGTAATGTCAAAAACTCAAAAACAAAAACATGAATGTTGCCATTGTATGGGAAAATACATTAATAGGAATGGTAATTGGATGCCACTACGTTTCCATGTCAATTTAAAATTAATATACAACTAAGTAATAAAATTTCGGTAAATGTATTGGTTCCTTGAATAGTGTGGATTGTTTTCAATAGGTATTCAATAATTTTAAATGGAAATAGAACATTATAAAAATATGGGTGTTTTGATTATGCCGCAAAATTACCCCACGGAAAATATTTGACATTTCGTTCGTTTTGAATTTTTGATTTTAGCGAAACTAAAGTTTGACGTTTGTTGTACGTAAATAATTAGCAGAATACCGTCCACACTAGTTCACACTCGGTTCAACTTTCGATGTAGTCCCGATCTCATTCAAGTGTCAGTTAAGTTACGAGAATACCATTTGTGACACCGAGACTAGATTGATATTGGAATTTGAACAAATATAATTACAGTTAACCAGTTAACCAGTTAAATACGTTTACTAGTCCCTCCGTGAACACGACCATAGTAAACTGTTCAGAGAAAATAACATCATCCTCCTAGCGTTATCCCAGTTTCAATCTGGGGTCCGCTTACTAGTCTAACCGGATTTGGCTGAATATTAGCTTTTCCACGGAGCGACTGCCTGTCTGACCTCCGCAACCCGAAGGGATAGCGATATTCCATGGTTTAGACTAGTGTCAGTTTATGTTAGAAGGTACTGACGCCCTGTAACGATTGTCAAAGATCTTCATGACAACCGGGACCGACGGCTTAACGTGCTCTCCGAGGCACGGGACAAGCGATAATTAACAATTCAATACGCACATAACTCCGAAAAGTCATTGGTGCGCGCCATAGAGAAAATAACGATATCTATAATTAAATACCTACCTAGATAATACGATTGAAACCCCTTGAACGAACTTGTGTGATGTTTTGCAAATTTTACACTATAAATCTTTAAGCGGTGATAGCCCAGTGGTGTACGTAACGGACTGTCGAGGCGATGGTCTCGGGTTCGATCCCCAGTTACCCCGGGCACACACCTCTGACTTTTCGAAGTTATGTGAGTATTAAAAATCGCTCGCTTAACAATGTGCCCGGTAGATAGCAATAGGCTTGCCCTCTATTAGATTGGGACCGAAACATAACTGGCGAAGTGTGGGTGTGTAATACACCTCTGCCTACCCCTTCGGGGATAAAAGGCGTAAAGTTATGTTATGTATCTTTAAGTACTATTAGAGAGGTCTAGATCCAGCTGTGCACTATGGCATCCTGATGAGGATGATTGTAAACGGCATAGTTTGTCATGATGGATATATGGATGGATGTGGGTTACTTGCAAGCAAATACTACAGAACATACTTTGATTAAACTAAAAGGCAGCGATAGCCGAGTGGAGATAACAACAGACTGTCATGCAGAGGGTATCGGGTTCGAATCCATCGCGCGCACCAATGACAGTTCGGAGTTATGTGCGTATTGAATTCTTAATTATCGCTTGTCCCGTGCCTCGGAGAGCACTTCATGAAGATCTTTGACAGTCTTTACAGGGCGTCAGTGCCTTCTAAATAAACTGACACTAGTCTAAACCATGGAATATCGCTATCCCTTCGGGTTGCAGAGGTCAGACAGGCAGTCGCTCTATGGAATAGCTAATATTCAGCCAAATCCGGTTAGACTAGAAAGCGGACCCCAGTGATTAAACTTGGTAGTGTTGCTTACTTACCAGGATAACATTTTGTAGATTTGAGAAAACAAATTTACACACTACTAAGTCTGCCTCCGTGGTCACTGGACCACGGAGACCTCCGATCAACAGTCGCATACTCTATGCACTGGCATAGAGTATGCGACTGCTAATCGGAGGTCTCGGGTTCGATTCCTGGGTCGGGCAAAAGTGTTACTGGGTTTTTTCGAATTCTCAATAGCAGCACGGAGTCCGGTGATGTGCTCGATAACGGCAATAGGCTCGCCCCCTATTACGTGGGACCTAAAAATTCATGGCGAAAATATGTGGGTGTAATATTACACTTCTCCCTACCCCTTCGGGGATATAGGCGTGAGTCTAAAAAAAATTACACACAAAACGCTGGATTAGGTATCACAACTGCAACATTATATCCATTATATCAAACTTAAACGTAAGTAATGTATTTATTTAGGTCAGTTTGAAATTCTTGTGAACTATCTAGTTTGAATTCATGACTATTAATTCATGAGTTCGCAAGTCAAGCATAGAAACTCCTTACTACAAACTTCAAAGTGATAATGATTCTACAATCATGGCTACTTTTTAATACCTACCTTATTCTTAGGTTCTTAGATTGACGTTAAGTATCAGTATATTTACTGTTGCGTTTCGTTCGGTGAGTACCGGAGGCCCATCCCGTGTTCCATTTTCCTCATCCTACCCCTCCTCCTATTTCGTTTCCCATCCAGACTAGCAACACACTTGTAACACCACTGGTGTTGCAAATGTCTATGGTCGGCAGTTATAGCTTACCAACAGGTACTACTCTTCTGCCTACTATAGTATAATAAAACGTAACTAAACACAGGCAGCAAACGCCTAGTAGAGAGACTGACAAACTGCCTCACAGAGAGTCTCGAGTTCAATTCTTTTACTTTATTTATAGACTCATGCTTGTATCCCCGAATGTTAGGCAGAGGTGTAATATTACACCCACATTTCGCCATGAATTTTTAGCATGAATTTTTTTCTCTGTAGCAGACTCCGTGCTGCTACAGAGAATTTCCTAACGGAGCAACTCAATAACACTATGTCCGACCCGGGAATTGAACCCGAGACCTCCCAATCCCACGCGCACATTTATGCGGCGAGACCAACGAGGCATTTAAACCTTGTCGAACTAAAATGATCTTTCCGAAGTTAAGATTGCCTATTAAATTATTTAGTATCGCTTGCTAAAAGAGGCAGATAATTACTTCTAAATTTTAATATCAATATTGCAAACCTACCCACAAGCTCTATTGAAAAGCCAATCTATGACAACTGGATCAAGTCCCAGAAGCGAACTCATAAGACAAGTAAATCTACCCAAAGCAGAAATCCAGAATCGTTTTATAGAAGTATCAATTCCTTTACAGCTAAATGGAGATGAATGAGGAATAAAGCTGCCATCGTTGTCATAAAATGTGTGCTGAACGTGACAAGCTTAACAAGTTTCGAACAAGGAACTACCACATTAGTTCACTTAAAGAGAGTCCCTGAAAATATTGTGTTTGATAACACCCTAGAGGAACGTATGCGTACAAAACGACCGGGAACTTTCCCCATTCCATTTAAAAACCGGTAAACCGTCCGATATCTATCCGAAAAATACCGATTTTTTTATTTATTGTTTGCATTTTTTCCGCATGCTGTTTGAACGTTGTTTGATCTGAATTAAAAAAGCGTTGTTTTATTTACGTTGTTTTTGTTAAGAGTTCTGTTGTTGTAAAGTTTTTTGACGAATCCACAATTGGCGGGCTTTGAGATAAGGAAATATTTTTAAATGTATTGATTTTGTTATTCCGAAATGGTTACAAGTGATACTGTTTTTATTATATCATGCCCGGAGGTTTGCTCTTCTGTTTTTTATCAGGATGTGTACTGATTGAAGCAATGATCTATGATAAAAAGCGATGGTTTAATTAAATAAGTTTTATTACAGTGTACTTGCAAGTGTGTATCTGAATTAAGACCACTTTCCATTATGAACAGAGTTAAAATGTTGCCAACAAAAATGCCAGTATAGGTCTGTTGATAGTTTTAATTATTATCATGACGAGATGCCAAATAAAGGATTGGCTTCCAACAGAATATGAACGCGATATGTAAGTAGGTGTAAATTTCATTTCGCAAGTTATTCGATCTGAAGAATACGTTGCCACAAATGAAATTTGAACCCACAACAATCATCATCATCATCATCAGCCTATAACAGTCCACTGCTGGACTAGGCCTCTTCTTTGAGAGGAGGAACAATCGGTGGTATCAATTGTCGAGGAGGCTGCTTAAACCATTACGCTATCCGTGCAACCATTGCTTTTTATCAAAACAGAAAAACACTATGGATCACACTCTACGAAGATGTGTCTAGATCTCCCTGTGATATACAGTGTCACAAAAACGCTGTATATCACAGGGACTTGAAACTTAAAGTCCCTCTGTAAAGTAAAGAGGGACTTTAAGTCCCTAAGTCCCTAAAGCCTTCGTGAAGCGTCACTTTATTTATGCAAATTGATATTCACACTCAAATATTATACGAGAGTTAATTCACATGTTATACTGCAAATTATCGGCAACGTTATAGGCTGTAGATAAAATGCAGGCCCTAACATTAAATAGCTGATTGATTGTTCAGCAACGAACAGAGCAACCATAGACAATTTTTTTTATAGACTCACGCCTGTATCCCTGAAGGGGTAGGCAGAGATGTAATATTACACCCACATTTCACCATGAATTTTTAGGTCCCACGTAATAGGGGACGAGCCTATTGCCGTTACCGGGCACATCACCAGACTCCGTGCTGCTACTGAGAATTCGGGAAAACCCAGTAACACTTTGCCCGGCCCGGGAATCGAACCCGGGACCTCCGATCAGCAGTCACATACGCTATCCACTGGGCCACGGAGGCAGTTAGAGCAACCAGAAGCTAATTTACTGTACTTTAGCTGGGATGCTCGCTAAATTGCTCTCATTTGTAACTTTCGCAAGAATACTCATTTCAAGTGTAGTGTAGCAGCTTCTTAACTTTGCAAAAATGCTATGTCTAATAATGTATGTCTTGGTGAATGTTGCGCGAAAATATGCCTTTAGATTTTGAGTTTCTTGCGATCAGACAAACGGAGGCGGCAATAGAGCTTGTTAAATCATGTGAAAGATTTGCAACAGTTCTGTAGATGGAATCAAACATTTCATATTTTCTTTTCTGTAATCGCCAGAAGAAGGTATCATAGTCGAGGAGTCTTGAAATGTACAAATCCTCCGCTGTCTTTCGGCTGTCAAAGTTTGGGTTTACGCGTAAAGATATATCATCATCATCATCAGCCCGATATATAAACTGTCCCACTGCTGGGCACGGGCCTCTTCTCACTATGAGAAGGGTAAGGCCATAGTCCACCACGCTGGCCTAGTGCGGGTTGGCAGACTTCACATGTCTTTCGAGAACATTAGGGAGAACATAGTACAAATTTCTACTACAAAATGGCACAGATTAAAAACCTCCATGTGCAGGTCTAACACGCCCTTCACTCTTTTAAAAATATTGGTTTAGCGTTCGCCAGAAAATATTCTCTTCTAACTCTGTAGTGTGACTTGTGGTGTACAATAAAGAATTATCTATCTATCTATTCTACCTAGCGCGACTAAGAAATAATTATGAATATAAATTTTTCTTAATTTTTTTGTATGTGGCCAGTCACTGGTGTCAGAGTTTAATGGCCACCCGTAGGACTCAGAGGTGGCTTTACGTTTCTAGAATCTAGATACTCTCTGAAGCACGGTCGTGTTCTGTTATAAACGTCACAATAACGGTCACGCATTCGACCGGTGATCTGTGCAAGCGCTGCTTTACTGTCTATGCCTATCTATTACCAATTGAAAGTCAATTCATACCTCATTAACTAGCTCTACAACACTCATTAATTAAACGAATCGTAATTGTACGATACCACCACCACCGTACGACAAGTGCTACTATCGACACGAGAAGATGAAGTCTGCATTGGTTTCATGCCTTTATTTTTTTCCACTTCACCAAGTCCTTAGACATGGCTTAGCAATTCTTATTTTGAGACATAAATCGTGAACTCGTATTCACATAGCCTTCAAAACACGGTAATATAATTGTAAAGTGTCATCCATCCAAGGAATGACCTCTGCAAATGTTGCTTTTTTTATTTAAAGAAGACAACTCCCGCATTAGGATTAAGTCCTGTGTCGCGGAGGCTTTACAAACATACAGCTAACGGACACAATGAACACCCAGACTCGAAACAACACTTTTATGAATTCCACAAAGTGTTGTCTCATGTGGGGATCGAACCCACAACACTCGGCACAGTGTCAAGCGGCGAGGCGGCCGCTTAAACCACTACGCCAACCGTGCAGTCATTGCCGATCTATTAAGAAAGGCAAGACGATTTGTAATATGTAATCGTTTTTAGAGTATTTTTTATTATCATCTATCAAATGGGCTCCATATACCGCCGGATGTTAAGCAGTCATGGAGTCCCGTAGCAAAGGCCATCATCCCAATATTATATCAATAATTATGGCATGATAATCACCTTGATGGCCTAAAGAACAGCTTTTTAACGATTTATATCTGAATTTATTATAATAAACATATTAATATAAATATAAACAATATTGCCTGAAACTATGTTTACTTATTTATTAACAAGCACTGTTATCTCTTTGATTCGCGTTATCATCCAATTATCAAGATACTCAACATGAATTAGAATGTATTATTCAAATATGTTTTGAGAAATCCACTTTAATTATAATCTTCTCCGAACAATAACAACTTACAGCCTACTATCATAAAACATTTTTTTAGTCCTGCCGCGACCATGGCTGTTGTAAGACGGCCGAAATGTCGGTAAAACATCGGTATTTATACCTTAAACAAATTATATATCACGAATAAGACCCGTTTATATAAAATTTTATGATGTATACAAATCGCGAAAGTTTAAAAGCGATTAACAGTCTACTATGTAATCGTTTGATGGCGTGAAACCATTTTACAATTACTTCCAGTCAAAAACACTATTCATGGCTACGGAGACCCAGATATTGCCTTGGAACTTACGGACCTCATTGTAATTCCACGCCAATATAAGACAGTTGATATCATCCATTCGATCTAATATAACAATATATCAAAATTAGATCACGAACTAGAATAACAAGAAGGAAATGAGAACCTTCTAATCTAAATGCAAACAGTATGGCTTTAGCGATAAGGACTTGAATTTTATAAGCCAAATTATAAGTAATCAGTCACTGCTTTCGGCTCCTTATCATGAGAGCCATACTACGTATTAAATCAACCATCTTAACAAACCAGGGATGAGCCTATTGACGATCGAATCGTATAACTCGGCTCAATTTATTCGATCATAACCGAGTAACCGAGTATAATCGGCTTTTAGATGAAGTGGAATCTAGCTTAAAGTGTCCAGCCTTTATAAAGCCAGGGTAAATAATATCCAATGAAACTAAGAGAAACAATGTTTAGAAAATTAATTGCTAAACTTAATTTTAATAACACAAAGTTAAGTCAGGCAATATTTGACAAATTGGTTTAATAAACTAGTCGAGAAGGGAGTTCCAAATGGGTGATTTTCTTTATAAATTGGTGCATTTTTTTTGAGTCTTGTCGTTCTGTGATCTAAATGAGAGGGAGGGACTGCTGATTGTAAATTCCGATTTTTATTTAGTGGATGATTTTTTGTCATAATTCTATTAGAAAATTTTGCTAATTTAATGTACATTACTGCCTCCAAAAAATTGCATAAAAGTAACATAAAATTGTGATTTAAGATGGAAAACTCAATGGGATTTTAGGTCCCACGTAATAAGGGGCGAGCCTATTGCCGTACCGGGCACATTACCAGACTACGTGCTGCTACTGAGAATTTCCTAACGGAAAAACCCAATAACACTTTGGCCGACCCGGAAATCGAACCCGAGACCTCCCAATCCCACGCACACATTTATGCCGCGAGACCAACGAAGCAGTCAAGATATCGGTCCCTTTAATATAGTATGTAAAGTACTAAAGTCCTATTCGTATGCCTGATAACCATATACTGATGAATCTTCGAAGTATCTGAAGGCCGATTGTCGTATTTTGTCGGAAACCAAAACTGCATTTTGAACAAATCGCGATTTGCTTTTGAGTTGACTCAAAATTGGTATTCTGCTACACTTATCATTGTAGTCTAATTTGACACATATCGTTCGACGTTGACACAATTATATTAACACTTTGTTCAATTTTAGATCAAGTCGTGATATCATTTTATCAGTTAATTTACTAGAATACAATTTTGACATAAGTATAAAACCGAGACTAGATCGAAACTAAATTTTCAACAAATGATACTACGAGTATTGGCCTTTTGGTTATATTTTTAGTTACATAAACACTGCTATAGACAAAACCTTTTACAGAATATAATCAAAATATTAACTGTTCACCGCAATTTGCTAGTTTTAAAATTTATGTCTTTTCTTAGCCTTAGTGGCGAAAGTTTAAAAATAAGTTTATAACTATAATATAATAGGTAAGCCAAAACAACAAAATCTAACTAACATTTAAATAACACATCTAATAAAAAAACAAAATTTCATGCTTTATTAATGAGTTGCAGTAAATGTAGACTGCCTCCGTGGTCAAGTTTATAGCGTATGCGACTACTGATCGGAGGTCCCGGGTTCGCTCCCGGGTCGGGCAAATGTGTTACTGGGTTTTTCCGATTCTCAGTAGCAGCACGGAGTCTGGTGATGTGCCCGGTAACGGCAATAGTGGGACTTAAAAATTCATGGCGAAATGTGGGTGTAATACCTATTACGCCTCTGCCTACCCCTTAGGGGATACAGGCGTGAGTCTATGAAAAAAAATTGTTATGATATTATACACCACTATTTTTAATTAGTACAAAAATTTTAACAGGGCACTAAGTATATTTAACTGATCATAATTATGTCGTTAAAAAATAAAAACACTAAGTCCCAAAACTGTCTCAAAACTGTCCACTCATACGTAATAATTGGTAAATGCATCACTAATACTATGACCGACCCGCGTACTATCATACTAAACGGACCCATTGATAAATCCCCCCCTTCCCTCTGCGCCTGCGCCGCGCCCCGACGATGCGACAAACAGTATTAAATTGCTAGCGAAAGTGAACGTATACGTACGTACGAAAAAATATTTTTTCGTTGCAAAAGTTAATTGTTTGTCTACGTTTTCCCGACGCGATGACCTATCATATCAGTTCATATCACGGGAGTATGTAGCTATGCTACGTGCTTACTTTTTAAGTGGAAAAATCGCGAGTGCAGCTGTGTACCCATGGACATCATTTTGTGAGTGTACAAAAGTGAGCCGGTTAGTGTCCAACAATTAAAAGCATATTGGATGCTTTTGACGAAGTGAAAAGACTGTAATCTGTGTATTGACAATGGTTGTGGACATTTCGAAGGACAATGGAAATACTTGTAAGTTTAGTAAATAATACCAACTTACGTAAATAATAATTTGAGGCGGGCGGCTCAAAATCGGTCTGTGTGGAGAACCTTGAGGGAGGCTTACGTCCAGCAGCAGACGTCTTTAGGCTGACATGATGATGATAAAATAATATTTGTAAATAGCAGATGATTCTAACTCCATAAATACGCCAAAATTACTCTTTTCTTTTATTACAGAATACCTTTTTTTATTTTGATATGTGTTTGCTTTCTAAATACATACCTCCGTATTTAATTACTTGTTAAACGGTAAATTTTGCCGGTCCTAAGCCCGGATGAAGTATGAAGGAGAGGGTAGAATTAAAAAAAATAAAAAGTAACTACCTACACTTATTACTTTGCTTCATTTTATTGTCTAAGGCTACCTACATTATAAGTGAGTACTATCAATGAAGTAGTGAATGGATTGTAAAATATGTCTATGATTTAGGTGAGATTTTCTACAAAAAACAAATGATTATAACTTTGCTATTTATAGATATTATGAAATTCTTACGTCACATATATGATAATTATGTCTTCGCTAATATGTCCTTAAAGGTTTTGTACTAATTTAAAAATAGTGGTGTGTATATACAGTATTTTTACGCGAGGCCATATTAAAATAAGTCATGATGTAAAAAATATCAAAGGCAACATATTCAGTTGAAAAACGTGCTCAGACGGTAAGCACACATATTCAAATTATGCAATATTTCGATGTTGTTGGAATAACAAGTCTATTGTGAATATTTATGATTATTTGTGGGTGTTTTTTTTTTCTTTTCTATTATTATTTTGAGTGTTTTATTTGTATTATTTTGGAAGCGAAGCCGGTAGTACAGCCTTGCTGATTTCAGCATGAATAGGCCGGCTCGACCGGGGAAGTACTACCCTCTCACAGAAAATCGACGTAAAGTAACAGTACCTAAACTGTTGCGTTTCGTTCGGTGAGTGAGAGTGCCGGAGGCCCTGTCCCTTATTCCTTCTCCCTCATCCCACTCCTTATCCTATCCCTTTTCCCTACCCCAAGGGGCGGCAACGCACTTGTGGCTCCTGTGGTGTTGCGGGTGTCCATGGGCGGCGTTAATAGCTTGCCATCGGGTGATCCGTCTGCTCGTTTGCCGCCTATTATTACATAAAAAAAGAGACTAAAAGGTTCAGAAAGGATTTCGGAATCAAACCCACAGTCAAATCGCTTTTCACTCGCCGTCAATTAGAGGTGAAGATGCCTTAAACGACTTGGCTTCCATTCAGCCGTTTTTGAGGCAATATTATTATGTGTCAATCATAAGTCTGTCCCATATTTACTTTAAAACACTAATACACACTTTACGACTCACAATATTATGCACGTTGGCCTTACCTTAAATGACTTTAACTTTTAAGAGGCGCTGCATTATTGACATCACTCGCACCATTCCTATTTAAGCTGCGCGTCCACTGGATCGAAATCGGAGCGTACGGAGCGGAAGGATTTGTTGCTTTGTATTAATTTGTATGAAACCGCGTGCACTGAATCGGCATATCTGCGCCTGAGACCGGTATTTGTGCTGATGACGTCATCCGCAGTGAACGCATCATACGGATTCCGAGCGTTTCAAGTTCTGACGTGTTTGCGACGTTAAACTGTAGGCAAAAATACTTACTTATTAACGATGAACGACGATGTTTTAATTACTTTAGTGGAAAGATATGAAGTACTTTATAATCTAAAACATGAACATTAACATAATCAACTTAGGAGAGACAATATTTGGGACGAAATTGGGCAAATAAAATCTATTTTCATCTTCTAATAAATCAGAATATAATGTATGATATTCTCCGACAATTAATCTAATTACAACAATATCCTCGTCACTATCCTTTTGCTTTAAAAATACCTTAATTGCCGATGCTGAATCCGAATGCAGTAGACGCACCCCATCGGCATTTTGTAAATGACGATGCTCCGTCCGCTCCGTACGCTCCGATTCCGATCCAGTGGACGCGCAGCTTTAGGGTGGCTTTTCTCTGTTAAATTGGATGGCCCAGATCCTGTATTCAGATCAGGCATACAACATTTTATTTCTTAGATGCAATCTACTAAGTATGAGAACATTTCTACGGTCTATGTGAGCATTGAACGATACGCCTACCCTACCTATAAATATTACGATGACAATTTGTCCTTCCGAAGAATTTTAGTTTCATCTTCGCCCTTAGTTCTTTTACGATATAACATAGTCTCCGTTACACATTTCCGAAGCAATATTTCTCACAAAACAAAGAAACACGATCACAAAGATGCTTATTCGGAAACTACAAGATGTTTCCGATAATATGTACAACCACAAATGATTATGCTTGTTGCCCTTTGAAATATCGACTGAGATCTGCTGTCCTGTTTTACTATAAAGAAGTCTGCAGACGTGCTGATACGATTTTTTGTTCACTATAACACTAGGCTATGTCATCATCCTCTTCATGTCCCAGTTGCAACCCGATGTCCGCTTGCTAGGCTAATCGGATTTAACTGAATATTAGTCGAGATCTCCATCATAGCTGGGACTGATGGCTTAACGTATACTCTTAGGCACGGGTCAAGCGAAAATAAATATTTTTTTTATTTATAGGCTCACGCCTGTATCCCCGAAGGGGTAGGCAGAGGTGTAATATTACACCCACATATTGCCATGAATGTGTAGGTCCCACGTAATAGGGGGCGAGCCTATTGCCGTTACCGGACAAATCACCAGACTCCGTGCTGCTACTGAGAATTCGGATATACCCAGTAACATTTTTGCCCGACCCGGGAATTCAACCCAGGAATCGAACCCGGGACCACTGGACCACGGAGGCAGTCGATAATATTAACAATTGAATACGCATATAACTCTGAAACATCGAAAAGTCAGCGATGTGCGCCGTGGATTCGAACTCGATCCCTTCTGCACGGCATTCTAGGCTATCGCAGCCTTTGACCGACCCTAGGCTATGTAACTCCTACAAAATAAAGGTAAAATTTAAGCATGCTCTAAACTGAAAAGTAAAAGGGAAGGTTCTCAATGCGGCTGTATTTTTCAATGTTTGTTTCACCTGAATACGTTAGCAGATTTGATAAAAATTGGCATAAGTATTTTAACAAAAAGGCAATCTGGCTTTGGTTAATCGGTTTTGAATAAAATGCACGTATAAAATAAATTACAACTCTTGGTATTTTGATATCAGTGACGGTCAGGTAAATAAAACAATATATCTAACAATGTAGCGGGTAGAATATATAGAATTCGACATGTAGAATTTTTGGACAGGCCGGAAAACATTTCTATGTGATAAATCTAAGTATTTACATAACAATGTTTCTCAATATCCTTGACATAGCTTTTATAATACGAGTAGAATAAATAACTTAGATACTTAATATTATGCTAGAATTGCCCAAATTTGGTTGGCAAGTGAATGAAAATCTATTACTTATCTACGTAATTCGTCTGAAAAATGTCCGTCGTCTTCTATATAGATTTGGATTCTGTCTGTCTGCAATCCCTTTTATATTGGACGTTTCCAAGTAGGTGGACGGGGGATGATATTGCGTATAGTTTTATTTACGACGACGCGTAGTTATTGTGTTTGCTGAACGATTCAACATTCTGTCCGAGAGGACGAGGTTAGGACTAAATCGATCTATAATATGCTTGGGAACATACTGACCTCGAATTGGAATGGTATATTATAATAATATGTGAATATAAAGACTTTTATGTTGGATGAATGTAGTCGCTAGAAAGACGAGACGTCAACGAGCTTTTGAGAAATTTGGTTGATGTTTACGCGTCAAATACTAAGACTATTCAATTAGTCTCACGGCAATCGTATCTCTTAGCCGGCTCGACCCCTCAAAGATTTAGGAACCCTGTCAGCTCTATATTATAACTGCCCTTCCGCTGAGCATTTACATCTACTACATTTACAAACTATGAAAAGGATTTCATCGCGGGCCAATTGCAGTTTGACAGACTTCACATGTCGTTCTAGAACATTATGGAGATCTCTTAGATAGGTAGACAAACCATCTCACGTTCTTTTCTTTCAGCGTTGGACGTCGGACTATGGCCTTATCCTTCTCACTATGAGAAGGGTAAGGCCAGAGTCCAGGGAATACTTAATTTCAAAAAGTGCGCTTGTACCCAAGACCATCTACGTAGCAGTCTGCTGGTCTCCTCACTACTACTACTTCTCTTACTACTACTACTAGACTAGCTCGAACTTTTTTAGAAAACTATTTAATGTACTTTTGACCGGATTTTTTATCTTTGTGTAATTCAGATTTATACATCCACGTTCGTTATCCAAATGTGTCGCCCGACTGACAGTCCTCTCTGTGTCGATGTATTTTTGTAAAGAGAATCTGAAAATGCACTTTATTTCACACACGGCTCACAGTGCACCCGTTTTTAGATGTTCGTGTTTATAGATACACTGATAGTACGGGTAAAATGTGAACCTGCTAGAAATCTGTATTCAATGTTTTTGTAGATATTCTCGATAGGTTTTCCGTAGTTGATTATTTTTAACGGATAATTTAACTTTAAGGGAAGGAATACTAGTTAAACAAAAATTGTGAAATGTTTTATTTTCACTATCTGTTTATATTCATACATATAAAAAACATGAACATGACAAAACGCACACCCACACTCCAAACGACAATTTATGGATCACACAAAGTGTTGTCTCGTGTGAGGATCGAACCCACAACACTCGGCGCAGTACCAAGCAGCGAGGCCGCTCAAACCACTACGCCAAGAGTTTGTTTGTTTGTCTGAACGCGCCATTCTCAGAATCTACTGTTTTGATTTAAATGTATCAGCACTATTATTTGTGCTGAGACCTACATATAACATCGCTACGGACATTTTCACGATTTTTTACGCCAAGAGTTTGTTTGTTTGTCTGAACGCGCCATTCTCAGAATCTACTGTTTTGATTTAAATGTATCAGCACTATTATTGGTGCTGAGACCTACATATAACATCGCTACGGACATTTTCACGATTTTTTAAAACGGTCGGAGCAAATTTACCATTCATTCGCTAGAATACTCGCCAAAACGCTCGGTAGAATGGTCGCTAAAACAAACTCGTTAGTTTTTGTATTATGTAACATTTGCAAAAATGCACATTACATTCATGTACATAGATGCTCAGTATATTAGCACCATAACATTATTTATGATATTTAAATTTGCTAAATGATATCCATCTTTGTTTTGAGTATGCTAGCGCCATGCCAGCTTGCATATGTGCCGAATTATCAGATACCTATTCATTTCGAAAGAAAATTACCATGAAAGTAAAAAATTTCTATGTCATTTATACGAGTTGAACACTTCCAATCAGAACAGAACCACTACTGACACAATGCTACTAAAATTTAAATGAAGTGACTGCCTTTCGAAATAGAATCTTCCGTACGAATCATTATGAGTAGGCCCTAGTTCCTTGGTAGGGGTAACAGAACTCTTGATCGGTACCGCACTACCCCAGGCGATCCATTTGGTAAGTTTACTCGCTATTTTTTTACTTCTTTATGAGCTCCTGCCACCGTTGCGTCGGCCAAGAATACAGCGCTATTTCGAAAACAACCTTTTTTGAAATAAAAATGTCTAAGTCACGTTGTTCCTTTAGCTGTTATACGATAGTCTGTATATAAGTAAGGAAATTTTATTGTCTATTAGAACGAACACATGGCTCCATCTGCGTGGCTGTCGAACCGTTATACACCGTCCATCCATACATATAACCATACAAACGAATGGTTTGTTTGTTACTGATTCTAGCATTATACTAGGTGCAGCCCTGGGTCCACTTACTAGTCGAATTCGATTTGACTGAAACTATAGCTTTTACACAGAGCAACTGACTGTCTGACTTCTGCAACCCAGACGATAGCAATATTCCATGGCTGGCATTTAGACCAGTGACAGTTCATACAGAAGTACTCACTCCTCATAACGGCTGTCAAAGATCTTCATGACAACCGGGCCTGACGGCTTAACGTGCTCTTAGGCGAAAATTAACAAAAATATAGTGTTGCCATAAATGCCGTTTCCAACAGAGTTCTGCAGTTATGGCACCTGAACATATAGATTTTGCTTTAAATTCTAAGTTTAGTTGTTCATAGATATTAAATAGATAATTTTGCATTACATTTTACTAACTTAATTATCTACTAACATCCAATACATACATACATACATAGACTCACGCCTGTTTCCGGAGGGGTAGGCAGAGACTACGGAACGCCATTTGCAACGATCCTGACATACCTCACTTGCTTCACTCACTCCCATCAAGTTTCTCATGCATGCTCTTCTGTTAAGGGTACTTCTGACTTGTCCTTTTTTCAGGATGTCTCCAATCTGGTCAGAGAACGTTCTCTTAGGTCTTCCCCTTTGTCCTGTCCCATTCACACTAGCCTGATATATCTTCTTTGTCAGTCTATCGTCATCCATCCTCTCCATGTGCCTAAACCATCTTAACATGCCTTTCTCAATGCTTGTCACTACATCTTCTTTTACCCCACACCACTCTCGTATCACACAATTCTTTACTCTGTCGGTCAAAGACACACCACACATACTTCTCAGTGCTCTCATTTCTACAGCATTTATTCTACTTTCAAATCTCTTCTGCCATACTCAACTTTCACTACCATACATAAGGGTAGGCACTAACACACCTCTATGTACAGCCAAACGTGCCTTTTTGGACACGTTTTGACTGTTCATAAACGCCTTCAGAGCTCCATTCACACAATTACCTGCATTAACTCTCCTTTCAATATCTGCTTCATTCTTACCATCTCTTGTAAACAACGTACTTAAGTAAACAAACTCATTCACTTGTTCCACTCGCTGTCCATCGATCAAAACATTACAAGCCGTAACGCATTCCTCCTTTTCAAAAACCATAACTTTCGTTTTACTTACATTCACTTTCATTCCTTTCCTTTCTAACGCACGATGCATGATTGTTACCATCTCCTGCAACTCCTCCGTTAAAGATGCAAGTATAACCTGATCATCAGCATAAAGGAGGCATTTGACGAGTAACCCATTCATCCTTAATCCACAGTCACTATGTTTTAAATCTTGCAAACAACTGTCCATGAAGAGGTTAAACAGCCACGGCGACGCTACACATCCCTGTCTAACACCTTTATCGATGGTAAACCAGTCAGTGTATGCCCCGTTTATCCTCACACAAGCTCTAGAATCGTCATAAAGGGATTTCAGAGCTCGAATGAGGCTGCTGTCCACCCCATTCATTGAAAGCACCGACCACATTTCATTCCTCACCACTTTATCGTAAGCCTTTTCCAAATCCACGAATGCGCAATAGACCTTTTGACCTTTGGCCAAAAATTTTCCGGCTATGCTTCGCAAGGAAAAAACCTGATCCGTGCATCCCATACCCTTTCGGAATCCCGCTTGTACATCCCAGATTTTCTTGTCGGTCACTTCCATAACTCTTTCAATAAGTACCTTTGCATACAATTTGCCAACAATGCTGAGAAGGCTAATGCCTCTATAGTTTTTGCAGTCTTGTTGCGAGTCTTTTCCTTTATAAAGAGGCCCAACTACAGCTGTGGTCCAGTCATTAGGTACTCGGCCGGTGTTCCAACACAAGTTATATAACCGCTGCAACTGACCAACTATGATGCCCTGTCCAGCCTTCAGCATTTCGACTGTAATCCTATCATATCCTGCAGCCTTACCTACTTTCATACTTCCCAGTGCCTTCACGATCTCATCCACGCCAATAACGCTTTCATCATTGCTATCATTACAATTCACTTCAGCTATCGGTGTCTCTATCGCCGTTCTTTCGAATAAACTTTCAAAATACTCTTTCCATCTCTTCTTCTTCTTTCTCTTAGCGTTATCCCAGTTTCAATCTGGGGTCCGCTTTCTAGTCTAACCGGATTTGACTGAATATTAGCTTTTCCACGGAGCGACTGCCTGTCTGACCTCCGCAACCCGAAGGGATAGCGATATTCCATGGTTTAGACTAGTGTCAGTTTTATTTAGAAGGTACTGACGCCCTGTAACGACTGTCAAAGATCTTCATGACAACCGGGACCGACGGCTTAACGTGCTCTCCGAGGCACGGGACAAGCGATAATTAACAATTCAATACGCACATAACTCCGAAAAGTCATTGGTGCGCGCCGTGGATTCGAACCCGATACCCTCTGCATGGCAGTCTGTTGGTATATCCACTCGGCTATCGCCGCCTTTCCATCTCTTCAGCACGCACAATTCACCATTTACTATACTTCCATTCTCGTCTCTGATGGATGTGTGTTCTGAGGATTGAGTTCTTCCTCGAACTGCACGAACGGATTTCCAGAAAAACTTAATGTTCCTCTGGAAATCGTCAGATAATCTGCTATCAAACTCATCTTTCTTTTCCTCTTTTTTCCTTTTTACTATTTCTTTCACTATTCTTTTTGACCTAACCAACTCCTTTTTTGCTTCATCTATCTCTGCACTCGTTGCTTTTCCCATTCTTTCATTTGCTCTGGCAGCCAACCAATCTGACCAAGCTTTCTTCTTCTCTGACACTGCTGATTGTACATCCTTGTCGCACCATGTATTCTTAACCTTTCGTATTTACCTTCTCTTGATCATACCACATACTTCAGACGCTACACATACTACCTCTTCTTTAAAGGCCTGCCATAATTCTTCCATATGATTTATGCCATCGAATCTCTCAAATCTTGCTATCAATCTTCGTTTATACTCATCTTTCACATCTTTCTCTTGTAGATTTTCAACTTTTATTCTTTCCAAGACCCTATTTTCATTATGCTCTCGGTGTCGCCATCTTTTAAAGAGCCCACTTATCCGGCTCAACACCAAAAAGTGGTCTGTGTGGATGCCGATCCCTCGATATACTCTTGTATCCAACACATTCTTTCTCAATCGTTCATCTACTATTACAAAATCAATCATTATCCTACTAACATTTTTCGCCTCTCGCGTATACATATATATCCTTTTATGATCAAACATGGTGTTTGTCACACAAAGGCTCCACTCCAAACAAATCTCAAGCAGTGCTTTTCCATTTTCGTTCACACTCTCATCACCAAATGCACCTAACACCCTTTCAAATCCATCTCGCTTTACTCCCACCCATCCATTGAAATTCCCTAACAAGATCAATCTTTCATTATCCTTGCAGTTCCTCAAAATCTCTCTTAAACTCTCCCAAAACTCCTGCCTTTCGTCTTGCTCATGTTGTGACATACCCGTTACTATATTGACCGGGGCGTACACCCCCACAATAAAGAGACGAGTAAGTCCTACTTTCATTCTCATCCACAGTAGCCTAGTATTTATACATTCAAACTCTTTTACGCACTCATTCATTCGCGCAGACAGTACTACACCAACTCCCTTACAGGCTCTGGTGGCCCAGACCAATACGCCGTATATGCACCATGCTTGGTGGTGTCACACCCTTTTCTTTTTGTTTCATTCACACAAAGAACATCAATCTTTCTATCATCCATCATCTGACATACTTCATCCAATTTGCCGTTCATTCCTCCACCAACATTCAATGTCGCAAACCTGCTTTCCGTAGGCCGGTAACATCCAATATTCTATGAAAATTACTCAATTCAAGTTTGTAAACTTGATTTTACAGTAAACTTGATATTAAATTAATTCTTATTTATCGTAATAAATCAAAGAGTAGATGTAAATGATAGGATAAGTTAGTAATTATACGCCGACCGCAAGGTCTTCGCGTCGGTGGTACTAATGTAAGTGTTATGTATCAAGGTTAGGAGGATTGTACGTCGCAAATAATAATACCTACCTACCCATATGTAATATATGACCAATAGGTATTAGGTAGATATTATTACTGACATAGGACTGCACGTATGGCGTCGTGGTTTATGCGATCTGCGCCAAGTGTAGGTTCAATCCCGACACTGAAAACACTTTGTGTGAGCCACAAATTTTTTGCATTTGCATTCTTTATATTATTATGAAATTCATAATAAGTCGCCATTTGGATGGGTGATCGCGTGTGAAATTTTACATGCTGTCGGTCCTGGTTCCTGTCTCAACACAAGAATAGTCAGGTTATAATAGAAAAACGCCGACACACTCAGACGAAATAAAACCAAATGTATTGATTGTCTTCGGTGTAAACCATTAGGCTCAGCGCAGACAGAACGGAGCGCAGCGGAGAGGATTTTATTAACGCACTTGAAAATAAACTTTAAAATTATTACAATAAAGCGCATAAACGGATTCCCGCGTATCTTCGAGGACGCGCGAGCATATTTTGTCATGTTCAAGCATTTATGCACTTTATTTTAATAACTTTAAAGTTTATTTTAAAGTGCGTTTATAAAATCCTCTCCGCTGCGCTCCGTTCTGTCTGCGCTGACCCTTAAACTACAAATTAAAATATTTATCACTACATGTCACAAAACAAAAAAATTTCGCGTCTATCTGATGGCGAAATATAAAAAAAAAGCCGGGTGCGTTCGCAACAAACTAAAAAATTGAGAACCTTATGTTCATATGGTCTCAAGCAACCCTAAAATTTCACAGTCAAATTCCAACTTAGCATAATAAATATTAGAACGAAATTTGCGTGGAGCCTCGTCAATATTAACCATCAATTGCCGGATTATTACCAGCGATAGGGTTGAACCGGACGGACGCATGATTTAGTTAGGCGCCCGTAGTTTTTAATCACTTTACGCCAGTTTTCGATAACCTTACTAACTGAATTCCGACGAAATTGGTATTGAAAAGAAAATAGCCGTGATTCATTGTATTAATCCGTTGTTATGTGTACAATGTTATCCTTTGTATAGTGAAAATAAAAATAAAAGCAAAACTGAAAATAGTTTGCGCAGAATCAATTACAGCTACTAAAAGATTAATTAATTTCCAACAGTCAATGTCGATGCCAGGTCTGGTGACATGATGTGTCAAGATAGGCTTTTCAAAACTACATTGTGGTATCTAAAACCATGCTCCCATGCTTTTTGCTATAAACTTTGTATAAAGAAATATAATTGCGAGCATATTTACAACCGAAGAACTTTTAGCCTGGCCCGTGAGAGATGTCTGCTGTCTAGAGAATTGACAGAAAATGTAATTTATGTGCTACTAATTCTAGTACTTTTAGCTAGAAAGCGAAACTAAGAGACCCACAGATCTACTTTCACAGGGCTGTATCTCACTATTCACAAGGCAAACATTTTCGCATGTGTCGAAATATACACTTTTAAGATAAACACTTTCCTTGCGAACTAGCAGGTCCTTGATTTCAGGACAGAGAAAATACCCGCACTAGAACGTGTATTGTACAAACAATCAACGGACACAAGGAATACCCAGATTTGGATCACTAATTTGTGCAACAGAAAAGTCTTGTTTTGGGAATCGAACACACAATACTCGATGTAGCCATAAGTGCCATACGAGCACTGGAATTTTAAATTTTTGGTTTTATTATTCACGTCTCACTAGTGTAATTAATATTTTTTTTGTTATATTTATAGACTCACGCCTGTATCCCCGAAGGGGTAGGCAGAGGTGTAATATTACACCCACATTTCGCCATGAATTTTTAGGTCCCACGTAATAGGGGGCGAGCCTATTGCCGTACCGGGCACATTACCAGACACCGTGCTGTTACTGAGAATTTCCTAACGGAGAAACCCAATAAAACTTTGCCCGACCCGGGAATCGATCCCAAGAGCTCCCACTCCCACGCGCACATTTATGCCGCGAGACCAACGAGGCAGTATTAATTAAATACTGAACACAAAGGACACATTACATAGCTACGGTGTTCTGATTGGGTAAATTGATAGTATTATACATAGTAGCATCAAGTATGTTAGTAGCATGTACATACAGCTGCATGCATTCATGCCTAAATAAATTTGAATGGGTTAGTAGATATGTAGTACTAATATTTTACATAATATAATGTTAAGAAATCTTCATATTTTAACACAATTCACGCATAGCCATCTCATCCTACTCTTCGGCAAACGAACAACTCATAAACATACATATATTAAGGAAATACGATGGAAGAACAAAAAGGACAGTGTTGGTCCCACGACCTTCAGCTTACCAGTCCGAGCCAATATTCACTTTACTGTCAGGGCAGTCAACATTATCTGTCTGAAGTCTGTTCTGTCGGTCAGTATATTTATTTTGTTTTTCTTTTTTACTACTTATACACAACATCATCAAGACTCAAGCTAAGCAGAGCGTGTACTCTGAGTTCTAGATATTGAAATAAACATACATACATTTTGATAAATATACATATTAGGCTGGTTTCAGTGGTTTATAAGGTTTTAGCCAATAGTCAGAGGGGAGAGAAAGGTTCGTTCCACGTAGGTCAAGCCACAAAATCCAGTTTCAGAGCAACGTATTTACGACACAAGTTGGAATTGGCATCTTAAACTCAAGTGAGTTCCAACCATTACATTAGAATATACAAGCAATATAATCATATTCATAGTTTAGACACATATCGTAACTCACAGGTAAACTTGACTATACATTCAGAAAGCATGCGCGCAATTTTTCGCTGAACGAAATTGGGTTCAGCTATATCACGATTTTGGTGGCAATACGTGAGCAGCTTCTGAAGTCCGGAGTGGGCATCTCGTAAAATATTACGATCTGATGTTACGGATAGTTTTTCGGAGACAAGAATCAGGTACACACGGTCGTCGTGAAAGCCTTAGTGCTTGTACGTGTGAAAACGCTGCGGTCTTGCCAAATTGGAAGGGATATTCTGAAGGCTCAGGAAAAGGAATACTTACATTTTATAGCTTGACAAAATAAGGTTACGTTAGTCTATTATTACTTTTTAATTCTTGCGGTCTATTTATAGGGATAGTCCTGATAATATCGAGGCTTGACCTGCCGTTCTTAACATTGGCGAAGTTAAGCAACGCTTTCAGAGGTCACCATTTGGATGGGAGAACGCTTGTGCTTTATATCACAATGCTGCCGTGCTTCGAAGGGCATGTAAAGCAGTCGGTCCCGAGTTTTATCTCAATACTAGAATTGGGCGGACTTTACTAAACATTCGGACACCAGAGTTGACCACACTCAAACGAAAATTAAGTAGATTAGCTATGATAGTTATCCCTTCCACTGGATTATATATGCCCTTATTTAGGATAGTTTATACTCAACGAAATAGTTGTAGCAGGTTTTGTTAGTACAGTGGACAGTAGTGGCAGGATAAATGATTGATGATCTATGCCCAATATTTTGCAAATGAATCCACGAATAAAAAAGGTTTTAACGCAAAGGCCATATTTAAAGTTGTAGGTACCCATGTATGACACAATGTTATAAATAAAACACTTGCGTATTTTAGTATTTTTTAATCAACGTCATCATTAGTCAGACTAATATGGACGGTCCCACTGCTGAGTACAGGTACTGGGTACTCTTCTCACTGTGTAACGGGTAAGGGCACACCATGCAGGCCAAGTGCGAGATCTGCTAGTCTCACCACTAGGCCATCACTGACTTTATTTGTTTAGTTGAACGCGCTAATCTTAGGAACTCCGGCACCAATTTGAATAATTATTTTTGCGTTGGATAGTCCACTAATTCGTGTGGTTGTCCGTGTGGTGACGGATTAAGAATACGGAATGTCACCACCCCATATCATCCCATGGGTGTCATAAGAGCCGACAGAGGGAGCATATTATGCAGAGAACAGCAGTGTAAGAAAAGGGAAACTTGACACAAACCCTATACCAACCCGTTGGCCAGCGTGGTATAGTAGGCCAATTCCTCCTTTCAAAGGAGAGACCTAGTCCAGCAGTGGACTGTTAAAGGCTGATGATGATGAGTCCACAAATCGACGAAGGCTATAGGCTACGTAGCATCACACTATGGGCGATGGTTGCGGAACAGTATCCCCAAATAACACGAGGTTCTACCGCGGGCTCGGTTAATCTTTTGCAGACGTGGTTGAACTGCTGAATTTTAGCTATAAGTGCCTTTAATCATAAATGGATTGAATTGAATTATCAGTATCGGTGTAATTAGGCCTTCACTGTGAGAGTGTATAATCATAATGTACGTATACTTAGTAATCATGGAATGTGTTGAATAAACCGTATTTTACGTAACATCATTGTATTTGTATATCAAGTAATAAATGAGTTTATTCGTTAATCAATTCATTCATGCTAACCAGTGGACTAACAGGAAGTACGGTAATTTGTACTGTATTGTAAACATAGCTATCTGTAAACATAGCTATCTGTAAACACGTATCGTTTGCATATGTTTAAACTACACAAATAAGTGATTTCCCTATAGGTACATATTCTAAAATTAAGTCCCTTGGCCATCCTGCCTATAAGTACATATTTATGTTTATACATGTTCATTGATTTTAGTACGGTTTTACCAATATTTTATTTATTTATTTATTTTATAACTTTATGCACAAAAATAGTACAAGGCGGGCTTAATGCCGTAGGCATTATCTACCAACCAACCTTTGGGTGATGCAGAGAAACATGTAATAGGTGCAGTTCTTAAATTAAAATGAAAGAAAAAAACAGAAACCTACTTATTAATATAAAATGATATACATATATATTATTATATGCCCAATATACATACTTACATATCATAAATATATATTCATTATAAAATACACAAATATATATTTATTATAAACTACATAAATATACATACATTTTATAATTCCAGTACATATATACATTAATATATAAAATCTATAAAGGATAAAAACCTATGTCGATTCAGTTAGTGCGTGTAAATAATACTGCCGAACTCTAGTTTTGAACGTAAAACGGTAAGTGGACATCCTGACCTCAAGAGGGAGAGCATTCCAGAGAAGGATAGATTGTATATTAAAGGATGAATGTACCAGGCTAGAACTGTGAGAAGGACAAAGAAGCAGAAGATTATTAGAGGAACGAAGATTTTTCTCATGAGTATTACAGAGAAATTGAAAGCGGGAACATAAATAGACGGGCGCACAAGGAGAGTGCAGTAATGAATGAAGAGTACACAAAGTACGCAAGCTACGCCGTTGACGAATGGGTAGCCATCGTAACTTTGATCGGTACTCAGAAATATGATCAAAGGAGAATGACCAAAACTGGGCTATTTTGTGGCACGTTTGCTTTTAAACCATTCATATATGGAAAATCTTCTTTTATTTTATAATTTTTTATATATTAATGTTATGTTAAAGCGTAATGGGGATTTTTAGTTGTAAAATAAAAGTATCTGCGTTGTTCCGGTCGTGACATCGCCATTTCATATTCAAAACTCATTTTGCATATTTCGGCAAATGTTTACAGTTTCCTGCAAACTCCTTTTAATAGGGAAAAAAAGACATTCATAGTGAAAACAGGTCGACTTAATAAAAGTTCTAATAAGCAAAATAACACCAAAATCTTATGATATTTTTCAAAAATAATATTTTTTTCAAAATATATATATATGGTGAAATATTTTCTATAAATAATATGTTTATCCTTTTTGCAACATATTACCTACGAAATAATGTTTTGTACTTATCGAAAATAAGGGAACACATTTTTATTATACTGGCATCTATAATGTCTTACGTCAGTTATTATGACATGAAAACAGTCAAATTGCTTTTTCATCTATGATAATATCTCTTTATTGGAAAATAACTAATTTACCGTCGGCGTCGTTTATATTGACTCTCGTAGTATTGACTTGAACAATCCTTTGTGGACCAAACAAGCTTATTTCGTGTTATCAAGACTCGTGGGTTGACTAAAGTATGAGACAGTCTTCATTGGTAACATTTAGTATGTCGTCTGGACGTAGAACAACTATAATAGCCGTGGTGAGGATTGCGGCTATGTTAACTTCTGTCCCTTTGCGGTACCTCGGCAGCAACACGTCCGTCCTTTGGACAAGCTATCTGATTCGGCGCTCAATAATTTGACATCATGGATAGCGCTAGTCTGTGTAAGTGTTGTTTACCTACTTCTCTTCTCAATCCCAACAATTTTCTCGTGCTCTCCTCACCAAATATTCTAACGACTTTAATTGTTTGTTTCAGGAATTAAACGGAGTCTTATGTTTAGAATGCTACGCATTAATTGAAGCTGTTGTAACTTCTGAGGCCATACCTGCACCACATTATGGTATACAATAAACAAGCTCCTGCTTCATTTTGAGATGATTTATTTGAAGAAGATTTATAATAAAAAATAAAATGAAGAATAACATAAAAACTGTGTTTCATTTACCTATTAAACATAAAACAGTGTAGTTTTAATGCCAACTTTGTAATAAAGTCCAATGGAATGACCTTATCTTTTGTGAAGTAGCCTCACTGAAATTCTCATTAATTGTACCACATAGTATTGAGAATTCTCAATAAGAAATATATCAGACTGAAAAAACCGCAAACTAATATAATGTACAAACGTTTGGTACGTAGCTCCACTTCATTTTACAACTATTTTCTATATTGTATAATATACATAGAGACTTCTAATAAATGCCGGTAATATGATTCATTATTATCATCATCGTCCTAGCGTTATGTCGGTTGCATCCAAGACTTCAACGCCTTGGAGCCCTGGGTCCGCTTACTAGTCTAACCAGTTATGACAGAATATTAGTTTTTCTGTAGTCTGACTGCCATAACCCAAAGGGATAGCGATATTGTATGGTTTAGACCAGTAAGTATCGGTTTAATGGAGAGTACTGATTCCACGTAACAACGTGCGATGGTGAAAGATCTTCATGACAACTGGGACCGACGGCTTAACGTAAGTACTCTTCTAAGCACCGGCGATAATTAACTAATTTACTAATATTAATATGATTAAATAATGTGACTATCACAATACTTAACCTCAAAATATTTGAAATCTTTAATGTCCGATAGCTAAGAACTGCCGCCGAATATCGTATTATTTTTTTCCTAATTTAATTAGGAGTATATTTACTATATTTTACTGTTCAAATCATCGAGAAGCAAACTTAGCCCATCTTCCATACAAATTTGGTCATTCTCCTTTGCGAAGATTGAAAACGAATCTAATGCAATTATTGAGAAGACGATCGAGCTTATTGAGAAGATCTGCATTAAGGTCGAGATAGCACACATCACCATAGTCGATGATGTGAAATATTAAAGACTGTACTAGCATTGTCTTAGTCCTGAATGGCAGAAAGTTCTTCAGGCGATAAAGCGACCGCAAGGCGCCAGTGACTTTACGACTCACATTCGCTACCTGCGTCCGCCAGTTAAGGTTGGCGTCAATAAATAAGCCAAGATCCTTGACACTTGAACTGAACGGAATGATAGATCCATCAAAAATGACAGCAGGCAGCGATTGCAAGTCAACCCTGTTTAAAATATGCGAACTACCAAGGAGTATAGCCTGACATTTAGCAGGGTTCACAGATAGGCCAAACCGTTCCGACCAGACCTTTATAGAGTTCAAATCTTGGTTAATTTCTGCTATTGCTGTATTTAGATTTTCTAAATTGGACTGTGAATAAAGCTGTAGGTCATCAGCATACAGATGATACGCACAATGAAGTTCATGAGTAAGAAAATTAATAAATAATGCAAACAGAAGAGGAGAAAGTATTCCGCCTTGAGGAACACCAGAGTTTAAATCACGCCATGTTGATGTAGTTTCATCGACACGTACCGACTGCTGGCGTCCTCGAAGATAAGAGGAGAAACATTCCAGTGCCATAGGTGAGATCATTAGACAGGATAGGACTGAAAGGAGAAGGTCGTGACTGACGTTGTTAAAGGCGTTTGAGAAGTCCACCAAGACCAAAAGTGTAAGTCTGGTGGCCTCCACCCCCGCCCTCACATCACCAGTCACCTTGAGCAATGCGGTGACAGTACTATGTCCAGGTCTGAATCCAGATTGAGAGGGTGACAGGATGTTGTTTTGGTAAACAAACCCAGACAACTGTCTCTGAACGCTGACTCAAGTACCTTGGATAGAAAGGGAAGAATGGATATGGGACGGTAATGTGTCAGGAGAGTGGGATTCGAAGTTTTGGCTAAAGGACGCACATAGGCTTTACGCCATATGTAGGGAAATTGACCAGTGTCAAGGGAAATGTTTAGGATATGGGTAATGACAGGTAGAATTTGTTCAAGGATAGCCGTGATCATGCGGCGACTAATGTCACCGCATCCCACGGCTTTGGACTTAATTGATAGGATAATCTTTTTAATCTCACCTGATAATAAAGGAGAAAAAGAGAAAGAATTAATGTTCAGGCGAGGTAAGCCCGCCAAATAGGCTGGGGTTTGACTTTTAGTTTGGTCGTCCAAAGTGAGTGTAGTTGTAAAATGACGATTAATGTCATCCAAACTAATAGTCACCGGTAGAACCACTTGGCCATGAGGTTTCCCAATGCCAAGTGTCCTTAAAAACTGCCATATATTAGCAGGGGATGAGTTGGTAACATTTTCGGAGATATGTCGGCGTTTAGCGTTGCGTACCATCTGGTTGCATCTGTTCCTAGCCATCTTGAAAAGAGACCAATTGTCGTCGCACCGATCCTTTTTATATTTACGGAAAGCCCGGTCCCTACGTCGCATCGCCATCCGAATACCCTCAGTCATCCAAGGTGCAGGTGGACGTTTCAATTTAACTTTTTTGATGGGAGCATGCACGTCGAACAACCTCGTAACCGTGTTGTTAAAAAGATCCACTTTGTCGTCGAAAGAGATGGCTGACATCAGCGGTTCCCAGTCAATATTCGCAGCATCTGTCCTCAACTTTTCAACGTCCATTCCACCATAACAACGCAAATACAGTACTTTAGGACAAGGTTAGGAGGCTTCAGGAAATACGACAGGAAGACAAGGTCATGACGGGAGAAGCCAGGAGCAGGATGCTGACCTTGAGAGCGGACTAAGGTGGGGTTAGAGGTGAGGATTAAGTCTAACCAGGTGTCCTCCCGTTAGGGTTGTGGTGAGTGGAATTAAGGGGCAAAACGTGGAGGCTGGCAGACTCGATGATATGGATAAGTTTGAGGGAGCGAGGTGAATGAGGCGATAAAAGGTCAGTGTTAAAATCGCCCATGATGATATTATGTGCATACTCAGAACCCAACGATTCTCAAACCGACTCCAAATCAGTGAAGTAGTTGACCGAAGGAGGACAGTATACTACTCCGAGAACAAATTAATATTCATCATCATCAGCCTTTAACAGTCCACTGCTGGACTAGGCCTCTCCTTTGAAAGGAGGAATTGGCCTACTATACCACACTGGCCAAACGGGTTGGTATAGGGTTTGTATCAAGTTTTCCTTCTCTTACAGTGCTGTTCTCTGCATAATATCCTCCCTCTGTCGGCTCTTACGACACCCATGGGATGATATGGGGTGGTGACATGCCGTATTCTTAATCCGTCACCACACGGACATTAATATTATAGGTAGTGATTCTCGAGGACGGTTAAGGTTAATGATTCTCACTTCTCACAGGTCCGCGAGTGAAGTCTTGTATCATGTTATTTTATACTAATATGTAAAGCTGAAGAGTTTGTTTGTTTGTTTGGTTGAACGCGCTAGTCTCAGGAACTACTAGTCCGATTTGAAAAATTCTTACAGTGTTAGATAGCCCATTTATCAAGGAAGGCTATAGGCTATATAACATCACGTTATGAGCCACGGGAGCGGAGCAGTAGCCTTAAATAACGCGGGTGTAACCGCGGGCTCATCTAGTATAATATAAAAAGACATACGTACTGTTACATACCATATTATAACGTAGAGAAAGCCTAGTCAGCAATTTCACTGCATCGCGTATTTTCCATTATATTCTAGAAGCTCTAAATCAGCATTTATGCTTTCCTTTACTTTAATTATTTTATTCAGAGCCAGTTGGGCCTGGGACGCGACAGTGAACGGTTGAGAAACCTAAATATAGGCATTCAGTATAGTGTAGTGTGTGTGTCAAGGTAATAAAAAGACTCTAAATTAATTTGTGAGTTTTTTTAAAAAGACGAACGGGGTCGGCCTCCTAACAATTTGGTGTCAGAAGTGGGATGTGTCAAACAGAAAGCCTTCATACGGCATTGACACATCTATTTTATGTGCCAAAATAGAAAGCCTTCATACGGCATTGTCACATAAAATTTTGTATTTTGGGAGCCCCGTCTAGTCGCCGGTCGACAATAAGCCTTAGCCTCAAGGCTAAGCCTGCGCCATAAAAAGAAAGTTCGTGAACCTTGGACGACGATAAGCCTCGACCTCGAAGTGCGAGCCCGCTCCAGCACACCACCACCAGATCAAGAAGCCTCCGCCGTCGCGTCATCACATTAAGCTGGGTTAAAATACAGCTTCAGTAGCTGTAACCCGCACCAGGTACCACTCACCCATCTACATCTTTACTATCTCATTTCTAATACCATTTCTGTTTTGCTATTTCCATATTTCCACTTCGTTTTCAACACGACAACGTGGTTCCACGGGAAAGATCCCGAGCATCAAAGCTGTCCTTGATCCAGCGCGTCGCGTCGCCGCTACTGCGCATCAACTCACATTTCACCGAGTCGCCGAGTTCCAGGAATGACAGCGTCGTTTTACATCGCGTCGCTTACCTTGTGAGTCTTTGTTATAAACTGTAATTATTACTACTTATTTTATTCAATTTTGTGTGCCAATTTCGTGTGCCTATTTTTAACGTTATATGTGATTTTCGAATTCTATTTGTCTACTATTTCATTACTTTTGTAACTATATGTCTTTAAAATCGGAAAAAGTCGATATGTCTGACAAAATAACATTAACCTTTCTTACAAAATTTATTAAGCCGTACAATGGTGACAAAGAGTCACTACCAGCTTTTCTCACAAATTGTGATAACGCTATTTCTCTAGCTAGTGAGGACCAAAAGTCTATTTTGTGTAAATTCATAATTTCTCAACTTGAGGGAAAAGCCCAAGTTGCATGTACTTTGAAAACGTTTAACGAGTGGTCCGATTTAAAATCATTTTTAAGGAAAACTTTTGGGGAAAAGAAACATTCCACACATTTGCTAGTCGATCTACAGAACTGCAAACAAAGTACATCTGAAGATGTCACTAAGTACTCCCTCCGTGTAGAACATATTCTCACTAGAATTTTAGCAGACGTCCAGTACAATTGCAGGGACGCCAAAGAGCTTCCAGGCAGGTTAGCCGCTATGGAAGATCTCGCACTCAATACATTTATGTTAGGTTTGAATCCTTCAATTTCAAATATTGTCAGATGTCGGAACCCGTCATCCCTCAATGAAGCTGTGCAACACGCTACTGAGGAAGAGAAATTATTTAATCTGCAGTCTCATTCTTTAAAATATAAATCCAAACACGATTTCCAAAATAATTCTAGTAAATCTGATAATCATAAATTTTCGTCTAACTCTAATTCGAATTCAAATAATTTTTATAAAAAGTCTAACTTTAATTCTCAACAAAATAAGAATTTTAAACAGTATTCTAATCCTAAAACAAATGTTATTACTTGTAATTATTGTAAAAATGTAGGCCACTCTATAGATCAATGTCGTAAACGACAGTATAACGCGCAGCGTCAAAATCAGTCTAATTCTAAATCAACTTCCAATAATATGCCCGTGCACACCTTATCTCAAGGTGATGACGTAGTTAATAACCAATTACCTTTAAACTAACTAAGATTTCGGACGCGTGCCTGCCGAAATCGATAAATCATAACGGCACAAACTCTTATACTATTTCTTATCCTAAATCGAATGATAATACTTATACTAATTCTTATCCTAAATCTTATGCCAATTCTAATCTTAAGTCTTATAATAATTCGTATACTAATTCTTATGCTAAATCTTATACTAAACCTTACGCGAATTATTCTACTAAATCAATTACTATTTCTACATCTCAGCCGCCCAAAACGGAACTGAGTCACACTAATTCTTTTACATCTCAGCCACCCAATGAGGGACTGAGTCATGCTAACTCTTTTACATCTCAGCCGCCCAAAGAAGGACTGAGTCATTCTAGTTCTTTTACATCTCAGCCGCCCAAAGAGGGACTGAGTCATTCTAGTTCTTTTACATCTCAGCCGCCCAAAGAGGGACTGAGTCATTCTAGTTCTTTTACATCTCAGCCGCCCAAAGAGGGACTGAGTCATTCTAGTTCTTTTACATCTCAGCCGCCCAAAGAGGGACTGAGTCATTCTAGTTCTTTTACATCTCAGCCGCCCAAAGAGGGACTGAGTCATTCTAGTTCTTTTACATCTCAGCCGCCCAAAGAGGGACTGAGTCATTCTAGTTCCATAACTAAAACGTATTCTAATTCTAAGTCTATGAGTGAACCCATCTTCGAGATGAGCTCATTATCAAATAAAATATCGTTACCTTATACGAAACTATTTACGAAAGGCTCTAGTAATTATCTTAATTTTCTTATCGATACAGGTGCAAGTATCAGCATTGTTAAACAGTCTAGTTTGCGAAATATGCCTGAGCTTACCTCTGACACTATTAAAATAAGAGGTATAAATGATACTAATTCCTATTGTGAAACTTTAGGAGGAGTTTATTTAACATTTATTGTATACAATACATCTTTTCAACATAAATTTCACGTCATAAATGACAATGTTAACTTAAAAAATTATGATGGTATATTAGGTAATGACTTCCTCCATCTGTATGAAGCTAATATAGATTATAATTCCAAATCGTTAACCTTTAAGGGCCATGAATTACCAATTTTTCTACATCAACCTACTTATATGATACCGGCACGCTCCGAGGCCGTTATCGAATGCGCCGTATCCAATTACTCTCCCGAGCTTTATCTAAACAATGAAGCCTTAGTACTAGATCATACCTTAAAGGAAGGTGTTTATGTCGCAAATTGCATTGTATCTATTAAACCGAATAGAAAGGTCAATGTTACTATATTAAATACTACTGACCTAGACCTTGAGGTCAAAGATTATGTCGTAGAGTTGTCACCGATTGATTATGGTGAAAACCTAGAGTATAATTCTTCTTATAATATTAATTCTATTTCCTATTCTAAATCTGATCGGGCAAATCAAGTATTAAATTCTATTCGCTGTTCACATTTAAATGAAGAAGAGAGGAAAGCTCTTCTTAATTGTTGTTCAGAGTATACAGATATATTTTATCTCGAAGGCGAACCATTATCCTTTACTTTTGCCGTAGAACATTCAATTGATACGGGTAACGCAGCCCCTATTCACGTGAAATCGTATCGCTTCCCTGAATGTCACAAGGAAGAAGTCGATACTCAAATTCGAAAGATGCTAAATCAAAATATTATACGTCCTTCAATTTCACCTTGGAGTGCCCCAGTATGGGTAGTTCCCAAAAAGTTAGATGCATCCGGCAAAAAGAAGTGGCGAATTGTAATAGATTATCGCCGCCTTAACGATGTCACTGTCTCAGAAAGTTATCCGCTGCCTCTCATAACTGATATCCTCGACCAACTAGGTCATTCTAAATATTTTACTACGCTTGACCTTGCAAGTTCCGAAAAGGACGCACCAAAAACAGGTTTCACTGTTAGTTCTAATTCTACTATGTCCGGCCACTACGAATTCACTAGGATGCCCTTCGGGTTGAAAAATGGCCCTATTACCTTCCAACGACTTATGAACACCGTATTATCAGGGTTACAAGGTCTACATTGCTATGTTTACATGGACGATTGTATTATCTATAGCTCATCCTTACAAAATCATATAGAAAAATTAGAACTAGTTTTTGACAGACTACGTAAATACAACCTAAAACTCCAACCTGATAAATGCGAGTTCCTACGTCGCGAAGTGAGTTACCTTGGTCACATCATCACCGATAAAGGTCTTTCTCCGAATCCCGAAAAGGTCAAGGCCGTGTCTCAATTCCCAATTCCTAAAAACCCTAAGGAGGTCAAATCATTTCTAGGTCTTATTGGTTATTATCGCCGTTTCATTAACAATTTTTCAAAACTTACCAAACCTCTTACGTCCTTATTAAAGAAAGATGTCACTTTCCACTGGTCCCCGGAACAACAAACTGCCTTCGAAATTCTTAAAGAAAAACTAACTACTGCACCGATTCTCCAGTATCCAGATTTTTCGCAACCATTTATTGTTACTACCGACGCCAGTAATTATGCCGTCGGAGCTGTCCTCTCGCAAGGACCTATAGGGAAAGACAAACCGATAGCGTTTGCCTCTCGTACTCTGAATCGTGCTGAAGGAAACTATTCGACAACCGAAAAGGAGTTGTTAGCTATTTTGTTTGCCGTTAAAACGTTTCGCCCTTACCTATACGGTAATAAATTTAAAATCGTTACTGATCATAGACCTCTCGTATGGCTATTTAACTTCAAAGACCCAGGCAGTAGATTAATACGTTGGCGCCTCAAACTCGAGGAGTACGACTATGAAATCGTGTATAAACAAGGTCGCCTCAATTCTAACGCCGATGCCTTATCCCGATGTCCCATTCATGTTATGGATATTAATAGCTTAAATAACCTAACTTATGAAAAATATTTTAAACTCCAGTTCACGAATCGCCTTCCAATTTCTAATACTATTATTCAAGAATATTCTCAAAGTTTACATTTAACTAAATTAAATACTATTGTTCTCCCTGTTTCTTTAGATTTCGACAATTCTATACCCCACTGTGAAGAAATTTTAACACAGCTAGAAAATTCTGAAACGTTGCTAAATTCTGAACGTGAACCTTTCACAATTCAAATGTTTGTCGAAAAGAACAAAACTTTCTATTTCTTATATACTAAAGTTCATCACTATGAAGAGACTAAATTTAAAGATATTTATAACCTACTTCTAAAGCTTAGAGATAAAATCATTACAGAAAATTCAAATGTTACTGATTTAGCAATATCAGACTTCTCTGACCCTTTTTCTAAGCTATCTTATACTAAAATCTATAATATGATTTCCTATATCTTTAGTAACACCAATATTAAAATCCACATTTACAAAAATCAGTTAATATATCCAAATCCAGCCGAAGTGCCAAAAATATTAAAAGAAAACCATGATTCTCCAATTGCTGGTCACCCAGGTTCTATCCGAATGTAAAGACTTTTCTAGCCCGATCGAAATCTTAATAGAATCTAGTTATGTCAAACTCGAATCTCTGTCTCATATTATAAGTAATCAATCTAAACATAAAGTTAAAAGATCTTTAGAATTCGGTGGCGAAATCCTTAAATTCTTTTTCGGCACATTAGACGCCGACGATGCTCGCAAGTATGATGCAGCAATTGAATCTTGTCGCAAAAACGACAAGGAATTATTTCATTTGTTTCGAGATAATATACATATAATTAAGTCAACTATAAATAACTTTAATTCTACCATTTCTAGACTTAATCAAAATGAAGTAAAATTAAATCAACAAATGAATGCTATGAATCAAATATTTTCTCAAATTACCAAAACTGATAACATTCTTCTTTATATCTCTAAGATAAATAATCTTTTTAGTGTTATTGAAAGTTCCTTATTGTCTATCTCTAATTTACTAGATACTACTCTTAATGCTATTTTATTTTCTAAGCTAAATGTTCTGCACCCTAGCGTTATAAGTCCAATGAATCTTTTCAAAGAATTGTCAGAACATAGCAATCAAATAAGTAAACAATTGGAATTTCCAGTTCCATTAGATATAAATAATATTAATTCAATTATAGATGTATCGCAACTTAGCTGTTACCACTATAATAATAAGATTGTTTTTGTGTTACAAATTCCGCTAATATCGCTAGATAATTTCACTGTTCATAAAGTGATTCCCTTACCGACTCCTCACGAGTCAAACTCTCATATTCAAACATTTGCTTTGATTCAACCTTCTAACAATTATATTGCATTGAGTGATGATAGAATGCATTATGCCATGTTAAATGACCTTAACAGTTGTAAAACTATTTATAGTAACTATTCTATTTGTGAGTTAACTTCTATATTTTCGTGTTTGAATAATGCAAACTGTGAATCTAAGTTACTGACTGAAATAACCTTAACCTTACCTAGAGAATGTACCTCTAGATTGTTATATGGTCAAATAGATATTTGGCAAAGTCTTAAAAATAATAGGTGGATATTTGTACAGTCAGATGTAACCAAATTAACAATTAAATGTCAGGACGATATTAACGATTACTCTATTGTTGGCACAGGAATTGTAAAATTAACAACGGATTGTATAGGTTATTCGAAAACCATCCAGTTGTTGCCTAGTAACGTTTATTCCTTTTCTGTTAAATCTCCTATTGATATACACTTCGACATAACAAATGACGATTGTTGCAAGAAGGATATATTTAATGAAAGTTTGCCTCACTTAACGCCTCTTTCTTTATCTAAAATCAATTTAGAATCGTTAAAGTATCAGACTCATCAATTAAATAATTTAGAAAACGAATTAAATAAATTGCAAAATGAATCTCATTTCATTAAATATAGCCACTACTATTCCACATTTACTATTATTCTTATTGTGTTTCTATTTTTATACTTAGCTTATAAGATGTATAAATGTTATACAAATCATTCTAGTTCTGGATGTTGTATACAAATCTTCAATCAATGTAATACAAAGAAATCTGTCCAACATAATTCAAAACTTTCTAGTTCTTTTGAAATGACAGACCTATCAGCATCAGAAGATGACAAATCTATAAAATCATTACCGAATGTCACTACCAATTATAAACCTTATGGTTCTTTGCATAAAGTTCAATTTAATTCTACAAGAAATATTAAAAACTTTTAGAAAATGTCTATGTACTAAATGATATATACAAACTATTTACATTTTTACATTTGCTAAATATTTACTATTTCATTTGTTTACAATTTACTACTAATTAAAATGAATTTACTTTACTATGATATTTCTAATCAATTATTATTTACTATGTCGGTTTTAATTTTAATTATACTTTCTAATTGAATTGTTCAAATATTATAATCAATTTCAAATTCTATATTCTAGAATAATAATGTTGAACTTTATAATTAATTTTACTATTTTCTATGTCGTAATTAGATTTAAATCCTATATCCTAGAATAACAATATCTAATTGGATAAAATTATTTTACTATTTCTTTTGTAAAGGTTTCTCAATCTCATCTCTGACTCCACTTATCTTAATTTAGATAATGCTCCGTCAAAAGGGGGGAGCTGTTACATACCATATTATAACGTAGAGAAAGCCTAGTCAGCAATTTCACTGCATCGCGTATTTTCCATTATATTCTAGAAGCTCTAAATCAGCATTTATGCTTTCCTTTACTTTAATTATTTTATTCAGAGCCAGTTGGGCCTGGGACGCGACAGTGAACGGTTGAGAAACCTAAATATAGGCATTCAGTATAGTGTAGTGTGTGTGTCAAGGTAATAAAAAGACTCTAAATTAATTTGTGAGTTTTTTTAAAAAGACGAACGGGGTCGGCCTCCTAACAGTACTCAAAATAACTTATACAAATACTTTATTGAGCAACATTATCTTAGATTAAACACGGAGTTTTAAATATGATAAGATTCGTAAAAAGTTACTGCGTCTGCGGCATCAATTTAGATAAAGAACATAAAGATCTTGGTGACGATATCTACCACAAACAAGATACTTTTGGATCGCATCCACTTGCTTCCCCTAAATTATTATTATTTTATGGATAAACTAACTTCTGACTGCAGTGTCACCCGCGTAGGGGTTGGTAATTGGGGCAAATGAGCGGTGGGAGCGGAGCAGTAGGAATAAATAACGCGGGTGTAACCGCGGGCATCGTCTAGTCATATATAATTATCATCATTCCTGCGGCGATAGCCCAGTGACATACGTAATGAACTGCCGAGACGATGGTCTCGAGTTCGATCCCCAGTTATCCCGGGCACACACCTCTGACTTTTCAAGGTTATGTGTGTCTTCAAAATGTTAATGAACGCTCGCTTAACAATGTGCCCGGTAGATGGCGATAGGTTCGCCCCCTATTACATTGGGACCGAAACATAACTGGCGAAGTGTGCAATACACCTCTGACTACCCCTTCGAGGATGAAAGGCGTGAAGTTATATCATTCCTGCGTTATCCTGACTGCGTCCAAAATGACCTACTTTTCAGTTTATTGGGTTTGACAGACTGGCCTAATGGAATAGTAGTTAATGACCCTGACTGATAGGCCGTAGATCGTGGGTTGGAGAACTTTCCAAACAAAGTGCCTGGGTGTAATTTATCAAAAACATATACCTATTTAAGCATATATAGGTATATTTATCGGTTATCAGGTTATCATAGTACAAGTTCTAATCAAGTGAACGTGCGTAAACTGTGCCAGAACATAGGACATCATTATTTCACAGAAGGACTGCCGAGTTGGCCCTAAAACCTACAGTTATAGCAATGTTATTCATATTTATATATTGTACTCAAGTCACCATACATCTTCTACAGTAGGAACTGAACTGTAGAACATTTCCTTCCAATAAATCGCACATATTTTACACATCCATACACACAGACTATTTAATTTGATTCGTGTTAACACAAAATTTGTTAAGAAAATTAGGTCAATAGACCTTATTTTACAGGTACAGATGCAAAATAACCACAGGTAACAATTACGGTCGAATTGCGACCACCACGAATCCACTGACTAAATAAATTATTTAATTCTATCTTTCTTCAACTCCTGAAATAAAACCGGGTTAAATAATACAGCATTTTGGCAACAAACAACACGCATACGCAATTTGAATCCCAATTCAGTTGCAATGTATTAAGTTTTGAGGTTGTCCCGGTCATGGCGTAGAAGGTGAGACCCCATGAAACTTTTGGTGTGTGACCAAACTTTTACAAAGCGGCTGTCGCTAATTCATTATACGGCTGGTGGGTACGATATTTTCTTAGTTTAAATGGTTTAAAGAGTTTGTAGGTTGCATGTAAAAATTAGTTTTGAACGTGCCTTGCCTTTCGCTTAGGATTATTTCACATACGAGTGTATGTGATATGAGCAAGATGTCCTAAAATCGAAAATCATATAACATGGTCTTCGATTATTGAGCCATGAAAATTTTTAAAAGGCTGTGTGTTTTAAACAAAAATAAAAAACAAAATACCAAAGATATTATTACATAAACTAATTTATATCTGTTAATTTATTTGTCAACCATAAACAATATTGTGACTTAAACTCTATGCTGTCTCTACCATTGGCAATCATGTGAATGTTTTGTTAAAACTAAATAAATACACTAAATACTAAATATAATAAAGTTTGTGAGGCTGAATGTACATGTCTGCCACTCTTTGACTCAAAAACTGATGTTGATGAAACTTTTCAATAATATAGCTTGTGCATCACATTTGCTTCCCTTTGTCACGATGTCGGGCAGTAGCTAGTTCAAAATAAAACGTTAGCAAAATGTAACACTACACAAAATGTGAAGTTGTTTGGCAAAACTCCAGTAAGTAACATCGCCAGTCTACCATATTCTTTTACGCGCTTGAGTGAAAACGTCGCGAAGAAAACGTGCCATAGGTATTTTTGATGTTGCATTATATGAGAATTATGAGATGCATCATTTTAGAAAAATAAAGTCAGGAATATTGAATCCTTAGATTCGACTGCGCGTATGGCGTGACGAAAGTGGTCAATTTCCGTTGAGAGTTCCATTTAGAGATGTAAAGAATTCGAGTCTTTGAGTCGTAATTCGATAGACTCGACTCAATTTTACAAGACTCGGTGTACAAACAAAACTCAGAGCCTTGAGTCGAGCCGAGCTCCAGTCCTTTCTCGAAAACTCGAGCGCCAAAATAGAACTCGTATTTCAAAAAGAGCTCGAGTCTTAAAAAGAAGCTCACGTCTTAAAAAGAACTCGAGTCTTAAAAAGAGCTCGAGTGTATCGAGGCTTGAGCGTATCAAGGTTGATCTATTTAAAAATACATAGACATATTATATTTTTACTTCTATATTATTATTATTCTATATTACATTATTCTTATATTATTTTCTATTTTATTTTTATTCAGACGTATATTTTATTCCCTGTTTATTTATAAAGGAGCTCCAAATGGAAAAGAACTTGAGCACGACTCGTCGCGTAAAACGACTCGAGCTCGAATCAAGACCTGAGCGCCATGTTGCGCTTGAGTCTCTATGTAAACTTAAGTGTTCTAGTCTGGGGGTCTTGTTGTAACGAGTCGAGCTGTGCAATTTGTCAGCTGAGCCTAAAATTTAGGACTCAAAAGACTCGAGTTCTTTACATCTCTAGTTCCATTTCTATACGAGATAACAGTTTGTGTGTGCATGTAGTTAGTATGACTCATAGTGTGGCTTAGGTTGTCTTTCACAATAAGTCGGTAAAGTAAAGCGTCACTTGCACAGGTCGTCACTTGGATGGGTGATTGAGTGTGGCAGTTTCATCAGAGCGCTATCGTGCTTCAGAGTACACGTAAATACAAAAATCGATTTCAGGCGTTCTTAATAGTCTGATACCAGATTTGCCCACAAAGTGACACGAAAAAACAACTAAAGAACCATCTCAACCATCCAAGTCATCCACATTTCCATGAATTCCATGTTTAATAGCGCAATAGGACGTGCAAGCTATACAGTATTCTGGCCGTAACATACTTGTTTTCTTCGTAGCTTCATCAAGCCGAAGTAATCCTTACATACTTTACTGAACTAAATACACCGACGGTGATCGTTAAAAGTTCGTCCGTACCTTCAAAACGTATTCAATGTAAAATTAACAGACAGAAGTTGAAGCGTTTAGTTCGTACACTTTGAGAGGTTAATTAGAAAAAGAATGGACGTGTTTTGCGATCGTTACTGGGTTTTTACCGTGTGTTATGGTGTGAAATGCAATGATTTTGTATTATTTTGTTTCCTATGTCTTCTTTATATAATATAGAAGATAACTATTTCCTTTTTGTAAAGCGATGGAAAGCCGTTATTGTGGGCCTACCTTTTGTTGGGTTTGAAGTTTGAGGGAGTATATGCCACACTTGACTCGAACCATTTTCGGCCTATTTACTAAAAACCTAAACGGTGTCCTCGACTTGCGTTACTGGCAGGATCATGGAATGGGATGCACAACCCGCAGACTGGAGAAGCTAGAATTACATTGCATTAACATTTTCAACATCTGGCTCAGAAGTGCTATGAATTTACTACCTCTAACAAGACAGAAGGCAGCATACGGAAATGTTCTAAAAACATGTTATCGAATAAAAATCACGTAAGGGTCTGCCTACACAAATCTGTGTAAATCTTTGATAGTGGACGATTTTAGTCTCTAAGAGACTAGCGCATTCAAATTCTCAGATATTCGTAAACCGACATTTTATTTATGCGGCGCCGACGCCTGTCGCGCGCTGTCTGTCTGTCTAGATCGTCTCTACAAACGATCCGTTGGGTTCTCGAAACTTGCACATTGGCAGTGCAACTTCTTATTACTGCCTCTGTGGTCTAGTGAATAGCGTAGGGTTATCGTTCGATTCCCTGTTCGGGCAAAAGTGGTACTGAGTTTTCTGAATTCTCAACAGCAGCACGGAGTTTTGTGCCCGGTAACGGCAATAGGCTCGCCCCCTATACTTGGGACCTAAAATCATAACATGGGGAAATTTGAGTGTAATGTTACCTCTGCCTATCCTTTCGGGAACATAGTCTATGAAGACCAATTAACATGAATTCGCCGAGTAGCTACTACACCTATTATAAAGTATAGTATCATAATTATAATATCAAGTGTACCTATCGTACGTTACAAGATACTCGTGACGTACATAAGTTTGCATTATAAGTACCAAGATTTATATAGCCTTGGATAATATAAGACATTGCATTGCATTGAAAAATTGCATGAACAGTGCAGTAGTAGTTTAAGCTTTCACTTCGCTGTTTACTGTAATTTATAGATATTTTGTGTCAGCGTATTTGTTGCCATTGAAAATCCCCTGGAATACAGATTTTATTGCATATACAGGAGTAGTTTAAAAACGTTTATTATATTGGAGATATTTTACAAAAATACCAAAGAGCCAGTAAAGTAGGAATACATGTTATTCCTACTTTTAACATGCACTTAATACGAAGTCAGACGGTTTGTTAAAACTTATGTATCAAGCATTGTCATCAGCAAAATATTGCGTTATGACAGAAAAGTGAAAAGTTTTTTTCAATTTCGATTATTTTGTTGACAAGGTGGAAAATTTCAAAAACTTTAAAACTCGATAATATCTCAGAAACCAGGTAAAGTGGTTGCAAATGACCTCAAATATAACCTCCTGCAAGGAATTGGTCGAATTACCAAACATTCTGTATAAACTAGTAAGTAGATCCCGGGCTCCAAGGTGTAAGACAACAAGACAGTTTAAACATATATACATACATAGACTCACGCCTGTTTCCCGGAGGGGTAGGCAGAGACTACGGAACCCCATTTGCAACGATCCTGACATATCTCTCTTGCTTCATTCACTCCCATCAGATTCCTCATGCATGCTCTTCTGTTCAGGGTACTTCTAACCTGTCCTGTTTTAGGATGTCTCCAATCTGGTCAGAGAACGTCCACCTAGGTCTTCCCCTTTTTCCTGTCCGATTCACGCTTTCTTTTTTATTATATTTTTTTTTATAGTCTCACGCCTGTATTCCCGAAGGGGTAGGCAGAGGTGTAATGTTTCACCCACATTTCGGCATGATTTTTTAGGTCCCACGTAATAGGAGGCGAGCCTATTGCCGTACCGGGCACACATTACCAGACTCCGTGCTGCTACTGAGAATTAAATAACGGAAAAACCCAATAACACTTTGCCCGACCCGGGAATCGAACCCGAGACCTCCCAATCCCACGCGCACATTTATGCCAGGCAGTCTTCCATTCACACTTGCCTTGTATATCTGCTTGGTCAATCTTTCACGTGCCCAAACAATCTGAGCATACCATTCTCGATGCTTGTCACTACATCTTCTTTTACCCCACAACACTCTCTTATCACACTATTCTTTACTCTGTCAGTCAAAGCAACACTACAAATACTTCTCAGTGCTCTCATTTCTACAGCATTTATTCTACTTTCATGACTCTTCTGCCATACCCAACTATCACTACCATACATAAGAGTAGGTACTAACGCCCCTCTATGCACAGCCAAACGTACCTTTTTGGACACGTTTTCGCTATTCATACACGCCTTCAGAGCTCCATTCACTCTATTACCTGCATTAACTCTTTTTTCAATATCTTCTACATTCTACATCTCTTGTAAACAGCGTACCTAAGTATACAAACTTATTCACTTGCTCCACTCGTTGTCCATCGATCATAACATTACAAGCCGTAACGCATTCCTCCTTTTCAAAAACCATAACTTTCGTTTTACTTACATTCACTTTCATTCCTTTCCTCTCTAACGCACCATGAATGATTGTTACCATCTCCTGCAACTCCTCCGCTGAAGACGCAAGTATAACCTGATCATCAGCATATAGGAGGCATTTGACAAGTAACTCATTCATCCTTAATCCACAATCACTATGTTTCAAATCTTGCAAACAACAGTTGTTTGCAAGATTGGTGCCATGAAGAGGTTGAACAGCCACGGCGACGCTACACATCCTTGTCTAACACCTGTGTTGATGGTAAACCAGTCTGTGTATGCCCCGTTTATCCTCACACAAGCTCTTGAATCCTCATAATAAAGGAATTTCAGCAGTGTGATTCTGTAAGACTTCATTCTAAACTTCGAATCTGAAATCGCTGTGAGTTTCTTGATTGGCATTCTAAAACTCTGTTGATAATTCGAATCTATACTAGCGCTACTCTTGCGAGCGTGTTTGCGAGTTGAACTAAATTGACCTCGAGATTTTGACAGATAAAGTATGAGATGACGTAAAAAGTGGCATTCTATAAGGTAATTCCCCCGTCACTTCGACGCTCACTTCGCACTCAAAATCAAGGTCATTTTGAATCTTATGCGAAGTGAGAGCCAATAGCGAAGTGAAATGCGAGTTGTTGTTTTAATTTTATAGAATCGACGTGCTGAGCTCGAATGAGGCTACTGTTCACCCCATACATCGACAGTACCGGCCACATTTAGAGTGATGGTATGGTCAGAAGTACCCTAAACAGAAGAGCATGCATGAGAAACTTGATGGGAGTGAAGGAAGCGAGAGAGGTACTTCAGGATCGCTGGAAGAATCGGCAGATTGACGCAAGGTTTTAAATATTGCCATAAACTTCCTGACTCTATTGGTAAGGGCCAGAACATGTAGTCGCCAATCTAAATGTTCACCCACCAGAACTCCTAGATACTTGATGCAGTTAACTTATTTATTTATTTATTTATATTTAGCACATCAACAGCATAATTACATGGTTTCTTAAGATGAATAACATTTTTAGTATTCTATATTTAAGTAACTACACAAAGAACAGATATGCATGACACTTAATACAATGATATCTATAATGTTTGGACTACACAAGTGCCAATAACAGTATTAAAACTAGAGTTAAAATTTTAAATTTAACACAAAAAAAGGAATTGATTAAAAGTAATTAAAAAACAAATAAAACAAGAAAAAAATAAAATTCGAGGGTGCTTAAGAATTTGAGTCAGTTGTATTGTTTCGTATGGCGTGTCTGTACGATGCAAATTTCATTGAAAAGACATCAATACTATTACTTACTTACTTACCTGCGATATCTGAAGACGGTCACAATAACCAAGACCGGTACAGCTGTGCGCTCGTAGAGTGTTAGTAGTAACTGGTGGTTTCGGAGAGTTTTGAATATAAAAACGCATGAATTTGGTTTTCTCGATATTTAAAGTTAACCAGTTTATTGACCACTTCATAACTGTTTCTAGCCCGTTTTCTGCATGACCCTTTGCCGATTCCCAATCTACACCATATGATAACAGGGCAGTGTCATCTGCATATGTGAAAATCTCACAGTTTTTTAAGTGCAGGCTACACAGATCATTGATGTATATTAGGAATAGGGTAGGACCGAGTATACTCCCTTGGGGGACACCATAACAAATTTTTCTTCATCACTCACAACTGCACCTATCCCAGTCAAGTCAAGCGGTCAGATAGGTAGTCTTTATAAATTGCCAGAGCTTGCCCACGTATGCCGATATTCTCAAGCTTCGAGATGAGGGTAGTTATATTATGCATATACATATATCGCATCCCACGCATCTATTATTAGCAATCTAAGACCTTAACCTCGAAATTTTGTCCGCATTCTAGATCTATCAATATTTGACAAAATATTACCTTTTCCGCGATGTGACTGCCGTCTATACTTTGCAACAGGTTTGGACATTTTGTGGGTTAGACCAACATCGAGGAAAGTGATGCTACTTCCTGTAAAGACAGCGAAAGTTCTTCATAGCAGCAGGGACCCATAGCTTAATGTTCTCGCCGAAACACGGAGCAAGTGATATTTTACAATTTAACGCCATCCGACTTCGTAAGGTCAGTGTTCCACGCACCTTACCTATAAATAGACTTAGTGAAATGATTTTTGGAATGCGTAATTTTTTATATTATTTTCTAAAATATTTAATTTTGAAGTGCGTCTTTTTTATATTATCATGTAAAGTCAAACAAATCACCACTGGTACAGTTTGAAAAAAAATCCCTTGGTGCGCTCTTAGAGTCGAGGCACACTAGGAACTGGTTTTGTATACGAGTGTCAATGTGTGTGGAAAGTAGCACTGGAAGTGACGATTTCTTGCTGAGCGATTCTCGGCCTTAAGGTGATCGACCGGAAAGTTGTTCGACTGTACATAGATTGCCGCGGCTTCACCCGCGTGAATAAAATGAACACCTAAACTTTCGTTAGGAATCACGCTATATATTGATGAAACCGTACTAAAAACTGTTTGGATTTTTTTTAGTTTATCGCCTTTACATAGACAGACAGAAACGGCCAAGTATATGTATAGATCCATAATATGTATAGAAATTAGTTTGTGTTTTGGGATATATTCTATCTATCTTTGTTTTGAGTATCCGATATTTTGGCACTGTTGCAAGCGCCATGTTCACGTATGTAAAGATGTCTTAAATTCCAATGCCCTAATAGCCGCACTCTACGCGACGGAACCCAAAAAATTCTGTAATCGGTTACTAATTTGACATTTTCAAGTTATTTGTTCAAAAAATCTATTCAACCAAGTGCGTCGGACAAATTTGAGGGCAAAGTTGTTTGGACGGGGCTCGCGAGCACTTAGAAGATTCAAAACAGACTGCGAAAAATATATATAAATAAGCCGTAAGATAATATGATGGTAGCGAAATGAGGAATACTTACATCTTCAAGAGTGGAGCTTGACTGACTTTGATTAGTATATTTGTAATTTGAGAAGTTGACAGAAGGTGATGTGGAACACTGAAAGATACCGATTTTAACTTTCGCGATTTGTATACATCATACAAAAATTATTTAACGGGGCTTGATCACGTAAATTATAAATTTACATACATACACATACTCACGCCTGTTTCCCGGAGAGGTAGGCAGACACTACGGAACGCTATTTGTAGCGATCCTGACATGTACCTCTTGCTTCATTCACTCCCATCAAATTCCTCATGTATGTTCATCAAATGAATAAATTTAAGGTAGAAATAATTATGTACGTCTAGCAATGGTCGTGGTCACGGGCACACCCATACACCCACACACAAACACACGCGCAGTCATGCATTACCGGACGGACATAGCAAAACGGCAAAAAATTAAAATTTTGAAATAACAGACATTCTTCAATTTTATTTATATGTAGAAATTAAATAAATATCAATAAAATATATATTAAGCACTTCTAGAGAAAGCATTTTCTCTTTGCTTTAGTAGATCGCGAAGAAAGATATATTGTGAGTTAGGAATGGGTGACTCTGAGTAATAAATTCTTAGCTGGGCGACACGTAAACTGAAGAAAATGTGTGATATCTTAAAAACATGCGGAAGCTGCATTATAAAAATGTTTTTTTTATTTATTTTATAGACTCGAAAGGGTAGGCAGAGGTGCATAAAGATTTTGCTTTGAATGTACCAGTGTTTTGATCCTACGTAATAGGTGGCGAGCCTATTGCCGCTTATCGGGATATTTTGTTTGCCAGAGCCTCGTCCATTGATCGGCAGGTGCACCACTTGCAGGTGAGGTTGGCTTGGGACCCTAAGTTCTTGGTGGGAACCTAAGACTATAGAACAAAAGGCAGACAGAGCGCGCGGAACACTTGCGTGAGGCCACTAAAGCAAATACAAAATTGAAAAGCGAATACAAACTCGACTCAGTGCGCTGCGAAGTATCGCACAGTTCACACGCCACGATCGATCCAGCTTTTAAATTCATAAAATGCCGTGTTGCGTTTTTAAACATTGTAAAAGTTGTTTCTAAAAGCAAATACGGGAAGATGGAATATATTCTTACAGATAACTATGGATTATTTGACCGTTTTATAATATTATTTCGATAAAATTCGTATTTCTGCAGACAATATGTAAGTGTTGCCAGTTTACGTCGACACCGTTTTCCCTGAATTAGGAAAAATGCACTTGTCAATTGATTATGTAGGTAATAATGATTGTCATGTTAATGAAAAATACATTAACGTATTGTAAAAGTATATTGTAGATTATATTTTTTCTTATAAATATACTAATAGGATTTTCATTAGTATATACATTGTTTTAAGTTCGATCCCCAAACGATCCAAATATTCGTGTACACGCGGCTACTTGTCAAGCTTTGACCTTTGTACCGTTCTTATGGCGTAGGGAATAAGTATCAAAATCGTACTTCGACTATTTAGCTTGACTTGGCGCCGTGTGTACATTAAGTACAGAAACAGAAATTATTGATTGTAGCCATTATTTATTTTTAATTGCAATTTTTTTTGGTTACGATTTATGATTATGATATTCATATTTTACCTATTGTATGAATGACAAAATGTTTTTAGCTTATTAATATTTATGACGCAAGCTTATCTATTTATTTCTCAATTTACGAATAAAATTAGTTAAAACTTAACTCGGAGCCTAATTTTTTTAAGAAAAAGCATACTTTAATGGTATCTTTTATTTGAATAATTTTCACAACAGCATTACATATTAAAAGCATTAATTAAATCTATGGTAAATTCTTCAAAACCACAAACGAATATAAAATATTACCTATGTAATATTTTTATATTCGTTTGCAAAAACTATATGCAAAATAGTGGGAGATTATTCATAATCTGGCAACTTTACACACACATAGACGCGCGTGTCCGTACAGTGCCAGTCGCCAAATGTCACGCACACATAGCTGTCAACGTGCCTCACTTAGTTGGACGAATACGCTACATCTGATTCTTGTTAATAAATCTATGGTGGGAACCCTATGCACCCTAAGCACCCTAAGCAAAAGTAATACCTGGGAAACGAATTCTTTCTAAGAAGTAGTCACTTTTTTAAGCCGCTATATATACATAGACCCACGCCTGTTTCCCGAAGGGGTAGGGAGAGGTGTATTACATAATCACACTTCGCCAATTATGTTTCGGTCCTAATGTATTAGGGGGCGAAACTGATAAACAATCTTAAAAATTTTATATTACTAGTCTTACTTTACTTAATATATAAAGCTGAAGAGTTTGTTTGTTTGGTTGGTTATAAAAAATATTTCAGTGTTAGATAGCCCATTTATCGAGGAAGACTATAGGCTATATAACATCGCGCTATGAGAGACGGGAGCGGAGCAGTAGACTTAAATAACGCGGGTGTAACCACGGGCATCCGCTAGTGTAAATATATTAAAGTAAAATTTCAGATCATATAATCGGGCTCGTCGCACAAAAAAATTGCCTGAGTAGGTATCGAACCCCTGAGTTCCGGCTCAGCAGTCAGGACCACTAGACTAACAGACCTGTGGTTAAATTAACTTTTCTCTAAATCTTGACAAGCATGATTACTTGAACATTGTTCCTAAACCTACTAGTAACTTGATGTGATGTTTTATTTTAAAACAAATCCAGCACTAGGATTCAATTCTATATCGCGGTTTAATCAAATATCCAATCAAGGAACGGTAAGAATACTCCAACTTGAAACAATAACTTCTGAATCACACAAATTGTTGTCTCATATTGTGGGAATCGAACCCACAATGTTGGCGCTTAAACTAAACGCCAAGGGAGCTGCGGAGGGGACAAGACGCGCGGGGGCGTCGCAGCGGTGCGACGACCGTTAGCACCATACTTCACTTGCCTTTAAAGACCCAATTAGCGACCACGCCTTTTCAAATGTATATCTTAATTACGTTAAAATATACCAAGTTTGTTTTTGCAAGTCGTCTATTTATTTCTACGTTCCAATACTGAACACACAATACTCAGCGCGGTTGTTAGCGGCAAGCCACGTCCAGTTATTTTTCTATGTTTATATTTCATGTTCATATCATGGGACTGGATGTCGTATGATGTCTTTACTGGCGAATATTTTCCTTCCAACCAACGTGACGTTAATAGGCTGCCGCAAAAAATCCACCATTCATTCGCAAAAAGAGTAAGTTTGACACCAACGAAGATACCTCTAGGGAACGGAACACGCATTTGAAATGACAGTAAAAATTGTGTCATCAAATATTTAGAACATACATACATACATACATATCGTCACGCCTTTTATCCCCGAAGGGGTAGGCAGAGGTGTATTTCTACACCCACTTTTCGCCAGATATACTTTAGTCCCACGTAATAAGGGGCGAGCCTATTGCCGTACCGGGCACATTTCCAGACTCCGTGCTGCTACTGAGAATTTCGTGACAGAAAAATCCAATAACACAGCCCGGCCCAGGAATCGAACCCGGGACCTCTCGAGCCCACGCGCACATTTATGTCGCGAGACCAACGAGGCAGTCGTATAGGGTTTGATGTCGAGTTTTCCGTCTCTACGCAAATATGGTATTTGCATCGTGTTATCCCTTAGTCGCCTCTTACGACACCCACGGGAAGATAGGGGGCGGTGACACTTGTATTCTATGCCGTCAACCACACGGCTAAATATTTAGAAGTGTAGAAATAATGTTATTATAAATTTGGGTGTTTTCAGTATATAATTGTACTAGTTTTAATAGAAAGAAAGAAGAAGTTGCAGTTTTTCATGCATAATATTACTATTAGATATTGAAAAGTATTGGTTAAAAGAGTGCCATTATTCAGAGGTGTAAAGGGTTTATTTCTAGTATTGTGCAGATCTCTTGGTAATGATTGTACTAAACTACCGATATAGAGGTTTGCAGAATACAAAAAGAATTACGATGTAAACATGTATTTCTAATTTTATTATAATTCTGAGCACGTTCTTATCGACTAACATCGGTCTTGTCCCCATTACATACATTGACGTGATTTAATATTTATTAATTAACGTCGTACCACTTCCAATCCAAAACTTGGAAACCAGTCGCCACATCTAAAAAGCGAAAAAAATATAACAGATTTGACAGAAAGTTTGCTTGAGCACGAATCGGCAATGCAATATAGGCACCCAAGGGGCTATTTGCCGTAGTCCAAACTTTTCTGGGTATTTAAGGACTTCCCGTAGCGACTGTCAAAGATCTCCACGACAGCGAAATATTCTCGAGAATTCTTGTGCAAAATTTTTATTTCGTAAAAGTTGGTACGAGCAAAGCATTTGAAGCGGAGACTGCCTGGTGGTCTCCGATCTTCCTATTGCGCTATTATTACTCAGTACGTTACATTTTTGTGTCAAATCTGGCTTCAACGTGAATCCCTTTTGTCAGAAGATTTTTATATGTCCCAGATTGTTTTGTGATACACGACTTATCATCTTGACTGCCCTTTTGGGTTCTCTATATCAAGATTTGCAACATTCAGCGCTGTACATTAATAATTTATAGTTGTATTCTGGCAAAAAAGTTTACTTTCCATAGTAGAAACAATACAATACCGTTATATGTAAGCTAGTTCAATCCCAGAATATGCATAATTATCTGATCCCAAAGTTGGGCTTGCGCTATATGACTATAGTAACCAGATAACCGTTAAAAATAGGTTAGACCAGTCAGGGTCACCACTAAACCAATTTAGGCCAGTAACGTCATCATATCAACCTAGAGGCACTGCTGCAGCTAGACATAGGCCTCCTCCAAGGTTCTCCACACAGACCGATCTTGGGCCGACCACATCATACCGCTTCCCACAATCTTAACCAGATCGTCGTGGCCAGTAATATAGATGTAATAAAATTTGCTTCAACGTTAAGTAACATACGGTGCAGACAAAAAAATTGGTAAATTATTACAACCCACACAAAATTATCGTGGTCAGTTGTAAAAGCCAGGTGCGTCCAACACTATTCACAAGTCGAATGAGCCCGAACTAATCTCGCGAAAAAACCATTCCGCCAGAATGATCCCGAGGGCTCGGTACAAAATATACTTGGTTAAAAAATAAACCTTCGGAAGTACGGAGATGGAACGAGGTTTGACCCCTGCCCCGTATTAATCTACTGGCGTTTTGAATGACGAAGTTTGGATGGATGTTTTTGACGAAGAAATGAGTTCAAAAATTGTTCAGTGTAAATTATTTTAATAATTTTGTTGAAGAGGCCCTGGAAAATATCATTGCGTTTTTTTTCCGACGGAAAATCTAGTTTTAATCTCCCTACACTACTCAATGTTTAGTCTGGATTCTGGTAGAAGGCAAATCTGGTCGTAGTCTAGAATTTGATGTGTAGTAAATGCTAGGTAAAATATTGATAGCCTATATTTATACGTACATGTTACCATTTGGTGCTTGCTTAGAATGTTGTTGCTACACCTTAGAATGTTGTACATTTATTTTTAGCTTAGTACTTCTGTTTTTTATTATTTATTACAATGTAACAACTACTGGTTGTCCTAAATAAATAAATAGCCTAGTATAGATATAGATTACAGTAGATCATATCAGAATTAATATAAAGAGCATTGTGGTGGGCCATTTATAACAATAGTGCGTATTAGATTTAAGTTGCGCTGGTTTCGACCGTCACATAACTATATTAAAAAGATCATTTTTGTTGGAAGTGTTATCGAAAACCTGTATTTTAGAGGAATACTAATTTAAAAACATGAGGTACCGATAGCCTAGTGGAGATATCAACGGGATGCCATGCAAAGGGTATCGGGTTCGAATCCAGGGCGCGCACCTATGACTTTTCGTAAGTTAAGTACCTACATATTAAATTGTTAATTATTGCTTGCCCCGTGCCTCGGAGAGCACGTTAAACCGTCGTCGGTCCCAGCTGTCACGAAGTTCTTTGACAGTCGTTACGGGGAGTCAGTAATCTCAAATAAACTGATACTGGTCTAAACTATGAAATATCGCTATCCCTTTGGGTTGCGGAGGTCAGACGGCAGTCGCTCTGTGGAAAAGTTGATATTCTGTCATAGTTGGTTAAACTAGTAAGACCTCGGACTCCAAGGCGTGTAAGTCTTGGATGCAAACGGTATAATGCTAGGGCGATGATGATGACTAATTAAAAAATATAATTTTTGTTGAAATAATGTTGATCAAACCATAATTTAATATTATTTGGATTATCATCTTTGAATTAGATTCCAGGTCAAACATTATTCAATATTCCTATACCCGTAAACGCCTTCACTAAAAATACTTACCAGCGAATAACTCAGTTATTTAGAAACCTTGGCTCAGCCTGGAATCAATGATTGAGTCCCTTGAGAGCAGGATTCAATTCCGGAGCAAAAAATAGCCTCTATCGGTCAGAAATAGTCTATATTCTGCCAGATTTTACTTGGAAGTGACGTTAGTCGATGTATTTTGAAATATTTCAGCAGAAATAAAATTGAATTGTGTAGATTTACGTTTTCAATGGGAACTTAAAAAAAACTGGTTACATTCTCTTTTTGAATTCGATGCAATTGTCTTATTTTTACTGCTGTAACGAGAAAGATCTTCTTATTAAGGCTGCTTAGCTGCTTGATATCATGACAAAAATGATTGTTAATGCAATTACAGGAGTCAGTTCTTCGCTAAAATCCAACCAAAAACATAAAAAAGAGAAAATTGAGTATTAATTATAAAAGAAAGCGGTGATAACGTTGCTTCATCATGTATGGTTTACACGTGTGAAATAGATACATTCAAGTTCCATCCTAGGGCACAAAATAGGATGCAAAATTGCATGAAAATCCACCGATATTCAAAATCAAAAATCAAAATCAAAATCTTTTATTCAAAATTGGCTGGTAAACAGCTCTTTCTGAACGTTAAATTTTACAATAGACAGTCCCCCAAAAAGCCCAACCCTTCACTGCTTCCTATGTGTTTTCGCTAGGAAGAAGAAGCAGCGCAACAAACTCCCTAGCAACACAGTACTGTCTGCGTATTTAAATAAATATATAATCAAAAAATTAATAATATCACATTTCAGTTAACATGATAGCTATCACACAACCTATTGCCATTTATTTAGTTACGTACCTACTTAAGACTTGAAAATTGAGAATAATGACTAACACTTAGCCTCCAAAACAAAATGACAAGTAGGGTGTAACCGCACACATGTTAAATATCATGTTGTTATGTAATCACTGCTCAGTCAAATCACGTTACAATGCATTAATTAGGTAGGTACCGAAACAATTGGAACAAATTGCAAATAAACTCATAAATCAGCAAGTCAAAAGCTGTATCCTGTCCAGCAGATCGACCAGTCACCACAGGCAGCACCCGTTCACGAGTATAACGCAATGATCAGCCATCACCCTCCTCAACCATATTAGAGGGAAGTGGGTGACCCGACCACCGACGCTACCGCCTGCAGTGACAGTACAGTGAGCATGACGAACCTACTTTCCAAGACAAGCCATTTGAACTTACATTAGACTAAAATAAATCTATCCGACATTATTAACGCACTATAACATATCTAAAAGAGCAGAACGTCAACAAATAAACGCATAATTGTATTAAAAAAATGTCAAAGTGTATATAAAAATTAAATGTCAAATAAAATAATGACGCAAACAAATATACATGTCAAACAGAGAATCTTATGTCAAAAATAAAGTTAATCAAAATTCAAACATATGTCAAACAGTATGTATATAAAAACAATTAAATATAAAGCTGTACACAACAACTGGAACAGTAAGTATTGAACTTGTCTACCAAGCATTCTTGTCCTTGAAATAATCATCTCTTGAGTAATATGCTTTTTTTAACAAACAAGTTTTAACTTCAGTTTTAAAGGAATTTAAAGGTAACTGACAAAAATGAGTTGGTAATTTATTATACATACGTACACCTAGCCCCATGAATGTATTATGAACTTTATGTAATCGAAGATGAGGCACGCACAATTTATGTTTATTTCTAGTGTTTATATTATGGACATCACTATTTTTACTATACGACTCAATATTTTGTTTAATGTACATTAAATTGGCAAATATATATTGGGAAGGTACAGTCAGGATTTCAATTTCTTTAAATCGATCCCTAAGTGACACCCTCGGCCCTAACTGATAAATAGCACGGACTGCCCTTTTTTGCAAAATAAATACACTGTCAATATCTGCAGCTTTTCCCCATAGAAGAATACCATAAGACATAATACTATGAAAGTAACTAAAATAAACTAGACGAGCCGTATCGACGTCGGTTAACTGTCTAATTTTTCTAATAGCGTATGCAGCCGAGCTAAGTTTCCCAGTAAGAGCCAATATGTGTGCTCCCCATTGCAATTTATTATCTACTGTTATACCTAAGAAAACAGTGTTATTTACTGGTTCCATAATCTCCTCGTTAAGTGCTAAGTTAGGTCCCAGATTCTTTACGTTTGGCAATACAAATTTAACACATTTAGTTTTCTTAGAATTTAGAACTGTAGCGGCTGCTGACGCTACAAATTATATTAAAGGCACGATATTGTGTAAGTGCGGCGCAGCAGTCGTCTCCACGCTCCCCTACAGTTAGGTCGTTAGTATGTAATCCAAATGTATTTATATAGTGGTACCACAGTAAAGTGTATATATCGTCTTTCGTATATTTTTCTTATCTCTACACACATCATCAACTCATAACTCCCACATTGGTGACCCCGACAAAGAAAACGCAACCTTCGGCTCAGCTTCGGCAACGCGGCATCGACGCACGTGCACATGGTCAGCGGACTCAAACAAGCGCATGTGCGCGTGGCAACAGCGAGCAGCCAAGCAGCATGGACACGGAGTTAACCTGGACTCATGGGAGACGACTCGCCCTTTTCCCTACGACCGAAAGGGCTGACGGCCTAACTGCAGAGAACATCAGAGTCAGGACACGTGCGACACAAATTCAAAGCAAGGTACACGAGATCTGCCGATAACAGCGATCACGGCAACATGGGTAGCAGGCGAATACCGGAGCGGCACACGACGGCGGCGGCACTCTGCAGGACAGTGCGTACGTCGAGGCATATGGCGTAAGGCGTATTGACCTTGGTGGCGAGGCAGCATTCCGCACCAAGACGAACAATACGCAGCACACTCCGAGGACGGTGATCGACAAGGGACCGACGGTGGCACTCTACGGGACAGTGCACGCGTCGAAGCGGCTGATCACACTTGGAAGCGAGGCTGAATACCGCTCAGTGTTGGATAGCGCACCCTGTCATCTCTCATCACGGCCCAGGCAGCATGGTGAAGATCGCAGGCAGAATTGTAAACGTTTTCGCTTCTTCGTACGACCAGCTCTCTGTACAAGCGGCTTACGAAGAGCAAAAGGAATGTGATAGAAACGGCAACGGTCTTTTATTGTGTTGTTATTGTGTTTGGCATCTTTTTAGTGTAAATTAATAGTTTTATCATTCTAAAATAAAGTCACTTAGTTTATCGGTATAAAGTTCCATATAGTTACAGTGTTTCTGTTAAGTTAGCATTCTCCGAACTAGCGCTCCGGTAACTTGACGCGCAGGTACATTGTTTATGATAACGTAAACCGAGCGCTAGCATGTACTTATAGTTATTCTATGTTGAAACCATTCTCTGTTGATTTGTACTTATATTAATCAGTGATGTCATATTTAAATTGTTAACCTTTTATTTTCGTTCTTTTCTTTTTTATAAAGGGGGGAATATTGTAGCGGCTGCTGACGCTACAAATTATATTAAAGGCACGATATTGTGTAAGTGCGGCGCAGCAGTCGTCTCCACGCTCCCCTACAGTTAGGTCGTTAGTATGTAATCCAAATGTATTTATATAGTGGTACCACAGTAAAGTGTATATATCGTCTTTCGTATATTTTTCTTATCTCTACACACATCATCAACTCATACCCCTACAGAACTAAGTTATTAGCTGTAAACCAGTGTGTGACTTTAGTTAGCGCTCGATTTACTTCGTCAAAGTTTTCCTTATTTCCATCAACCTTGAAAATGAAAGACGTATCATCTGCAAAAAGAACAACGTCACACAAGTTATTCATGTAATAAGGCAAATCATTTATATAAATTAAGAACAAAAATGGTCCCAGAATGGACCCCTGGGGAACACCTAATTGCACTGGTAACCCGGAAGAATGAGCTCCATTTACATCTACATGTTGTACTCTACCTTTCAGATAAGAATTAATGACTCTAAGTGCCAAATCTCTGATACCGTAATGTTTCAGTTTGCGTAAAAGTGTATCATGATTTACGCAATCAAAAGCTTTAGAAAGGTCACAGAAGATACCTATAGCATTTTGCGACTGTTCCCAAGCATTGTACACATGCTTAAGTAAAGCTACTCCTGCATCAGTCGTAGATCGACCCTTAGTAAATCCGTACTGTTCAGTATGTAGGAGGCTGTTAAGATTAAAATATTGTAGTAATTGCTTAAGTAGGAGTTTTTCAAAAATTTTACTGAACGCTGGTAACACTGAAATGGGTCTGTAGTTACCAATATCAGCTTTGCTGCCAGATTTAAAAAGTGGAATAATTTTGCTGTATTTCATAAGATCTGGGAAAGTTCCTGAATTAAGGCAGTGGTTGAATACTACAGTTAAATACGGAGCTACTAGGTCAATAATTGTTTGCAAAACTGTTACTGAGATGCCCCATAAGTCACCTGTCTTTTTAGGCTTAAGAGACTTGAAGGTATTTAAAATGTCAGTTGAATTAATAGGCTGAAATCTAAAAGTACAAGTTATTTCTGGCATTTTATTAATCAAATATGTTGCAGCTACACTAGAAGAAGCATCTAAACCCTTCGTAACGGATAACGGTATGTGCGAAAAATAATTATTAAATTCTTGAGCTACATCTTCATCTTCGCGTACAATTTTAGTGTCAAACTTCAATTCAAACTTATTGTTATTAATTCTAATTTTGCCAGTTTGTTCGTTAATAACTTTCCAAATAGTTTTAACTTTGTTATCCGATTGCTTTATTTTGTTACTCAAAAACATGGATTTTGCTATAAAACAGACTTTCTTAAATAATTTTGAATATTTTTTAACGTATTCAATAAACTGTGGATTAAAATTGTAGGATTTTATAGCATATAATTCATATAATTTAGCTCTACTCACGTGTATACCAGTAGTGGCCCACTCATTAAATCTTTTATTGCTACCTATTTCTACAGATTTTTCTTTAAATACATTTTTGAAAGCGTCCTTGACAACTGTAAAAAGCGACTCATATAAAACATCGGGGTTGGTGTATTTTAAAATTGAGGAGTTCACACTGGATAGTATTTTGTTTTTGAACGAATTACAACGAGCGTTTGTGATAGGTCTGCAGGTGATTTGTGACGAGATCTTGCTGGAGTAACTAACAAACTTGGCTAACTGTCCACAGTGATCAGACGAGAGCTCGTCAAGGATTACAGTGCTTGACGCAGTAACATCACTAAAAATATTATCTAGACAAGTTGAAGATGTAGCGGTTACTCTAGTTGGTTCAAAAAATAAATAGTTTAAATTAAAAGATTTAAATAAATTTATCAATCTTCCACTTAAAGGCGATACTTCCAATAAATTGACATTAAAGTCACCACATACTACTATTTTTTTACTATTACATTTTATACGCTGTAAAACGTCTTCCATTGTCAGTTCAAAAATATTAAAGTCACCTGCGGGGGGGCGGTATACGCAAATTATAACAAAATAATCAAGTTCAATACATGATAGTTCAACACTGCGCTCCACAGAAAGTTTAACTAAGTCATTACGTTCTTTACACTTTAGAGTATTATGAACCAAAATTAACGAGCCACCATGTATAGCTTCCTTCCTTGTGAATGCACTTTTAACAGTAAAATTGTAATTATTTAACAAAACTAATTCATTACATTTTTTCCAGTGTTCAGTTATGCACATGATATGAACATTTCTAAAGTCTAAAAATAAATCTAACTCTAACTCTTTGCCTGAAAGGCCCTGAATGTTCTGATGTACAACATTCAATAAGTGTGACCTGCCAGTTGTCTCAACTTGTAGTTTAAATTACAGGTTGATTCAATATACTGATTAGTAGAAATACTAATGTCTGTAACTGCAGTAGTTACACTATGTGTATATAAAACACAGTAAATATTATATGCTAATAACTTAGCAATCTGTCGCTTAAAACTAAAAGAAAGATACATAATATCTTTAGTCAAAATAAAATTTCTAACAAAGATGTTAGTATCAAAATAACTTAAATACTTTTGGCAAGATGACTGGGTTATACAATTGTACATTAACAAATTTAAGTTATGTATGTGCTTGTTCTGTTCTATATTTAAATTTTGTGAATAAGGCAGTGCACATATAATAAATTTACAGCTATATTTCCTATTGAGACGTTCCATTAAATTAAAGCAATTTAATATGTCATTTCTTGATACAGCTAAACTATTTCCATACAATAATATTACTGTGGAATTTGAATTAAGCTGGGTCATCTTGATTTTATGTAATAACTGACTATAACTGGCACCAGGTGAGCAATGATTTATTACAGGACCATTTGCATACTGAGACATAAGACTACCCATGTCTTTGCCCAGCTGGTCAGAGAAAATACAGCAAGAGTTATAGCAATTATTGTGAGAGTGGTTAACTGATGACAACGAGCTCCCCAAAATTGGTATACATTGAACATTATTGCTAGGAGTGTTAGTACAAGGCAATTCTTGAGACTTTGGCTGTGTAATTGTTTCATGTTGCTGATTATTGTCACATGATGTTGTTTTTTGACAAGTACAGCAATTTAGCCTATTTGTTAAAGAATCTAGCCTGTCCACATTTTCACTACCTAATTGGACTAGCTCATTGGCAGCAAGAATGTGTTCTTTTATTTGTAACTGAGCGTCTTCATAACTTTTCACAGTTTTGGTCAGTTCTCTATGTAAATCCAGCATTTCCTGCTGCAAGACATAGGTCTCACGGTCATGGTGTAATCTAATCTGAAGCAACTCTTTTTCAGTAAATTTTAGTTTATTTACTAAGTTCATTCTATCCCTAATTAAACTACTCATTTTGTGGGAAACTTTAAATCTATGGCATTGGTTCTTAATCCTATTTATAATTTTATTAATTTTTATGTATTTCTTAAATTTATTCTTACTTATTATTACATTTGGAGAATGAGTAGGTACCAACTCGGTGAAAAGATCCTGAGTCGCACCACATTGCTGTTGTTGGTCGAGCAACTCATGGCTCAGTATAGTATTATGAGCTTCATTTAAGCTAATTTCTAGCTCATTTATGCGACTCAGGGCCCTCTCATGAGATTCACTACATTCTCCGAAAGAGGTAACTAATTTCTGTAAGCGATCTCTCTGGTCTAGTACATCCATGTATTGAATGTGTAGATCGGCAAGCTCACTGTTCAGTTCTGAATTTTTGCCAACTATTTTTCCAATTTCTTCCTCACTTTCCTCATGTTCCCTGAGCAGTTGTGCATTTAGCTCCTTGGACTTTTTAAGCTCCTCAAGTGTCAACTTCAGTTTCACCTCCAAATCCTTGGCAGTAGCCTTGCGTGTCAACATCGACATGGCGGATAGTGGGTCACTGGAAGTATTGAAATAGTGGTGAAGAAAAAAAAAACAAAACAGAAAAGTATTTTTTAAAGAAGACTAGAGAATAGAAAGTATCTGAATAATAAGTGGAAAATTAAGAATTGGGTTGGGTTACACGCTAAATTATTAAGTTTTGAGTCAATGTACTACAAAAAAAAATATATAGCTTTTAAACACAGGTTCAAGGTATTAATAAATTTCGTAAGAGGGTAAGTCGTCTGAAGACAAAAGGAAACTGATTTTAATGGTAATTTGCAAAGCAGTCAATAATATGACAGGTTAACAATAATTAGGGACCAAGAATAACGTGATAAATAAATAATACTCCCTCGTTTTATCTAAGTTCTCCAAATAATTTGAAACAAACGATCAGTTGACAGCTGACCGCTATCGTAAATTCCTTTGTGAATATTTCCAATAAATACTTGTAAGTTATTGTTAATAACACTTGTACACGATAATTGTCACTTTAGGATCTATTTTAACTAGTTTCACTGTAATATTATTAGTTTAATACGTAAAATAAGAAATAAATTCACACAGCTGATTTCTTAAATGTCACCAGGCCAGTGTTGCCAGTCGAAAAAAAAAATTATTGAAGCTAACTCTTTGAAAATACAGCAACAGCTAGTAATTTATTTAAAACAATAGTATCATACATTGACACGACGCGGATTAAACGTGCGGCCACTACACGGTTCGCGAACTTGCCAAACAAAGGAATGCAAATAAGGTTATTTCCTCGTCTGCGGACGTTTCCGGTTCACTTAATACAAAGTTCTTTCATATTTTTGTGTTTTACGTAATAGTATTATGCTTACTTACATTGGGACTCGAGCAGCAATTTTGTCTGGGAACACATTTTGCATTATAATTAATGGTTTGGATCAGTGTTTAGCCTGCTTGTGCTATAGAGTGTAATATTATGTTGAAAGGAGAAATTTATCTTCCCAGCGTAAATCTAGTTGCATCTACGACTTTTTGCCTGGGAAACCAGGTTTTTGTTGATAATGATGTCACGCCTAATCTAACTTTTTAAATATATCTCAAAGTCACATAGTACAAAGTCTATGTATTTCTTCACTGCCTTGTGGCACAGGCCCGACTTTCGCAACCCAAGTTACAGCCATTTTCTGTAACATAGACTAGCATCACTTCTTAAAGCTTACTGATTCCTGATGACAACTGCCAAAAATCTTCATGTCAGTTGGTACCGACGGCTCAATGAGTATGTGGCATGAAATTAATACCCCGACTCAGTGGTGCGCGCCCTGACTTAGAACCCTTTATCCTCAGCATGGCAGTCTATTGGTATTTCCACTAGGCTATTGCTTCTTTCAATATTATATTTAGATAACTATTTCCTACAAGCAGAAAAATGAACATATATACAATAGAGACGAAGCGAAGGACAGCAAATTCTGAATCGCATTTAAGGTCTCGTTCGAGAGCGGCATTTCGTTTATCCACATTTTTTTTATCATGCAGCTCAATTCAATCTTACGCCTGTGGCAATAAAGTAGATTTTCCAATGTCTCAGGTGCACACTTTGGCGTGATGCCAAACTTGCATACGGGAAGGAAAAATCTAGTTTTGTCTATATAAGACGCGGATGTTGTACCTGGGAATTGAAGATTTATGTGTTCCCTATATTGGTTCTGTAGAGTGATGAGCTTTGATGGTTTTTGTATTTTGCCAAGCTATACCAGTTTTCTCATAACATGTTTATTACTTTTTTAATACATCCAAAATCACATATTCACGAAAAAATCTAGGTCTAAAATTTGGCTTAGGAAAATACTAGCCTTCAAATAATAATTACATAACTGCCAGATTTCAGAAATTAATGAAGTAGTTGGTCAAAGGTAGAGCAGTAAAGAGCCTTGCTGTTTCAGCAAGATTAGATCGACTCGAACGGAGAAGTACTAAAAGTAACAGTACCTATATTGTTGCATTTCGTTCGGTGAGTGACAGTGCCGAAGGCCTTTTTCCTTCTCCCTCATCCCACTCCTCCTTCGCGGCACCACACTTGTGACTCCTCTGGTTTTGCTTGTATCTATGGGCAACGGTTATTGCTTACCATCAGGCGATACGTCTGCACCTTGGCCGCTTTTGAAATTAAAAAAAAAGAAAAAGAAAAAACAAAAAATCAGCCAACATTTCAAAATGTATTTCAGCAGTTATTTTTGCTGAAATAATTCCTGGACTAGGTGTAATTGAAGTATATATTTTACACAGATATTTCAAGAGACACAGGCTCCAGACACGAAACAACAATTTGTCAACCATACAAAGTGTGTCTCATGTGTGCATGGAACCCACAACAGCACAGTTACAAGCGGTGAGAAGACTATATCACCGTACACATTATTTTCTTTTAAAAGTTTAATAATTCTCTATTTGGTGTCGCTAAATAACTCAAAAGGTTAACTTAGTTAGGAGGATGATACATAGTATCTTCTTGGGTTTACGCGAATGTTACACATTGAAATTAAACTACAGTTTACGGATTTTATCGCGTTGTATTGGTTTCACTAAGTTATTACGTTTGAAACTAAAGATCTAGAAACTATATTTTTAATATATTACTAGCCGACGTTTCGAATTCTTTACAGAATTCATGTTCACGGCAGACTGAGGTGATATTTGTCTTTTTCTTGAAAGTATAAGTTATCTCAAAGTACCCGAACATTTTTCAACTACTGGTGTTACTATTTACGCAGAATGAGCTCACAGTGTCCTTAGGTCTTCTGGTGACTTTGTCCTTCTTGGGTTTCATTAGCCTTATGACAGGGTCCCAAGCTGGAGGAACATTCCAACCATCTTCCCTATTGAAATTAGGGTGTTTTTTTAATTTCAATAGCCTCTCGTATCATCCTTGGAAGAAAACGATGTTCTTTTGCGAGTATCTGTGGTTCATCAAATCGCAGGTAGTGGTTGGGTCCTTGTTCCTCATGTTCACACACAGCAGACTTTGTTGAGCTACATCAACACAACAACACAAAATTGGCTACATCTTGAAGCGAGCTTCTATCAAAACTTACTACAAGCCGCCAACGAAGATCAGTCAATTATTACCATCTGTCAAGTGTCAGTTACCCTTGCAAGAGGCCGGTGTCTACAAAATTGACTGTGAATGTGGGCTCTCATACATTGGACAAACCAAGATAAGCATAGGCATTCGACTCAAAGAACATATCTCATCATCAGCCTTTATCAGTCCACTGCTGGACTAGGCCTCTCCTTTGAAAGGAGGAATTGGCCTACTATACCACGCTGGCCAAACCGGTTGGTATAGGGTTTGTATCAAGTTTTCCTTCTCTTACAGTGCTGTTTTCTGCATAATATGCTCCCTCTGTCAGCTCTTACGACACCCATGGGATGATATGGGGTGGTGACAATCCGTATTCTTACTCCGTCACCACACATATGAGAAAAGAACTTATAGCTGACATAAAATATAAACGCTTAACAAAGTCTGCTGTGTATGAACATGTGGAACAAGAACCCAACCACTACCTGCGATTTGATGAACCACAGATACTCGCAAAAGAACATCGTTTTCTTCCAAGGATGATACGAAAGGCTATTGAAATTAAAAAAACACCCTAATTTCAATAGGGAAGATGGTTGGAATGTTCCTCCAGCTTGTGACCCTGTCATAAGGCTAATGAAACCCAAGAAGGACAAAGTCACCAGAAGACCTAAGGACACTGTGAGCTCATTCTGCGTAAATAGTAACACCAGTAGTTGAAAAATGTTCGGGTACTTTGAGATAACTTATACTTTCAAGAAAAAGACAAATATCACCTCAGTCTGCGTTAACATGAATTCTGTAAAGAATTCGAAACGTCGGCTAGTAATAAATTAAAAATAGATTCTAGATCTTTAGTTTTAAATGTAATAACTTAGTGAAACCAATACAACGCGATAAAATCCGTAAACTGTAGTTTAATTTCAAGGATGATACATGTTGAAACAGGCTACGTCCGTCGGTCAGAGGGTAATTCTTTTACAAGCACGCATTTGTTACTTAGTAACTAACTAGTTAGGTAAATTAGTTTACGTATTTGCGATTCAATCCACTGCGCACTTTTAATGTTACGACTGACATACGGTCGAATAGGATGAATGACTTGTTCACCTTGGCTTTTAGGTAAGAAATATGCAACTTATAATATAATTGAAAGAGTACTTTCTGAATAAATTTGTGAAGGACTAAGCCTGTGGTGTTCCTCCAACTAAAGCAAGGATCAGAGGATTCTCCTAGTCCTACAGACGTATTTGAGAAGTTGTATATATAGTTAACTCATGCGCAAACTCTGCTTCTAGACTCAGGAGTCAGGATTCAGGACTTTTATTCCATCGTGTCCTTTAGACATCGTCGTGTTGATTTTCTTCACCATCATAGAATGTCTATCCTATCATTCTTAGTCCCGTGGCCTCAGTAGCATGTAGTAACTGCTACAAATCTAAAAAAGAAATCGTAATGACTAGAGCAGCAGTGACTTTATGGAGAGATTCAAGAGAGGATTCAAGATTTGAACCCACTGCACGCATCACTGACTTTTTACAAGCTATGTGCTATTATTAAATTCAAATTTGACGTCACTAGCCAATTGAAATCAATTTTTGACTTCACCACTACTTCATAGATTTGCTGAACAACTGAATCTGTTATATGTATCTTTCCTCTTGGTAAATTTTAGTATATTTTTTTGTAAATAGTTGCGAAGTGATTAAGAAATTGGTGTAGTAGAAACACCCTTTTAGCTGTTTCTAAAAGTAACTTTTACTAAAATCAGATAGAAAAGGCGATTTTACTACTAAACAGCCTACATTTGCAAAATTGATGAGTACTGGACCAAAATCCTAAATAGCCAACCTAATACAAAGTTTAACCGTAAACGTATTTAGTATTTATAAAACAAGACATTTAGCTCTAACTTTTCCTTCTAGATAGCCGCGAGAATACATTATTTTGTACTAGAGGATGCCTGCAGCTGCTCCCATACATATAACATACATACATTCATGTACTCACGCCATTTTCTCTTCGGGGCAAGCTGAGACAACAGAACGCCACTTAATATTCTACCACCACATAATATTCTACCACATTCACACAACACCATCTAGTCCCAAACTAAGCAGAGCTTGTACTATGGGTACTAGATAATGGATAAACATACATATATAACTTTTTTTTGTTAATACATACATATTATACATAGAAACACCCAGACCAAGACAAACATCCATGTTCATGCACACAAATGTTTGACTTGAGCGGGAATCGAGCCCACGACCTTCGACGTAGCAGTCGCTTACACTCCCGCTACGCCAACCAGCCGTCACTTGCGCGTGGGGTTAGTAGAAACAAACCTTACGCGCTTTCTCTACATTAATTACTCTTTTCATGCAATGTTCGACGGTTTCAGGTGATTCAGATCTTGTCCTTTTCCGAGACGTCTCAATTTGGGCAACAAATGTCCTGCGAGGTCTGCATCGACCGCATATTTTATTATAATTTATCAATTTCTGCCCGATCCCGTAGGAATATCGTGCAATCCTTTCTTATAGCACCCCTACGGTCCTCAAGTCACATACATGACAAATTTCAGCTCCTTGCACCGAATATTTCGGGCTTTCTGTCATTCAATTAGTGACGCAAGAATGTTATTTACACAGATTGCCGTATCCTTAACTCCGTGTTTCACGTATAACTAAAATATTAAAGTAGCCTGCCGCAATGCGGGTCAAACCCAAGGCCAAGTAGTTGGACAATGTACACGTGGTGCCAAGTTATTGAGGCCATAGCGAATAAACCTTAAATGTGCATAGAAAAACTTATATGGCAAAATATTTGTTTTTTTAGGCTTTTTTATCGGAGATGTAATGGAATGTATACATCTTTATTTTTTATTTATGTCGTCCAAGTTATGGCTGGGTTCAATATTCGATCTATCCACAGATTTGGCTACTGGAGATACACATTTGACATAAGTTTCATATAAAATATGTCAAATCTATCTCGAGGTAGTACAGCCTTGCTGATTTCAGCATGAATGGGCCGGCTCGACCGGGGAAGTACTACCCTCTCACAGAAAATCGACGTAAAGTAACAGTACCTAAACTATTGCGTTTCCTTCGGTGAGTGAGAGTGCCGGAGGCCCTATCCCTTATTCCTCATTGACATATGTACTTTAGTTCATATATTATATATCAATGTTATTCCTTCTTCCTCATCCCACTCCTTATCCTACCCCTTTTCCCAACCCCAAGGGGCGGCAACGCACTTGTGACTCCTGTGGTGTTGCGGGTGTCCATGGGCGGCGGTAATTGCTTACCATCAGGCGATCCGTCTGCTCGTTTGCCGCCTATAATTACATAAAAAAAAAATATATATATATATATGTTTATCTAGTAGCCAAAAAGTGGAATATTGAAACTGGCTGTCACGCAACCATAAATCGTGGCTCATATCATTTTGCTAGAAAAAAATCTTATACATCTTTTTTTCAACTATTTATTTGGGCAATCAGTGGTTGTATTTCAATTCCAAGTACAATAATACAGTATGAGGAGCTAAATGTAGGGTGAATAACCCCTCAAAAGAACCACTACCTGCTTTACTCAGTGAGCTTTTAAAAGATCAGAATACTACTCATTAGATATTCAATTAACCACAATGTACTACACTATCACTTGGAGCAGTAGCGGTTAAAAGTTAAACCTAATTAACGTTGAGTATATTGATTTTTCTTTATGGTTTGGTATTCCCCTGTAAAAAAGCGTCGACTCGATTACATGCTTTAATTTATTTCATCATTAAATATTCAGTGCAATCAAGTCTTTTTTGAACATGTTATACACTTTTAAGGCTGATTCCCGCTACACCGTGCCAGACCCCGTCTGAGGTACGGACGGTACACGTTCAAACAATCATAATATGATTTTGAATGGAGTAATTCATGTCACTGAGTTTGTCCGCATACTCAGTAGCAGTCTGGTGATGTGCCCGGTAACGGCAATAGGCTCGCCCCCTATTACGTGGTACCTAAAAATTCATGGCGAAATGTGAGTGTAATATTTACACCTCTGCCTACCGCCCTTATATAGGCGTGAGATTATAAATAAAATAAATAAACAAATAAAATAGTTGACCTAAGTGCTCGATGAAACCCGCGTTATTTAGGGCTCCTGCTTCGCACCCTTGACACGAAGCGTGATGTTTGGCCTATAACCTTCCTTATAAAATGTTTCTTACTACCTAGCGCTTATGAGAACGCTATTTACGTTCTTATGAGAATGCCTTGTGCACACGTAAAACACGTGTCGAAGCGTATTCGGTGTATAGAGCGGGATACTGCAAGTCAAGTAACTTCCTGGAATACATTTCTATTTCAATAGATGGGGTGGTCAATTCGAGGGTGCGTGGTGGGTTTCAGTTTCAGTTTATTTTTATTCAAGTAAACAATTAGAAATTGTGTTTGAATATGTGTAGTTTGTTTAGTTGTAAACTTGTAAGATGTTTAAGTGCTATGGCACTTAAACATCTTACAAGTTTACAACTAAATATTTAAAATAATTGTCAAAAATATCTTTCTTCACCTTATACTATCTAAGCCAATATAATTTCACGTAAAAATTTCACCACATAGCATACATGAAAAATATTTACCTACTATTCTTAATTGATAAATTACAATATTTATACATATTCATCATAAATTTTATAGTATACCAAACCTGTAATCAAAGAATTAATGCAATGTCAAAAAATAAATAAAAAAGTAATTAAATAAAAGAAATTGTCAAAGACAATGAAAAGAATTAATTTTTTGTCGTGGTGGGGGGGCTCAGTAACCGTGGTTTGGTCATCCGCGGTGAAGCTAAGAGGGATCCAGGAGGGGACGCTCCGCGTGGGCTTGGAGGGGCCTGCGCAGGATGCGTCCAACGGTGCGGGTGCGGGGTACAGTTCTGTCTGTTCCTCGCAGTCGGGCGCGGTCGCGGGAGGAGAGGCGTGTCGGTGTTGCGTTGCCGCACGCCCTATCTCCCGCGACCAAATGGGGGCGCACCATTCGAAGCGTTGCGGTGGGGCCGCAGAGGAAGAGGAGATGCGGTGTTGCGTTGCCGTCCTCCCTATCCTCTGCGGCCGCTGGGTGTTTTGGCGGCGGAGTCCAACACCTTAATCCACCTGCCAAAGGCCTGCCAGGGGGTCTTGTTCGGGGCCCGCCTGACCATCTGGTGGGCCAATACCCGTCGGAGGGCAGCGACGAGTGCTTCGGCGATGCCCTACCCTCCGACACACGGGTACATGGAGAAAGTCGAGTTGGTTTTTAGTGGAAACACCACATACTCCGGCTCTTATTTCCCCCAGGAGTCGGAGATCCGAAGGGATTTTCCACCTCGTAAGAAAAAAAAAAAGGCCGACGTGTAATATTACCACCCACATTAAATGTCAAATTAATATTAAATTATAAAAACAAATATATATATAATGAATAAATAAAAAAAATAAAAAACTAATTGCAAATACTATTAAACATTGACATATATTAGTACACTAGCTGGCTATATAACGTGGATGTGACCGCGGGCATAGGGTAGGTGCATAGGGTTCCCACCAAGAACTAAGGGTCCCAAGCCAACCTCACCTGGAAGTGGTGCACCTGCCGATCAACGGACGAGGCTCTGGCAAACAAAATATCCCGATAAGCGGCAATAGGCTCGCCACCTGACGAAAAGTGGGCGTCTAATATGCCTCTGCCTACCCCTTCGGGGAAACAGGCGTGAGGCTATGTATGTATGATGTATGTATGTGACCGCGGGCTCACACAGTAAAATATAAAATCTTTTAAAGTTCAGTCTTAGACCACCTTAATTCGTACGAAAAGCTTAAAATAATATCTTTCAATCTTAACCTAAAAACACTTCTCAGCTACGGTGAGTTAGAAACAATTAATGTAATCGCTTACCGTTCAACATTTCTCGGAGCAATTTAGTCAAATTCTCCACGGTGCCAAACGCTTCCTATCGCAACACTTTCACAATTACTGGGCAATCCTAATTTGAGGAAGAATTAGCTAATTATTCACGGGTTTATTCTTGGTAAGTTTTTTAGGTTTTATGGTGGGTGGCATAACGGTTTCAGTGGTTATCTTGACATATTTAATCATCTGACTGCCTCCGTGGTTCAGTGGAAAACGTATGCGACTGCAGAATGGGGGTCCCGGTTTCGATTGCCGGGTCGGGCAAAAGTATTACTGGGTTTTTCTAAATTCTCAGTAGCAGCACGGAGCCTGGTGACGTGCCCGGTAACGGCAATAGGCTCGCCCTCTATTAAAAATTCATGGCTAAGTGTGGGTGTAATATTACACATCTACCCACCCCTTCGGGGAACAGGCGTGAGTATATAAATAACATAAAATAAAAGAATCATCATCTTCGTGACGTTCAGTAATGGTAATTTGTTGCATAGCATTTACGTCTGTTGATCGGGAGGTACCGAGTTCGATTACCGGGTCGGACAAAAATGTTACTGGAGTAAATGAAGTCTGGCAATGTAACGGTAATAGGCTCACCGCAGTAATAACGTTGGACCTAAAAATGTAGGTCTTGTTTGTTTTAAAAAATACAAATCCCGCATAAGGACTAAATCCTGTGTCGCGCGAGACTTTACAAACACACAGCTAACGGGCACAATGAACACCTAGACTCGAAACCAATTTATGAAACTCACAAAGTGTTGTCTCGTGTGGGAATCGAACCCACAACACTCGACGCAGTGTCAAGCGGCGCAGCGGCCGCTTAAACCACTGCGCCAATCGTGCAATCTTTAGGTGTAACATTACACCTCCGCCTACCTCTTCAGGGATACAAGAGTATATCATTTATAAAAAAACTTCCTGTTATGTAGTCTTGTTAAAATATAATTTAATGGTAAATCTATAGTCTCTAATTCGCAAAGACAATGCTGGTTCAGCTAGGATCATATCAACTTATCAAATGTTCGGACAATGTTTCAGAAGCTTTAGGTTTGCTCGCGAGTCAATTAACCGCCTAGAAAGACCGAATGAAGAAGTTTTAAATGTTCCACCTTGGGAATGAGATTCTGAATAAAATGTGTTCAGATCGTTTAGGGAATTGTCGGCACGGCGGCGCCCGCTAATGGCTTAAGTTATGGGACATACGACGTTTAAAGCATGATTGAAAAAATTATAGGTTTTCACCATGAGCGTGTATATAAAGCACGGTTCGAGGATATATATCAATGGATATATATCAAGATATATATCCGATATATATCCGATATATATCAACCTCGATTCGACGATATATATCAAATGGTTTTTGTCACATATTGCAATACAAAAATGGTTCAAAAAGAATATTATTTTTGCGTTTGTTACTGTATTTCTACTTCCCAAAAGTAGATGGCGTGGGAGTAGAGTTAAAACATTCTCCCTAATGGTAAGTTCTAATCTAAAAATGGCAACATTTTGATTTTAAGTACTCAAATGAATAAAACATTAAAAACATTTCAGTTTTTTTATTTTTTGATCATTTTAGTATGTTTATGAAACACATATGCAAATAGTATTCATAAATAATACAATAAAATAATAATATGACTTTCATACAAAATTGATATATGTATATCAAACTTGATATATATCCGATATATATCGTAAATATATCGGATATTTATTTTGATATTTATAATAAATATCGGATATTTTCGAACCCTGGTATAAAGTCGATTTCAACATATTGTAAAGAAAATAAGTCTAGGACGAAATACACAATAGCTTCGCATTTCGGAAACTTCACACCGCTACCATTTATATTAACAATCGGTTAAAACCAAATTAGGCCTTTATTTACAGCCCATTATTATCAAACATGAATAAGTAATTAACTATGTTATTTACTGCTTATTTCTCATGTGAGAATCATTTAACGGTACTTCAAGGCATGGCGTAATTGGGAAATATTTATTTTTATACACGCGTATTACTTATATGTATATTCATGGTCGAAGTTGATCTTTTATATGAAATTAAGTCTGCGAACGACCAACATTCCTGGGTAACTTTTGGAAAGGTGTTGTCAAAGTCATCGGTCATGGTTCTGGTCTTAGGATAAGAATCATTCGGCAATGTCGGCGGACTTCGAGCAGTCTGTAAATTTCAACTCTAAGTAGAGTTGGTCGCACACTAATACCATAGTACAATTTTTATAGAGTTCACGCCTGTATTCCCGAAGAGATAGGCAGAGATGGAATATTACACCCACTTTGAATTTTTAGGTCCCACGTAATAGGGGGCGAGCCTATTGCCGTTACCGGGCACATCACCAGACTCCGTGCTGCTACTAAGAATCCGGAAAAACCCAGTAACACTTTTGCCCGACCCGAGAATCAAACCCGGTACCTCCGATCAGCAGTCGCATACGCTATCCACTGGACCACCGAGGCAGGAGAGAGAAGATACATCAATAAAAAAGTTAATAAGACCAAACTCGAAGTACCCGAACTCTTACCATTACTATTAGCCGCAACACCAACCAGGCAATTTATACAGAACAACTGTATCTAAGTACTAGCTGACCCAGCGAACTCCGTATCGCCTTTTTAAGAGTTTTTATTTAATTCCCTTTTTTCCAAGCCCCTTTTCCAAAGTTACCATTGACTTAGCACTTAATCTCTTATCATTTCAGAGTCTATAAATGATGAACAAACAAACATAGATTTTTATATAATATTGAATTCCCCATTCCTTAAAATATCGGAGACGATACCCATATCGACTTTAAAAAAGAATCCGTCTGCCATCTTTGATTTCCTATCCGCCATCTTTGATCACGAAATAGATGTTGTGTTTAGATTCTTCATCCCTTTAATCATCAGAGACGATACCCATATTGATTTTTAAAATTTTTCCCTTCCGCCACCTTTGATTTCCCATGCGCCATCTTGAATCACGAAATAGATGTTGTATTTGGATTCCCCATCCCTTTAAACATCGGAGACGATACCCATATTGATTTTTTTTAAATTACCATCCGCCATCTTTGATCACGAAATAGATGGTGTTTTTGAATTCCCCATTCCTTAAAATATCGGAGACGATACCCATATTGATTTTTTTAAATTTTCCCATCTGCCATCTTTGATTTCCTATCCGCCATCTTTGATCACGAAATAGATGTTGTATTTGGATTCACCATCCCTTAAATCATCAGAGACGATACCCATATTGGTATTTTTAATTTTCCCATCCGCCATGTTTTATTTCCCATCCGCCATCTAGATTCACAAAATAGATGTTGTATTTGGATTCCCCATCCCTTTAAACATTGGAGACGATACCCATATTGATTTTTTAAAATTTTCCCATCCGCCATCTTTGATTTCCTATCCGCCATCTTTGATCACGAAATAGATGTTGTATTTGGATTCACCATCCCTTAAATCATCAGAGACGATACCCATATTGATTTTTTAATTTTTCCCATCCGCCATGTTTTATTTCCCATCCGCCATCTTGAATCACAAAATAGATGTTGTATTTGGATTCCCCATCCCTTTAAACATCGGAGACGATACCCATATTGATTTTTTTTTAAATTACCATCCGCCATCTTTGATCACGAAATAGATGGTGTTTTTGAATTCCCCATTCCTTAAAATATCGGAGACGATACCAATATTGATTTTTTAAAATTTTCCCATCCACCATCTTTGATTTCCTATCCGCCATCTTTGATCACGAAATAGATGTTGTATTTGGATTCACCATCCCTTAAATCATCAGAGACGATACCCATATTGTTTTTTTTAATTTTTCCCATCCGCCATGATTTATTTCCCATCCGCCATCTTGAATCACAAAATAGATGTTGTATTTGGATTCCCCATCCCTTTAAACATCGGAGACGATACCCATATTGATTTTTTAAAATTTTCCCATCCGCCATCTTTGATTTCCTATCCGCCATCTTTGATCACGAAATAAATGTTGTATTTGGATTCACCATCCCTTAAATCATCAGAGACGATACCCATATTGGTTTTTTTAATTTTCCCATCCGCCATGTTTGATTTCCCATCCGCCATCTTGAATCACAAAATAGATGTTGTATTTGGATTCCCCATCCCTTTAAACATCGGAGACGATACCCATATTGATTTTTTAAAATTTTCCCATCCGCCATCTTTGATTTCCTATCCGCCATCTTTGATCACGAAATAGATGTTGTATTTGGATTCACCATCCCTTAAATCATCAGAGACGATACCCATATTGATTTTTTTAATTTTTCCCATCCGCCATGTTTGATTTCCCATCCACCATCTTGAATCACAAAATTTATGTTGTATTTGGATTCCCCATCCCTTTAAACATCGGAGACGATACCCATATGGTTTTTTTTTAAATTTTCCCATCCGCCATCTTTGATTTCCCATCCGCCATCTTTGATCACGAAATAGATGTTGTATTGCGATTCCCCACCCCTTAAAATATCGAAGGCGATACCCATATCGATTTTTTAATTTTCTCATCCGCCATCTTTGATTTCCCGTCCGCCATCTTGGATCACTAAATAAATTTCATTTTATTAATCAGCGTCCCAAAAATCTCGAAAACAATACTCATATAGATTGTATCCTATTCGTTTAGCCTTTTTTTGCCCTTGACCAAACCCTCCCCCTTCTCGTTTGACCATTTTATTATTTTTGTCTGGCCTGTAAAAGTTGTGGGGTAATTTTATATAGCCTATAGCCTTTTGGCATAATTGGGCTATCATAGGCAATAACAATTTTTAAAATCCGACTGCTAGTTCCTGAGATAAGCCGACATTATCTTTTAGCCTTTTTAGCCTTTTGCCCGGCCCCAAAGGGTCGAAGCGTTATGTTATATAGCCTATAGCCTGCCGGAATAACTGGGCTATCGTATACAAAAAGAATTTTTCAGATCCGACCGGTAGTTCCTGAGATTAGCGCGTTCAAACAAACAAACAAACAAACAAACTCTTCCGCTTTATTATATTAGTATAGATATATATCTATAGTCCGTTCACAGTTATTTTACCTCTAGCTGTTAGATTGGCCAACCTGGGCGTTGTGTTGCTATATTTAGTATCTAATACTCCCATTTTAAATATACAGTATTGCTAAAAACGTACTTTATTTTTATTGCCTACGCGATCGTATTAAATATTTGGAAGTACCTAATGTTTGTAACAAAACCTCTTGATATCGGCTTTGGCTATACGCATGTACATTTATTTTCTTACAAAATAACTAATTTCCTATGAAGATAAATAGTTATAATAAATATTTTGTCTATTTACGTCAATGTGAGGTTTTAATTATCAAATACGAAAACTGCAAATTTAATTATCACATTTATTTTGAATAAGAATGATCCATGTGGACTGCCAATGACGATTCGTAGCTGCTGTGAGATTCTCGGACTGCCAATGCTGATTCGTAACTGCTGTCAGATTCTGTATCAGACTCATAGTTTAATTCTATTATGAACCTGTCCATCGCAGCATCCATAGACCCATTTGTTTCACGAAGCTTGTCTTCAATGTGGCGCACATGTTCGCATTGTTTTTGCCACATGCCAGTCTTCTGCAGTGATAGATTGAAAAGCTTCTTCAGCTAAATTGACAATGTTGTTTGCCTCTTGTCCTATTTCACATAGGTACCTGTCATAGCTTTTATCTGATCCTAAAAAGATTCTCGGCACCTCGGATTCCTGTCAGTTGTTTCTCTGAGCGAAAACTTCTTTTCTTAAACTTTGTATAGCCTAATACATTCTATCTGCATCCCGAATCCCTCGTTCAGTCACTCTTGCCTCAAATTTTGGCATTTTTAAGTCTGTCTCCAAAGTCATATAGACTACAATTACTTTCCTTATCATAAAAACCTATTTAATACAAAAAACGCGATAGACGTATTTGAATAAGGATTTTCTCTCCATTCAAAAAATGTCTATAAGTATAGATAAGACTGACATTACATACAGGTGGTTACAGATGGACATTCTAGTTTCCACTAAAATTGGGTAAAATGTTATGCACTGGTAACATACCTGTCATCACAGAGTACCATACCAACATAAAGCAAACAAACACCGACATTTGTCAGAGGTAAAATAACTGTGAATGGACTGTATGCTACAGTCTGGCGCAAGTTCCTAAGAAAAAACCGAATGTATGAAACGTGCTATCTTTTTAATGGCTACTATTATATGTATAAAACGTGAAGATAGCATCCTTCACTATGTACCCTTGGAACAGTATTCTTTCAAAGTTAGACGGGTTATACGTACATCACCGCCTTGGCTGTCAATAGTGTCAAATGTCACAACTGTCATATTATTATCCAGATTGAACTTTGCCGCGTTATGTAGTTTGTTTATAAAACGTAAAAAAACATACTGTAAAAGTGCTTTGTGTATACCAAATAAATGTGATTTTACACTTCTAGTGTTAGTGTTACTATATTTATTTGATTAGCATTGAAAGGAGCGCAATGAAAACAAGCAAAATAACGTGCGAAATATGGCATACAACAACATGCCGGTCAAGCAATGAAAAAAAGGTAGGTATTTATGGAAAAATCTCCCTAGATAAAGATCAATGAATATTTATAATGTTATATAATGTGATATATTTCAATGAAACATAAAAAATAAGGAAATATTCTAAAGTTTCATATCCTAGTACTTTGTAGGTAAACAATAGTGCTGCCTGTCAGTTATCGATAATCCGTTATTAGAAATTGGCACAAGGACTAAAAATTCTATTCTTTTTTCTTTTTAGGTGTAAAAATTGGTAGCTGCAACTGGAAACCAAGACTTGATTTATGTGCCCATTGAAAAATTACATCAGTTGAACTATGTGTGTGGCAAGCATTTTAAGCCGAAAGACTTAAAAAAAAGGGGAACTCAAGTCAGAAAAACAGCTGTGCCTTGTATCTATAGACATTTCTTTAAATCCTATTACAGAATAAATGTTGAAAACCTTTCCATTACATGTACATACATATATCTTTTTGTTCTGCGTATTTTTCTTCGCTAATCTAGAATAGATTTATAGATTAGGCTAATTTGTTTGAATAAACACATAAATATTAAATACATCTTTTATTCGTGTTGGAAAAGTATAATTCTAGTCGAAACATAATTATAATTATTTCTTACCGAATATTATCGATATCGATATTTCGCTAATCACTAGAGGGTACATCCCTATATTGACAAATATGACAATGCTGACAACATAAAAACGATGTCAATTAGTATCTTAATGTTGGCACGAGTTCTCCCTGCACGTTTCATACAAAGCTGAAAGTCTCGCATGATCTATGGCACATCCGCCTCTTCTTACGTAGTATTTGTATACTCTTTGGTATGCTATTAAATAATGTCAAAAAAATTTCTTTATTATAATTCATTTCAGTAAATTCTTCAATCGAGTAAAAAGAGTTCTGTAATAAGAAGGCCCTAATCTTGTTTTTAAATTACTGCGACTTGTAAATTTTTATTTTTATCTCAATTGGCAAACAATTAAACAATTTCACTGCTTGATACATTGCACAATGCTTAACAATATTTAATTTCGGGTACAGTTTATTTTTAAAATTCAGTGTTCTTGTACCTTCCCTTGACAATCTCTCCTCCTCATTTTCGATCCTGGTTATATATTTAGCCATGTCAGTTAGAACAATGAGTATATACCTATAGACAAGGTACAGTAAGAATTGATAGCGTTTTAAAATGTTCTCTACAAGATTGCCATTGTGGAATTCGTACAATTGTCCTAATAGTTCTCTTTTGTAGTATGAAAGCTCGATTGCAGTTGTATTTCTAGCTATTTCCCCAAAGCTGGACACTATAACGTAACCTAGACTCAACCAGAGCATAATAAACAGCTTTCAAACGTACCTTATTCCTTTTTAGTTTATTCAATAAGACGCCAGCAGCTACGCCTGCATTTTCTTTAAATTTACCCGTTTTGGCCGATCCCGTAGGAATTTCGGGAAATCCCTTCTTAGTGCACCCCTACGGTCCCCAAGGAACATACATGCCAAATTTCAGCTTCCCGCGCCCAATAGTTTCGGCTGTAGCGTGTCTGTCAGTCAGTAAGTAACGCAAGGATTTTGTATATTAAGATTTGTGTGTTAATGACTGACCAGCATACAGTATGTCCGTTGGGAACATAGAGATAAAAATGTATTTATGTGTGAAATCATGTGTAAGTAAATGACATTTGTGTGACAAAATTTCTAAATTCCCTCGGAACTGGGTAGAAGAAGTATTAAATTTAAAATAAAATGGGCGGGCGTAGCTGCGGGCATCCTCTAGTTTAAAATACAGGTAAGAAATCTACAAAGATTTTGATGTCTGATAAGTACTTTGTTTCGAAACTCAATCCTCGAGTGGTTTATACTGTATATGAAATACTGTACCTTTAGCCTAAATTGCCTAGGCGAATTTTATTTTGTAGATTGTCTCCGTGGTCCAGTGGATAGCGTATGTGACAGATGATCGGAAATCCCGGGTTTGATTCCCGGGTCGGGCAAAGTGTCACTGGGTTTTCCAAATTCTCAGTAGCAGCACGGAGTCTGGTGATGTGCCCGGTAACGGCAATAGGCTCACCCCCTATTACGTGGGCGGAATGTGGGTGTAATACACCTCTGCCTATCCCTTTGGGGATACAGGCGCGAGTCTATAAAAAAAAATTATCTAGTATCAAATCTAATAACGAGAATTTATCTCGTGGTGTCTGTGAAGTATGACTATTTCTCTTGGGAACCACAAACTTATAATTAAATTAGCTACCAGTACAAAAAGCTATCACGCTACAAACCTCTTTAGTATAACTTTATATTTAATAATAGTCTTTTTCCAGAGACCTCTTGAACTAGGAATAAATCCTGTGTTGCGAGACTTTACAAACATTATTTAATCATGGGTGTTCATTGTGTCCGTTAGTTGTATGCTCATGTATTGTATTGTTATTTTAAGTCCCCCGCGACACAGGATTTGGTCCTAATGCGGGAACTGTCTTAAAAAAAAGACAATCACGAAGACAACAAAAACAATTTACACACCTCTACTAATAATTTTAAAGTGGTGTCGTAGTAGCTTGATCTGCGCTGAATACACACGAGTCAATACTTTGTGTGATCCATAAAATAATTGTTTTGAATTTGGATAACCAACATTCAACCAACGGACACAGAACACACTTCTGTGTTCATCGGTTGAATGTTTGTTGTCTCCTTCGACACAGGATTTATTTCTAGTGCTGGAGTTATCAGAAACTGTTAAAAAAACTGGAATAACGCTAGGAGGATGTGTGTGTGTGCTGGAGTTGTGTGTATTTCTTTTTTTAATTTGCTTGTGTACGTTTTATTAAGCTGATTTCCAGCTTGGACAGGATTTAACGTATTAATGCAATAAGCATTAAACAAAAATTACTCATTATTCATCAAAATTGTGTTAAGCTCGAATACATTTATTTCAATGTTTTTTACACTTAAATAGGCACAATAGCATTGAAAAACAAGAATAGCCTGCTCAATTTATAAAGCTTTTACGAGAAAAAGGTGACACGACACTCATAGACACTCTATTTAATTGTATTTTTTTATATTTATCGTATCTGTTTTTCTTGCAATCTCATCTTAAATATATGATAATTCAAACAACAGTTTTATTTTGGCACTTACTATTCAAAAATTCTTCTGTCTAGGGAGGAATAAATATGTTTTAGTGGTTCGTGTATTCCAGCACATTACGGTATATTTATAACACACTTCCACCTGTATCTATGTAAAAACTAAGAAGATGGATTTTGCCCCATAATATGAACTTATTTTACGGTATAAATACATACCTCTCTTATTCACCGACGTTTCGACTGGCTTACAACAGTCGTGGTCGCGTAGGGATGAAGGCTTCACAAGGACGGCGCTGAGCTAACATCAGTCGACCAATAACAGAGATATTTATACCTTAAATTTAGTTATTTTTTGCGTGCAAGACCCGCGAAATAAAATTGTATGATGTATACAATTAATTTGGAAACATTTAAAAGAAAATCTTCGTTAGCGAGGCATTTTCAACCAATGAATAAAATTTATTTACGTATAAATGAAATGCAAAATGAATCAAATCCTAAAATACAAGGCCTTCAACGCACAATATGTACTCTCAAAAATAAAGAAACAAAAACTTGAGCAGAAAGCACTGAATAAAACAGACGCGTCAATGAATACAAAAGACTGTCAATAATTATGATCAAAACAAAAATAAGTTTGTTATTTACGAAACTGCTGTATAAAGGACTGTTCCTTCGCTGACGAGCGTCGTTTATCACTCACAGGACACAACAGAATAGCCATCACGTTCCAAGTGCCGGCGTGTCATAAAATTAATAAGAAAAAAAAAGCGTCACTAGTAATCCTTTGTGAGCCTACCAGCATTTTGTTTTTTATTAAATCTTCGAGGAAAACACGTCAAATTGTAGGAAAGAACATTCAAATGATTAACCGTGAAATTTTCCGTACACACTGGCTAAATCTAATTGCTTAATGCTAAGAAGACAAATAACCAAGCCGAAAACGCTTACATAATATAATAATAATATGTATAATTTACTAAAATTAACTCAAGCAAAGTGTTACTGAGTTTTTGTGACGATAAACCTTTACAGTGGCGTGGAGTGTAAATTCTAATTTGCTTTTCTTTTTTAAGAATACAGTTTACTGGAATTTGTCTAGTGAATGGATATTTATTTTAGAGACACGCGCAGTTTATTATTAAAGCGAGTATTTATTTACTAATGTTATTCAGAACCAATCAAACAAATAAAGCCCTAAGTAACGGAGCAATTCGTATATTAGAAGATTTAAATATTTTTCTCGTATAATGTTAGTCTGTATGGAGATCTAAATTGAACTGCCGCAATAAAGAAGTGGCTACTTTGGACAGTAAGTCGACGGCGCATTCCTCTTTTCTGTCTACTTTAAGTTTGTTTGTTTGAAGCGTTTCTATTACTGTCTAACACATCACATCATTAGGCTCAAGTCACCCGCATTAGGCTTCCCCGCACCCCGCGCGCGCTGGCGCCGGAACAAACGCAAGGAGTTAGCGATCAGACGCTCAGCAGACATAAAGTCTTATATCACTCACACAATTCATTGTCAATTGTCGGGGTGCACTATAACCAACCGTACACAAGACTATATAGTCCACTGAAGACGAAGATACCATCTTTCATTTGCATATGGCCTTTACACCTGCAATAGATGATAATTTTGTTTCACTGAAGACTACAAGTACACAAAAATTCGAACAACGTTAGATATTTTTATTACAGAGTTTATTTAAACAGTTCTAAATGAGTTTATTTATGAGTAAGCTACCCAAAAATAGTTAGTAAACGTAGTGAATATATGCTTCACCTGCTTTTAAATAAATTATGCAAAGACCGCTGACAACGAAATAAATATGCATTTAATTTTTGTTCTTCTTCTTTAGTTCAAGTCTTTGTTCATCGCAGTACTTAACACTGAGCTACCACTTACACCTAAGTCACCCTGAAGTGCCGTGCTTAAATACGCATATCAAAGTCATGTATTATGTTACCGTTTACCTAGGTGGAGTAATTATAAATCCAAAAATAGAGCTCAATCATGTGCCATGTCATAGCAGAGCCTTATATCCCGGGGAGTGGACTACAGTAGGCTGACAATAATGGTGTAAACAAGCGAAAAAAGAATTTGGTCTTTATCAGTCAAAGAACTAATTTATATTCATAAAATTCTTGCGCTACTGACTGACTGTCAAGACACGCTACAGCCGAAACTATTGGGCGCAGGAAGCTAAAATTTGGCATGTATGTTCCTTGGGGACCGTATGGGTGCACTAAGAAGGGAATTCCTGAAGTTCTTATGCAGAAAAAAAAAATGAAAAGAATGTGCGGTCGTAGCTGCGGGCATACTCTAGTAATGTTATAAAATTAACAATTCCGAGTAGCCCTTGGCATATGCATATCATAATAATTTATCCATTTGTGTAGGAGTTACGATGCCTCAGGCAGAACCGTAAAAACTTTTAACACCACTCTTTGCGTCTATGGTTAAAAATTATCAAATTCTTACTCAGCTTAATAATCAAAGAAACATTAATATCGTTAATTAAAAGCACTCATCACGTTAAGTATTATAAATTAAACGATATATAATAATCTTCTAAACGTTGTTGGGCGATAATATAGCCATCGTAGGTGAAATCGCACCCAATCATTGTCTGACATTTAATACAAGCCCCTTTTCACTTAGATGGACCGGTTGTTTTCTCGGTCCGTCTTGTAACGTAAAAAAGAGCTTCCAGGTATCCACTGTTACGTTATCCCTACTAGGGTGTGTTTAAATGAGAAACGTGGTTAAATGTTACAATAAAAATTGATTTAATTCTCAATTAATTTTAGACATCATTTAGCAAGCGAAAAAATTAGGAATTAATAAAAAATTACACAGGGTCGCGTGATTCGACGATGGGAGGGGTTTTTGTTGAGACTCCTGCTGCCGGTTCGTCCAGGAGAGGTCACTTAGCTCGTCTCGCAGCCAGATGAAAAAGGGGCGAACGCGGTCAGCGCTTCCATATTTAAAGCCCGTTGCAGGGCGCGGGCGGCGGGGTCGACCGGCCGAGTGATGCGTCAAGGATTGACGTCACACACTCCCCCCATTAGGCCATTTCCCAGAGGGAAAATTCTGTGGCTGGTAGGCGGCCACTGCATTCCGGGACCCTGAAACAGATGAGTGGTAGTGGTGTCAGTAGGTTAAATACAAGGCAACTATTAACCCTGAAAGAGGAAAAAAAAACAAGTATAACCCTCGGCCATTCATACGTCACCAAGCATTGAACGTTCCTATAACCTGGCATTCATCACATTCAAAAAGGCCTACACACAATCATACGCATGAACAAGCCAACATTCATTCACGATGCGAGTCGCATTCATTATAATACACGACGCGCGAAGAGGTATTATACGTGAGTTTTATAGCAAATAGTCACCCAGTCTATGTTGGTAGGCACCACCTGACCACCCATATTCGATAAGTGAAATTAATTGAAAGAGTATAAGTCGTAAACCAATATTACGATCTTACTATATCACGATACCAACAATCATACGACCAGTCGGCAGTATCACAAACAAATTGCTCATTAACGCGCTCGATGCGAATTGTAAAAGCATAAAAAAAGTGTTCATTATAATTAAGTATAAAGTATAATACAATGTTTTGAGCCGAGTGATCGGCTGACGTAAACAAGTGAGTCATCACTGCGCGCTTGGTGCCGGCCGCATTCCATTCTCGCGGACAAATAACTGGTTTCTGATTATGATACAAAATCGACAACGGCAAATACACAATTCGGAATAGGTTGCAATGTATAGTACATCACCGCAGGAAACAATCGATGACATAGTGTACACAACAATAGTTAAAAACACAAAAAAATATTCGCTGCAAGATGTAATGTATAGTACATCGTCGAAGGAGACTGTCGACGACATAGTATACACTGCCATAGTTAAAAACACAAAAAAAACACAATCGAGAATCGAACTACAGACCGATCCGACAACAACCTTTCAGCCACTGAGCCATAAGGGAAAATTTTTTTTTATTATATTTCGATCAGTCATTACCAAAGCTATAAGTAACAAGATATATAGGTACATGATTTAGCTGTAATTAGGAGTTAAAGATTTTTATATTATATGTAACGAAGTGTTAAGTTATTTTAGTGATTAGTTCATTAGTGATGAGCATTAATCATTACATTCTTAAACTTTGTAGTGAGTTAATTTAAGATCTTTTATATGGCAATCACCAAGAGGTTTTTGTTTGGCAAACCATAACTGATAGTTAGATAAATAACAGATTCTTTGTAACAATATTACATGTAATAAACTTTATTACAATTTATAACTGAAACATTTATTCATTTTATGTTAGCATGTTTACATAAATCATTAACACAACACAATGCATTTTCTTGTGAGCTTCGACTCGAAAACAAAAGAACCATTGTTGGCCTTCACAAATAATTATGTAGGTAATTATAACTTTGTATAGATATGCGTCTTACATTGTTGTGAATGAAACTGTACCCAATCGTTTATAAACTTATTTATGCTGTAATAGAATAAGATTCAGTTATTTTATTCAGCTTTTAGATTTAAAATAGTTGATTGTAAAATACGAAAGGGTATTCTTAAACTTGTAAATCAATTAATTCGCTTTAGTTATTAAAGTATATGAATTATTGATTTATGTATAAGTACCCACATTAGTTATTTAAGTTTTTAAATTATTGATTTAATTTGTGTGTAAACAACCACTTTAGTTATTTAATGAGGTATAAATATTATTTATTTGATTGATATGTAAATAGGCACTTATTTATTCAAGAAAATAAGTTATTGATTCAATTATTTGCAAATACCCACTTTAGTTAAAGTTAGTTTCAATTCAATTAAGTTTGATAAATTCAGTTAGATATAATAACATTTGCGTTAACACAAGAACACAATATAACCACTACTTAAACTGGTCTAGTAAAACCAGATGCATGGCATTTAGTAAAAAGGAAAAAAGTTACATATTGACAATTAAGTAGTTTTCCGGCCGTCAGCGGCTTAATTTTACCATTTATTTATCATTACATGTTTTATATATTTCAATAGAAACCAGACATTGAAAGAACAATCCCAGCGACACAAAACATTACAAAAAGAACATAATTCAATAATTGCGACGCAGGAATTTTATGTTTGAGTTCACAATGAACAGTAAATGCATAAATAGATGCATTTGCAAATGACATACCGATAGGCAGTAACAAGGAGATAAAATCGAAGACCAAAAACAACGATTGTAGCATAATAAACATTTGACAAAACGAACAACTAATAATTCTACGATGATATTCGTATTTCTATACCAAATAGACAATAATTACATTCGTTCATTATTGTTAGTGAGCAACCTGCATGTGACACGTGTACATTTTATTAATAAATGAACGCGGAATTCTAGCTAGATACCTAGTATATAATACACTAGCATCTTAGGTACGTTCATTCTCAGCCAGTCCAACTATGTTAGGTACACGTGGTATAATAAAGATTGGTCACTATAATAAAGATGCAACTTTCTTAGTAAGAAAGAAAAGAATAGTTAATATTAAAAGATAATCGCCGTAGTAGGCGGTAAAAGTATTAAATAATACCGACTATATAGAAATATATCGCCGTACAAAATCACTAGCAGAAGGTTATAGTAGAAAATAGAAAGAAATGAAAAAGAGAAGGGTGTGAATTCGTTCCATAAGTCAGCCAAAGCAGATTATTAGCAATAATTACCAGTAGCACTTAATTACCTTAGTGGCATATAAAAAGCTAATCGCGAAGCATACGATCAACGAAGATGACCTTAGCGCGTCGTTAGAGGACGTCTGGCCTTAAATCGCAATACAAAGAATGCGATCGACGAATGTGACCTTAGCGCGTCTTTAGAGGACACGTGGCTGCAGTCGAACGATTATAACTCGTTACTTATGCGGTTGATACAATATAATTATCACACGCGGTAACAGAAATAGTTATAATATAGAAATGCTTACCAAGCGTAGTAAGACAAAATTTGTCTGTTGTGACCGGCTCAACACGCCCGACCTTCCGAGCACAACAGAACAAAAAGAGAAAATGTCTATTGTGATCAGCACAACACCACCGACTTTTCGTCCACAATAAAACAAGCAAAAATAAACAATAAATGCCACTAAAATAATTACACACTGCTTTGAAACGATTTCACACATACACAAAAAATAAAAAAAAGACTCACCGGCAGCGGATTCTCAACAAAACCCTACCTATAATATTCCCGTGGGCGCCACTGTAACGTAAAAAGGACCTTTTAGGTGTCCACTGTTACGTTATCCCTACTAGGGTGTGTTTAAATGAGAAACGTGGTTAAATGTTACAATAAAAATTGATTTAATTCTCAATTAATTTTAGACTTCATTTAGCAAGCGAAAAAATTAGGAATTAATAAAAAATTACACAGGGTCGCGTGATTCGGTGATGGGAGGGGTTTTTGTTGAGACTCCTGCTGCCGGTTCGTCCAGGAGAGGTCACTTAGCTCGTCTCGCAGCCAGATGAAAAAGGGGCGAACGCGGCCAGCGCTTCCATATTTATAGCCCGTTGCAGGGCGCGGGCGGCGGGGTCGACCGGCCGAGTGATGCGTCAAGGATTGACGTCACAGTCTAAAGAGACGGACAAAGTGGCAGTACAATTTGTATGGCGCTGTTCACATTTAGATGGGTAATGCCAGTCATCATCGTCGTCATTTTACATTTATCCCGGTTCCATCTAAGACTAACGCTTTGGAGCCTGTGGTCCACTTACTAGTCTATGACAAAATATAAGCTTTCGCAATCCAAATGGACAGCAATATGCCATCAGTTATACTAGTATCAATCTATTTGACTGCCAAAGATCTTTATGACAGCCGAGACCGATGGTTTAACGTGCTCTCAGGTGGATAATGCCGGTGGCAGTACAATTTGTACCACACTGTTCACATTTAGATGGACCGAGAAGTCAGGCGGTCCTCATAGTGGGAACTGCCGGTGAGTAAACCTTGACACATGTCCACTTCTCGTATATGAATATTGAACGGAGACAAGTGTATAAGATGCCGGTTGATAAATAATATTCAGAGCGGTACATGAAAGCTTCTATTTTTAGACTCAGCCGATGTGTTTCCGATCATCTTCGGCTTACAGCAGAATGTATTACTGAAATCAAACTACGGTTTACGGATAGCGATTGCGATGTATTGATTTTACTAAAATTACATTCAAACCGAATGATCTAGAAAATAGTTTGTTTTCAATGTGTAACATTCGTGTAAACCTAAGAAAATAAAAATTATTACTGTATGTCTTTTCTCTCGTTTATTATTTATTAGTTTGGCCTGACGGTCTAGTGGTTAGTAAACCTAACTCGAGGTCGTAAAATTGATTCTAACTTAGAACACAGCCACAAGCTTTAGTTCAATGAAAAAAAAAAACACATATACAAAAATTAAGCAACAGATTTCACATCACAGTTGTGATAACATTTCCTGATCGTATAGCGATCGGCAACCGATTACTGGCAGTGTGTGACGTCGAAGTCATTACTCTGTTCGGAACCATTTCAACCGCACCGATCCACGCCGGTAACCAATCTGCTGCCACATAAGTATGCGCCCATTTTCACTGAGCTGAATATAAATCCAATGACTATATTTTTACAGTCTCTTTGTATATACATGCATATCTTAATGAAACTGTAACAACCGTAAATAAATTACACATTTTCTTTACAAATGATTCTGAAAAGTTCAACGGAAATTACATTTGCTTAACAAGAATATAAAATGTTTTTAAATTATTGCAGAGCGTAAACCGAACTTCATACAGGCCAAGCCGCATGTTTAGCTAGCTTCCATATATTGCACCTGTGGTAGTACCCAAGACGTGCATAAACTGGAGCCCAAATTTGAAGCAGCACAATTGGATCCCGTCCAGAATACAGTAGTCAAATAATCTTGTCTTGGGTCTTTGCAGAGAATGGGATTTCAGAGCTTCTTAGAAAGATGTGAAAAAAAATGCCATGAGTTTGTTGCCCGTTGTTTCTCGTGGATTTATGTATATCATAGTGAACATGGCAGTAAGTGTAAATGTAGAATCATTAAGTAATTAAGTTAAAATTTGACGTGGCCTAGATGAATAAATGATTTTGATTTTGACATTGGGTGCTGTGCTCCGAAGAAAAATCTGGGGAACTCGTACTCTAGAACCGTCATGAGAGTTTGTACCAGCAATGCTCTTCCTCGGTAGTATATGCCTAATACTACCGAGGGATATCGCGAAGCCAAAACTATTGCCCGCAGCCAGCATATTTTTTTTCTATTGGGCCTTTACGAACATACAACTAACGGACACAATTATCACCCAGACTCGAGACAACAATTTATGAATCACACAAAGTGTTGCCTCATGTGGGGATCGAACCCACAACACTCAGTACAGTGTCAAACGGCGTGACGGACGCTTAAACCACTACACCAACCGTGCAGTCAGTAATTTGGCATTGTGGGTGCTGTAGAGGTGCACTAAGAAGGAATTTTCCGAAATTCCCTAGGGATCGGGCAGGAACAGTTGAATTAAAATAAAATATGCGGGCTTCCTCTAGTTTCAATATAAAAACTCATTTTCACTCGTTAATGCAGTCTTTATACCACGTGCGGGGAGTCCCCGACCGGATAACGACCGGATAAATATCATATTTATCGGATGGAAGAACAGACCGTTGCGTATAAAGTAAACGGTGTGCGGGGATTTTGTTTGCAAATGTTTTTAGACGTGAATTTGCTTTCGACTAAATAAAACGGTTGCCATATACGGTATTTATATTTTTATTGTTTATAAGGGTGATTTTTTGTAACAAGAAACAGTCTTCGCGTCTGCATTAATGTTAAAATATTACAACAAAATACTACAAATTCTTCATGGCGAAATGTGGGTGTAATATAACACCTCTGCCTACATCTTCGAGGATATAGGCGTGAGTCTATAAAAAAGTAAATTTTGGGCCTTACAACTAACTGCACAACCAATTATAGCTTAATCAGCTTGTATTTCTCTGTTTACTTAGATTTTCGTGAAAAAATACTGAAATTAATTAAAAACAAAGTAGTTCAATAAATTTCGTTCCATCGTGTTCCACATACTGCATTCTCCATTTCTTTAGAAAAGCAATGTTTTATTATAAATATATTTTCTTAGATTACTCGTGGCTAAAGTAGGCATCCCAATTTTTTTCAGAAACCTCTTTTGATATAAATACCTCATCTAAGATTACTTGTGGCTAAAGTAAGTAAAATTTTTCAGAAACTCAATTCTCTCGGAACACAATCGGGCGTCGACACACCGTACAGAAAGGACCCTTTAATATTGATTACGCACCTTGAGGTGCCTGCATATATAAAATTCGCGCATTTCGTTTAATGTTGTACTTTCGTAGGGTGACCATTAATTTGGATGATGATGATGACTATTCTGATGGAGGATTTACTTAAATGATTTAGCAGACTTACGCCTTTGTCCCCGAAGGCAAAGGTGTAATATTTCACTCATTTCGCCTTATTGAAATTTAGGTCTCACATAATACATATATTGCCAGACGCAGCGCTGCTACTGGGAATTCTAAAAAACTCAGTAACACTTTAGCCCGACCCAGGAATCGAACACGGGACGTCGCGATCAGCTGACGCATACGCTATCTACTGTACCATGGAAGCATGATTGAGTAGGTTTGCTAGTTTTTCAGTAAAGCTGGTTTGACTGAGGAAGTACTTGTGAGTGCTAGCATTCACAAAGCGAATCGCTACAATGCAAAAACTAAGAGTTTAAACTGCTGTTATTATTTTCTACTGGCACTAGCACAATTTGATTTGTCGTTACCTATAGATTAGCGAAGTAGAGCAACGCTTTGTGTGGCATTAACGTCAGAGCACTGCCGTCTTGGTCCTTGTTTATGACGTAGAATCATTAGAACACCGACTACAGACACACACTTAAAAAAACTCATCAAAATTTTATGTTATACTTAGGTCTTATGATCAGTTAGGACACTGTTTCATTTCCCAGTGACAGCAAGAAAAATGCATATATTTCACCCAGGTGTGACGACGCAAAGAAAAGATTCGGAACAACAATAAAATATGTAGATCACACGAATTGTATTCCGTGGGGAAATCAAACCCATAACACGCGTAGCACTCGCAGAGCCTGGGTGTCTATTCAACTCGTCATAATTATATTTTGTGTACAGTAATTATTTATCTATAATTTGCTTTCGTCTTTGCACGCGTATGTCTTTGTCTAAACGAAAGGTTTGTCCGCTATGGTCTTTTTGTATTCTTTACAACATACACCATCTCGTGACCACGGGTGGTGTTACCAATGCTGAAATGTCGAGGGAAACATAAGGTATTTTACCTTTATTTTTAAATAATTATCCGACATAGATCCGTTACATAAGTATTTATTTATTTATAATAAGGCACTCCAACGACAAATTCACAATTTCAATTCAAATCGGTATCACACAAGATTATTTTACAATGTGAACCTATCACTTAAAGGTGTGCACAGCACTTACAATTTTTAATACCCGGTATTCCTAAACATACCCGATATTGTCTATGTTTTGGGTGCTGCCAAGAGCACCACTATAAAGGTGTTCTTTCATGTTTAAATAAAAAAGAAATATAAAGAGATTTTATAACACTTGTCGGTATGTCATAATAACACACAAATATTTGTTTTATATTATGTCAAATAACTATTTATACATAGTAATATTTCGTATGTATACATTGCGGCATGGGTTACACCAAACTCATCTTGTAAACCCATCACGAAAAATCGAGGAATATGTAAGTTATTTAACGTTTATTTTCACGTAATTACGCAAAAGGTACGCGTTACATTTGTTACAATCATTACGTGTAAAACTCGTGGAATTAACTCTAGATTTTTCGTTATAATATGGTTACCCTACGTTTAACCTATTTAGGCACGTACCTGTGCTAAATGTGATGGGGAAATAGCGTAGCAAATATTCTTTATTGTACACTATATGAAGATATATTATACTAGCTTCTACCCACAGCTTCGACTGTGTTGAGTTTGCTATAAGGACAAAAGGCAGCCAATGTGTTGGCTTTATTACTTCTATCTACATACCTATTCAAACGGCTCTTCTAAGAGCCAAAAACACACCCAGTAACAACCGTCACTAGCCATTAAAACCTGCTTTGTCTGTTGTATCAATAAAAATAGAGGGATTTTCCGACGACAAGGCCACCCTGCTTTCCAATTTATGTAAAATGTCAGAGTGTGATGTGCTGTGCATACAAGAGACCCACCGCGGCGTTGAAAATTTAAGACCACAAATACCTGGCATGATACTTACTGCTGAAACACCACATGCAAAATATGGAAGTGCAATTTCCACTAGACCGGGAACGAATGTCCTTTCCACCAATAGCCAAAATAGTAACTCAATAGAGATAATCACAATAGATACTGGTACTTGCACTATTACATCTGTTTACAAACCGCCAAACCAACCGTTCGCTTTTCATAAAACGTCTAATTTTGAAGACAGAAATATCAAAATTGTCGTAGGTGATTTTAATAGTCATAGCACAACCTGGGGCTACCGCGAGGCGAACGATGACGGCAATGCAGTGGAATCATGGGCAGAAAACCAAGACCTAACCCTTATACATGATGCCAAACAACCACCATCCTTTAGCAGCCGACGTTGGAAACGTGGGTACAATCCTGACCTTATTTTTGTAAGTGACCGCATCAGCTACCTCTCCAAAAAGTTCGTTAGATGACCCATACCAAACACACAACACAGGCCAGTCGAGTGTAAGATTTACGTTGCAATAACACCAACTCGAGTACTGTTTAGACGGCGATTTAACTTCTCAAGAGCTAATTGGGATGGGTTTACTAAGGTTGTTGACGAAAAATTTGACAACATAGAGCCTACACCAGCCAACTACGAAGCTTTTATAAGCCTTGTGAAAACTGCCTCCCGCCAACATATACCCCGCGGCTGTAGTACACCGTACACTCCTGGACTCGATAAGGACTCTGCAAATGCTCTGTGATGCTATGCAGCATTATACGCAAAAGATCCTTTTTCAGAAACCACACTAACAGCTAGAGAAGAGCTAATGGCTATGGTTGGAGACAGTCGGCGACAAAAATGGATGAACACAATCACTTCCATGGACATGACTCATAACAGCAAAAAAGCTTGGTCTACATTACGCAAATTGACTGAAGATCCACCTAATGCCTCAAATCCAGGGCAAATAACAGCTAACCAGATCGCCCACCAACTTATATGCAACGGCAAACCCAGCCACAAGTTGCCCAGGATTAGAAAAGAGTCCATCGCCCCTGTTGATACTACCGATATCAGCAAAGCTTTTAATCTCTATGAGATTCTAACAGGCATAAAGTCGCTCAAAAACGGCAAGGCTGGTGGAGTGGATGATTTCATGGTGGAGCAAATTAAAAACTTGGGCCCATTGGCGATATCCTGGCTTTTAGCTATGTTTAACAACTGTCTCGCTACAAGCAAAATACCAAAACTTTGGCGCCGAGCAAAAGTTACGGCACTCTTGAATCCTGGGAAACCTACCAACAATCCAGCTAGTTACCGACCAATATCCCTATTGTGTCACACTTACAAACTGTTTGAGAGGCTACTCCTTAACCGGCTGGTGACAATCATCGACCCAAAATTAATCCCGGAACAAGCTGGCTTTAGAGCAGGCAAGTCTTGTGCGGGACAAGTACTTCGGCTAACCCAACAAATAGAAGACGGCTTCGAAGAAAAAAAAATTACAGGCGTCGTGTTTGTAGACTTGACGGCAGCGTATGATACGGTGAACACCAAAATACTTCTTCGCAAGGTCGCGCATTTGGTTGAGGATAAAGGTTTCATCAGAATACTGGGTGAGCTCCTACACAATAGACGCTTCCAGGTTTCCTTGGGTCAAAACAAGAGTAGATGGCGATGTCAAAAAAATGGTCTCCCACAAGGTAGCGTTCTGGCACCAACACTTTTTAATATCTACACGGATGATCAGCCTTCAACTCCGCTGACTGACCGTTTTCTATACGCCGATGACCTAGCACTAACAGCCCAAGGTACGAGCTTCGAGGAGGTAGAACAAAACCTGGCAAGTGCCTTAGAAACACTCGGTACGTACTATAAAAACAATGGACTTAAACCGAATCCAAGCAAAACCCAGGCATGCGCATTTCACCTTCGCAACAGTAAAGCCAGCAGAAAGCTCAACATCTCATGGCAGGGCAGTAATATTCAACATAGCCCAAACCCTAAGTATCTGGGAGTTACACTTGATAGGTCTCTCACTTATCGGCGCCATTGCGAAGCTACTAGGCAGAAAGTTGGTACCCGAAATAACCTCCTCCGACGATTGACTTCCACATACTGAGGAGCATCGCCTGATGTAGCCCGAACTACTGGCCTGGCTTTATGTTACTCCGCGGGTGAATTTGCGTGTTCAGTTTGGCATCGATCGGCTCACGCAAAACAAGCTGACTTGGCGCTGAACGAAACGTGTCGAATAATCACAGGATGCCTTAAGCCAACACCATTAAATAAAATTTACCCCCTGGCAGGCATTGCCCCACCCGCGGTTCGCCGAGAAGTGGCCTGCATAGTCGAGAAACGCCGCCAGGAGGAGGACCCCCGGCATCCATTGCACGACCATAAACTGCCCCGTAGCAGACTAAAAAGCCGCAAAAGCTTTTTGCGATCTACTGAGGCTAGCAAAGACCAACCAGCTAACCTAAGGAAAAAAATGTGGCATGAGACAGTTCCACCCCCCACCAATTATGTTGAAGCCAACGAACACCTACCCCCCGGTGGCGATCTGCAATGGCCCGTATGGAGATCCCTGAATCAATTACGAAGCCAGGTTGGCCGTTGCAGATATAACCTAGCCAAATGGGGTATAATCGATCCGGCCAAAACGCAGTGCGAATGTGGCATCCCAGAACAAACCATGAGCCACCTGCTGGAGTGTCCCAAATGCCCGCACAGATGCTCGGAGGCCGATTTGCACCAAGCCACCGACAATGCAGTTGCTGTGGCCACACACTGGGCTGATGCCGTTTGATCTCTATACCATCGACTCGAGAAGAAGAAGAAGATTACTTCTATATCTTCTACTAGATGAGCCCGCGGTTACACCCGCGTTATTTAAGTCTCCTGCTCCGGTTCCGTGGCTTATAGCGTGATGTTATATAGCTTACAGAAGAATACTTAAGAATCTTAAGAAACTTACTTAAGAATTTTTGAAATCGGTCTAGTAGTTCCTGAGATTAGCGCGTTCAACCAAACAAACAAACAAACTCTTCAGCTTTATAAATTAATATAAGATAAGATTATAAATCTGAAGAAAAGTAAGATAATCGTGTGAAACGTCATCATTATCCTTCTAGCTTTATCCCAATTGTATTCCGGGCGCCGCTTACTAGTCTCACCAGATTTGACTGAATATTATCATTTCCACAAAGCGACTACCAATCTATCCTTCGGAACCCAAAGGGATACCAGTATTTATTTAGAGGTACTGGCTCCCCAAAACGACCGTCAAAGATCTTTACAACATCAACAGTTCTCTCTCTGAAAAGTCATCAATGTGCGCCAAACCCGAAACCCTCTGCATATCAGTCTGTTGTTATCTCCACGACGCTTTTCCTGCCTATTCTTGTGAACCAAGATAGGTATCATCCTCCTAGCGTTATCCCAGTCTCAACCTGAGGTCCTCTTTCTAGTCTAACCGGATTTGGCGGAATATTAGCTTTTCCACGGAGCGACTGCCTGTCTGACCTCCGCAACCCGAAGGGATAGCGATATTCCATGTTTTAGACTAGTGTCAGTTTATTTTAGTGGTAATGACGACCTATAACGACTGTCAAAGATCTTCATGACAGCCGGGACCGACGTCTTAACGTGCTCTCCGAGGCACGAGACAAGCCATAATTAACAATTCAATAGGCACATAACTCCGAAAAGTCAGTGGTGCGCGCCGTGGATTCGAACCCGATACCCTCTGCATAGCAGTCCTTTGGTATCTCCACTAGGCTATTGCTGCCTGAACCAAGATAGGTATACAATATGTAAATTAGCTATGTGGATCGAAAAAACTTAAACTTAATGATATTTACTGGACTGAACATTTTAACAGCTACAGAATCGTACTTTACCATACCTTCTATTCAATGAATACATACTTGTATTACCGACTGTATATCGACCGTATTTTATAACCACAGCCCACCCATCCAAGGCCGAGCCAGCCATACACTACTAGTAATTGAATTTTCATTTACAATTACAAAAACGCTAATAAATAGATGATTTACATATAAATAAGGGGTAACTGCTGGGTTGACGTGAGAATGGACTGTTAAACGTTACAGTTAGAACTTACTATAGTTTTCCTTGGCGGTTAATAAGATTTTTGAATTTACTTTGTGTGTTGTATTTTTCGTTTTGTTGTCTTAATGGAAGAGGGAATTTGACTGTTTGGTTAAGGTGTTGCCCTGACTGAATGTGTTGCTTTAATTTCATGTGGGAAGTACAGTAGAGTGTACATGTAAGGTTCTTTATGTGCATGGTTACGTTTCGTAAGACAATTGATAGACGAAACCTTAAAAGTAATTTTCAGGTCTAATCCATTTCATATTGCTTCAACTGTCACTAAAAATATATGGTTTTTTTATAGTTTATAAGCTGAATAGATTATTTATTTATCCTCAAATGTTAGGGTTTCGGTGTGAAATTGGAAAATCCGTTAAAAATAAGGATTTTTCGATATAAACTTCATAGAATTGTGGTAAATGTAAACCGATTCAAATATGAAATTCAAAATGTCGTTTCTGTACTAGAAAGGATTTGTGAATAGCTTAGATGAACAACTGGCCCGAAGGTTGCGCTGTTGTAGATACAGAAATTAAGCGAGCGTAACCGCGGGAAACGTCTAGTTTATTAATACATGTCAAGCAGTGTGAGTATCTTTTACGGAAGCAATAAAGTGTTGAAAATTAATTAACGTAGTGCGAGAGAGCGTGCGAAGTGCCCGTGTGCCACTAAATTATGTGTTATTGCGAATTTTGTACTAAATGACCTTTTTTAATGACTGCCACGTATGAATAACTACTGGAGTAAATCATTATTAAGCATCTCTGTGGTTTTAGCCCACTGTTTTTTGTCATTAACTTTATGTATTTAGTCACGCGTCAAGCAGAGGTGAAATTAGCATTCTTTTGCCTTTTTTTACGACCGGTTGGTGCAGCGGTAGTGTAAGCGACTAATACGCCAAAGGTCGCGGGTTCAATTCCCGCTCAAGTCAAACATTTGTGTGCGTGAACATGGATGTTTTTCTTGGTCTGGGTGTTTCTATGTATAATAAATATGTATGTATTTACAAAAAAACGTGGTTTGTGTAGTATCCATAGTATAAGCTCTGCTTAGTTTGGGCCTTGATGGTGTTGTGTGAATGTGGTAAAATATTATAAAATATTATTATTATAAAATATTTTTGAAAATATATTGCTTATGTATATTAAAGCCGTGATAGTTTTTAGATGTATGAAATAATGGCTAAATATAGATCCTTACTAAGATTTCTCACAAAACTACAGAAAATATGATAAAGCTTTGCAGTAATACATCTTATACATCAGAAAGAATAGCAGGACATGGGCCAGTTTTTGACCTGAAAATCAATATTGTTAGATAGGTCTTTAAGGATTAGTTTCTGGCGTATTTTGAATTGTCTCTGTTTGTGAAATATGTTGCAGAAACCATCAATTGCAAAGTGTCCATCTCTTTTAAACAGTAGTAATTGGGTGTGTATAATCTATGGTCTAATGTGACATTCACGATAACATTATTTTGGTTCATTAGGCTTTACTAATTATTGAGTTATGATAATCGATTAATCTGGACTTACATTTGCAAGTAAATATTATAATCAAGTCCTTTTATCCCTAAGAAACAAAGTACGGGCTACTTCGGACCCCTTTATTGTACGTCTCTTGACATGCACTTGTTTATACTGTCATAATTACATTTAAAACTCGATGAGACAGAAAGGCTCTATCATTGACATACTGCTACGTTCATTATATAAAAAAAATACCTTTATAATTGAAAAAAAAAGAGATTTGATATAACGCGTGCGTGAATACATCGAGCCACGAATATGATTACGTTTGCATATTAAGCGAAATACCTGTGATTTATAACGTAAATAGTTTAATTTATACGAAAACTGATTAAATGTTAATTTATTATTGTTTTTTCTTTGCACGCAACACCCGACACCTCCTTTTGTCTGCGTCAAATGGTGCCGATACACCTGAGCATTCACTTGTAACAGAGCAGCGAGCATTCGCTGTTTTTTGTTTGAACAACGAACAGAGCCGAACATTGCTATGAACATTTTCACGATCTTTTTAGTGAACGATCCTTTTAGGTAGTAGAGCCTTGCTGATTTCAGCATGAATGGGCCGTCTCGACCGGGGAAGTACTACCCTCTCACAGAAAATCGACGTAATGTAACAGTACATAAACTGTTGCGTTTCGTTCGGTGAGTGAGAGTGCCGGAGGCCCTATCCCCTATTCCGTCTCCCTCATACCACTCCTCACCCTTACCTTTTCCCAATACCAAGGGGCGGCAACGCACTTGTGACTCCTGTGGTGTTGCTTGTGTCCATGGGCGGCGGTAATTGCTTACCATCAGCCGAGCCGTCTGCTCGTTTGCCGCCTATTACTATAAAAAAAAGAACGCACTAATCAGCAAAAGCGTCAAAGCAAATTTACTATCAATTCGCTAGCCGCCAGAACGTTCGTAAAAATGCTCGCTAAAACACTCGATTGTTGTTCTGTTTTGTTATATTCACAAGAATGCTCATTACAGGTAAATGCTCAAGTGTATCAGCACCACAATGGAAGCAGAAAGAAAAATATTAACTGTTTATAACAACAAAGCGACTATATTATCCTTAGTTGCTATTAAATCATAATAGTGCGTAATTAAATGATTGTGTAGCCCTTTATATGATGAAATAATTGCAGTACGGTATTTTTGTATACAAGTTGGAGTCTATTTTACACGCAAGGGTGCTATTTTACGGGCAAAGGTATATCACAATTATTTTTATTATTTATTCTATGGGACAGAGGGGTGCAGATACAGTAGAATAATATATACAATAAAGCCACGTGTTTGTTTGGTTTTCGTGTGAATATGTTGCCAATTCTGGTGTCGGAGTTTTCAGACCGCCCGAGGCCTCCGACATGGCCTAATGATCCTTATCCTTAGGCAAGAACCGGGACCGACAGCTTCACGTGCCCTCCGATGCACAGTAGCGCTCAGATGTAAATGCCACACACGGTCACCCTTCGAAGTAGTGACCTACATTGCAGTGCAATTGAGTGCAAGCATTGCTTAACTTTGCCGATCTGTTACGAACAGCAAGCTGACTCTCGCTGTCGTCGAAACATCATCATCCTCTTAGCGTTATCCCAGTTTCAATCTGGGGTCCGCTTTCTAGTCTAACCGGATTTGGCTGAATTAATATTCATAATGGCTTTTCCACGGAGCGACTGCCTGTCTGCCCGCCGCAACCCGAAGGGATAGCGATATTCCATCATTTAGACTAGTGTCAGTTTATTTAGAAGGTACTGACGCCCTGTACCGACTGTCAAAGATCTTCATGACAACCGGGACCGACGGCTTAACGTGCTCTCCGAGGCACGGGACAAGCTATAATTAACAATTCAATACGCACATAACTCCGAAAAGTCATTGGTGCGCGCCGCGGATTCGAACCCGATACCCTCTGCATGGCAGTCTGTTGGTATATGTCGTTGAAACATAATCATATTATTTGTTTAGAATTTTATATTGATTTGTTGTGGCATGAATCTATTATTATTTTGTATAGTCCTATTACATTGATAGTAGTTTAATCCCTGCTAGTGCATTGAGATAGTGTGTATAGTGAGATATTTTGATAAATAATATGTCTATGTTAATGTTTTTTGTCAAATTCATGGTACTGAAAATTATTTTCTTTTACAATCAGTATTTATTTATTCCTTTACTATTACATAAATTACCTGCACAATTTCCCAAATGTTCTTATCCTTGCATACAGCGTGTTCAAGGTAGAATATCTATTTATATTGTAGTTTGATACCAGAATATTTTTATGGCGGTATCTCTGACCCATACTGAAAAGTCTCCGAGTGACCGGGCATATAGAAGGATCAGAAAGACTGACCACACACTCGCAAGAAAAAGTAAGCAAAAAGGAAAGAAAGACTAATATGCTATCTGGGGATGCGAACTTTATGTGAGCGACTTACGTGTTTTACAAAACAGTTTTTTAAAATGACATAGTAATGGCATACTTACTTTACAGCAAGGGTACATATTATTATAATATCTTCGATGGTTTCGGTACGGTCAACCCTGCTCCAAATTACACTTTTGTATAAATATCGCTGTCGAAACTTTGCTGGCACGTCCCTATGGTATTGCAAACAATGAGACGTGCTTGTATTTCAACACCATTGAAGTGCGTGATGAAGTACGCACATTGGTGGGTGACTACAGAATATTAACAGTAAGAAGAACAATATCCATACATAGTAAAGAAATCCCCAGCTGTCTGTCAGTATGAACACGATAGTCTCAAAAACAGTTTTTTGTAAGGTCGTCACCAATAGATATTCTTATTTCTAAAAAAGGTTTTGGTGTATAATTAACGCGGGTAGAGCTGCAGGCGAAGTCCTATAGGAAAAATTTTTTTCGCCCTGCATCTATGTAAAATGTTCCACTGCTGAAACCAGGGCTTTTCTTTCTATGAAAATGGTAGGTAGTAGCTAGGTATTTATACACCACATTGACAAATTAACGTTGACTCCCGAAAGACATGTGAGGTCTGCCAAAGTACGTTGGCAGACCTCACATGTCTTTCGAGAGCCTTATAAAGAACTCTCAGACATGTTGGTTGCCTCACTACATTTTCCTTCACCGTTTAGCACGCAATAATTAACAATTTAATACGCACTTAAGTACGAAAAGTTAGCGGTGCGCGCTGTTGGTTTAGATTATCCAAGTTGGTTTAGGCTATCGTTGTTTTCTCGTTAATTTGTAAAACCTAATTAGTTGTTCTAATTTGCTTTTCCTAACTTAGTTATGTATAATGTTATCTATAAGAGTATATATTTTTTATTTATAGACTCATAGAGCTTATACATGCCGCAATATTACGGTTTAGTTGGTGAAGATAACAAATAATAAATAACAGATGGCTTACGCGAAATACTTTGGGAAAACCTACGTAACAATTTAATTATAATGCACACAATGAAACAGACGAATAGAAAAGAGTTCATAATTCAGATACATATGTTCATATATTTTCTACAGCCATGTGAACAAAAAAAGATTTTAGACATACAATTTGATATTGGAAAGTAAAGAGATTTAATCTACGTGACTAGTGATAGACATTGGCATACATTTAGACATACATACATACAGATTATGTTATAGTTATACTCAACTGCATTAGGGCCTCACATACTCACAGGAATATCGTTTATAATAATAATATAATTAATGAAATAGACACCACAAAATTTTTGGGAATAAATTTAGACAAATGTATGCATAGGGTTCCCACCAAGAACTTAGGGTCCCAAGCCAACCTCACCTGCAAGTGGTGCATCTGCCGATCAACGGACGAGGATCTGGCAAACAAAATATCCCTATAAGCGGCAATAGGCTCGCCACCTATTACGTGGGATCAAAACACTGGCGAAAAGTGGGCGTTTAATATGCCTCTGCCTACCCCTTCGGGGAAACAGGCGTGAGTCTATGTAAATATGTATGTATGTATTGATTGGAAGTATCATGTGATGGTAGCATGTAATAAAATTCATAAGTTTGTCTATGTGTTAAGTAGATTAAGTAAAACTTCGTCCTTGGAGACAACCTTGTTAGCTTATCATGGGTATGTAAGCTCTGTACTTAGATATGGCCTGATATTGTGGGGTAACTCCACCGATGCAACAAGAGCCTTCCTTGCTCAAAAACGTTGCATCAGAGCAATCAATAGTCGGCATACCACCCGATGTCTCTTGTAAGCCACATTTAAAAAAATGGGTATATTAACGTTACCAAGTATGTACATATATGAGATAGGCATCTTTATTAAAACCAACCCAAATCTATTTTTAATGGCGAAGGATAAATTTCCCAGAAATACGAGGAATCCTACCAGATTAGTTTTAGAGACAAAGCCAAAAATTACAATGTACCAAAAAAATTGTTATGCTATGTGTGTACGTATATATAGCAAAATACCGGAACACATCAAATAACTTACATTAAGTAGATTTAAAATTCATTTGAAAAATTGGCTGCAGGATAAATGCTATTACACTGTAAATGAAATGCTTTCTATGTAATCAATCATATTTTTTGTGACATTGCATGCCCATTTTAATATTATATAAAGTATTGACATTTCTTCATTATTATTATTATTATTAAATGAAATTTTGACATTTGCAGCAATATATGTAATTTTCCTTATTTTATTTCATTTTATTATATTTAATAATTTTATGTGTACTAGAAACTTTCATATGCCACTTGTGGCAAAAATAGAAAAACCTTGTACCAATCTGACTACCTTATTGTACTGTATTTTATGTGAAATAAATATCATTTCATTTCATTTTATGTACCTATACGAGCAAACCTGTGCATAATAAAAGTACAATTAAGCACATAAGACCAACATGACAGACTTACATATTTAATTATACAGCCAGTCAAAATAAGTACACATAAATTGAAAAGTCGTAACCATTGTGTACGTAGCATTAAATAATAATAAATTCAGTACGTCAACACGGTGCCATGAAAAACATATTTGATATGACATGTTTACTTGACGAATGTTTTGACCGATGTTATACAGGTTGTAAAATGACCCTTAAAGAAAACTGTAATCCTATATTGTACCAATCACTACGAACATTTTTTACTTCGGCACCATACCTGGGAAATTACTGGTTCAGGAGATATTGAGGCTCAAAGTTAGTATGGAATTTTTCTAATTAGGTACAAAATCGATGCATTTACCCCGCCAATATGTTATTTAGATGCCCTATGACCCCATGGATAAGTAGGTATTTCGAACATTGCAAGCGCGCGCTTTTAATTGCGGTTTGAAAAATGTGATAACTTAAAAAAAACGTTTCCCAGGTATTATTTTTGGTTAGTATGACTTGGCATGATGTCCACAACGAGTCGACTTCGGCTTGGTGATAGGTCTTGTGACACCCTGTATAATATGGTAAGGTGGCGATAGTCTAGTGGAAAGATTGACAGACTGCTATGCAGAAGGTCTCGAGTTCGAATCCACGGCGCAAACCAATGACTTTTCGAAGTTACGCTTGCTTGAGGGCGAAGGAAAACATCGTAAGGCAACCTCCATGTCTGATAATTCTTCAAAATCTTCTCGAAATACATGTGAAGTCCACTAACCCGCACTTGGCCAGCGTTGTGGACTAAGGCCTTACCCTTCTCATAGTTCGATAAGTCCCGTGCCCAGCGGCGGGATAATATAAATATAGGGCTAAAGATGATATATGGTATGATTCGGTTCACTTAAGTCGCGAAAGCCCTGCAATTGGATTTAACTTTGTGTCTGGAATTTACGGAATACTGAATATATGAGCTTGTATTGGGGTAGATGTGATACTCAAAGTTAGTCATGGAACCCCTTGTTAGAGGAGAATTTGCGAATATGTATGTGTGATTTAAAATATTTGTGTGGGTATACTTTGGGTCATTTGGTTATTGTTATTAAAGGTTTTGTGAGTTGGCTAGACTTAATGAGCATATCTCGGAGGTAGGTAATCCCCCCCGTGGGATCTCCACCTTGTCGTGGCGGGGGGGCTCAGTAACCGTGGATTGGTCACCCGCGGTGAAGCTAAGAGGGATCCAGGAGGGGACGCTCCGCGTGGGCTTGGAGAGGCCTGTGCAGGATGCGTCCAACGGTGCGGGTGCGGGGGACAGTTCTGTCTGTCCCTCGCAGTCGGGTGCGGTCGCGGGAGGAGAGGCGTGTCGGTGTTGCGTTGCCGCGCGCCCTGTCTCCCGCGACCAAATGGGGGCGCACCATTCGATGCGTCGCGGTGGGGCCACAGAGGAAGAGGAGATGCGGTGTTGCGTTGCCGTCCTCCCTATCCTCTGCGGCCGCTGGGCGTTTTGGCGGCGGAGTCCAACACCTTAATCCGTCGCCAAGGGGGTTTTGTTCGGGGCCCGCCTGACCATCTGGCGGGCCAATACCCGTCGGAGGGTGGCGACGAGTGCTTAGGTGATGCCCCACCCTCCGACACACGGGTACATGGCGGCAGTCGAGGTGGTTTTTAGTGGAAACACCACATACTCCGGCTCTTATTTCCCCCAAGAGTCGGAGATCCGAAGGGATTTTCCACCTCGTAAAAAAAAAGAAAAAAAAAAGGTAATGATTTATGGTGAAGCTCATTTATTTTTAGTAGAGTTTTAGTAGAAATCCCCAGGCTTCCCAGGTGTCCCCCCCGTGGGATCTCCACCTTGTCGTGGTGGGGGGGCTCAGTAACCGTGGGTTAGAAGCCACCCACGGTGAAGCTAAGCGAGATCCCGGGAGGGGACGCTCCACGTGGGCTTGGTAGAGGCCTGCGTAGGATGCGTCCCATGGTGCGGGTGCGGGGGACAGTTCTGTCTGTCCCTCGCAGTCGGGTGCGGTCGCGGGAGGAGAGGCGTGTGGGTGTTGCGTTGCCCCGCGCCCTATCTCCCGCGACCAAATGGGGGCGCACCATCGTTGCGTCGCGGTGGGGCCGCAGAGGAAGAGGAGATGCGGTGTTGCGTTGCCGTCCTCCCTATCCTCTGCGGCCGCTGGGTGTTTTGGCGGCGGAGCCCAACACCTTCATCCGCCGCCAAGGGGGTTTCGTTCGGGGCCCGCCTGACCATCTGGCGGGCCAATACCCGTCGGGGGGTAGCGAGGAATGCTTTGGTGAAACCCTACCCTCCGACACATGGGTACATGAGGAGCACGGGTTGGTTTTTAGTCAGTAAGAGTCTGACAGTCCCCTTCGTCCTTCCCCCCCGGGGCGGAGGGACTCCATGAGGATTTTCCAACCCGATACAAAAAAAAAAAGAAAGGCTTCCCAGGTGTAATGTCAATCACAATGGCAGAAATATTTGATGCTAGACGCTACTGCCCATGTTTTGCTAAATCCATCTAAAATGTTTTTTAATTCAGACTTCTCTGTAACTTTACGTCTACATGCTTGAAAAAGCTAGTGTTTTGTTGGCCCTGTTCTCCAGTTGTAAGCTGAAGAAAATTGACTAACGTAAATGCTCCTATTACCGCCACTTTTAGCTGTCTTAGGATTCACTTAAAAACAATAGATATAAGCTGTTATGTTAGGAAAGATGTTATAATTTATAATTCACTGACAGACAGAACTGTCCCCCGCACCCGCACAGTTGGACGCATCCTCCGCAGACCCCTCCAAGCCCACGCGAAGCGTCCCCTCCTGGATCCCTCTTAGCTTCACCGCGGGTGACCAATCCACGGTTACTGAGCCCCCCCACCACGACAAGGTGGAGATCCCACGGGGGGGAACTTTTCCGACCTACGAACGGCAAGTCAAGTCATCAGTGCTTCTAAGACTTTTCTGGTGTTATTGCTTTGTAAAATTCTAGGCACAGAAAATTTTAAGAAACTTTTTTCGAAAAAAATAAAAGGTAAAACATATTCTACAACATACCACACTGTGTCAAGTGGCAAGCTGGCTAACACTACAGTTTTGCCTAATCTTATTCTGTATTCTAACCACATTTGATTAAAATTAGTCTACAGGATATGCCACAGGCTTTTAATGTAACAAGTATCAATAATAGAAACAAACTCAAAACACAAAAGTTCCAAACTCACTTGAAACATTAAAACTCCCTAGCTTATATATAATTATAATACTTGCAAGTAGACCAGGACAGCACTCAGACGACCCGTAATGGTGCTTAATAATTGTATTAAAAGTTTTTTAATGAACGTGAACCGCCGGATAAAAGGAGGGCAATCCGAGAGCGGCAGATGTTAGATCGCCAAAGATTAAAAGTTTAGCAAATCAGTGATTTAACAAGAGTTTTTTGAAGTTATTTAATATTTGACGACCGGTTGGCGCAGCGGGAGTGTAAGCGACTGCTACGCCGAAGGTCGCGGGTTCGATTCCCGCTCAAGTCAAACATTTGTGTGCATGAACATGGGTATTTGTCTTGGTCTGGGTGTTTATATGTATAATATGTATGTATTTACAAAAAAAAAGTATATATGTATGTTTATCCATTATCTAGTACCCATAGTACAAGCTTCTGCTTAGTTTGGGACTAGATGATGTTGTGTGAATGTGGTAAAATATTATTATTATTATTATATTATTATTATTTGCCTAACGTTAGGATCGCACGAAAATTTTCCATTATGGATGTCATGGTGTATGTGTCATGGTGTAATCTTAATATATAAAATCCTTGCGTTACTGACTGACTGACAGACACGCTACAGCCGAAACTATTACATAAACATTAACATACATGGCAAATTTCAGCTTCCTGCACTCGCAGGAAGCTGAAATTTGACATGTATGTTCCTTGAGGACCGTAGGGGTGCACTAAGAAGGAATTTCCCAAAATTTCCACGGGATCGGTCAAAACGGGTAAATTAAAATTATTGCAAGCGTAGCTGCTGGCGTCGTCTAGTTATTATATAAGAATGTGTTTATTATCACATCTTTTGGTTATTCTGGGTTAAGAATGTTTTGAGTAACGAGTTTGTCGTGGGCGCTAAGCTACGTTCAGACAAAGTATGTTTCTGTAAACGAGTCAGTATGAAAATAGCCTGAAACCCGACTTAAATTAATACTAGTTATAATTACAAAATTCTAGTATATATAAAATACTTAATGTTAGGAAATAGAAACGCCTACACTTGTATTAAATCCTGTATTGGGTACCTTTTGTAAGCATTAATTTTCTGGATACAAACAATATTTTGTCTTTACAATTATCAATTATAAAATGAGATACGAAAGGCAAGAATCCAAAATAAAAGTATTTGTTATTATGATCAACCCCATTTTGTAGGGATCGCGGGTAGCGGATGGATGCAGGTGGCTCAGGATCGGTCCATGTGGCGAGGCTTGGATGAAGCCTATGTCCCGCAGTGGATGCCTTTCGGCTGATATAATGACGATGATGGTGATCAACCACCTCACTTGACACCAACCATACTAACTTCTACCCGCGTAGTAGTCTGCTGTCGAAACAAAAGCCCATGTGATATTTTAATGTATAAGCTATACTTTAAAGTTACATTAAATTTCGAACAGCTGGTAGTTTTTGCATGTAAAAGGAACAAAAAGTCCAACCATACACACAAATTTTATTTATAATAGCAGCAAAATATGCTCAACGTATTTTCCAAATTTCGTTTTGGGAAATAAAACGCCTGATATCTAGTTATCTACTTACGTGAAAATGTTTGTTTATACTGTGCATTATTCGCTGCACCGTTCTCACAGCAAATGCACATAGAAAACAAGCAAATTGTACAAACAAATGCTCGCGAAACGTGAACACGTTTAAACAAAAGTCAACACATCAACGATACATATATGCAGTTAAAAACATTATGTGACTGTGTCGAAAATAACATGCAGACAAATCTGTATAATATGTAAGGCTTGCGTTACTTTGTGACTGACAGACAACGCACAGCCAAGATTAATGAGTTCAAGATGCTGAAGTTTGGCATGTATGTCGGACACCTTAGGGGTGCACAGAGAAGGGAATTATTGAAATTCCCATTGACATGGTTACAGAAAAACGAACGGAAGAAACGGTTAAATTAAAATAAAATATGCGGGCGTAGCTACTAGCAACCTCTAGTAAATAATAATATTATAAAATTTGTATATAAACTATCCACTGCTGGTCGCGGGCTCCTTCTCATTGCGTAAAGGGTATGGCCTGGCCATTGCCCAGGACAGACCAAGTGCAGGTTGGCAGACTTCACGTAATTTCAATTGTAGAACCTTATGGAGAACTTTCAAACTTGCAAATTTCCTCTAGGTGTTTTCCTTCACCTTCGTCACGGCGTTTTCCTTCACGCTTCAGCAAGCGATACTTGCTAAACGCGGCGTGGGTTTGAAAGTACCTTCTGCATTGAAATCAAACGCTTTATGGATTCCATCGAGATATATTGGTTTTTCTAACATTACAGTTTAACCGACGGATCTAGAAACTACATTATTTAATTTTAATCCGACGTTTCGACTAAGTTACAGGAGCCGTGGTCACGGAAGACTAAGATGATATTTGCCTTTGTGTATGCAGAAGTTATTTCAAAGAATCCGAAAAAATTCCAACTAGTACCTACTATATGCATATTAGTCTCTCTATTAGGCTATTGCTGACATCTGCAGACTTTGAGACAATAAATATATCGTAACTTTTAAGGTTACGTTGTTCGCCCGATGACCCGTCATCCGTTTGTCCCAGACGATAACTAGACCAATTAAAATTGGTCATTCATGTGCCTTCGCCTTGTTTCTTTTATTTCTGTTTAAATGAATTTTAGTTTTATTATAGTTGGGTATGGAAGAAAACAACATTACCTACTAAATTAAAGGCTCACAAAGTGTAATTTACTTTTAGGTTCCACGCTACTGAGGGAGAAAAAGGTACATTTAAAAGTAAATTTTTGACTCATTTTATTACTTTGTGAGGCTATAAATACTGTAGAAGTATATTATTTTATTTATTTTTTATAGACACTTTTATCCCCGAAGGTGTAGGCAGAGATGTTATTTTAAACACATTCCGCCATGATTTTTTAGGTTCCACGTAATAGGAGGCGAGCCTATTAACGTCCTCACCAGAAAGCGAGAGAGACAGTGCTGCTACTGAGAATTCGGAAAAATCGAGTAAGACTTTTGACCGACTCGGGAATCGAACCTCCGATCAGCAGACGCATACGCTATCCACTGGACCACGGAGGCAGTCTAGAATAAAACAGAAAAACAGGTACATATGGCAAAATGAAATGACCAATTTTCATCATCATCATCATCAACCTGCCTAAGTCCACTGCTAGATATAGGCTTCACCAATGGCAAGGCACTGATTTTTCGTGTGCAGGAACTGCCAGCCACATTGACAATGTATGTTACAGAAAATACTATACGAAGAAGGGTTCAGTAAGATCTCTGATCGACAATATTTTGACTCCAGAGGCCCAATTCTCCAAAATAAATTTATTCAAAAGCAAATTCGATCTAATATCTGTGTCATACTTATGTTGCAAAATAATTAGGGTATTCTCCTAAATTAACTGATATTTGAATGATTATTGGAATGTTATCGTGAGTAGATCGTAAATTGAACAACGTATTAACGTCGAACTATAAAAGTTAAACTAAACGATCATCATCATCATCAGCCTTTAACAGTCCACTGCTGGACTAGGCCTCTCCTTTGAAAGGAGGAATTGGCCTACTATACCACGCTGGCCAAACGAGTTGGTATAGGGTGTGTATCAAGTTTTCCTTCTCTTACAGTGCTGTTCTCTGCATAATATGCTCCCTCTGTCGGCTCTTACGACACCCATGGGATGATATGGGGTGGTGACAATCCATATTCTTAATCCGTCACCAAACTAGACGATAATGACATTAAATTAGCAGAATACCGATTCCGATTCAATTCAAAATCTAATCTCATTTCGTTCAAAATATAGTTTTAATGTTATCTAATATACGAGAATCGGCCTTCAGAGCTTTTTAAGTATAGAATCATGCGCAATCCTATTACAGCGGCTCATTCAGCTCTATTCTAATTAAACACATTCGCAGTGGCAGCAAATGTAAACAGCATTTACTATCAACGTCCCGTGCCGCCGCGCCTTAATTACAAGCAAACTTGATGGAAATTATTCAGTTTTTGATTATAATACCGGATTAAGGAAATGGTGGCGTCGTTGCTACGTCATTGCGGGTGGTAAGCTTATTGCACAAGCAGTGGTTTTCGATGGATGAGCTTTGAAGATGTGTTTGTGTTTATAGGATTTACAAACACTTTTAAGCTTAGTGGATTTTGTTTTAATTTGTGAAACTGTTTGCATATAATCTCGGTTCTATTTAGAGACGATATAAAATTATGTTACAATTATATGATTAGTCTAAAGATCCAACGGGCTCCAAGGGGAAGAGCCTTGGATGCAACTGGGATAACTCTAGGATGATCCCGATGTTTAGTTAGTTTTAGTTTAGTAATTATAATAAGTAGGTAATATACTTAACTGTTTGTTTGTTTTTCGTGTGAGCGTGTGGCCAACTCTGGTGTCGGAGTTTTCAGACCGCCCGAAGGCCTCCGACATGGCCTAACGATCCTTATCCTTGGACGAGAACCGGGACCGACAGCTTTACGTGCCCTCCGAAGCACGGTAGCGCTAAGATGTAAATGCCACACACGGTCATCCATCCAAGTGGTAACCTGTGCAAGCGTTGCTTAACTTTGCCGATCTGTTACGAACGGCAAGCCAAGTCTCGCTACGAGCGCTATATACTTAACTGGCCTAGAAATATGATAATCCAGAAAGCCCCAACAGTTTGCTAGTAGTTTCTAATAACTTATGCAAAAATATTCTCCAAGAAATATCCTATTTCATAAACTTATGGCAGATGTAACACAACTTTAGTCGTATTTTACTTGTCTGATATTTCATCCAACATCCCCCAAGGGATCAAGTTCATGATACACTTAATTTCCTTAAAGCCTATTGTTTTCCTCAACAGGAAATTTTGTATTGAATTATCGGATAATTAATCTCGGTGTTGTGCCTCCGAATTGCGCTGCGACAGATATTGAAATACATCCAATTTTCGCCAAATCTTTCTTCCATAATCCCTTGATCCTTGGCCCAGGGGATGACAGAGTTTAATCTGATGCGGCTTAATACTAGTATTCAGTTAGATAAGAAGATATATCTGAGTTAATGAAGGTATGAGCTTGTGCAATGACAGCACTCTATGTCTCAGTTGGAAACCTTATTCAGGAGTTATTAATAAAACTTTTGTGTTATGGCATAATAAACTGTAGGAGCCTTAACTAGAAATATCTAATCTATAATTATCCTTAAATCAAACACTCATTATTTACAAATATCAATAGAGATGATTTTGGTCCTATTTCATTATTATATTAGAAAATAATTATTAACATATCGGTAGAAAATATAGATAAATACATAGTTTCCTTTTGTTTAGCCATTACATAACTGACTGATTATTTATTTGTTCCAGGTATATTTAGATGTGATGGGCGTTTAACAGAGAAGCAAGTAAGTAATATTATTCTTTGTCATAATAGCGTCTTCTAAAAAAATATGGAACTCATACGACCACGATATAATATATGACAGCGTTTGGCGTAGTGGTTTAAACGGCCGCCTCGCTGCTTGATACTCTGCCGTGTGCTGTGGGTTCGATTCTCACACGAGACAACACTTTGTGTGATCCATAAATTGTTGTTTCGAGTCTGGGTGTTCATTGTGTCAGATGGTTGTATGTTTGTAAAAGTCCCCCGCGACACAAGATTAATTCCTAGTGCGGGAGTTGTCCCTTTAAAATAAAAAGATAAAATAAAAATATGTAACGTGTTCGGTGAAGAACAAATGTCTTATGTTATCATGGGAAATAACGATAGTGATATATAAAAATGAATAAGGAATGGCACTTGTCTAGGCCCTCAGGTATGACGGAACATTAACTTTTACTGTATCAGCCCTCGTCCTTATTCTAGTTTAAGAAGTAAGATTAGTGTAGCATATTTCAAAGTCCTGAATTCCTTATACGAAAGATTACATTAGATTGGATTATTCTTTATAAATTGTACACCTGCTGCCTCCGTGGTCCAGTGGATTCCACGTCTGCTGACGAGGTTCCGTGTTCGATTTCAGTCAGGCAAAAGAGTTATTGCGTTTTCATGCCTTTTCAGTAACAGTACGGAGTTTGGCAATGTGCCCGGTAATGGCAATAGGCTCGCCCCCTATAACGTAGGACCTAATCTGTATATATAAAATCCTTGCGTTACTGACTGACTGACAGACAAGCTACAGCCGAAACTACTCGGCGCAAGAAGCTGAAATTTAGCATGTATGTTCCTTGGGGACCGTAGGGATGCACTAAGACGGGATTACCCGAAATTCTTACGGGATCGGGCCAAACGGAAAATTCGAAAATATGTGCGTGCGAAGCCGCTGGCGTCGACTAGTTCATAATAATGCGAAATGTGGATGTAATATTACACCTCGATCTATTCTTTCAGGGATAAAGCGGTAAGTTAATAAAAAAGAAATTGTACACAACATTTTAATGTACAATATAAAATATATACAATAAAACACAATGTACAAAAAGACAAAGATCTTCATGACAGCATGCTCTCAGAGCCACATGCGGTAGTACATGGCAAGCGGTAATTAACAATCTAAAGTTATATGAACCGTTAATTAAACTTATATGATGTATGCAAATTGCGACACTTTCATAAAGATTTCCTTATAAATTTAAACTAGGTCGATGTTATATGTGTTAACTAGAAACAGTTCTTGAAATACTCTTGCTAAGAAATCATTGTAAATTATGTTTTTAATTTTTTATTTTTGTGATTCCGTGACGCCACTCGGTGGACTTGCCAGAATACTAGCGCTGCGGCAAAGTTTGTCGCAGAATTCGCTCATATTCGCTGAGGCAGGCTCCAATTTTGCTCTCACTAATGCTGTTCCTTATATTATTTTTTTTACTTTTTTTCTTTGTATTAGAATTTAGCATTATTTTATTTTGATTGTGTTCTGTTATTTATTGCTGTGAGGCACAAAATAAACATTAAATTTTCATTTTCTTTTTAAATGAAATTATATTGATGGAGCGCTCATAGCGTGACTTAACTTGAGATTTGTTATAGATTCGTAAAGTTATGCAGTTTTGAATAGGGCGCCGTAGTTGGATGGGTGACCATTTATTGTGGTATTTACCTCAGAATACTACTGCGCTTTAGAGGGTATGTGTAGAGCTGTCGCTAGCGGCTAGTGCCGCTAGCGACAGCTCTACAGCGGCGCTAATGCCTTACGTGGGACCTCAAAATCCATGGCGATATCATCCTTCGGGGACATTGGCGTGAGTCTGTTAATAAAACTAAAAAAACGGGATAAAAACATCGTGCTCATCACCCAAAAATGTATCCCAAATAGACATCAAACCCAATACCTCCGGCATAGAGGTGAATTTGCTAAAAACTAGACTGGCAGGCCAGTATAGATTACGTTGAGAGTTGACTGCATATTAATCTCGTCGGTCTACTAACTTACTGGCCATGTTTAGATAGTTGCGGTTACTTTCTAACTCGGTATTATGCGAATATTCTAGAAAATCTGAAGCTGGGCTCTGCAGCTAATAGTGCCCATTGAAATGTACGCTGTACCAATTATATTAAAGGAAATTTATCTGCATAGAATATAGGTAGTACCAGATATTACATAGGTGGTTTAGGATCGATACCATATTTTGCCCACAATAAGCATGCAAATGTATATAATAAAAACAATCGAAAACAGAAATAAAATTTTAAATTAAGTCCCAACTACCAATAAACATTATGTTATAAATTAATAACATGTCACTTGATTGAGCATTAGATATAAGTCATAATTATTAACATTGTATGACTATCTCCAAATTTTGAATTTCGTAATTGGTGAAAGGAACGGAGTTTTCAGAACAGCTAGAGTTAACCTGTTGGTTTAAATGGTTTTAGCCTAGAGACGTCCACTGCTGGACATAGGCCGCCCCGAATGTTCTCCACACATACCAATCTTGAGCCGCCCGCATTCAACCCCACGATCTGGTACAGATTGTGGGAAGCGGTTGAAATGGATTTTATTTAATATTTTATTCTTAGTGTAATTTATATCAGTTTATTTTTTTGGGGATTTTCGTTAAATATTATCTCCGTTTGCAGATCAATTGCAATCGTAAGTGAACCTATGGCTTACGTACTGTCAGTGCAGCAATATTCTACTAGTACAGATGCCAATCTTAAAAAAAAAACGTGCATCTTAGTGTTGTTCCGTGTTCAAAACCCACGCCTTGGAGCCCAATGTGCCGTTATGTTGTATGTGTTTTGTTTTGTTAATGTTATCAAATTGGATCAATGTTGTATTCAATCTAACCTATATGTGAGTGACAAATACGGCAAAGGGACGGGACGTGATGATCTTGCGTTACGACGTTGCGTGGTAATAGTTGACAGTTTGTTTGCGACACTACCTGTAGCAAAAAGAGCGCAATCATACGTATGAAAAATCTATAGCAGTAAATATAAATTATTCATCAAACTAAAACTCAAATATGTTTATTTCCATAAAAATGAAAAATTTTTTGGACCTGTCAGAAAGTCATAGATAATAATATATGAAAAAAAGTTATTATAAATGCATATTTACATAATTGAGCATTGAAAAAGAACGTCTGTTCAGAAGGCAGAGCCTCTGAGAAGAATCAGGCAAGAAACTCAGGGCCACTCTTTTCATCGTCAAATTTTATACAATTAAATAACTAAGTAACTACATTGCATTTTTCATATATAAGCGGAATTTTCCAAAAACATCGTCATCATCAGCCCTGTATAAACTGACCCACTTCTGGGCGAAGACCTCTTCCCATTGTGAGAAGGGTAAGGCCATAGTCTACCACGCTGCCCAAGTACGGGTTGGCAGACTCCACATGTCTTTCGAGAACATTACCTATGAAGAACGCTCAGACATGCAGATTTCCTTCACCGCTTTGCAAGCAATAATTGGTAATTTAATATGCACATAACTTCTGGTAGTCATCGGTGCGATCCGTGGATTCGAACCCAAGACCCTCTGCGTAGCACTCTGTCGGTCTTTCCACTAGGCTATTTTAATGTGTAAGACAAGAACTAAAACACGGTAGTAGTCTGATGTAACTAAATGCCATCAGCGGTCACCCATCCAAGCGACTTATGCAAGCGTCGCTTAACCATCCCTATATTACGAACGGAAATTCCAGACATGTTGTGAGCGCTACCAAGTGTTTTAAAATGAACTAAAAAATAAATACTTTGAAACTTAGTGGAGATTTCCTTTATTACTTAGCATGATCCTATTTGATACACAAACATTATTTCAAATGCTGTTTCGTGATTAAATTCGTAAGGAAGCCGAAGTCATTAGTAGATTTCACTTATATTAAGCGTTTTCTAAGAAAGCCGCATTTGAGAGGTTCTTTAGATAATCATTTGACACTGTTCAGTTTATTTTTGGGAAAATCTCCGTGAAATAACGTGTTTTAGGAAACACAAATAGGTATTTCATCATCATCAGCCCTGTATATAAACTGTCCCACTGCTGGGCACGGGCCTCGTCTCACTATGAGAAGGGTAAGGCCATAGTCCACCACGCTGGCCTAGTGCGGGTTGGCAGACTTCACATGTCTTTCGAGAACATTATGGAGAACTCTCAGACATGCAGGTTTCCTCACGATGTTTTCCTTCACCGTTTGGCAAGCGATAATTAACAATTTAATACGCACATAACTCCGAAAAGTCATTGGTGCGTGCCGTGGATTCGAACTCGGACCCTCTGCGTTGCAGTCTGTCGGTCTCTCCACTAGGCTATCGCTGCTTCGTAATAGGTATTTAATCGACTTTAATTTGTGTGGTTTTGTTTTAAAGCGATTAACCGTCTCTTTAGGAAGTTTGTTTCGAGAATCGTTGTTGGTTTTGTGTGAAGAAGTTTATTTATCCCTTGGAATTGCGTAGTTGGTTTGCGGGTTTGGATCTTAATGATAATTATAATAATATAAAAGGCCTTGATAGCTTAGTGAAGAGACGAACTACTACGCACAATGTCTTGAGTTGAATTCTACTGCGCACACTACTTACCGTTCATATTACATACAAATAAGAATAATTATATCGCCCTTGATAAAAGACTGTCATTTCCATTCATGGGTTAGATAACAAAGAACTCCTAGTCTCGAAACAATAACGTGTACATCGCTCTAACTGTAGTTTCATGTGGGAATCCAACCCACAACACTCAGAAAGTTATCATAATTATCGCCCTAGCGTTATCCCGGCTGCATCCAAGACTTACACGCCTTGGAGCCCGGGGTCCGCTTACTGGTCTAACTAGATATGACAGAATATCAACTTTTCCACAGAGCGACTGCCGTCTGATCTCCGCAACGCAAAGGGATAGCGATATTCCATGGTTCAGACCAGTATCCGCTTGAGGGTACTGACTCCCCGTAATGACTGTCAAAGATCTTCATAACAGCCGTGACCGACGGTTTTACGTGCTCTCCGAGGCACGGGGCATTTCACACGCATTTAACTTCGAAAAGTCAAGTCAAAAGTGCACGCCGTGGATTCGAACCCGATATCCTCTGCATGGCAGTCCGTTGGTATCTCCACTAGGCTATCGCCGCCGCAACACTCGGAAAAGTGTTTGGCCTTAAACCATTACATTATTGAAGTAATCGTTTCAACATGAGATTACAATAACCGTGGACTTTACCAACCGTTACTTACTGATGGACACGTAAAAGGTATTTCACCATATTTTATTTACAGCCTACTGCTGGACTCATACCTCTACTTATTTCCTTCAAGCTAACAAAAATATATTAGACATTTTCTTAGAAAACGAAACATTATATTTCGTCATTATTTTCAGTCTTTATTCGCCACATAAAGAGTCTAGTACAGCCTCAAGGGTACGTTCATATTTAAGTTGCCCCACATTTCACGTAAAATAGAGTAAAACAAACACTGTTATAATGACGCAAGACGTTAAAAATACCTTTCAAGGGTGGGTTCCAAGGAGTGTGTATAGAACCTTAGGAAATTTATGCTCTGCCGCCTCCATAAATGATCGCGTAAATTCATAAAGTACCTTCTAATTAGAATGTTTGAGTTATTTTAAAGGTGCTGACGTTGAAGGTATTCTGTGTAGTGAGGGATTAAGAAAACAAAGTGACACTACCACATTTCATTTCGACGGTGTTTTAAGTGGTGACTAAGTAAAACTTATATAGCTACTAAGCAAATATTATCTTTAGGAAGAGACGGAAAAAAGCTGCGATAGCCCAGTGGTGTATGCAACGAACTGCCGAGGCGTCTCGGGTTCGATCCCCAGGCACCCCGGGCACACACCTCTGACTTTCCGAAGTTAAGTGTGCATTAAAAAAAATTAATTATCGCTCGCTTACTAATGTACCCGGTAGATGGCAATACGCTCGCCCCCTATTACAATGGGATCGAAACATAACTGCCGAAGTGTGGGTGTGTAATACACCTCTGCCTACCCCTTCGGGGATAAAAGGCGTGAAGTTATGTTATGTGTTATGATACAAAGAGACGGGAAACTCGACATCCAATCTTTCTGACCAGCGTGGTACAGTAGGCTAAATCTTTCAAATGCCTCTTAAAACTGTTATTGTGATGCTTTAGGAGACGCCTTTGTCCAACAGTGGAAAACAAAAGGCTGATGATGATAGGCCATAGTCCTGCAAGCTGGCTGAGTGCAGATTGGCGGACCTAGGCACACATAACTTTCGAGAACATTATGGTGAACTCTCAGACATATCGATTTCCTCAAGATGTTTTACTTCACTGTCTAGCAAGTGATACAGACAATCTAATACGCACGTAACTTCTAGAAGTCAGTGAAATCTAGTACATCATTATGCGTAGCAGTCTGTTATACTAAGCGTCCACTGAATGGCATCGTACGCATCGGACGCATCGAATTTTACGGATCGCAGTATTCTTTGTATAGAAAGTCATACAAGTGCGTCCACTGATCCGCATCGTACGGATCGCACATCGGCAATGCCGACACGGATGCTCCGAGAGGCAACTTTTGCGATGCGTGCCGATGACGTCATACCGAATGTCGTGTATCTAGACATTATGTTTTCTGCAGTAGTCTTTCCTCAAGGCTATATGCACTGTGGTAAGTAGGCCTATGTCTACTAGTCGGTAGTAATGTGAGTTTATGTAGGAATATTTTAAGTTCATAATTAAAATACTGTGTATACACAAGAAACGTTTCAAGAGTTTGTACCAACCTAATTAGGTACATGAAACATTTATTTCACATATATTTTTAACTCGTGTTTTATCTACAAGTTTTAAGGTAGAGTTATAAAATGAACATTGGTTTTGAATAATTAAATTACAGAATCTAAGCAATTCAAATAATTATAACAACCTTGCCGTATGTCTGGCGTAGCGGTTAACTCACCGTCAAAAACTGCGCCGATCGTTGTGGTTTCGAGCCCCAAACGAGGCAACACTTCATGCGAAAAACAATTTATATTATTATCGAGTCTAGTTGAACTTTGCGGCCATTGAATGTTTGTAAAGTTCCCCCAATACAGGTTTTATTTTTAGTGCGGGCGTTGCCTTGAAAATGTAATACAGCATAGCAAGCTTTTAATTTTTTTCTAGCCTGCGGTGTTTCATTCAAACGTTTCACCATCCATACAGCCTAATATGAAATGACTCATTAAAGAGGAAGCACCAAGACCTTACCAGCAAAAACTTACTTTTTCTTGTATTATCATAAAATGTTTTCCTAACTTTTTTACAACAGGCTTAGTGCGTAGTAGCCCATTCGTTCCTAAAACACCTAGGCACATCAAATCAGACTTCTAATAAGTTAGTTATAGTAAAATGTATATAAACTTTCTATGGCAAAGCTAAGGGATGTGCCAAATCGGAAACACAACTCAAATTCAACTCGAGTCGGAATTACCGTGACCAGAATTCAATGTCATCGTTCGAATGGCTATCGAGTTAACTGGATGAAACTGTGTAAATGCCTTGTTTTATTTTACCAATTTAATTACTCAGCTTCATAAAAGTATTAAAGTATTTTATTAAAATAATTTTAGTAATTACAATTTTTATTAAATTGTTATAGTAAGTATTGTACGGTCAAATAAAAAAAAAGGAATTTATAGCGTGTTTCACACATTTAAGTAATTTTGTATTCAATCTTAGTAACAGAAAGTTTGTATTTATAACAATAAATTAACATTTAATATTATGTGATATTAAATAATACTCGTATTTCCAGTGAGACAGAATTCTCATCATCGAGTTAATTCAAGCTAAGGCCAACTCGAGTTAACTCGAGTTAGTAAATCCAGTTAACACATCACTAGCAAACTTTTCCTAGTTTCAGTACTGTAGGTGAAAAGCCTTGATAAAAATAGGTCTAGCATTTTATTGATGATGCCTTTCGTGATGAAAAAGGGTGTGATTATCGGAAATACTATTTATTTCTAGGTTAGTGATGGAGGATTTCTGGTTTGGGAATGAAATATTGTGAGGCTTGGTGAGTCGAATGCGTTGGGTTCTCATTTAGGTTGTTTATAGAGACGTATTTGTTATATTGTAATTATTATGCTTTGTATTGGTATTGTATAATAATAATATGTAGCTTGATCTTGCATGTCCTCTTGGAGTAGTTTAGTCTCTTCTCTTAGTTTTAATTTATAGTTTTATCGACGGTTATGGTGTAATAATTAGTGGTTAACCCGTGAGAAGGCGCGCTATGAGCATTTTGCTCACGCAAAAATTAATTGCCGTAAATTTTAACTTTAGGTATATTTTGGCACCACTAGCTTCACAGTACCTTCCTAAAATTTCATCCCCTGTCGCCTGATGCAACGCCATGGTGCTCTGTGCCACCACGACTGCGTGGTGATGGGTTTGTGTGGAGTGTATCGTCAAGCGCGGCATTTTGCTCATCACGCGCCCGCTCGTGTAAGTATTTTTTTCTTAATAACAAAATTGATTTGATTGTTTTTTTCCTATTGATTTGATTGTTATTGTGCTCAGTAATTGATTAACTTAGTAAATTATAGTGTTTACATGTTTTATTTGTTTCTTACAGTAAACAAGGTCTTGCATGATTGATCGGAAAGCCCCACAAAGGAGAATGCGCGGTTTCGTCCCAAGCGTGGTAACATCTTGAGACCTATATCAAACTAGAAGGTGCCAGAAGCTACACCCGCACTTTAAATGTTTCTGCCTGATCCTGTGGTAGGTTCGGGACATCCCTTCTTAGTGCACTCCTATAGTCATCAAGGAACATACATGGCAAATTTCAGCGTCTAGCACCCCGTAGTTTTGGCTGTAGCTTGGATGTGAGTCAGTCAGAAACGCAAGAATTTTATATATACAGATGAAAGATCTCAATAAGTGTAATTTCTTTTTTGTATTGGTGTAACTCTGCAACATGTGCAGGATGTGCAGGGAAAATGTTATAGAGGTATAATAAATAATATCTCGCGCGGTCATATCTGAGCGAACAGTTAACAAATGTCATGTAGGTAGTTAAAATATGCATAAGAATATGCTAGGCAAATGAATTGTTGCCTCACTAGTAGACACCAGTATGATTAGGCACATTCGTAAAATATCACTTTCGCAAAATACCACACTACCTTTATGCCACATTAGCAAAATGCGTTAAAAAATGCATGCATTTTGTGCAGTATATCAGTGTGCACAGAGCATGTTACTTTTATGTGCGATATGCATTATAAAAGATACATAACTGAAGATTTAATAGCAGGTAAAATAATTTCATATTTTTTGTTATTTTGTTTTTTATATATATTTTGTACATATTTTGGTGACAAAATTAATGTGCTAAAAGCTCTTAAATGTAACTGTTTCAAAAAATGTCTTAGTAAGAATAAATTTAGAAAATTGTTTAAGTTAAATAAATTAATTAAGAAACTTAGATCTGGTCCTAAGTGGTCTACCAAATTGAGTCAGTATGCACAAGATAACTGCAAATTAAATAAAGAGTGTGAGTCTCTTTTATTAAAGCTTGAGGAAACAAATGAAGAATCCGTTTCTGGTAGGTTGTTATATGAACAACACACAAGTGAGTTGCAAGCACAAATATCAAATCTACAAGCTCAACTCACTAGAACTATAATAGAACACCAGAATGAGACTCATGAATACATCTTAAAATATGAAGAAATTTCAAGAGTTTGTCGAGAAAATTTAAAACAACTTATCTCATTATCCAACTCTAATAATTACTGTTCCACTTGTACAACTAAGTGTGCGACTACACCTGCTGAATCAATAGAATTGAATGCACATGGATGTCAGTATCATACACAAAACAAACTGCATCCAGTAAAGACTGACAGTAAGAATGTAATATTTTTTTCAGACCATCTAGGAGTGGGTTTAGGGAGCTTAATTGATCATTACACTGAGCGACCAGGGGCCTTACTCTTGAATTTAATTCCGATCTATCGACATTGGGATTGTCAGTAATTGTCACAATTCCTACTCTTGAACACGACACTAGCGCTAAATTGCATTTAAATTGGGCGTTTTCTTGAGGAACTAAATAGGATCGGGATCGGCATCGAAAAGCTACTCCCGAGCATATTTTGACAGTTGCGTATTGCGTCAAGATTGGTTTGTTTATTGAGTTAAATCCAATAACGAAAGAGTAACTTTTTGTAAATTGTTTTCCTATTTTATAAGTTTTTATCCATTGTATAGTTTTCAAAGTATTGGAGTAAGTTTCTATTATGGCAAGGATAGTGTTAATGCATGATATCTTAAATAAATCTAAGTGAAAAGAGTTTAATAAAAGGCGAGTCGAACGTCGTATGATGCGCTACATGGAAAAAGCGTTTTCTATGCATGAAACCGAATTTAAGGCAAATTACCGGGTCATTAAGGATTTGTTTAAGGAAATATATGCAAATATAAAGCCTTATGTTAAATAGCCTATGTTGAATGTGCCACTTAGGTACCTAGGTAAGTACCTTGTTTACTTATTCAAAATAAGAATTCTGTAACTGTGGGTTCTGTAAGTTGGTATGGGTGCATAGGGTTACGGCAATAGGCTCACCACCTATTACGTGGGGATCAAAACAATGGCTTAAAGTGGGCGTTTTATATGCCTCTGCCGACCCCTTCGGGGAAACAGGCGTGAGTTTATGTATGTAATTCTGTAAAATGTTTTAAATAATTAATTATATTTTTTTATTTGTAGGTGATTCAGGATATGCTCAAAGAGAGTACCAGATGGCACCTATAATTAATGCTGCTGCAGCTTCTCTAGAGTAGTATTAAACCAAAGTGCACTGCTCAGCATGCAATGTAGTGGAGCGTACTATAGCTGTCCTCAAAATAGATGGATGTGCCTACTGAGGCACAGGGTGCTACATTACCATCCCACCGTAGCATCCAAAATAATTAATACATATTGTATCTTGCACAACATGTGCATTAATTTACCTGAACTCAACCTTGAAGAGGAAATAGAATATGATGACCACTATAACCCTGATCCCATTCCACAAGAACCAAGTGAGACAGCCAGAACAACAGCAGCTGCTAAATTACATCGGGGCCATCAAAAAAGAGCTGCTTTAGTATAGCAATTATGGTTGAGTAGAAGGTAGACAATTATGTTACCAGAATGGTTTAATTTTTATGTAATGGATGATAGTAAAGTCTTTTTAAACTTATAAATACTTTTATTTATCAAAATATAAGAATCAACAATGAGATAAAATATAACAGAATCAACAATATAGCAGTAGAATCAACATTGAGGTCATAATATATCACAATAATTAAGAATGAGATCCAAATATAAAACTAAAATCAACTTAAATAATAGCATAAGAATAAAGAATTTCTAGCTATTTCAGCAAAGCCTTGAGCTGTTGCCTCTTCTGCTTGAACCCTGCACTCTTTAATTGCCACAAGCGAACTCAATATGTTTGAGAATTGAGCCAATGCTTGGTCTGTAGTTCTCTCTGCTTCTACATGTCATTTGTCTATGATTGCAAACCGCTCCATTTCTGGATTAATTGGTCTCTGAATGATTGAAGAACGACGTCGCTGCCATCTGGGTGTAATATCCTGATATGGTGCCGCAGCTGGTGGTTGCACAGAAAACCGCGTGGCTGGTAGTGGCTCTGAAGATGGTGTTGTTTGCAGTGGCACTGAAGACAGAGGGGCTGATGGTGGCACTGAAATGAGATATACAAAGATAAGATTCAAGGCCCTATGAGGAAAAAAATGCCAGGGATTTCAGTCTTAAATTATTGTTTCTTTTAAAGGCCTTCATTCTTTTCTATTAACTCAGTTTATTGCCTGTGCTCTCAAGATTAATAATAATTTAGGTCAGTAATGTAAAAGGTAGGATTTTAATCCAAAAATTCTCGGTCACAAGTCCCATAGCTTTAGCATAGGGTTAGGGCTGCAAAGCTGCTTATAATATTCATATAATTTGTGTTCTTACCAAATAATATAGCCTTTGATAAAAATACTAAGATTTGTGATGAGATTTTTTTTCCTAAACTAATTTTAACAACCGTTAAAATCTGTAGTTAACAATTTGAATGAACACTTACCTATAGGAGTCGCTTGATAATGTGAGGTGCTAGGAATGGAGAATGTGTCCATTTGGTCTAAAAGCTCTGCTAATACTGGCACAGAATCTACTGTAGGTGAGACAGCTGGTGCAGACTGTAAAAATAAAGTGATTAAGTACCTATTAAGTTTTTTACTATTACTATACCACATTTCTTTTCTGCCCAGTACTAAAAACAAATTTATTTTAATAAAAGATAACTATACATACAGAATAAATTACATAATTATTAATAGGTATCTACTTATTGTGAAAAATCTTACCTTGGCCCATCCTTGAATTCCTTGACCATCCTTATTAGCTCCTCCAAGAGCATTTAAAGAGGTAGCCAAATTCACCCATTTCCTCTTAGTTTCTTGCTAGGCTTGGGTGGTGCGAAGCAAACACTTGGCTATGCCTGGATTTTCTTCAAGAAACTCCACCAAAGCTCCTAACTGGGCATAGCTAGGACGATAAGCCATTATAACTGAAAATGCATAAGTTTTTTAGTACCTACTACATCACGCAGTTTAGGAAACATTGATCGAGATAATGTTTATAATGTAATCTTGGTAGTTTTTACTTACCGCTTCTATAAACTTCGTAACGTAACAATAAATATGTACAACGGAACTAAAATTATCAATTATTATAGTCGTATTCTTGCTGGAAAACTTAAAATAAAACTTTGTTCACTTTATTCGAGCGTAATTTGAAATTGAAGAACTTTGATAAGTTTGTTTATGTTTTGTTTGGCAGCTTGGTTAACTTTTTTGTGGCGGCAACGACACTCCCACATACAGCCAAAAATGGCATATTTATGATATTAGCAGTTTTTTTGGGCTCATTTGACTTATAAACGATAAAATCATTGAGTTAAACCATTAGCCACATTCTATTTATTTATTTACCATGTTATTTATAAAATACAGACATTCAAAGTCATAATGTTGGTTTATAGTAACATTTTGAACAACACTAGTCCTCCCAATCGCAGGGCGATCCCAATTTCAATCCAATGTTGACAACATTGATTTCAAGAGTACGAAACCACGTGACCATGAAATTGACATTGGAATTGTATTGGTTTTAAATTGAGATTGGCATTATTTTGGAGAGTAAGGCCCCAGTACAGAGCTTTTGTTCACCTGGAGCTCAGTCTTGTACCCTAGTTGATAAGATTAAGAATGCCGACTTGAATGCACAAAAAACTATCATCATATTGTATGGTGACAGCTCATTAGTCTCCAAAAACAGTCTCATAGAATGAGATGATGATAGATGTTAGCACAAAAATAGGATGTAGCTTTATTATTTGTGCATTGCCTTATTCATATGCTCTCACAGATGACCAAAACAGGCAGATAGGCAAATTAAATTTATTATTGTACAATAGGACATGTCATAGTGACAGTATTTTATTTTTTGACACTAATATTTTTATTAGTAATTTCTTTTTAACAAAAGATACTATGTATCTTTCTTATGTACAAAGGCGACAACTTGCTAAATTATTAGCATTTAATTTATATAGGTACTGACAGGAGTACTACTAGATACTTAGGAATTTGGTAGATAATAATTATACCAATACTAGTATTGACACATCTATTAGTTTAAACTATTAGATGAGACAACAGATAGGCATTCATGTGTTTTAAACTTAGTTCATCAAAAAAGAATTAGAAATAGATTTATTTTTAAATAAACATAAGATTGATATCTTATGTATTACGGAACATTGGTTGCGAGGTGACCAATTAATATTTAACAATCAACATTACTCAGTTATAAGTGCATTTGTAAGAAAGAAGGATATTCATGGTGGCTCTCTAATATATGTATGTAATAGTTTGAAATGTAAAGAACGTAAGGATATAGCTAAACTTTCTATCGATTCGTGGTGGCTCTCTAATATATGTATGTAATAGTTTGAAATGTAAAGAACGTAAGGATATAGCTAAACTTTCTATCGAGCGCACTGCTGAGATTTCTTGTGTTGAGCTTGAACAACATATTATAGTGTGTGTGTATCGACCACCACAAAGCGACTTTACTCAGTTTGAAAGCATTATAGAGGATGTCTTAAAACACATAATTTCTAGTAGGAAGTCTATAATCGCATGTGGCGATTTTAATGTCAATTTGTTAGGAAAATCACCAATTTTTACTAGGTTAGTTAGCTTATTTAGGTCATTTAATTTAAATGTTTTGTTCTCTGAACCAACCAGAATAACCTCACATTCGTCTACATGCTTAGATAATGTTTTTTGCAATTGTCTTTATTTAAGTAAGGCTGTTTTAACTGACTTGACATCGAATCACTGCGGGCAAAAGATTGTAATTCCAACTAATACAACCCCTAAAGTACAAGAAATTACATGTAGCCCAATGACCGCTGCTCGCCTGAAACACTTTAGTAATGATGTTGCTGCCAAGATCGCCAGTATTGACTTAACCGTTGATGATCCTTATGAATGATATAAATGATTATTTAAAATTGTTAATGATGAGTACAATAAATTTTTAAAACTGAAAACGTTTGCAAGGAGCATTAAAGTAAATTTTTGTGACTGGGCAACAGTAGGTATATACAAAAGTAGAGCTAGGTTGTATGATCTATATGGTATGAAGAAATACAATTTTAATCCTGAATTTATTCAATATGTTAGAAATTATTCAAAGGTTTTTAAGAGGACATGTGCTTTAGCCAAATCCTTATATTTAAGCAATAAAATCAAAGAATCCAAGAACAAAATTAAAACTACTTGGAGCATTATTAACAATGAGACTGGTCGAGCTAAATTGGTAGATAACAATTATGAATTAAAATTTAATGGTGAAATTATTACTAGGAAAACTGATGTTACTCAGACATTTAACAATTTCTTTATAAACATACCAGTGAACACAACCAGCTGTCTAGATTCATGTCCAAGCAAAGCAGAAATGTTGGTTAGGGGCAATGTGAATGAGTGTGATGTGCTTTTTAATTTTAAATATATTGACACCAATGACATACTGAAGGTATTCAAGACGCTCAATAATAAAAAATCTGTTGACTTATGGGGCATTTCTGTTAAACTTGTGCGACAAATTATTTCTAGCTTAGCTCCATATTTAGCTGCAATATTCAACAGATGCGTAGATATAGGAGTATTTCCTGATCTACTGACACAGTAAAGTAATACCATTATTCAAAAGGGATCAAAGAGCGACCCTAGTAATTTTCGGCCAATTTCTATCTTGCCTGCTATTAGTAAAATTTTCGAAAAGATTATTTTGCATCAACTAGAGAGCCATTTTCACACAAATAATTTATTTCACAGTGAACAGTATGGCTTTACTAAGGGTCGCTCCACCGTTGATGCCGGTGTAACTTTGTTAAAGCATATTTTTAATGCTTGGGAAAACTCGAAGGATGCCATTGGTGTTTTTTGTGACCTATCAAAGGCCTTTGACTGTGTGGAACATAATACACTTTTACTTAAATTGAAACTTTATGGTATTAGAGATACCGCACTCAATCTTGTTGCCAGCTACCTTAGTGATAGAATTCAGTATGTAGATGTTAATGGGAGTAGGTCTCTAGGTTTGCCAGTAGGAATGGGCGTTCCACAGGGCTCTATTCTCGGTCCATTTCTTTTTTTAATATATATTAATGATTTGCCATTCTTTGTACAAAATTTATGTGATATTGTTTTGTTTGCCGACGATACGTCACTAATTTTTAAAGTTGATCGTAATTTAAGTAACTTTGATACCGTCAATAACACTCTTCCACAAGTATTAGATTGGTTTTTGAGAAATAATTTGGTACTCAACTCAAGCAAAACCAAATGTGTTAAATTCTCTTTGTCTAATGTCAAAAGTGTTCCTACTAATATAATTTTAAATTAGGTGTAGCGGCTGCTGACGCTACAAATTATATACAAGGTGTAATATTGTGTAAGCGGGGCGCAGCAGTCGTCTCCCTTCACTCATTCGGTTAGGTCGTACACATATTGTATTTATATTTAGTAACTGGTACCAGTAAAGCATATATATTTCTGTTTTATGGATTATTTCTTTTACCACGACACAACATCTACTTATACCCCTACACTGGTGATCCCGACGTGATTTGAACACGCAACCTTCTTTTTAGTGTAAATTTATAGTTTTATCATTCTAAAATAAAGTCACTTAGTTAATCGGTATAAAGTTCCATATAGTTACAGTGTTTCTGTTAAGTTAGCATTCTCCGAACTAGCGCTCCGGTAACTTGACGCGTAGGTACATTGTTTATGATAACGTAAACCGAGCGCTAGCATGTACTTATTGTTATTCTATGTTGAAACCATTCTCTGTTGATTTGTATGTCATATTTAAATTGTTAAATTTTCGTTCTTTTTCTTTTTTTATAAAGGGGGGAATATTGTAGCGGCTGCTGACGCTACAAAGTATAGACAAGGCACGATATTGTGTAAGTGCGGCGCGGCAGTCGTCTTCCCGCTCCCATACAGTTAGGTCGTAAGTCAGTAGTTTATTTATAAGTGTATTTTGTGGTACCACAGTAAAAGTATATATTTTCACCTTTGGAATCTTTCTTTTATCTCTCCACACAAACAACCTCATCAGTTCATTACGAATACCCCTAAATTGGTGACCCCCGACATCGAAGACGCAACCATCGGCTCAGCTTCGGCAACGCGGCATCGACGCACGTGCACATGTGCAGCATGGCAACAGCGTGCAGCCAAGCAGCCTCGACACGGAGACAGCCTGAACTCATGGGAGACGACTCGCCCTTTTCCTACGACCAAAAGGGCTTACGACCTAACTGCGGCGAATATCTGAGTCAGGACACGTGAAACCCAAATTTGAAACAAGGGACTCTACGATCTGCCGAGAACAGCGACTATGGCAATATGGGCAGCAGAAGTATATCGGAGCGGTATACGACGGCGGCGGCACTCTTCAGGACAGTGCGTACGTCGAGGCATACAGCGTAAGGCGTATTGACCTTGGTGGCGAAGCAGAATTTCGCACCAAGACGACAAGACGCAGCATTCTCCGAGGACGGGATCGACACGGGACCGGCGGTGGCACTTAACGGGATAGTGCACGCGTCGAAGCGGCTCATCACACTTGGAGGCGACGATGGATACCGCTCAGTGTTGGATAGCGCACCCTGTCGTCCCTCATAACGGCCCCGACAACTTAGTGAAGATCGCTGGCAGAACCGGTGAACGTATTTGCTTCTTCGTACGACTAGCTCTCTGTACAAGCGGCTTACGAAGAGCAAAGGAAGTTCCATAGAAACGGCGGAAAGCGGCAATTGTGTTTTTGAAATAGTTTTGTCAATTTTTATTCATTACATCGTTCTAAAAATAGACTCACATTGCATAAAGGTCCACATATAAAATCTGTTTACTTAGTGTCTGCTTAGTTTGCATTCTCGGGACTAGCGCTCCAGTAACTTGATGCGTACCTACAGATGTTTATGTTATTAGTTATATGACGCAATTCGAGCGCTAGCACCTGGTACTAACTTGTATTATTTTATGTATGTAGATTGTTTTATACTTATAATATTTGTTTACAATTATCAATATAATTAAATTTAATCTTAAAATAATAAAAAAAACGAATTAATATATACAAGGGAAAATTAAAAAAATTAAAAATTAAAATTTAGAAGGCGTCATGAAACTCATCCGCATCGCAGTCAATTGGAAGCGTGCCCAGAAGACTGGCAGCATTGCCTCGTTGGATGGCTATACTTATTTTTTGAGCCAAATACGTGCCAGCCCTCTTGTCACGCGAGGCGTCTATAAGTCTCTTTGCGAGATCTCTAAAAAGTGATCGCGCACTTGGACCCCATGGCCCCAATGTTTCGACCCCAAACGGCTCAAATACATAATCTCCTATTAGATTTACATATTTGCGCCGTTTGAGTGTCTCCGCTGTAGCAGCAGCAGCGCCCGCACAAACTGCTGTGCTGGGAAGATGAGATGGCGCAAGGGTATCGACACATGTTGCGTCCCATACCAAAGGCCTACCCAGCTTCCACGGCAGTAACGACATCCCGTCTGGTCTTTTGCCATCGTCGCGTGCCAAGCCTTGAGGTTCAAGTTGGGCTGGAACGCCAGCGGTGGCAAGAACACGGCGCAGTATGTCATTGAGGTTGGCGTGTAGATTGTTTGTTATATTTGTTTCAGAGTTTTTTTTAGATTTTTTAATATTTTAATTCCTTTCTTTTTTAATAAAGGGGGGAATATTGTAGCGGCTGCTGACGCTACAAATTATATACAAGGTGTAATATTGTGTAAGCGCGGCGCAGCAGTCGTCTCCCTTCACTCATTCGGTTAGATCGTACACATATTGTATTTATATTTAGTAACTGGTACCAGTAAAGCATATATATTTCTGTTTTATGGATTATTTCTTTTACCACGACACAACATCTACTTATACCCCTACACTTTGAAACAATTCAACTAGTCGAATCAACCGTATTCTTAGGTGTAACTTTAGATTGTAAGCTTCAGTGGGGCGCCCAAATATCCTGTCTCGCAGTAAAACTTAGTTCTGCAGCGTTTGCAGTTAGAAAAGTTAGGGAATTCACAGATATAGATACTGCTAGACTAGTTTACTTCAGTTATTTTCACAGCGTAATGTCTTACGGAATAATGTTATGGGGTACAGCTGCTGATATACAGACTATTTTTATCATTCAAAAGAGGGCCATACGTGCAATTTATAAGTTAGGTGCTAGAGATTCTTTACGTGATAAATTTAAAGAAGTAGATATATTGACAGTTGCATCGCAATATATATTTGCTAACTTAATGTACATTAAGAAAAACTTAATTCTATACCGCAAAAATAGTGATTTGCACAAAGTGAACACAAGGAATAAGCATAAACTGGTGGGAACTAACTACCGTCTACATAAAGTTCAGAACTCATTTGCGGGGATTGGTATACGATTTTTCAACAAATTGCCTCTTGAAGTAATGAATTTACCCATGCACAAATACAAACGGACAATTAGGAACTTTCTTTTAAAAAGGGGTTATTACACTATTAAGGAATTTTTAAATGATAAGACACCGTGGGGATAGGCTTAGGCTTGTTTAACTCACGATTATTTTATTTACATTTTAAGTGGAGGTGCCTCGTGAACACATGATTTTTGCAGGATTTGGATATTTTTATGATTTGTTGAATGTAGTTTAACATTATTTATCCCTGATCATATCATTGTTCACTTGTCACCTTCACAAAATTCTTTCTACATTTGCATTCCTTCACGCGTTCCACTAACTTATGTTAATAATAACGATCTGAAAAATTGAGGTAATTGGCGGTCATGGTCAGTATACCAATAGATTGTTTCTTACTGCTGGTTCGTATACCGTTGTCGTCATGCTCACTAAAATGTAATTTCTTGTGGTGGCGTCGTGTGTCGGGTCATCCCTGTCCCTCTAATAGGTATGGCGAGAGGGATGATGGCTGGCACATGCGTCATACTCGTGAACGGGTGCTACTTGCGATGACTGGTCGATGACGGTTTTGCAGGCTGGTATTAGATTGTAATATTTAACTGCATCATGGTTTTGATCACTTTCGCGGATTGCCTGCATTATTAGGTATATATAATGTAAGTGGATGCTCCTGTTTCACCATTTCTATTCTGACGAGGCTAACCAAAACTATTATGCTTGAGTATTATTATGTACAGTAAATATATACAAGTGATATAGAAGGTGTAACAGTTGCAGCACCTTACAAAATGTAAATTGTGTATTATGCAAAACCTGGCGATGGAAAAGAGTGACCGTGAGTTTTATTGCCCGTTCTTTCTCATGGTTCTACCTATTGCTTTGCGAACGTGGCAGTAAATGTAAATGTAGAAGCATACAGTAATAATGTTTTAAATTTGAGTATAAGTAATTATTTTATAAATTTATTAATTTGACGTTCATAAGCGTCACATTGTGACCCAAATGAATAAAGGATTTTGAATTGAATTGAATTTTATGTAAAGTTAGCCAAATATTTAAGCCAAAGTGCAATATTTTTTTAGTTTGCACATAAGACTGCATGTTTTGTTACTTACAATTAATTAAACATTTTATTTAATTAAATAACGACTTTTAATTTATTAGAACATGTAAATTTATGAAAAAGATATTATTGATCTCAAAGAAAACGTCATTTGAAGTAGCGTGAGAGTTTTGCTCACGCGTGCCTGCTCGTGTAACTTTTTAGGGCGCGCCTTCTCATGGGTTAACCAAATAATACCGCACATCGTCATCATCGTATACTAATTAATATATAAAGCTGAAGAGTTAATTTGTTTGTTTGGTTTAACGCGCTAATCTTAGGAACTACTGGTCCGATTTGAAAAATTCTTTCGGCGTTAGGTAGCCCATTTATCGAGAAAGGCTATTGGCTATATACCATCACGCTATGAGTGACAGGAGTGGAGCAGTAGCCTTAAATAACGCGGGTGTAACTGCGGGCATCGTCTAGTCACATATAATACCGCTTCCCGTATGATCGTCATCGTCCTAGCTTTATCTCGGTTGCATCGTAGACTTACGCCTTGAAGCCTGAGGTCCGCTTACTAACCAGATACTATAGAATGACGGTTCTTCCTCATTAAAAGAAGTGACGATGTCTTGCTGAGGGATTCTCGCCCATATATAGTGGTCTAGCGGCAAGTTGTTCGACTGTACAACTACGAATAAACATTTGTTAGAATTGACTTTAATCTGAAACGTGCAGCTACTAATATGAATATCACATTTGAAATATTCAAGGAACACGGTTCGTAAGTAATTAAATTACCGGCAGAACTTTTGTACTAGTCGGGAAATGCTTACCGCATGTGATATGCGCGTGATATTTTTATAAAGGAGGAGTTGTATGCTACTTTATTTAAATTAATGTCGCGGTGTGTGAGATGACTATTTAATTTAGCATGGCGAAGTTGTATTTGTTGCCGGAAAATGAGAGATCGGTTACGTTTTAAATATGTGTTTTGGCATGTTTCTATAAATATGCGTTTTTTTATGGATTACGATAGCCTTGATAAAGAATTTCGTTAACTCCATGGTTGTTGCTGCTATCATTGTCATCGTAATTACATACATACATACCTAGACTCACGCCTCTTTCCCGGAGCGGTAGGCAGAGACTACGGAACGCCATTTGCAACGATCCTGACATATTTCTCTTCCTTCATTTACTCCCATCCAATTCCTCATGCATGCTCTTATGTTTAGGGTACTTCTAACCTTTCCTGTTTTAAGGATGTCTCCGATCTGGTCAGAGAACGTCCGTTTTGGTCTTCCCCTTCGTGCTGTCCCATTCACACTATACTTGCCTTGTATATCTGCTTGGTCAGTCTTTCGTAATTACTAATCATATTTGTTCGTATAGATAGACAGATGTTTGGTCCTCACTTGCGCATCTAATATTGAACAGTTTTTGACTAATCTATGGAATAAGATAGCTCAAAGATATGATATAGTGTGCTTTGGATTCGATTCCCCGCGGGACCACACTTTGTGTGATCCACAAATTGTTGTTTAGATTCTGTGTTTTTTGTGTCCGTAGAATTTCTGTTAAGTGCATCACGACACAGAATTTATTCCTAATCCGATTTTCTTTTAAAGACGAGAAAAAAGAAGAACTGTCTCACAATTCTCTTGTACGTAGTCTTAACCATAATGTCGACACGATATTTGGTGAGAGTGTATGTTTTATAAAAATAGCTGTTATATCGTATTTCAAGCAAAGTTGAACGACGCAGCTGCGGTTGTGGGCCCGCGGGCTAAAGTTTTTCGTAAAGATACATGTCGAGGGAAAAGAGATAGCGATTCTGGATAGTTCGGAACTATAATGTTCGCTGTATACTAGCGAGCGATTTTTAGTATATGAAGTTGTGAACAAGCTTGTTTATCTGTTTAGTGCTAGTAAAGATTAAAACTATTAGGAAGTGTTGTAGTATATTTTGAGATGATAGGTTGGAGAAAGCTCAAACTTGGTATCAAGATGTAGAAAATGGCGGTCGCAAAGTAAAGATTTTGTAGGTATGCTACCTCAGGGCTTTTTTGTTTCTTGGAACACAAATCACGGACTTATCCTACGCTTCTTGATAAGATGGAGAAAATGTGTGACTCTCCTACAGACGTTCAAGACCTACCAACTAAAACGACCCAGTTGCACACAGCAGTGCAACCACGCGAATAACAGTGAGGCCAGGAATTTCGAACTGAAATGGCCCATAGCGCTTTGAAGGCCACTAAACAAGATGGACAGTATGTCACCTATAATTGGCGTTCCTATTAGGGTTAAATAAAAAGTTTCAAATTACGGCACATGACTGACAAAGCGCAAGTTAACCCAAATATCTGTTACCATTATTCATTGAAATTTAAATCATATTTTTAAATTAGGCCACCACCATTCTTATAATTTGAACCAAATAGTGTAGTAAACTATTACAATTTATTATTCAAAGTTTAGAGACTGGCACGAGATGGTACGCGGATTAAGTCCAAAATGCCTTAAGCCCTTTCCCAGCTGACGCTTAAGTCCTAGCTGACTTGACATTGTAATCTGCCTGGACGGAAATCGGGCTTTACTGACCAGTTGCTGTGTCTAGTAAACACTGATTATGCGAATAGTGAGATGATTAGTATAAAAATGAGTTTCAAACCGAGTATGGCAAGTTGCGATATACAAGTCAATTGACTGCTCGGTTGGAATAGTGGTTTAAGCAGCCGCCTCACTGTTTGACACTGCGTCGAGTGTTGTGGGTCCTATTCTCTAATGGGACAACACTGTGTGTGATTCATAAATTATTGTTGTCTGGGTGTGCTTTGTGTCCATCTCCCACGTCACAGGATTCATTTCTAGTGCTGGAGATGTCTTTTTAAGAATAAGAATTCAAATGGTCTGTGGTATTGACACTTATGTGTCTGCCCGTATGACGTTGTGGCTTAAGCAGTGAACTCACTGTTTAGTACTGTTTCTAGTGTTGTGGGTTTGATCTCTGCCAGACACAACACTTTAAAGAAAAAGTATTCGCTACATTTAGTCGAAATTGACAATTTTGTAAGGCACAACTGAATTATTTCGCGACGTCGGGCATACTTCAGCACAAAAGTTGTACGAATGACGAATACTACTACCTATTAAGAGGTAAGGGGAAAACTAAACTCATCATCAGCCTTTAACAGTCTACTGCTGGATTAGGCTTCTCCTTTGAAAGGAGGCATTGGCCTACTATACCGCGCTGGCCAAACGGGTTGGTATTGGGTTTGTATCAAGTTTTCCTTCTCTTACATGTTCTCTGCATAATATGCTCCCTTTGTCGGCTCTTACGACACCCATGGGATGATATGGGGTGGTGACATTCCGTATTCTTGATCCGTCACCACACGGACCAAACTTAACTAAATAAATAACTTTCTATAAATATTTTTGCATAGCGACAAGTAACTAGTATCTAAAACTGTAGTCACGCAAAAAACAGCTTAACAGGAGTGTAAGTTCTTTTCTGCTAGTCGAGACGATCCCAAGAGACTTAACCCGTTTTTAGGGTTCCCTACCTCACAAGGTAAAAAAGGAACCCTTATAAGATCACTTTCTTGTCCGTCTGTCTTTCTGTCTGTCTGTCTGTCTGTCCGTGTGTCACCACCGATTTTCTCAGGAACGGGTGGACCTAGCAAATTGAAATTTATACCACATACTGAGGTCTATGGTTCCTATTAGGTGTATAAAATCAGGGTCTTGGGTCAACCCGATAAAAAGATATGGTCAAAATTAGATTTTTGCGAAAACTTGTAAGTATCAAAATTAACCTTAATTTTCAACTTTTTTTAATTTTCAGAATTTTTCCTCTACTTGTGCTGTAAGACCTTGGTTTTAACCAAAATTGACAATTCTAGGTCAACCGTAAGTACCCTATAGGTTTTGGGTCGAAAACCTATATGGTAGTTCCCGTTGAACTAGAATCATGAAATTTGGCCAAAAGCAGGGTCTTACAGCACAAAGAAAGGAAAAATTACAAAAAGTAAAAAAGTGGAAAATTAAAAAAACAAATTCTCCACTTAAGATAGTCCTCTAAGTTGTATGGCCGCTCATACAGATTTAGAGGACAGGCGTAATTAGCACCAACCTCAAATAAGGTAAAATGCGTGGAACCCTCGGTGCGCGGGTCAGACTCGCACTTGCCCGAATTTTTTATATATGGCGACGCCTGATGTCCTCATTGGTTAAACACCCTTGTCACACAAAGTATTATTATCACGACTCTTTATTAAAATAATTAATTTATAATAGTGTTACGGACGGGGTAACGGGATTGGAAGGAAACACCGAGTAGCACTGATGACACTTTATTCGACTTCACACACGACGCGCCGTTTATTTTCGACGCGGACAGCACCAACACTGCACCTTTTGCACTGCACTTTTCACTGCACTTCACTGCACTTTACTGCACTATGCTTTCACTTTACTTTACTTTACTACTTCTTCTTTCTTCCTTTTACTTCTTCACTTTACCACTTTTCAACTTTAACTGGCGCTCAACGCGTCTACACCGCCTTATATACCCCTAGGAATGTTCTAGATCCACTAATTTCGATTGTCATTTCATAATTCAATTGTTTTTTTCTATCTCCTGTCTCTTTTTAACCTTTCCATTCCTTCCTGAACTTTCTAGAATTTTCTAATTTTTATTCGAAATATTTAAATAATCTTTTTTTAAATATTTGCCAAATATTCATAAACATTTTCCAAATTTCATAAAAACCAAAATCCACATAACTGTTATGACTGTGATTTGAACCCACGCCATCAGAACGTGAACGGGATGCGTTATCCGCACGGCCACTGCCTTGTTGTCAATGACTTGTAAATTTGGCGAACACTTGACAGAGTGTATACGTCAACGACCTACAAACTCATTTCCAAATAATAAAATAGTCTTCAAACCTCTTTGCTAATTATTGTGTTTCGTGACGACGGTTTGACATGACAGCGGCCGTCACACTACCCCCCTCTAAGACATGCGCGTCCCGCGCTTCCTTAGACCCATAATACACCGCTCTCCTATCGACATGGACCAAATGATTAAACTTCGTAGCTATAGAAGCCTGTGATCTATGTGTAAGTTTGCTTTCTTTGAGGCACAAAACTTGCCCCTTGCCACCACTTATCATTGGAATCTCCACATCTCTACACTTAAGGATACCACCTTTAATGTCTAATCTGCACTGATGATCTCTGAAAAAATCCAGTCCAACAATGCAATCGTCTACGATGTCTGCAATCACCGCTCGTTGCCAGTATAGGTTGTGACCGATTTTTATGGCTACCATTTGTTCGCCTTTAGCTGGGATGCACTGGCCGGTCGCCGTTGTCAGTCGAGGTGAACTTGATGATGTTAGAATCTTTCCATTCTTTCTTGTCAAACGAGTTCCTATAACTGTTCGTGTTGCACCGGTGTCCAGGGTCAGCGAACAGGTAACGCCATTGACTGCTCCATCGATAGTTAAACCATTTCCATCCGTGCGTTGTCGAATACGAACTTTCGGAGCTTTCCGTCTTTTGATCAGCGCTTGCATCGAAGTCCTGGCTGTAACTGTTTCCTGATCATCTTTCAACACTTGAACACTAGCGTCAATCTTACTTCTTTCTGTTACATGTTTCGGACAGCTACGCCTTAAATGTCCGGGCTCTCTACAGTTAAAATACTTTAAGACAGAAGATCTGCGACCAGTTCTCTCTACTTCCGCTGCAATAACTCTGTCTCGATCACTCGTAATTTCTTGTCAAACAGCCTCCACTTCTGAAGCATTTGCTAATGCGTCTTTAACATTGCTGTGGTGTTTCAAGCGCACAGCAGCTCTGACCTCGTCGTCATAAATTCCGTCAATGAACGCCTGGAGCTTCGAACTTGTTCCACGGGTTCCGACTGATAAGCCTTTCGCACCATCTTCGTCGCTTCCATCGCCCACTGCTGCAAGGATTCATTCGGATTCTGACGGCGGTTGCGTAACTTGGCTCGAAACACATATTGCAAGTGCGCATCTCCAAACTTGGATTCCAGGGCCTCAATAAGTTCTTCGTAAGTGGCGTACTTTCTCACTGCCTCAAGCACCGACAATGCATCGCCGCGCAACGAGAGGAAAAGTGCAAGCTTGGCCTGATCGCTATCCCAACCATTGCTGATAGAAGCGGCCTAAAACTACATCCTGTAGGCCTCCCAGGACATGGTTCCATCGAATGATGGCACTTTAAAATAACCACCAGAACTAGATGGGTTTCCGGAAACCGAAGGGCTGTTGGACTTCATCTTCTTTAACTCCTCCTCCATCGTAGCCAAACGGGACTCAACTGTTGCTATTCGCAACTGTGCTGCCTCCTGGACAGCCGATATAGCTTCAAACCTCTTCTCTATCTCGGAAATCTTGCGAGCGTTTTCTATTATGCTATGGCGAATGTCATTCTGGCTCTGCATTAATTCGCTGTGTTTACGCACTTGCTCTATTTCCATCTGCTTGATTTGACTTTGGAGATGCTGCAAGGTTAGCTGCAGTTGAGATTCGAGTTCTTGCGAGGTCAGCTCAAGTTGCGATTGGAGTTGCTGAAAATCTGAAGCGAGTCCTTCGAGAGATAATGTGTAAGCCGCGCTTTCAGCTGAAGACACTCTTTCTCCGTGACAACCTTCCTGCAAAAGTGTGCTTCCCGTTCTCACTTCAATTTCCGGGCTTGAACACCCTTGCTCCTGAACAATTCTCGCACGTTGACCCTTCCTTGGCATTGCTGAAGCCTTCGAACCTTCCAATCCCACTTCTGACACCAATTGTTACGGACGGGGTAACTTGATTGGAAGGAAACACCGAGTAGCACTGATGACACTTTAATCGACTTTACACACGACGCGCCGTTTATTTTCGACGCGGACAGCACCAACACTGCGCCTTTTGCACTGCACTTTTCACTGCACTTCACTGCACTTCACTGCATTTTACTGCACTATGCTTTCACTTCACTTTATTTTACTACTTTACCACTTTTCAACTTAAACTGGCGCTCAACGCGTCCACACCGCCTTATATACCCCTAGAAATGTTCTAGATCCACTAATTTCGATTGTCATTTCATAATTCAATTGTTTTTTTCTATCTCCTGTCTCTTTTTAATCTTTCCATTCCTTCCTGAACTTTCTAGAATTTTCTAATTTTTATTCGAAATATTTAAATAATCTTTTTTTAAATATTTGACAAATATTCATAAACATTTTCCAAATTTCATAAAAACCAAAATCAACATAACTGTTATGACTGTGATTTGAACCCACGCCATCAGAACGTGAACGGGATGCGTTATCCGCACGGCCACTGCCTTGTTGTCAATGACTTGTAAAGAACAATGGCAGAATTCGGTCTGGGTTTGTTGTGGCGACCTTCAACTTCATATGAACAAAACAAATTGTTTTTTTTTCCTACGATTTTTAATATTTTCACTTTGTCTCGTTAAAGCTGGAGTATTTTATGATGATAAAAAGCATTCCAATTGATTACGAACTAGGTACCTACTTTATTATTTGATTGTTGCCATAGACAATAGTGTGACAGGAATAGAAGTGAGTGCTATTGATCCGTATCGATTATTAAAATATAATTATTAAAATGCAGTTATTTAATCTTTAATTAACATTATATCAATAAGCTAATAATTTTTGAAGCAAAACAACTTTTCAATCAAATAAAAACTTCACAGCATCGTTTTATCGATTTCACATAAAATCGATTTAAAATGTGCAGCTCTGCTTTTGTCTTTGGCTGTGACAGTTAGATGCTACAGAATATTTCTGCGTTTTGATGTCAATCTTACATAATTTCATTTGATAATTCAAACGTACCTACATTGTTCATTCTTAACTAAAAACTAAAACACCGATATCTTGTTTTTCCGGGTTACCCGAGTGAAAATAGAATCATTTATAGACTCTGTTACTTACGCAGAATTTTTTGAAATATTTTTTATTACTGTGTGCTTCAATTTAATTTCAGACATTTCGATGTATGGAGATCTGCCATTGTCCTTTGGCGAACACTTGACAGAGTGTATACGTCATCGACCTACAAACTCATTTCCAAATAATAAAATAGTTTTCAAACCTCTTTGCTAATTATTGTGTTTCGTGACGACGGTTTGACATGACACCGGCCGTCACAATAGGCAAGCCCGTATCCTGAAATAGTGTTTTAGGGCCGGAACATATCTGACGGAAGATCCGTCGCGTTTTATCTGTCGCGTAACGCCAATACATACAAATGTATAGAAAAACGTTCAACCATTCACACCTGACCGATAATCCGTTAGTACGTCGAGCGTACTAACGGATAATCCGTCGACGTCGCGCGCACCACGCACCACGTGAATTTTGACCTTTGAGTAAGGAATATAAATGGAGAGGGCAAATAGTAGGTAGGTACATATAGAAAAAATACATTATTCACATATATTATTATATTTTATATTTTTATAGACTCACGGCTGTATCCCCGGAGGGGTAGGCAGAGGTGTAATATTACACCCACATTTCGCCATGATTTTTTTATACACATATATACGAAATCGACATAAAGCCACCAAACATAGTGTTGTCTCGTTTTGTCTTAGGGATATCTCTGTCAGAAAAAAGAGATAGCCATAGTTTACTGAATAAATTAATCATGACGATATTTTATTAGAAATGTCATTCGTGCCACTATCGCCATATTTTTCGCCAGGGTTTGTGGTACATCTGCTGTGAAATCGTTGTCTATCGAACATAATAATTTTGTTTTTGTGCATAAATATGTGTAACGGATGCCAGGAATCGAACCTTTGCTAGTCCACTACAGTGCGCTGGTAGTGTGCTGCTGACGTGTGCCTACGACGATGCGTGTTCTTCTATGTGTGTGGACTGTATGGCTTCGATGTGTAAGGGCTTCAGAAATGAAACATCTTCATACGTTGAGAGCGATGCTGTTCAGGTGTGCGGTGCTTGATGGTTACATAGGTCACAAGATGGTGGTTGGGACGCCAACAACTGGCCGAATACATGGTCGCTTAAGTACCTCGAAACTTTATCTTATCGACGACCATCGCACCGAACACGTGCACAGAAAATCTTTCGTTTATTTTTATTTCAAATACAGTACAAATGTTACGTATGATTCGTTCCTATTATACATACATACATGTTCTATACATCGTTATATAGGTCTCATTAAGTTCTATCTATTGGTATACAATACTTAAACCTAACTACTAGCGTCACTGAGTTATTCCATAAAAACTCCCAAAAAATGCTGTCACACAAGGGCCCGCCCACTATATTTTCTATTGAAAAACTATTGTATACTAAATTTATATATATAATTTTGGTAGGCCGTTGTGTGCAACTATATGGGGCATCTATTAAAACAAACACCATGAAAATATCTTTATTCAATTCGAACCTATTACATGATAACTTATGAATCATAAGAAAATTACAGAATTTCTTAAGTAAATACTATTGTAAGTAAACAAAATTTATGATAAACATACGAATGTTTGTTATTATGCTTATTTTAACTATATAAGGTAATAACTAGCAATAAAAAGGTATCTAGACATGATTTCAAGTCTATATGAAGCCAAAAAACACTTATAAAACTATAAAACGACTATGTAAACAAACAGCTGTTTTATCAAGTATTAACTCTTATCTGTCACTACTGATAACGCTATTTATGATTCGATATCTAAGGTCCCTACAGTTAGCACAAGTTTAAGACTAATGTTCATGTATTACATAGTTGTTTTATATTAACAATCTAATCATTTACACTATTTTAGCTATTTTTTAACGTTTTGACACGTTCGGGAACCGAACCCGGTGTACCGCACGATTAGATAACACCGATTTTATACGATTTTCACTCGCGGTTTCGAATACACTATTCACTGTCATAGTTTTTAATGTCTGTCGCGAACAATATGTCTAAAAAACCGATATTGGCTCTCAGAGAATATTTTGTTACATGTTTCATACAAGGGTCGTCTTTCGCTTTGCCATGTTCGCCTACATTTGCATTATGGAATAAACTAATCTGGCAAAAGATTTAAACTAACAAAGGTTACTTACTACAAAAATGTATTATTCTCTTCTAACCGTCTCCATGTCGTTACCGATTACATTCTGGAGAACAACCCAAATGGCAGCTTTTTTATTTGCCCAACGTTTCGTAGGTGTGCACGCTAATTTCGTAGGTGTGCACGCTAAATTCATAGGTATTGGAGATACCATATCCATGTCATTCCCAGATCGGTGATTTTAAGATCGTAAGTTTCCAGGGCCGCCAGACCTTACTTATTTTTTCAGAAACAAAATGTGTAGAATAATGTAGTGTTAGTATGTGCTATGAGTGTACGCATATTTGCTAGCTTGGATCGAGGGCCAATTTTTGGGTATACAATTTCCATACATATAGAAAACATTTTGTGTCTTGCTCTGCAACTGTAGTCTGTAACCCCTTCTATATCATTTGTACAAGTTTTGTGAAAAACCGTAACCAAATCGTATTATCGTCTTTTATTTTTGAACCTTCATACTTAAATAGGATATATATTTAAATAACGCTTGTTGGCTACTATAAAAAATCTTCGAAGTCAGACATATTTTTAATAGTCAAACTCGAATTGCAATATAAATAACTACAGGACTTCAGTGACTACATAACATCAGGGAAAACGAAAAATGATTAGGTAAAAGAATATGACAGTAAAATATTGAGCTGCCCTGAGTACGGCCCTGCACGAACAAACTTATATGTGTGCATAATAGCCACGCTTTCAGCGAATGTGTGCAGATACGCTCGACGCATTTTCCATCAGATGTGTACCGATTCATTTGACGGAATAGACGCGACCGAAGATACGTTCGACGCATCTTCGGTCAGATATGTTCCGCCCCTTAAACCATCACCCGCCTTCGCTTTTATACTCTTACCACGTCTTTTTTCTTGAGCTCCTAAAGGACTTAGCGTTATGTTACAAAGCCTTCTTATTAGCCTTCCACATGAAAGTGGCCAAGATGAAATCTGATAGTTCCAGAGATAAGCGCGTTCAAGTAAACAAGTTCTTCAGGTTTATTATATTGGTATAGATTTATGGCTCCAATTCAGCCGTTGGTTTGTGAGGTTTATTGTCAATTTTGAATAGAATTTCTTCTTGGATTGAAATAATTAATTTCAATTTCAATTTTGAACTTAATTTTTTACGCAAAGGGTTGAGTTTAAGTTTACAGCAAGTTACCAATTTCAGTAAATTTTTCCTTGTGCCATACCTATCCCTCCACACAGACATGTGTTGCATGACACCATATATTATTGAGACTAACACTGGATTATTATTTTTAAACAAAACCACCTCATTTTAAAAGAAATATGCGGCTCTGGATCGACAACTGCACCGAGTCGGAGGAGATATCACTTCTTGTGATTTGTTTTTTCAAGTCTGTGTGTTCGTTGTGTCCGTTGATTATATTATGTAGTCCCCCGTGACACGGGACTTATTCCTAGTACGGTGTTGACCTTAAAAAGCAAAACTAAATTACCGCAGTCGCTTATAAAACAGACCAGAGCCAGATTACTGGTGTCCTATATGAAGCATAACTTGGGCCATATGTTTCCCTTTTTACTATAGCCTTTATGCAGATCCGTCCTTTGTCGAGGACACGGCGTATTATGGCGGCAACTTCTGTTTCACTATCCCTTTTACTTTAATTATACAGTAAACGATGTTTTTAGTGGAATAAGGCCAAGGGCGATTGAACTTTCACTTTGGGTGGGCAACGTGGGATGTTGCGATGTAAGTCTTTGCGCGGTTGATCTTTGTGTTACGGTTTTAATCACGATTACACCCAAGCCGAAACGTTGGAGAAACTCTGTAGATTTTTTGTGATCACATTTTAAATCGCTCTTATATCGTACTATGATTACATTAATGTAAGTTTGTGAAGATAAGTGGATGAATGTTTGCTTATCTGTCACACAAAATCATCCAAATGGCTTTTGATGAAACTTTGAATTATATCTTATCTATACACGCTATTACTTAGGAACCGAAACATATCTGGCTAAGTATGCGTGTGTAATACACCTCTGCCTACCCCCTCAGTGATAAAGGCGTGAAGTTAGGTTATGTTACTGACTAGATCCATCGCGATAATTGACACATCGCGGGCGGAGCCGTGGTCAGAAATTAGTGGCTTATAAATTATTGGTACGCAAAAGACAACTATACAGGGTGACACAAGACCCATCACCAAGCCGAAGTCTAATCATTTTGGACAACATCCCAAGTCATACTACGCAAAAAATAAGATGTAGGAAACAATTTTTTTTTGGAAAATACATTTTTAAAACGCAAATAAAAGCGCGCGCGTGCAATTTTCGAAATACCTACTTATTCAGGTATACGGGCTTATTGCATAGAATTTGTACCTAAATTACAAAAATTGTATAGTAACTTTGAGCTTCAATATCTTCTGAACAAGTAATTTCCCAGGTATGGGTGCCGAAGTAAAAAAAAATTCGTAATTATTGATACAATATGGGGTTTCAGTTTTCGTTAAGGGTATTTTTATACCCTGTATAAATCTATTTTTCATCATAGGTACCATAATTATGTTTGGCAGAGAATAATGCCTCACAATATTTTTTTAAAACGAATATCTATCCAAAATCCACCTTTACCTTTGTGCCGCTAATAAATAAACTCTCTGTTAAATAAAGAATGACAAATTTTCTCTCTTTTAATTTTTCTTTTAAATGATGTTACTTAACGGAGTTTCGGAGGTGACGGTCAACTTTGATGAGAACAATCCCGCGGTGACTTTGTGGTTCCTTGCCATTAGTTTAAAACATGGTGGTGTGTGATTGATGGTGCTGCATAGAATAGCATTAAATGTATGATGATTTCGCAGATCTATTGATTCGCGGTAAAATGTAAATAATCCAATTTAGGTCAGTGAAATGGTAACAAAATAATTTTAAAAGTGTACTTATTATAAAATACTTGTCGTCTCAGAGGCCAAAACTCACTTTGAGTCACTGTGCCACCACGAATTACATGAATAATAAAATTACAGACTCTACCGCCGCCAAATGCAAGGTATCAAGTGTTCTAATTCAACTTATAAAATTTTTGTAATGTAATTGTATAAACTGATACCTGAATTAAAAAGGAATATCAGAGGCCCAATTCTATCATTACGGAAACTGGCCTTCACTTAATTATGCAGATATTCTTACCTAAATTTTCCTTTTACTTGTTTACATTACAAACATGGAAATATTTGTTCCAGGCCCAAGTTTCCCTTAAATTCATTTTTAATAATAATGTATTGAGAGGTGTTGGACACGTAAAGCTGGCGGTCCCGGTTGGAGGCCTAACGGCAGGTGGTCTGAAAACTCCGACACCAGAGATGGCCACATATCATCATCATCAGCCTAAAGGCCCGTTAGACACTTAGACACGGTATGCCCCGTCGTTGACAAATTCAGTAAATTAGTTTCTCATGAATATATTTTCAATTCCAATTCCTCCTTTCAAAGGGCTGATGATGATGATGATTAAGAAGAAAAGAGAATCTTCTATGATGTTTACAAGAGGTATTTTGGAACCGGAGTATTTGGCTTTTCATAGTCTCTGCCCATCCCAATATGAGACAGGCGTGATGATAGATAGATGTACTAATATACAACCTAATGGCGCTGATACACTTGAGCATTCACCTGTAATGAGCATTCTCGTTCTTGTTACAAAACAAATGAGTGTGTTTTAGCAATCATTTTCACGAAAATTCGAGCGAGGCAAAGAATATAGACAATACATAGGATTCGCGCTACAATGGCGCTTAAACCCAATATATTTATTTCACTTTGGCTTATGATTTCAATCTAGGGAAGAATCTTTGTAGTTTGTCACTAATTTTAACTTAACTTGTGATGGGATTACTCAGAATAAATATCGATAAAATGTCAATATTATTTACAATAGATCCTTGGATTTGGCTTACTCAGAATTAATTTCAATAGAATGTTGACAAACTCTCGATATCGATAAATAAATTTGAATATTTTCTGTTCAAATTAAAATCTGGTTTTTATTATTAAGAAACGACATTTGTTTATGTATGCGAACGTCAGAACAGTCTTTAGGTAATTATTTTATAAATTTGTTATTTTGACGTTCATAAGCGTCACATTGTGACCCAAATAAATAAAGGGTTTTGATTTTGACTTTGTATCATACTCTTACTCAAGAAATAATTCATAAGTGAAACATGTAGTACAATTTCTATATCTTAATATATATATTTCTTGTGTGCGTGAGTATGTCACTGAACTCCTCCTTAACGGTTGGACCAATCTTGATGAAATTTTTTGTGTGTGTTCAAGAAGACTTGAGAATGGTTCAGATTCACAATTTAGTCCACTGGAAAATGTACTTTACTTAATTTTTAATTTGTATGTAGTTGTGGATTTTGGAATGTTTCGCATTGGAACCGACGGACTGCGCTGCTATCGCAGTGTCAAATCTTATATTAATAATTTCGTCAAGGAGTGCATAGAAACCTTACCTGAATAATCTTAATATATAAAATCCTTGCGTTACTGACTGACTGACAGACACGCTACAGCCGAAACTATTGGGCGCAGGAAGCTGAATTTTGGCATGTATATTCCTTGGGGACCGTAGGGGTGCACTAAGAAGGGATTTCCCGAAATTCCCACGGGATCGGTCAAAACGGGTAAATTTAAAAAAAATGCAGGCGTAGCTGCTGGCGTCCTCTAGTAAAACATAAAAATTAAAGATTACGAGTCGACAACATAATATATCCGCTAAATTCGGACTGTCGAGTATTTTGTTAAATTCTAATGGTTCTGACAGACAAATCACAGTCGCCATATTGGCCACTCTAGCGAAAAGTCACAGATACCGAATGACATTTTGAGTACTACTAAGTCTTAGTTCAAGTAGTTTGTATGTGTAAATACTTTTTGCAGTTATATTTCTTAAACAGTTAAAATGACAGTAAAATTTTGGAAGTACCCGCCCTATAAAGGAGATTTCTGTTACCCCGAACATAGATGATATACTATAACTAGAGAACCCCGAATTTACGCGAGCGAAGCTGCGGGCAAAAGCTAGTTTTTCTTTATTTTTCTATATTTTACGGACTATTTGAATTTAGAGTGTTCGATAGAATGATCGTGAAAATGTTTGGTTCGACAAAACAGAAAACGGTGCATGCTCGCTGTTCTGTTACAAGTAAATGCTCAGGTGGATCAGCGCCATAATATGAATCTAGCAGACACAGAAAAATATTATGCTCATCACTTTAACAGTGGAAGTTGACCCTGCAAGCCCCGGCAAAGCAGTAAGGATTTCTAACGAATATATACACATATATATATAAGGCTTAAGCGTGTAATTTTTGGAAAATAAAGGTACTTACTTTATATTTGATCCGAAGCTTAGGCAGCTACTACAAATTGTCCAAATCGTGAAATTTTAAAAGGACAGCAAGGAAAGCACATTTAATTATTTGACAATTTTTTTTATAATAATAGGCGGCAAACGAGCAGACGGATCGCCTGATGGTAAGCAATTACCGCCGCCCATGGACGCAAGTAACATCACAGGAGTCACAAGTGCGTTGCCGCCCCTTGGGTTGGGAAAAGGGATAGGATGAGGAGTGGGATGAGGGAGAAGGTATGTGGCACTCCCACTCACCGAACGAAACGCAACAGTTTAGGTACTGATACTTTACGTCGATTTTCTGTGAGAGGGTAGTACCTCCCCGGTCGAGCCGGCCCATTCATGCAAAATTTTACTAATTTCTGCCTGGTTCCGTTGAAATTTCGAAAAATTTCGTGTTAGTGTTAGTCACACATACAGTCCCTAAGTAACATAATTATGTACGTGCCAGATTTGACATTTATGTGCCCAATACTTTTGGCTGTGCGTTGTCTTTCAGATAGTTAGTTACGCAATAATTTTAGATGTACAGATTGCTCTTTCATCATCTTGAATCTTTCTCTTAGCGTTATCCCAGTTTCAATCTGGGGTCCGCTTTCTAGTCTAACCGGATTTGGCTGAATATTGGCTTTTCCACGGAGCGACTGCCTCTGTCTGACCTCCGCAACCCGAAGGGATAGCGATATTCCATGGTTTAGACTAGTGTCAGTTTATTTAGAAGGTACTGACGCCCTGTAACGACTGTCAAAGATCTTCATGACAACCGGGACCGACGGCTCGTGCTCTCCGAGGCACGGGACAAGCGATAATTAACAATTCAATACGCACATAACTCCGAAAAGTCATTGGTGCGCGCCGTGGATTCGAACCCGATACCCTCTGCATGGCAGTCTGTTGGTATATCCACTCGGCTATCGCTGCCTTTCGAAGAACTTTCCTTCATCATATTGAATAAGAGACAAATACCTTTTGTGTAACATATTGTGAAGTACTCTTAAGTGGAGAAGCTCACAAGGAATTTGTAGACTAAGTCATAGATAAGGGTTCTATGTTAGTATACAATAAAGGCCTTGTGAACCCTCCATGAACATTGGAGCAATAGAGGTGAAGCCACGGTTATGTTAAAAAGGACGATTCATGTTTACAATTTGCAGCCCATGGCTGTAAATCAAATGCATACACCCCAGGTGCTCATCACATACTTAACCAGATTTTTTCTATGTTTGGACCGAGTTGTTTGATTCCAGATGGGCGTTAAGTTTTCAAGGCCATCAACAGCTGAAAACTCAACGCACAAACACAAAAATAATGAAAATATATATTATTAACTTTCTACAAGATTGAAATTGACTGCCTCCGTGGTCCAGTGGGATTGGAGGTCCCGGGTTCGTTTCCCGGGTCAGTCAATGGGGTTACTGTGTTTTTCCAAATTCTCAGTAGCAGCACGGAGTCCGGTGATGTGCCCGGCAACGGCAATAGACTCGCCCCCTATTGCGTGGGATCTAAAAATTCATGGCGAAATGTGGCTGTAATGTTACACCTCTGCCTACCCCGTCGGGGATCCAGGCGTCAGTCTTTAAAAAAAAACAAGATTGAAAGAAAGAAAGAAAATAACTTTTCTTTACATCTTCGACAGTTACAAAACCATAACGGTTCTACTTGTCATAAACCTTTTTGTAAGACTCCTGCACTATGAATAAATTCAATCAACTAACACAAAGTACACAGACTCGAAACCACAGTTAATGGATCACACAATATGTTGTTTGATGTGGGGATTGAACCCACAACCGCGCAATGCCAAAGGTCGAGGCGATCTTTTAAACCACTTCGCTATTCGCACATATCTAAAAGTTTAATATCAAAACGATAAAATATTCCACTAATGAATTTAATTACTACGCCTACAAAATGTTCTGAAACAACACAGTTAAATAATGTAACACAATATACCTTCTACATGTACTCGTACGAACGGCTTTTACCGTCCACAATCTGTCAAAATTTGTTTTCCACGCCCCAAATACGGTCACCGTAATACATTAACATAAAAAATACATAAAATACATTGCCATTCATTTGCTGTGACCGCAAAAATCAGCGGAGTCCATCTTTAAAACGAATTATGACCCTTTAATATACCGGGATTCGCATACATTTTCCATTGAAAGCGAAGAGAATCAAAAGCTTTGGTGAAATCTAGTAGATTTACTTAATGCTAGTGAACCTTTGGCTTCGGAGCACTGTAATAAGAAGAGCGATTTAGATTCTTATCAATGGTATAATGCGACGTTGGATGAAATGAGGAAAGTATACGGGGTTTCTGAAGTTACTATAAGTCCTCATCTTTTGATCGATGGTTTTGTGATTGGAAATGCTTTTAGGCATGCTAATATTGCCAATATTAATGGGAAAGTTGTTTGTTTTTATTGGCTTGGTTGTGATTATTACGATGAAATATTTTTGGTAACTATTTCGATATGAAATTACAGTGTTAATGAATCTTAAATGTGGTCGAATATTATATTATTATTATTGAAATAAAACGACGTATTCCCAGAGATGAGTGGCAAAGACTGACAATGTTTTATTTTGAACTATAGAAGTAAACACATAATTCGAGATTATTCTGGCAGCTGTCAATACATAATAAAAATATTTGCAATAAATTTTAAAATTATATAAACCCATGAATAAATGCAATAGTCGTACTTAAAAAGATATTTGTATAGAGCAAAATAAGTTAATAAATATATTTGCCGCTTTGCGTGACGCAGTATAAGCAATTCTGTGCTGTAATTTATACAGTGCCACAAAGACAACCACATCATACCAATAATGGAACAGACGTTGGAATTTTTATTGAGATGCAGTTGAGGCAATATATTGCTGGCGTGAGAGCCTGATTCGGAGGTGGGCCTCAATGCCGGCCTCCGTTAACATACTGGCCGCCGCGTCGGCCCCGACCCGCTGCCACGGAAAAGAAAAAAGTGCCTGTTGTCAAACGTCATAATTTTTAATACTATTGTTATTGTGTTTTATTGTATATAAGTTTTTAGTGTATATATTAAGTTTTTATGTCTAATAACGGTGGCAAAAGTGGTGAGGAAACAGGTGCCAGTCAACCTGGCACATCGACAACTCTGGTGCGCTGCCCCAGTTGTTCCCAGGCACGTTTCTTTAAAGGTGAGCGGGGCCTAAAAGTACATTTTGGTAAAATACACAAAAACCAGAATGTACTTTCTGGCCCCAATATATCAACACACAACACCACACAAAATATGCAAACAGTCCCAAATGAAATTCCTTTTTGGCAATATTTAAGTAAATTAAAAAATTCTATTCCGATCATCAAACGAATTCCCCGGGGTGCAAGGCCTTCAGTGGCCCAAAATCTGGCACACTGCGTAGGTCTTGTGGTCCGGGAGAATTCTTCGACGGCTTGGGAACAACTTCTCACCTTTCCTTATAGAATATTACACGCACAAGAAGACCGGCTAACTAAAAAAACTCTTACAGCAAAAATTAAGGAAAATTGTACCTTTTCGGCATCCAAATTAAACAACAATTCATCTAAAATATATCGTAATAATTCTATCTACCACCACGTAGAAACAAAACTGAGGAAAGGTGATATTAGGGGAGCGTCCAGGCTCTTATTTAGTAGCGATGTGGTGGCGCCTTGCTCTGCCGACACACTCGCGAGTCTGCAGAGCAAGCATCCAGCGCCAGGGGATAACCTCTCTTTCCCTGATCCACCTAATATGGATTCTGAATTTCTCAGCATTACAGCCAAGGACGTGGTTGGTGCCGTTTGCTCCTTCCAAAGTGGTTCCGCTGGTGGTCTCGACGGCTAGACACCACAACATCTGAAGGATCTTGTGTGTTCAAGCGCCGGGGCGGCCGGCGACACGCTTTTGAGGGAGCTTACGGCCTTAATCAACCTCATGCTCTCCGGCAATGTGAACGATGCCATCGTCGATATTTTGTATGGAGCTAATTTATGTGCCTTACAGAAGAGAGACGGTGACATTCGTCTCATTGCCGTTGGGAGTACATACAGGCGTATGACAGCCAAGATATGCTGCCGTCATTATAAATCTACTTTGGCAAGTAAATTTCAGCCCCTGCAGCTTGGCTTCGGTTCTAAGGCGGGCTGCGAGGCTGCCATACATGCCCTGTCTATGTACCTTGGCTCTAATGGAGGTGAGGTTATCTTGAAGGTTGATTTAAAAAATGCCTTTAACTCGGTGAACAGGGACACCTTGTTGACACAAGTTAAATTAGAAACACCCAAAATTTATAACTTTATTTGGCAATGTTACAGACACCCTTCTAAATTAATATATAAAGAAAATCTTTTGAAATCCGCTGTTGGCTGTCAACAAGGTGACCCTCTTGGACCACTAATTTTCAGTTTAGCTATTCATCCAATCATCAACCAGTTCAATTCCAAATTTAATGTCTGGTACCTGGACGATGGGACCCTCGCGGGGCGGGTTGAGACAGTTTATGAAGATCTAGCACTCCTGAAATCAAAATTCTTGTCAATCAGTTTAAAACTCAACCCAAGCAAATGTGAATTTTTTATTAACAACAGTTTAGACCAATCTGCCATACTGTCAAAATTCCAAAATCTGGCGCCGAATATTACCCACATCGAAAAAAGTTCTCTTCGCCTCCTTGGGTCCCCAATTTTAGACGAAGGTTTTGATTCATTTTTTCATGAAAAAATTCAAAATTTTAGTGCAATTTGAGATAGATTACTCAAAATTAATATTCACTCGGCTTTCACTATTATTAGATATTGTCTTTTTGTGCCTAAATTTACACATGCTATTCGATCTTCACCATTTTGGAAAAACCCATCATCACTCTTTCATATTGACAATATTATAAAAAATACCTGAAGCAAAATTCTAAATGTGGCCCTGAACGACCGAGTGTGGCTGCAGGCGTCTTTACCTGTACGCCTGGGCGGCCTCGGCGTTCGCAAAATTTCCGATGTGAGCTTGCCAGCATTCCTGTCCTCGGTTCACGGCACTGCAGAATTGACCAAGAAAATCTTAGCACCTACACTGGTCGATTCTGATTCTGGTGCCGTGTGTGATCGATGCCGTGAATGCTTGGGGAATGGCTTGTCCAAACACCGAGTTACCCCGAGACTTATCCTCTCAGAGGCAGTGGGACGGGCCGCTTTGCAGCGCAGTACGAGAAAATCTCCTTAGTACATCGTCCAATGCTGCAGAGCGTGCCCGTTTGCTGGCTGTGGGAGAATGGGAATCGGGTCTCTGGCTTCAGGCACTGCCATCGTCCAACATAGGTACCATGTTGGACGATACCACTTTCCGCATCGCCGCTTGCCTCCGTTTGGGTGCGTCATGTGTTTCTCCGCATCGCTGTCACTGTGGGGAGGCTGTCGACAGCCTTGGTCACCATGGCTTATCATGCAGCAGGAGCGCAGGTCGAATATCACGACACGGCAATCTCAATGACATACTTCGCCGGGCTCTTGTCACCGCTGGCGTTCCAGCCCAACTTGAACCGCAGGGGCTGGCACGTGACGATGGCAAAAGACCGGATGGTATGTCTTTACTGCCATGGAAGTTGGGTAGGCCTTTGGTGTGGGACGCAACGTGTGTCGATACCCTCGCGCCATCTCATCTTCCTGGCACAGCGGGTTGTGCGGGCGCTGCTGCTGCTACAGCGGAGACCTTCAAACGGCACAAATACGCAAACCTAGTAGGGGATTACGTATTTGAGCCGTTTGGGGTCGAAACGATGGGGCCATGGGGTCCAAGTGCAAGATCTCTTTTTAAAGATCTCGCAAAGAGACTGGTCGACGCCTCGTGTGACCAGAAGGCTGGGTTGTACTTGGCCCAAAAATTTAGCATTGCCATACAACGTGATAATGCTGCCAGCGTTCTGGGCACGCTCCCAGTCGACGGTGATGTGGAGGACTTTTATGACGCCCTCTAACTTATTTTCTGTTTTCGTTTTATTTGTTTTGTATATACATATTTCGTAGGATAATATTTTAACATTTATGTTTAATTAAATAGGTATATAGTGGTATCTAAATAATATTATGTACTTAGATTGTTATGAAAATGAATAAATCAAACAGTTTTTAATTCAAAGTACATTTCTATATGTCTACCGACAATAAAAGACAAATGGCCAGTACGATACATGGCCAGTGCTAATACATACTGTGTAGATATTAAACCTTCAACACCCACACTATATCTAACAATATGTATATACAAAATTATTACAATCTTTGAATACCTAATATATCCAAAAACTTAAGCCTTTGTGAATACATCAGCTGGCATCTCAGCTTCACATTTATAATTGTATTTACTACACATTCTATACAAAAGTAAAATATCTAGAATAGCAATTGTTAAATTGACTCAAAAATGCAACTGCATAAGTAATATCAGGCCTGGTTAGAACTGCTAAGTACATTAGACAACCAATAGCTTGCTGATATGGGAATTTTCCAACATAGTTTTCCCCCTTAGATACATGCAAGTTAATTTTTGTAACACTTGATCAATATAATCAGACTGGTTCAATGTGATAGATTTCTCGGATTTATTAACACATTGACACCAATGACTTTCTTAAGTTTGAAATACTAACTAATACATGTTACAGTTTGGTTTGTATGTAAACCCTAGCAAATGCCAAGCAATTGTCATTGGTAGCCAATGGGTAATTAAAAGATTAGACGTCTCAACTTTGCCACCACTAGTTTATGATGGTAACGTCATAGACATGTGCCCAGTTGTCAAAAACCTTGGCCTACATATGGACTCTACGTTAAGCTGGCGAAACCACGTCACTCAAACCAGCAAAAAGATTACCGGTACTCTACGTGCTATCAATCGCCTAAGGAACTTCCTACCACCTAAGACTAAGACAATGCTTGTTCAAACTCTGGTATTTCCCTTGATCGACTATGGTGATGTATGCTACTATGACCTGAATGCAGATCTTCTTAACAAACTTGACCGTCTTCTCAATAACTGCATTCGATTTATTTTCAATCTTCGCAAGTATGACCACGTGTCTACTTATCGTTCCCAGTTGAAGTGGCTTCCTATTCGTCAAAGACGCAGTCTGCGTGCTCTCACTACTCTCTATTCCATCCTTATGTCTCCCAATACTCCCAACTATTTAAGTTCTTACTTTCAGTACTTATGCACCAACCACAATCGTAACCTTCGTTCATCTAATAACCTTCTCCTTCTCTGTCCTTCACATAGATCTTCTTTCATCCATTCTTCCTTTCCTACTCAAGCTATTCTTCTTTGGAATGACCTTCCTCTCGAAATCAGGACGTCCACTACTAGGTATCGCTTTAAGACAAAGGTAAAGCAGCTTTTATTGGCTAAGTTAGCAGAAGTATCATAACATCTAAATATATTTTAGGTACATATTTATTTATATATGTAGGTATACATATTATGTATGTGTATTTAAGTATAAGGTATAAGTATGTGTATGTAGGTATATGTAAGTATGGGTATGTAAGTATATGTACTTATGCATTTCTATCTATGTATGTATGTATTATTATTATGATTTAATTTTGTTTAATGTATGCGCGTCCATCATATCTATTTAATATATGTATAAGTCAAACTCCGCTTTTTAAAATACACCTACCATCAATCTCTGCACCACTCTAAGGTAGACTGGCAGAAAATGCCTAAGGCATTAAGTCCACCTTTATACGCTATGTGTGTATATAAAGTTAATATATAAATAAATAAATGTTTCAAATATTCTGTCTCTTTACAACCATTTGAAATAATAAAAATCTCTACAAAAATATTTCTAACTTTTGTATACATACATGGATCTATCTTAGATCTCCTATAACCAATATTTAACAAACATTCATAGCAACTAAACATACACGGAACCAAACTTTGTTACCACTGTCATAATTTTTACGAAGCACCCACTTACACTGCACAACCCTACCATCTTGAGGTCTATCACATAATTCCCATGCATAATTTTCTTTGAAACACTGTAGTTCTTCTTGCATGGCCAACGTCCACTGTTTCTTTTCTGGTCCGTTGCAGTGTCAAACCTGCCCCATCATAGGTTTCAGCGCTTGTACAAAGATCCGACATACCATATCTCTCTGGTGGTTTCCGTGTTCGTATGGGTCTGAAGATATCACTGGGCCTGTCCATGAAATCTTCATTTTCACACTGAAGGGTACTCTCTGAGTCTTTATAATCATTATCACTGTTGGAGTTATCTTCATGACTAGATATTGATTTAGAACTTGTTACCTTCTGGATTTGTTGTTTATCTTCAAGACTAGATGTTGATTCTAAACCTGTTACCTCCTGGGCTTGTTGCTCTGGTTTAACCTCATCCCCTACTGAAGCAACATTCTGGTCTTACACTAGAATCGTACATTCAGAATTGATTTCTGGCTCAATAACCACATCCCTTAATGTAAACACAGTCCTTATTTCTAAATTATAGACTCTGTATCCCTTTATCTTATCTGGATATCCTGTAAGAATACATTTTACAGATTTCTTATCCCATTTTTTACACTTCTGTTTAGCAACATATACCATGACAGTGCTACCGAATATTCTGATATGACTGATATCTGGTTTTGTGCCAGTCCATAATTTATATGGCGTTCTATTATCCAACGCAGCAGCCACAGTTCGATTCTGCAGATACACTGCCGTATTGGTGGCTTCACCCCAAAACTCTTTTTCCAGGTTTGCATCAAACAGTAGACATCTCGCTTTTTCTACTATTGTGCGATTGTATCTCTCACATAAACCATTTTGTTCTGGGCTGTATGGGTTGCTTTTCTGGTGGATAATACCAGCACTGTTTAGGTAATCTACAAATTCCTTATTGCAATACTCTAAACCATTATCGCTTCTTATCACTTTAATTGTTCTATTTGTTTGATTTTGCACCTGTGCTTTGAATATCTTGAAAAAGTTCAGAGCCTCATTCTTGTGCTTCCGAAAATAAACAAATGTAAAGCGTCTGTAGTCATCGACAAATAATAAGAAATACCTTGCTCCTCCTATCGATGTAGTCTCCATAGGGCCACAAATGTCTGTGTGCACAAAATCGAGCAAGTTAATGCTTCTCTGACCACTGCCTTTAAATGGGAAACGACACTGTTTACCTTCACAGCATGTTGTGCAAGAAGCCTTGCTTATTATTTTTTTTTTGTCAAATGACATTTCCAAGACAGCATTTTTCATTTTATTTAAATATTCCTTGTTGACATGTCCTAATCTACGATGCCATGTTACTCCTGACACAGCTGATGCAGCCAAATACTCCTGAAATATCAAGTTTAACGACTAACTGTTTCTTTTTATTATAAACATAACAGCCTTTTTTTGTGAAAGACACACTGTTTCCTTTTTTAATTAATTGACTTACTGATAGTAGATTAGTAGTCAGAGATGGTATACAGCGTACGTCTACTACTACGATGTCGTACTCGCAATCATCAGTTGTAGTCGTTATTTTAACATTGCCAGAACATAATACTGTCAACTTCTCACTATTCGCTACGACAATTTCTATATTTTGTTCATATTTGGCATTTATAACCCAACCTTTATTTGCTGTTAGGTGTACACTTGCCCCGGAGTCAATATACCAATCATTTTTGTTGAAATTCGCACTTAAAAATACAGCACTGAATGCGTTTGATTGCACTCTTTCAGTATTTTTCTTCTGTGCAAAATTATTTTCATTCATGCACTGATTTTTGTAATGGCCGACTTGTTTACACCGGTAGCATTTCTCTGCCGTGTTTGACTTTGACGGAACAGTACTGTCAACATTATTTTTATTTTGCTTTGCATGACTAATAAAAGCACTGTTCATTTCGCTTTCGTATTCAACTGACTCCATATCTAATAGTTTCGTTTTAATATTGTCTGCCATAATGGAAATTCCTGAATGTTCTATTGCCATGATCACTGGGGCAAAACGATCAGGCAATCCAGCCAACAACAATGACCCTGTCCACTGATCATTTATTTAAAATCCTGTTCCGCTTAGTTTTTGCGCTGTATCAATAATCTGCGTCACATATGACGTCTTTGAAGTGCAGTTTTCTCGCCGGATTGAAATTAAATTTCTTAATAGGCTTATTCTTCCTGAAAAGCCACTATCGTCAAATAATTGCTGTAATTTATGCCATAATTCTTTTGACGATTTTACATTTTTTACGTGGACATACAATGACGGGTCGATAGTCATGATCAATTTGGCTTTTGTTTTCATCTCATCCGCGCTTGTTATTTCTTTATCTTGTTCTGGCTTTATGCAATGTTTCATGCCTTCCAGAACCAAGAAATTTTCTGCAGCAAAACACCACTCCGAGTAATTATCGCGTCCCTTTAGTTTCGGCACATTAACTAGGTAGTTGCTAGACATTTTGTCGAACTGATATACTGGAACTGATATACTGCGATAATTAAAATTACAGCTAAATCGCATTGGATACTGTCTTTTAACACTTGCTTGCAAAATTCTTGTTAAAACAAATACTGTATTTTAACACTTGCTTGCAAAATCCTTGTTAAAAAGACTCAATAGCGATTTTATGAGCTCTCTGGGCCCATAATCTGAAATAAAATGACGTATTCCCAGAGACGAGTGGCAAAGACTGACAATGTTTTATTTTGAACTATAGAAGTAAACACATAATTCAAAGTACATTTCTATATGTCTACCGACAATAAAATACAGCCAGCATGGGCCAGTACGATACATGGCCAGTGCTAATACATACTGTGTAGATATTAAACCTTCAACAATGATATTATTATGTTTCTCTGTCATCACGGCTATTCTTCTAACTTTGGTGTCAGAAGAAGAACCGGTCCTTTGGGAGGCTTACACGGGGATATGGATCCAACGTGCAGAGGCCCGTAGAGATTTTTAATCTAAAATGGGATGGGACATATGCACACACACAGCTATGGACTAGCCGCAGAACATATAGGACTATTGTGATGATGTGTAGCCTAATTTAACTGGGTTATAGGGATGGATGTTTGATGGACTGAAAATAATGGTACTATGGATAACAAACGGCACCTGCCAGTGATACTCCTATAGCATCCGTCCGGTGGCAGGTGGTGATTCGCCAACTCACTAGATGGGCCCTCTCTAAACAGCCACCCATAGCTAACAAAGTCTGCCATAATGGCAGCCAGAGGGCAACACCGGTGCGCGTGGCTAGGAGTGTCAAGCGGTGCTGCACCGGTTTTGCCATCGCGGGTCTCGTGACAACGGAGACTCCGAGCGGAACCCGGACCCGGAACTACGGGGAAACCCGCTCCGGGTCTCCTTTGTCACGAAACCCGCAGCGGGTTTCCCCGTAGTTACGCCCTTGACAATGACACTTCTACCCCCGAGCTAATAGCTCCTGCGGCTTCCCTCTGGCTGGCCGACCAAGGCGAGCCAGAGTTGAGAGTCCTGCGGGCGCTCATGGAAATCCACTCTAACCAGCCAACAAAGGCAAGCCGGAGACGAGGCCCTGACCGACCCTCTGAAGCATTCGGGACCGCAGTGTCGCCACATACATTCAGCTCATCTTTCATCTTGTAATACATTTTTTGTTTATATCACAAGATGAAGGTGATGTTTGAAAGCTGTTACTATGCCCTCCGAGTTTCCGTTAGTCTCATGGTGAGATAACGACTACCCCAGAGGGGGTATATTATTGTTATTGTTTTAAAATCAGTATGTATATAAAATTCTTGCGGTACTGACTGACAGACAAACTACAGCCTAAACTATTAAGTGCAAGAAGCTGAAATTTGACACGTATTTGCCTTAGGTACCGTAGGGTGCACTTAGAACGGATTTTCTGCAGAAACAGTTAATTTAAAAAAAAAGGAAGGGGCGTAACTGCGGGCGACCTCTAGTCCAGGATAAATCTTTATGTGATGGACACGATTTACTTAATAACATTAGTTTACTTATCAATTATCTGGCTGTCTCATTACTTATTCTGCGTAGATTGGAATTAGATGACCGAGTGTGGGGTCTAAAAGCTGGCTATAGGCATCTCCAATGGCACGCCATTGAGACCAATTTTCGGCTTATCGTGTCGAGCCGCCACCAGCGACTTTGCGTGGATCGTTACTCCACCTAGCGGAATACTACACTCCACCACCTTATACTACGTTTGAGGATATTCTCAGTTACTTAATCTGCTTACGATTTTATCTTAATCGTTGAATATCAGCTTAGACTAATATTAAATGTATATCAAAATACTCTTAAAACAAATTTCAATCATCTATGACAGCCAAATTATCGATATCTTCTTAACTTAACAAATTGAAAAACTTTCTCCATTGAATTGCTAACAATAAAAGTGATAACGTCGTTATAAGATTTGGGTAGTTGGGAATCGCTCAGCTTATCGTTTTTGGTAGCACTGTGTCCTCTACCTACATATTCAGAAGGATACGATCCGAAGTAAATGAAATATGGTTTTAGGAGTGGTAAAGGCCCACTTAAGGATCAGCATCATAGTCCCGAATCATAGAGAATAATGGAAGCTTAGGCAGCAAACAAAAGAACTTAAGCTGTTAGTTAGTTTGTTGAAGAGAACTTTAATTCGGTAGGTTCAAAGTGTGATTTACTCGCCATTCAATGAAGAACTGCTTTACGTGGTTACTAATTATAACCTCGAATTATATTGGCTAATCTGACCTCTAAATATTTGTTTAAAGGTCGTGTGTATCCTCAATGGACTTTGTAAATGTTCAATCAATTACTACAAAGGAAACTAGACTCGAAACAATAATTTACCAGTTGCTCAACATAGCCGAATATATTTAAAAAATCTCCGTACGATAGGAAGCCTCGCATTCACACTCACGATAGGTTGGCGCAGCGGGAGTGTAAGCGACTGCAATACTGAAGGTTGTGGGTTCGATTTTGTGTGTGTGCATGAACTTGGATGTTTGTGTTGGTCTATATTTACAAAAAAAAGTATAAATGTATTTAATCCATTATCTAGTACCCATAGTAAAAGCTCTGCTAAGTTTGGGACTAGATGGTGATCTGTGTAAGTGGTAGAATATAATTATTATTCAATTTAGCGTGTCAAGCATCGAGTTTTTCACAGGAATTTTCGAAATACTTAATCGTTGTCTCTATTAAGGACCTCCATTCAAGCATCGATGTGGCTGTTTTCCCCATCAGGCCCTTACTACTTTACGCATAAGTCAACTATCGAAAAAAACGAAGTAATTAAAATTTAAAATACGAGGTCGCTTAGCCATAAAACGCAGCAAAAATTTGAAACCAAGCTCTTATGGCAGTCAGGGGAGCACTTAGATTAAAAAGTGTTCTACACAGAATGGTCCCCCAGCTGCAATGAAAACTTGCTTTTAATTTTTTTGTTCGTTTTTCTACCAACTCTACCACACTGCCCAGTTGGTTTTTGTAATATTTATTTTATTTTAATGAGCTTTGGATGTGCTCATTAGAGCTTTCAAGTTGATAACTATGTAGTAATAACAATAAAAAATCTTTCTTTTTAATTTTAAGCTTGTAAAATAAAAATAAATTGCGCTAAAACACTTAATAGTACTAATTCATATCTGTAATAATTGCGTAAGCAAGAAAATTTTGTCTAAATAAGTAAACAGGCAAAGGCAATATAATTATACGGTCTTTGACACTCGGCAGAATGCTTGGAAAGCACATTATGTAAGTGATATTGAGGATTCTGGATAATCGTTGTATGGAGTTAGTACTCCTGAACATACTGATACTTTCTGGAGTCATAGAATATCGCTTTCCCTTTTTGTTGCGGCGGAGAGACTGCAGCTGCTCTGCAGAAATAATAATAATGTTCTATTAAATGTGGTTGGACTGATTGAAATTAAACTGCGGTTTACAGATTCTATCGCAATATATTTGGTTTTAAGTTGGACTGGTAAGTTGATCCCAGAAGTATATAGCCTGTGTAAACGACAAGGTTCGGACGATATTTTTTTTGTTTGTTTTTTGTGTGAGTTTGTGGCCAACTCTAGTGTAGGAGTTTTCAGACCTCTCGAAGGTCTCCGACATGGCCAAACGATTCTTATACTGATACAAGAACCGGGACCGATAGCTTTACGTGCCCTCTGAAGCACGGTAGCGCTCAGATGTAAATGGCACACTTGACGCCCCTTACAAGTGGTGACCTATGCAAGCGTTGCTTAACTTTGGAGAGCTGTTACGAACTTCAAACCAAGTCTCGCTATGAGGACGATAGTAAATCTCTTAAATCTGAACTCAAGATTTTGCGGAGCTTACACGACTGCCTAAAAACGGAATGTGATATTGTTAGGGTTTATGTATGTAAGATTATTTATGCCACTATAACTTTTAATTGCCTAAACAGAATTATACATAATATTATGTATTAGAAGTATCTTTGTAGCCTTCATCTTATCCGTAATGTGGAGTTGCAATTTTTAACTTTTCACGTTGATTCTTGGCAGGTTAGTCTTTGGTATTATATACACTTTTGTATGTAAATACAGAAAATCTCGTTCTGAACACTACCGCTCGTTAACCAGTAAAACAATACTGTCCCAATAAAATAATATTGGAAGCTTTTGCGA